>VDFB02058242.1:717058361-717279532 GCA_007258455.2 Sequoia sempervirens | reverse complement strand
TTGGGCTCTGTGGACAGAGTCAACTGCTAAGGTGTCAAACAAGTGGAAAAATTTAAATAATGGGGTGGAGATCAATTTTAAAAAGGAAATTTTGAGGAGTAATGGGGAGTACTTTGAGAAAATGACCAAGTTGGGTCTGACCTTACACAATCTCTTCTTGGGGTTTGGTCTCAACACTCGTATATCCTTGCTGAGTTTTGAATTCAAATTTGATGTGACAAATAATTATTACGTGAAGCTTTTGCTTGGTCCTATCATTTCTGCTAAATTGATTCTATTACTAAAGGGCATGACTGTAGTTTTATCTAAATTTGGCACTATGGCCAACTTTCATAGGTACTTGTGCAAAAGCAATGTGGAAGGAAAACCTTCTATTTCCACCATTTATTGCTTACCTGGTCGCATGTGTGTGAATATTTTCATTAATGAGATTGCCAAGATTGCCTTTTGGGATTTAACTCTTCAAGTGTGTGTCCTGTACATGGTCTTGATTTCCCAAGGTAGTCTTGTTTGGCTTAATAATATTATTGTTTGGGCGACCTCTTACCTTGTCAAAAATTCTAACCTTTTGCTCTCATAGGTTAACTAGTTTTTCAGTGTACAGAGTGGTGACATGGGTGGTGATAGGGTGAGAACAGAGCCTAACAGTTGCGGGGAATTTTGCAAGGACCCATTGGTTTGGCACATTTGTGTTGAAGGTGATTTGGTGCCATTAATGAAAAATTTGGTAGGTCACGATCAAAAGTTGTCTACGCAGTTTGTGAATTCTTGGAAATAAAGAAGGGTTTCCATGGGTGGTACTCCTTCGAGGTGAATGAGGAGGTGATTGCTCAAGGGACGGGGCTATTGTGTATCGGAAAGAAGTACCCTAAGCACACTAAGGCCCAAGACAATGAAAGCCTGAATGCCTTCTTTGTGGGTAATGAAAAACCTGTTCGCAACCAGTCTGGGTTTGAAAGAGAATCTCTCCCATGGACTTGGGATTAGGTCTACCTCACTCTCATGAAGTACGTCGCCTTAGAAAGTAGATATAAAACCTACTATTTCTATCATTTTCCTCTTTTGAATCACCTCCACCATAAAATTCTATTAAGTTTCCCATTTTTCTTACTTATAGATTTGGAAAGCTCTATTAAGAAGTGCATTGAGTTCGCTACTCAAAGCCTTGAGGATCCTCCTCCCATGTCGCTCCACCAGGGCCTCAATTTGAGGCTTTATCATTTTCATCTCATGCTCTACCTACCCAAACCCATCTTTGCAGTTCGTATAGAGGAAATTGAACCCCCTGCTCAAACCAATATTTCCCTGGTCGAGTCTAAGGGTCCCAAAAGAAAAACCCCTCTGATGATTGCCGAAACCCCTAAGCCTAAACCGATTGTCAAGAAGAATAAGGGGAATGCAGGGATTTCCCAGTCTCATGTTGTGGCTGATCTCTGTGAGCTTAAGTCTGCCCCTGCCAAGACTGACAACAAACCTACTACTAAGAAGAAAGTGAAGGATGAGGGGAAGGGTTTGATGGAGCTTCCGACCATGGACAATAGAGGAAATAATGTGGTGGGACGATATTCCAAGGGGGATACTATGGTTGCTACTATGGTGGAGACAAGGGTTGAAAATACCAACATTAGGAGATCTGGAAGGTTGGAAAAAGTAACAAGAAAGTGCATATAAGTGAAATTTATTCTAGTGAGGAGTGGTGTGACAACAAAGGTAATAGGAATGTGGAGGAGTCTAGGGATGTGGAGGAGTTTGTTGAAGGGCCTCGCAACCTTGTAGACTTCAACAAAATGCTTAATGAGAACTCAACTTCTCAGTCCTCAGACCCACTAGATGTGGAGCATGCTAATATTATGAAGACTATGGATAAAGGGGAGGAGATTCGTGTGTTGCAGGAGCAGATGGGGAAGATGGAGAAGAAGTTCAGTGGCTTGACCCGGTTCACTGTCAAGTTGGTCCACTATGTTACTAGCACTCTCTCTGCTATGATGAAGGATTAGATGGATAAGAAGAATATTGAAGAGGGCCTCGAATGAGTCAGGGATGATGTCAATCTCCTCTCTCAGAATTGGGAGAATGCCAGTTAGTCTACTACTGCTGTGTGGTGTTATTGTTGGTTGTTAGTCTACTGTGTCTGTTTTTTTTGGCTACTCACTTTTTGTTTTTTGGACTTGATCTTTTTTGGCACTTGTGGCTCATTGTGTAAAGGGTACAACACCCTATAAATGCTGCTTACCATATCAAAAACATTGCTTCCTTAGAATTTTGTTTAGGATAGCATGGAATACCATAAAATTTTGACACTTTTCCTATAATCTCATTTAAATTTTGTTTGGGATAGCATGGAATACCTTAAAATTCAATTATCTATGTTTTCATTCCTAGTGGTTGTCTCATTAGTAAGAACCTCTTATCTTGTCATATGGGGGAACTCTTACATTATGTCTAACATTTTGTTGTTAGTAGCATTGCACATTATGTACCTACTATTTTGAAAAAAAAGTATTACTTTGAATTTTATCTTGCTACTAAACATTTTTTTATTATGATTTAATTGCTAGGAATTAAGATTAAACTATGCTTGTTGCATTTTGATTTTTACCATCAATTTGTATAGCTTGTGTATAAAGTAATCAAGTAAATCAACTTCTTGATCTACTTCCCTTTCCCTGCATTCAATATTTAACTAAGTGGCCACCTCAACATCATCAAAAAGGGGGATTCACTTCTTGTTTTATTCTATGAGAGGAGGTACAATAATTATTTTGTAGACCTACCTTATTTTTTTTACATGTGGAGGTGGGGGAAGATTTATGTCTACATCCTCAATATGCATTTCATGAGATATATTTCTATTTCTTACCCTCACACTTTGATTATTCCTAAGCATTCCAAAATCATGTCTAAGAGTTCTCCTACCAATTCTAATCATGTTATCAACATATTTACTATATTTATATTTATATTGATCTCTTAAGTCAATAAATGCAGGATCCCCTCTACCAGATGTACCAACCATTCTAGAATTGAGAGGGGTTGGGATAAATGACTTAGCAAAAAATTTCACTCTCCATTTGCCTTTATATTTCATGCATTAGTTGAAACTTCTTCCTACCATAGTTTATCTCTAGATCTAATCCTTAATAGACTTGTCACTCCCAAAAATTATGAAAAATGAACTTTATTTCTTGAAAATGATTTTAAAATATCAACCAAGAAACTTTCACTTCTTTCCTACACCAAAAAAACTAACCAAGGTCTTAAAAGTATGCATATGATCAAAATTTTAGTAACAACAACTAATCTTGTTTCCCTAGTAATGACACCAATTTATTGGCGTAAGTTGATAGGCTATCAACTTGCACAATATTCATTTATTTAACAACTATGTTACATGAGTTTTCAAGATAAAAACTAGAATAAAATCCTTGAAAATGGTACGAATATGTTGGTGCATGGATGTAGGTCCTAAATCCCTAAATCCAAATCTTCTCCCTAGTGTTAGGGGTGTGAAACTTGGAATTAAACCAAAAACTCATGATCAATTTGGGAAACCATAGACCAATTTTTGAGGTCAATAGGACCTCCTTCACTTTTGACTCTACTAAACCAAGGGGGTTCTCTAAGATGTTACAATAGACATCACTACATGATAGAAACATTTACTTTGATACAAACCATACCCAATGCATAGTGTACCCATATTTTGGTTGTCACTTCATTCCTATATGGTGGTTTATAACATTCAAGGTGAAGAGCATTATTAGAGAAAATAGTATGCCATAAAAATTATCTATAAATATGATTTATGATAACTCCTAATGTTAATATGCACATTCAAACATCACATTGAGAAATTTTACCAACAACACAAACTGAGAAAATGTTTAAATTTGATTATTTTAAGTGTGTTGACATGATGTGAGGTCAATTGTAATGCATATAGGTTCCCATATCAATTTGGGTAATGGATTCATAGAATTCATATAAAAAATTAATTACTAAAACCAATTTTGTGATGCCTTAATGAAGATATCACTAAATACCATATCATTCTAATTACATATTTAAACTAGGTTCTACACATACACTTGGAAAAAAAAAAGAATATTAAATGAGTCTACTTAGTAATCCATGAACATACCTAAATATTTATTTATTTATCCCAAAAAGATATCTTACAAAAGCTTTGTAGGAATTTTATAGACTTTTGGTAGGCTAACTAATTAGCAATACATCCATAAATGAGCATAATATAAATAGAAGCACTTAAAAAGGGTAGAGTGTGCTCTATAGACTCATTATTTATATATTTTAGTGAATTCATTACAAGTTTGGATAAACCAATATGATTAAAACATAAAATGCTTCAACCTTGTGCTAGAAATAGAAAAGCTAAGGTTGCTTGCTGCAAGATTTCCATCTTTTTTGTTTAGTTTCTATTTTTTTTATCTTTTTCATTCATCATACTCCATTTCAATAATACAACTTTAATATATTATTCCATCCTTGTAAACTGTAACCAAAATGCCCAAGTGCAAACCTTATCCAAAATCCCAAAATGTCAACTTGCAAGGAATCCCAAAAGTCTACAAATTTCAAGAACTAGAGGGGTCATCCATACCAACTAGGTGTAATTCCTATATTATTTTCACATGATATCATGTAAAGACATGACCATTATATCATAGGAAGCATGGGAGACACTCCATGTTTTTAAAATCACTCTTTCGCTAATGGTATTTCTATTTTTTGCATGCCAGAACATGGGATGAGCACATAAATATAGTAGGAAAGATCCTTTGGGAGTCACACATGATTACTCTTAGAAGATAAAAATTTCATGAGTGGAAGAGAGTAGATGAAATAGAGAGCATGTGAAACCCATAAACATGTGCTAAGGTGCATGAAAGGTTTAAAAATTTGGAGAGGAGGAATAGTGACTGAAAATGTGTGAGCAAAATGGAGGGAATGTGGATAATGGGATGAAATGTAGGTGTTACAAGTTCTCGAAAAGCTCTAAAGTTTAGGGAAGCGAGTGAATTCAAGGAATTAGGGTTGGGAAGGACATAGGATTGGGAAGCAAAAGGGGCTAATATTTTAGGCTACATGGGAAGTTAAAAAATCTACACAAAGTGTAAAGGTGGAGGTTTCCCCAAAATTCCAAAGTCAAGGGAAGGTAGGAGAGACCACAAAGTTTTGGTGTCAAGAAGGAAAATGGAATAGGGGAAATAGAATAGAGTAGAGATCTAAGACATCTGGAGAATTAGGGAACAAGGGATGAATTGTGAAGGAACTAAGTTCCCCAAAAAGTGTGGGGGTCTAAAGGAGAGAAAATTTTAAGGCTCAAGTATTTAGGTTTTTTGGGTTTTGAGGAAACCAAAAACCATTACACAAAATGAAAAGGATCCTATAACCCCTAAAACTTTAGGATCTAGGGAGAAAGGATGTCAGGGAAATAGGATGGAGAGTATTAGGGCTTGATCTTAGAGGAGAAACCATAACTTTGGGAACAAAAGGGAAAAAATAGAGGAATCTAGGGTTAAATTTTTTAGAGGAACTTTTCACCTTGACACTTCTTGTAAAGATTCCAAGTTCCTCTAAAATTTTGAAACTTGAAAAAGAAATAAAAGGACTCACCTAGACACAACTCACATACCAATTTTTTTTTGGAATCACCACCAACTTCACTATAACCTCCATGGACCTCAAACATGACAATTTTTTTTTCACTTTTATGGGGAATCAAGGACTTAGAGGAACCAAGGAAATGTGGACACATTCCAATGTCCCTAATATTATAAAAATCAATACCTAAAATCACCTAGAGAATTCATGGCATAAGGCACTAACCACAAGAATACACCTTAACCTTTTTTACTAATTATTTTGGATAAAAAACATAGATGAAGTATCCTTAGGAAAAAATTAACATAGGGGACCCAACAAGAGTATTTCTCAAATTGATTATCAATAATGGGTGAATTAGGTCAAATGCACAAAATGGAAGCAGGATATGGAGAAAAGAGACACATTAAAAATAGGTGCCACCAATTAAAACCATATTCATCAATAATTATTAACTATATTATATACCCCAACTAGTTGGTTGCAAATATGATGCAAGGAATTAGAGGAGAGAAGAAAAATAAATACAACAATATGATCATGTAAATATCAATTATTAAAAATTAAATGTCATAAGTAACATTATGTGACAATAAATCAATAAAATATCAAGATTTAAGTATGTAAAAACATGAATCGAAGAGTCATAAGATTCCTCAAATGTTGCCTCAAATCATGATGAAACATAAGCACTAGTTATATAGAGATTGATCCAAATAGAATTTCATGCAACCCATATTTTCTAGCATCATCACCTATATGCTCATCTCCACTTAATATTAACCACATAAAATTAATGCAAATTTGCATAACACTACCATCAATTATCCATTCATGGTTCTAATGCATCATTTCATGGCACTAATCACCCACATAACACAACCGTACACATGGTTGCATATGCATATGCTTAGTTATCACCTAGTTCAATATCAAGAGCATCTAATATGCATCAACCTATATAACACATGATAATGCATTACTAATAGCATACTTATGCTACAAATTCCACCATACATATTCAATAGCTAGCATTGTCTTGTCCAATTGATAAATTCACCATAAATTCAATAGCCCACACCTGTAATAGTGTCTAGACTATCAGGTTGTGATACTCATAATGCATGTACCGCCCAAGGTCGTGGTACAAATGAGACAACATACTCTAACCCCAAGTGAAAATAGTTTGTTGCTCCTCCATCTCCCAAATGTAATGGATGAGGCCCTCACATAGGTGTGAGCCTTGCCCATCCATCATGACATGGAGGGTGATTGTAGTAATCATCACTCATCGAATGAGTGGCATGGCCACTCGCCCCTACTCAAGTCACCTGATGTAAATATGGCATGTGGTGTCACTTGAGATAGCCCGCCTAATATAGTATCACTACCCCTCATATGCATCATCATCTATCCTACCCTCATCATACACCACTCACCATCTGCGAATGGGTAGCTTGATGATGTGGTAGACATCTTTCAGGGTGATGATCATCTCATCCATCGGCAGGTGGAAGGTGGAGGTGTTTTCTTCCCAGTGTTCCATGAGTGCCATCAACATCAAGATATGGAAATGGATCTTTGGCATGGTGTAGACCCACCAAAGGTTGACCCGTTGTAGTAAGTTTGATCATCTAGGTGAAGCTCATCGTGATGATCCAACAACAATGTAAGTAGTGGTTTTCCTGCGTGCTCTCTGATCTTGGGCCAAGCCTACAGATACAAAATTTTCACATCAGTTCCTTCTATATCATCAAAAAAATTCAAACTCTACATCAATTTTTTCCTAAGTTCATCTCTCAGACGGAGGTGCGCCGCACAAATGTCTGTGTGACACACTATCGTCCAAGGCCAAACATCTCCTAACAACAACATGCAGGAGGAACACCAGCATGGTCAAAGGTTGCTGACACACTATTTGGATGATGACACACTAGCTGGACACCTCCACACTAGTTGGATGCATGTGTTACTTGAAAAGGAGAAAAATATTAAAAAATGTGTGAAAATGATAAGTTGGGTTAGAATTCCTCGTACCTCATTAGGCTCGTCACCTGTCGCTATCATCGCATGAAGTTGCTCAATCCTTAGGGCCACGTACTCTTGTTTATGAGGTATTTTTCTAACTTTTCTCTCACAACATTAAATAAGATCCTCACTGTGAATAGTGAAAATGACCCTTCTATGGGCCCACCCAGGCATATATAGGTCATTTTTTCCCATTTTTTATGGAAAAAATGTTCCTTCCATCCTTCTTGTTTTCACCCCACCTAGCTAGGGACAAAAATAGGAGGAGACATATATTCACCTATTTATCATATTTTTCTTCCAAACCACTAACTTTTCTTAAGCATTCTTCTTGTCGTGGTAGCTTCTTCCAATTTTTGAAACTGACATAAATTTGAGTTTTGCAGAATGAAACTTCATGTCAAGTGTTGTAGTTTCTCTGAGCTCAAATGCTAGAGGCATCATCAATATCTACCTACTCGACCACTATAGCCTCTACAGTATCCTTTTTGCATGTAAATCTATAAAATTTTCAAATTTTCAACCTTGCACTAATGTTTTCTTTCCTAATTTAGTGTAGTTGATTTTTCTCTAAAAAATTAGCTCACTAAAGTGGGGGGAAAATGTAGTGTCATAAAATTGCACCCCATGGTAATTTCACACTTACACATTTAGCCCACTATATTTATGGTACCTTGTCGCATTTATGAAAAAACCTTATGAGGCAAAATTTCATGATTTCAACAACATAAGGGATAATAACAAAGTGTTAGTAGTTTGCCACCTCATTTCTTGTCAAGTTTTGAGTTGGAAACTAGTGTGACACATGGACATCTGTATGGCATGAAATTGTCCTCAAACTTTCCAAGTTTAAATGAGGGAATCTCATGAAATTTTCCCATGACATGTGTTGTCATGGAAAAATTGCGAGTGTAACGACTCTTCCCACCCATGCAACCTCACAAAACTCCATTTTTCATCCTCATTCTCATTCATTCTAATTTTATTGTAATTAATTCTCACTTCTTCTCACTCAAACTTTCTCTCTTGCTCTCTTCTCTTCTACATCTCTTCTCCATAGTGAAGCTCTATCAAATTCACATCTCATCAATAGCCAAGGCTCTCTTGCAAGCACACAATGTCTCATCTATCAAGCTAAGAGGGAGCCATAGACTATTGGTAATGCTCTCTTGTTGCTTTGCCTCTTCTTTTTTCAATATATACTTGTCTTATCTATTTTATTTGTGATATGGGTTCTCCTCCACAGTGGGGTTTATTTCTATCACATGCCTTGCCTATTTCATTTTATGTCTCATCTATTTTATATCTACCTAGATGTCTATGGAGGTGGAAACACCAAAATAGGGTTTGATTGAGGTAAGCCCCAAAACAACCCCAACATTTTTCCTTGTCCTTGTTGTGTGTAGGTTTTTCAGATTTGAAGTGTTGGGTTGTTGCAAATTTATAGTTTTTAGCTTCTGGTTTGATAGGGAGAACAATGCAACGTAGAGACGTCTGTGCGACATGCCTATTGGAATCAAGGAACACTGAGAGGTGGGGTGAATCAGTGTTTTGCAAAGTTTAACTTTATTAACTTAATCTTTAAACCACTTATAGCATTGAACCAAAAGAAAGATGCAAGAACACAAGACAATCAACCACAACACCATAACACAAGGATTTTTTTATGTGGAAACCTTGTTAGGGGAAAAACCATGGTGGAGTTCAATCCATAATATGAGTATACTCAGTATAAGTGTTTACAAATGGGGAATGCACATGCATTTAGGCACACTGCCTAGAGCTCACTACTCAAATACAAAAGGCTTACTGTTTGACCCAATGTTGACTTAAAGTGAAGCTTTTTTTGATAAGACCAAGGTAGCGAGAAACATGCTAGACCTCTAAAGTTTTCAAATCCTAAAGACCCAATGTTTTAGATAGGTTGATTATCCTAAAAAAGACCTATATTTTGACCCATAAAGAACATATACATGTTGGGATGTTTCCTTAGTGCATGTTCATAAAAAAATATTAACAACTTGTTTCTATTTTTGTAGAGTACTGAAATGTGGTTTTTTATTGCTTTTGGACTACGATGCCTAAGTTTGAAGTGATGAACTGTAGACCTTATTTTGGGAATTCTGATTTTACGTGAGATCATTTAGAAAAGTTCAAGTTTATGGAAGAAAGGAAGACATTTATTGCCACGCGGGTGGTGGTAATATGGGCCTTTCAACCTCAATATCAACTTGTTCCTCTTCTTCATCTATAACATTTGTTGTGTTTCTCCACTGGGTAGGTGTTTCTTTTAATTCAAAAGCGAAGCTTCTCAAACTACTAATGATATCCGTTTGTTCTTTGTTAATGAGTTCAAAATTTGGTTGAATGATAACACCTTCAAGATCAAGTTGTTCAATGGGAGCAATCGGTCTCCAAATAGTCGTGTGGGGTTGAAATTGTCAAGTTGTATCTTGCTTAATGATTTTATTTTACCACAAACACTTGTCTTGATTATGTTTTCAAACTAAATGTTTATGTCAAAAAAATCATAACTTTCACAATGCCCGTTTTGTGAGAATCATGAGGCTAAAGCCATAATTCCCTATGTTGTCTTTGGAAAATATGGATTGAGATATGAGACAAGATATTTAGAAATCTCTAAGGATAGAAATCCTTAAGACAAGTAGTAATATCAAGGCTTTTTCAAAAGGTATCAAATTTTAAGCCAAAATGCTTGAAATTTTGAGGAAGATAGTGAATTTTTGTTTGTAACGTTTTGGAACCAAGCAATGTATTAAACTGACTAACAATCATTTACAATCCTAGGTTTGAAATGGCCATACTTGTTGAGTCCCCACTTGGATTTCTCCAAACACTAAGACATTGCGAACAGTTAGAGATTTAGCGACACTGGCTCCCCTCCATGACACACACTTCCTGGGACCACCAAATCTCAAAATCTTGAAGATCCTAAGATCCTAAGGATTTTTTTGTTTGAACAATGAATAGTACAAATATGGGGTGGCTTCAGAATGACTGTTCTTGCACCAACAAGCATTAAGGATTTTTGGTAACTAAACAATTTGATTCTTAGTAACAAACCAAGAACACCCAACCATATACACACTTGCTTTGCCACTTAAGGCTCTTACTACCATTCCCATTCCACTTAAGGCATGGTACTAGGTGCAATATGTTATACAGTCTAGGATAAAAGGTACTTTCTCACAATCTCTCAACCTTTAATATAGCCCATCGATAAACGTGCTTGCAAGAACTTGCCTCTGAGTTTCTCGTTGCAGGGTGTGTCTCATAGTAAGTCCTCTCTTAAGGGTGACACAAAGCATAAAAGTTTACTTAAGTATTTCTCTTCACCCAAGATCGCACAAAGAGCAAGGGGATTGGATACGTGCTATAAGTGCACACAAACAACGAAGTACACTTGGAGTGTTTCTCTTCACCCAAGATCACACAAAGCACAAGGGGATTGGATATGCACCACAAGTGTGTCAAATCAAAGAAAACACTCATTCATTTTACTAACTAAATCTAAGATGAATTCATTTTATGCACCAAACAAAATGTTAATTTTTCTTGTTCAATTTTAAACCCAAAAGACAATGATGAGATGAGGGTTCAATATTAGTCCCGTTTGAGCATTCGTTTTAAACCCAAATGAAATTTAGTGAGTTCCTAGAGCATAAAGTAAAAAGCATAAGAAATTTTGTTATAATTTCCCCAAAGCATCAAACGCTTCTTACAATTATAAAATTTTAATACGAGAATGCTTTTTCACTTTAGCTTTGTGTCGTCCAATCCTACAAAACCTTGCTAGTCTAAAAACCAAAACAACAGTAGAGGCATGTTATTACTTTGATGAATCAAAAAAATAAAACACATGCTAAAAAATGATCATTAAATTTCTTACCAAAGTTGGGCATCGCTATTCACGATAGCATTGCTCTGGTGAACTAGGGCGTTGCTCTGCAAAGAAACCAGTGAGCGCGATAGCATTGCTGTTTGGTTGGGCATTGTTGTTTATAAATCTTTGATACCTCTAGAAAGTATTAGTGTCACCATTTGTTTAATCAATGTTGGTGCATTTAATAGGTGTCTCTATTTTTAATGACGATAGTGTCGCTATATGGAAATGCCCTGCAAAGGCGTCGTTGAAATTATGTTGGGTGCCGCTCTATCCTGCAAAAATCAAAATGAACAAAATTTGAGCTAGAAATTGATAAAATTTGATCGGTTTTCCCCTCCTCCTACTGCCAAAATGTGAACGAGGATATTAGTATGGGTCGATTACGCTTGATCAATGAAGAATCGAAGCATATTCATGCCACTAACTCAATCTAAACATGATCAATCGAATTGAAGTTAAACTAGACATTCACTAAAACAAAGCATTCTAAACTACAAAAGTATTTAAATGTCTACTCTAGCCCATCTGAAACTTATCCCGTTGTGAGATTGGTGTCGTGTTGATGTGAAATGATGACCCTTTCCCAATCTCGTGGATTAGTGAGCTTGTTTCAATCGATTCTATTGAAGAGAATCGATGAAACAGTTGTAAGATGTGAATGAAAACATGATTTATGCTAAAATGAGTATGATGAAAAAGCTAATCTAACATGATTTTATGCTAAATGATTCAGATATACAATTGCTAAGTTAATATAAATGAGATTTAAACTAAAAAGATTCAAACCCTAATTATCTAATTAGCTAAATGGATGCATTATAGAAGTCATTAATGGAAGCTAAGCTATTATGAAACTAATTTAAACTAAAATATGTTAATGTGAGTTTAAAATGAGTGTGAGTATGAGTGATTTCAACAACATAAGTTTTCTCTAAAAAAGATGGATCCATTTGTCTCCAAATAGTGTTCTATTTATAGGAAAGCAAATGAGAAATGGAGGGTTGAGATTGAAATAACTAATCAATGGTCAAGGATGGACAAAATTGGAGGCATGGATCATGGATTCTCATCAACAAGTGTGAATGCAAGATGAAATTTAATCAAGGGTTCTCATTCCTTCCAAACAAGCACACTTTTGACCTGTACAAGAGGTCAAAAGTTAACTTGCATATGCAACTAAGTGAGAATAGTTCCTTTTTCAAATGATTGGAGGAGGGAGAATATTCTTTAGAATATTCTCATGGGTGAGAAAAGAATAATTTAAAAATTAAAACAAAGTTTAATTGTGCAAAAGGGGAGGGAATGTGCAAAGGAGGAATATTCCCTTGGAATATTCTCTTGCAAGTGGGGGGAAAATCAGATTAATTAGATATTGGCTAATTAAACAAGGGTTTAATCATACAATTAGGGGAATTAGAAGAATAAAGTGATATTCATTAAATTAAATGATTTAATGAATGGGGGAAAGGTGAAATGACATTTAATTAAATAACTTAGAGTTATTTAATTGAATAAGAAGACTTAGGGAGAATTGAATTAAATAGTTTGATTTATTTAATTTAATGAGATGAAATGTTAGCGTGAAAGGAGGGAATTAACCTGATTAAATTAATTAGGTTAATAGATGAAAATGAGGCAATTAATTAAATAGCTAGGATAATTTGATTAATTAAGTGAAAAGAGGATGGGTTTTAAGAGGAAATTATATTAGTATATATGATTCGAGTGCATGATATCATTCAAGGCATTTTTCAATGTCTACAATACCTCCACAAAGTGCCTCATTCTTACTCCATTGTGTTGCTAATGTTGTAAAAGTATGGGTGTGGATTTCTAATCAAACATAAGCATAACATGTAATATAAAAGTGGATGTAATATTATAGATCAAATGTAAGATTGTGGATTCTCGAGATAATTGTGGATTTATTGATAGCTTGGAATAATGGGAGATTTATAGCTTTCACCCAATGTCGATCAATGAAGGAGGATATTTGAAAGATCTATGGATGAGATTGATTGAGAGATCATGATGAATATGCAAGCCACATGTATCATGATGAAGGGATTGGATGATTAGTTAGTTGGCCGCATGAATGGGTGAAGTAAAAGTGAGTA
Source organism: Sequoia sempervirens (assembly GCA_007258455.2). NCBI lineage: Eukaryota > Viridiplantae > Streptophyta > Pinopsida > Cupressales > Cupressaceae > Sequoia > Sequoia sempervirens. The sequence goes on along the minus strand of VDFB02058242.1, from coordinate 717,265,855 downwards.
GGAGTGATCAAAATTTTCTTTTTAAGTCAACTCACTTAGAAGAATATAAATAAAATTAAATAATTTAATTTTATGTGCATGAGGAAAAGATATATTTAGGAAATAAATAAAATTTATTTTATTTTATTTTAGAAGAATTAAAAATAGAAAAATAATTAAATAAATTAATTTAATTATGAAGAAAATGTTAGCTAATTAAATAATTAAAATTATTTAATTATAGTGGATACGAGGAATTAATGCATGGATTTTATTTTTTGATCGTTAGGAATTAATGCATGGATTAATTAAATAATTAAAAATATTTAATTAAGGTGATGAAAGAAATTAATTAAATAATTAAAAAATATTTAATTAATGTGAAGAAGGAAATTTGACGAATTAATTAAATAATTAAAAATTATTTAATTAATGTTGGTAATGGAGAATGATGAATTAATTAAATAATTCATTTTTTAATTATTGTTGATAATGAGAAATGATGAATTAATTAAGTAATTAAAAATATTTAATTAATATGGATGATGTGTTAGCTTAATTAAATAATTTTAAAATTATTTAATTAATATTAATGGGTAAATTGACGAGAAATGATGATGAGTTGGACATAATGTGTTAGTTATTTTAGGTGTCTACATTTGGATTATGGATAAACATTGCTATGGTCTTGTTAAGGTGGTGAAAAAATTAGATCCTATCTTTTATGAGCCAAAATCAATGCCTATATGCCACATATAACTACGATTTATATCTTTGTACAACAAGAGGCATCAAGAAAAAGGTATATGGATCAACAAGATCTAGGAGCATAAATTAGACATGAAGATAATCGAGTTAGTAAATTATACAAATTTGGATGTACTTGACATCCATCAAGTTGACTTTGACCCATCACTTTTTTCTTGCCATTTCAAGGATTCTCCTTAGTATAAGGATATTATTTTCTATTTAGAAAACTTGAGTTGTACTACAAATCTAGATGATAAAAAATAAGAACATTAAAGTTAATATCTTAGAGATATACACTGCTTCAATGATGGTTAATATGGAGAAACCTTGATGGTGTAATCCTCGAGTGTTTATGTATGGAGCAATATATACAATTTATTTAGGAATACCACCAAGAATTGTTTGGTGGACCTTCATGTCTAATAACATTATTCATAATATTATGAGAGTAGTATATTAGTGGCCCACATTATTTAGATATGTGGCCATGTTTGTCAACTAATGTGATGCTTTCCAAAGATTCTCCAACAAGATTAAATTTATTAGTACACTCTCCCTCATTACCATTTTAGTTAGAGGGTCCATTCTAATAATGGGGTATTGATTTTATTAGGGAGATTGTTGAGAAATGCAACAACAAATATAAATTTATTTTGGTGTCCAATTATTATTTCACCAAATGGGTGGAGACAATACCCATGAGAAATTATACATCCAAAGTGGTGATTAAATCCCTTTTGAATAACATCATCACACATTTTGGTGTGCCAGATTCAAGGAATTGAGATAGTTACTAATAATATAATGTGTTTCAGATCCCATATTTTCATTGATACATCTTCTCAATATGGTATCTCCTAAATGAATTCATCCCATTATCCTCCATAGGGAAATGAATAGGATGATTCCAATAATATAAGCATCTTGAACATCATTAGAAAAAAATGGATGCAAAAAGGAAAATATAGGATGATAAGTTGAAGTTTTCTATTTGGCAAAACAAAAGAACTTACAAGAAGGTTAATGGAAGAATTCCATTTGAGTTATTTTATGGCACAAATTCTAGACTAAAAATAAACCTTTCAAATTACCATTATAAAGGCTATTACAACAACTTGAAATGGAAGAAGAAGATGAAATATCCCAAAGAGTTCATGAGTTGATGATGTAGGGGCATCAAGAGCATCATAGCATAAATTTTTTCACCTTTTTGTTTTTAGGTTGTTTAGGGGTTTTTGAGTATAATAAGGTAATTTGAGACCATTTAGAGTCATTATAGACCATTTTAGAATGTTTTGGAGTCATAATGCAAAAGTTGTTAAAAATTGTCAAAATTGTCAAAGTTGCAATTGTCAAAATGCAACAAATCTTGTAAAAGTGTCATTAGTCTTAACAAAAGAAGTTATGGTCAGTTGGGCAGTTGAAATTTGATTTTAATGGCATAAAATGGCAATTTATGCATGAAGATCAAGGTGGGAAAATATTGGAGTGAAAATTGGCATCAATTTGGAGCAAATTTTCTATGTTTTTCTTGTAACAGTCTTGTTCTTTCACGTGGTATGGATTTGTACGGAAATATATCAATCTAAAACTAATTTTATAAGATTTTCCTCTGTATTAGTTTTCAGATGCAATTGGTTTGATCAAATTTCAATTTGATTTGTAGAAGTTATGTGTATTTTTGTAAAAACTCTCAAAAACCCAGCCTAGGGTTTCTAGTCAACTTGTTTTGATCATATCTTGAAATCCGTACAATGAAAAATCATGAAAATTTGTAAAAAATTATGTTTTTATATATATTTCATGTTCCCAAAGTTTCAGATCCCTATTTTTTGGGTTGATATGGTTTTTTTTTAGCAGATCTATTCTTGATTGTGCAATAGAATAGTCACAAGAGGGCAGAAAAGGGAAAGTTTGAATGACATATTGCATAGTTTGGCCTCTTGGTGATTGGAGAAGGTGCTTTGAATGTGTGGAATGGTCTCATAGAATTGTTTAACCACACCATTGTCCATTATAGCAAGTCAAAGCATGCTATTTAATGACTGTCCTAACAGGACCCAGTTTGACATTATTGGGGCAACAAATAGGAAGTTGGTCTAATCTAGTTCAAAATTGTTGTCAAAGTCATATTTGTGTTAGGGAATGGAGGAATAATTTATTTCAAACATGTATGAAAGGTTTACACCTCAAATATGGAATTTTATGAGTCCTTTGTCCATCAAAGAGCAACCCAAAGTGTGTCATAGGTGGAGCCTTGTTTCATATCTTGAGTCATTGTTGAGGATTGTGAAAGAAACTTGCCATCAGTAGTTGAAAGGCCTCAAAGATGTCTTAAACATATTGGAAAATTCTAAGGAAAATTTTCTATGCAAACTTTGAGTGGTCACATGGGGAATGGTCAAGAACCAATGAGACCTAGTGAACTAGTGGTGGCTTGAATGGTATTTGAATACCTTAGATTGTTGTTTGGATTGCTTTGATTTCTTGATCTACATCAGTTGACCAAATTTGAAGAATCTAGAAGGAATACCCATGAGAGGAAACTATTGAGACACTAGAAAATGAAATACTTATTTGATAAGAAGGCTATACAAAGGGGGTTTTTGTTTAGGGATCTTGTCCTAATGTAGAATTCCACATCATAGGATAAAGGAAAAATGTCAAATTTAAGTCCTTGTGGGTTGAAACATATAAAATTATTAAAAAATATGGTTAAGGAACATCTTACCTCGAAAGTATCGATGGATAATTCATAGAGTTGTTAGTTCTTTGTTAGTATTTCAAGCATTAATTCTATCAAAGGTAAGATTTTTAGACCTTTGTACATATGCTTGTGTTTTGTTTCATTTTATTTCTTGTCTTGTAAGTATTGTGTTGTTGTATGTATTTGTGTAATCATGATCTTTATTTGATTATGATGAAGTGTAATTTTTCTATAGTCCCTTTTTATCGGTATACACTAAGGTTTATAGATTATTTCTATGTTTGCAAGAGAACACATCCCCAACTAGAGCTAGTGTTGGCATCTCATTTCAATGTGTATATTTTATTTGTGTCTACTCCCATTCTAATCCACCCATTACTGATAATAGATTTGATAAATATTCTAGTTAGTTTCCTTGTATTATATGTTGCTTAAGGCTACTCAGTCATTGTGTTTTTGTCTAAAATCCTTAGTAAAAAATGGTTAAGGTTTGTTCTATGGTTAATTCTTAATATTATGGGCCTTCCTTAGGTGATTTTAGGCCTTTTTCAAGTTTTCAAACTTTTTAGGGACATTGAGACCTGTCCTTGGTTCTTTGGCTCCTTTGGGTTCTTGAATCCTCATAAAGTTGAAAAATGTGTTTGTATTAGGTTTGAGCTCCATGGGGTCATATAATTTTACATGATTAAAATGATTCATAGTGGAGTTGGTGGTGGTTTGGAAAAAAATGAGTTTGTATGCATGTGTTGTGTTTGGGGGAGTCCTTTCCTTGTCAAGTTTTAAAATTTTAGAGCCACTTGAAACCTTTACACCGAGTGTTGAGGGGTGAATTTCCTTCAAAAATTTGAATCCTCACTTCTCTATTTCCTCCCATCATCATAGAGTTTTGAGTTATCCCATAGCCCCAAGCCCTGGTGCTCTTTGTCCTATTTCCTTGGCATCATTTCTTTATGGTCCCTAAAGTTTTATGGGGTTTTGGAACCTTCACACATTGTGTAATCGTTTTGGGTTTCCCCATAACCTTGAAACCTAAAAGTCCTAATTCTTTCTCCCTTTTGGGTCTTGAGCCCCAAAGTCCCCTCTCTCCTTTGGAGCCCCAAAGTTTTAGGGGAACTTAGTGCCTTTGTAATTCATCCCTTATTCCCTAGTTCTCTTGATGTCCCAATATTGACCTTGTCTTGTTTCCCCTATTCCCTTTTCCTTCCCAACCCCAAAAAATTAAAGTCTTTCCCATCTTCCTTAGACTTTGGGATTTAGGGAAAATCTTCACCTTTGCACTTTGTGAAAAGTTCCCAACTTCTCTCAAGGATTGAAATCTCAACCCCTTTTAATTCTCATTCTTAGGTTCTTCTTGGCCCTGATTCCTAGAAGTTGCTCCCTTCTCCATACTTTATAGTTTTAGGGGATTTGTAAGGCTTGCACTTTGTTCCATTATCCTCATTCTATCCATTTTTGTGACTCCCTCTTTTTCTCCCAAACATTCCTCCTCCTTGGACATATGGAACTTTCATGCATATTGACACATATTTGTAAGTTCCACGCATGCTTGAAACTCTTTCCATTGACCAAGAATGAAAAAACACCCTTTCTCCAATGATATCTCTTTTACCTACTCCCCACCATTCATGGATTCTTAGCTACCAAAATTAAAGGTATTTGAATCCCAAATATATTTCTTACCATCTTTGTGTGCTCATCCCATGTCTTAGCACATGAAAAAGGAAGGGACCTAATCCTGTGGTTACAAAGTCAGAACAACAAACAGAGAAACAAACTTGGAAAAACAACACCAACCACCACCGGGCCTAAAAAGACACACGGGCAAATAAACCAGAATTGCAACCACAAAACCATTATCAACATAATAAAAAAAAAAACCATATTAATCCACAAAATGGTACACAAACCATTTATGAGATTAACCAAAGTCCAACAGGGACAAAACCATAACAAAGCTATCAATAAATAGCAGTTTGGGACAATACCACTAAGCACCAATAGTTTCAGAGCACTCATTTGACCAAAGCAAAAAACACCCAATTTTCACCAATTTGGGGAACAAACTCCCTCCAAGTAGGGCCATCTTCAACTTTCAAAATAGACCTTACATTCATCAAAAGGCCAATGAGCCACCCTCGAATCAAACAAAACAATCGCCTGAAACAACAATCACTCCAAGGGTGGGTAAGACAAACTGTACTTCCAACTCATGCAAGCAAGATTAAGGGGATTCTAAAACCCTAACCCCCAAAAGAAAACTAAGTCCATCAACACTCCTTGAAAGAACCATCCCACATCAAGCCTATTACTTAGAGCAACCAATTCAGAACCAAAAACAACATTAGCACTGATGGGGTAGAGAGCTCCCATCCACCTACTTGCCTCTCCACCTTTATAGGAGAAATCATATCCCAAAAGAAGAACCACCCAAACAACAACACTTGTAGAACACTAGTCCCTCAAACGGAACACCAAATCTAAGTCTGAATCAAGAGCACAACCGACATAATAAACCAACAAGCCACCCATAAGGCTATAAGAACAACAACTTTTAACAGCAACCACCCCCTGGGTGGCCAATACAACCTAAACATCAAGGCCTCCATGAAGCAATAACTTCCAAACAAAAACACCATTAAAACAATAGCTCCTAAATAATTGCTGCTCCAACACATCTAGAATCCCCACCACAAATTGGGAGTCAATGAGCAAAACAAGGCATTGAGGAGGTCACGCCAACTTAAAGCACGACTCCACCCAAAACACCAACTCAATCTCTTCCTCAATAAGAGTGATCTCCCCTCTATAAGAGAGGATGAAGTGAGGATCAAAATCACAAGAGCCACCAATCTCCTGCACAAACATGCTTCACCTCAAAAGGAACTAGCATAAAGAAAGGGAACAACCCACTGCAACAACAACCATCTCCACCTCTATAGGAGAGGGCTCCACCTCCATAGGAGACCCCAACTGTAAAACTTAGTAGGAAGTCAACACTATAGTAGTAAGAAAACACACCTCATCCCATGTAAACATGAGCATCAAGTGCAATAAGGAAGCAAAAAGAGGCAAATCAACAACCACCAAAGAGACAACACACCCCAACGACCTCAGAACCATCGAGATGAATATGGAATGAAACCCCAACAAAAGAGGAGCATCCCAAACATCAGAGAGGACCACAAAGGCATGCTCACACCCTAGGATCATCATCCTTGAAGAAAAATAGGAAACCATTGAAGACCACAGACAAGAAAGAAGAGATTCTTGAAACAAGGGAGTCCACAACATCCTTGAGGACCATCCGCAAGCTTGCCACAACATGAACTATCAATCCTTCAAAGGGGACCTCAAAGGCGACCTTGTACATCAAGTTCACCATATCCAAAGTAGATTCAGTAACAACACCATTAGAATCCAACACAACCACCTTCGTAAACAAACCCAAAACCTCTTGAGGTAGGAACACAATGTAATTAACATAAACATTATAACCCTTAAGCAAACCGTGCTTGATGGCACCACAACAGGATAAAGGCATCAAGACAAAAAAAAGTATTGTTAATGGAAGGGAGATTTGTAGAATATGGAGAGTGTCTCCCATGTTTCCTATGGTTTGGTAGCCATGTTTCCACATGATCTTATACACAAATAAAAAAGGAATGACACCCGATTGGTATGGGTGGCCCCTATAGTTCCTAAAACTCATAGACTTTTGGGATTCCTTGCAAGTTGTCATATTGGGATTTAGGGTAGAGTTTGCACTTTGGAATTTTGGTTGCATATTGCAAGGAGGGTATAAGATCTTGAAGTTTCATAAAAAGGATAATAGTGAATAAAAAGAGATGAAAAAGAAGTCAAACCAAAAATTGAAATATTGTAGCAAACAAAGCTTAGGGTAGAAGCATTTTGTGTTTTAATGATTTGGGTTTGGCCAAAAATTGTAATGAACCCATTGTAATCTCTAAGGAATGAGTCTAAAGATCATAATTAACCTTTATTAAGTGTCTCCATGTACATTGTGTTCATTTCTAGATGCATTACCAACTAGTTATCCAACCAGAAAGTTGTAAAATTCTTGGGAAGCTTTACCAGAAAGTTGTAAAATTCTTGGAAAGCTTTACCAATAAAAAATGTTCAAGTCTATTCATGGATTACTAATCATAATAATTTAATATTTTTTAATTTTTATTATTTTACCAAATGTATACATGTAGAAGCTAGTTTACGTATGGAATTAGAAATATATGGTCTTCAATGATATATTTATTAATGTATCACAAATTTGGTTTCAATAATTACAATTTTGTATGAACTATATGACTCCATTTCCCAAATAGGTATATGCAGCTATCTACATGAAAATCAACCTACCATCATCTCATCATCTCAACACACTCAAAATAATCAACTTTAAACATTTTATCAATTTGTGTTGTTGATAGCTTCACTCAATATCATATCTAAATATGTATAATAAAACTAGGGGTTATCATAGATCGCTAGAAAATTTGTATGGAAAATTATTTTCTCTAATAAAGTGATTGATCTTGAATGTTGCAAACCAACATATAGTTATGAAGTGATAAACAAAATAGGGGTATACTATGCATTGGACATGGTTTTATCAAGATAAAAATTTGTTTCCTATAGTGATATTTATTGAAACACCTTATGAAATCCCCCCTTAATTTAGAAAAGTTGGAAGTGAAGGAGGTCCTATCCACCTTAGCAATTGTTTAGTGGTTGCCCAACCTAATAATTGGTTAATGGTTTTTTTCCCAAGTTTGACACCCTTGGCACTTGGGAGAAGATCTAGATTTAGGGATTTGAGACCTACAACTCCATGCACCAATAATAGTAATGAATTCATGTTCATATTGATGGATCCTACCATGAATAATGAATAATTAGATTCCTTTTATGGACTAAATCATGCCTAATATATGTGGCTCCTATTGTGCCCAACAAATCTAGATCCTACAATGACTAACATATATTTTGGGTGTTGAAGAGAGGTTGTCATTTATGTCAAAGGAGTTCATTGATGTCAAAGGTATAAGGCCTAAGAAGGAGTATTACTTGTTGAATAGTGAATGTTATAGTACTTGAATTATCATTATAAGTGTATTTTGAGAACAAAGAATATAATTACTTACAACTTATAGTGTGTTTGCAATATCATGCTTACATCTATTCATCATGACATAGGTGATCCAAAAGTTTGATCTAGAATGTTTGAGGTTAGAGAGATTTCTTAGGAAACATATTTGTGTTCAATACTTCTTCCTAAAGGTGAGTTTGGATTTATGGTTTGAGTGGAGAGTATTTATACACAGTTTCTATCATATTTCAAAGTTTCTAGAAGTTATATTCAACATGAAAAAAGTTTGAAGTGACAAGAGGGTCACTATGCTAGTTAATGAACTAGTGAATGTTTCAAAACTATGCAAAAATGACTAGGAGTGTGCATCATCTAGAGATAGCATGGGATGATAAAATAGGTCTAGGTTAAGGTTCTTAGGGAAGTACAAGACATAATGTTCTTTTGGTGGCAACTAATTTGATTCAGTACTGACCTCCTACACATTTCATGTAATTTGAATTGAGGTCCACCTTATGTCATTCTGGATAATTACAGATTCCTAGACAACATGAATTAAGATTATTGGAATATGTTGTACATAATCATCATCTCACTTCACATGATAGATGGAAGAGTAGGTTGTATTTATGAATGTATATTTGCAAGTGTGTGAGAGTAGTTGTGCAAGTGAGTTTTATTCAATGTGAATTGCATCTCAATCATAGTGCACCATCATCAGAAGATCATAAGGAGTATAAGAGAGTGTCTGAAGCAATTTTAGATTAAATTTAAGTTGTGTAATTAACATTTAAGATACACAAGATTTATCTTTTTAATCTGTAGGACTGGTGTTCTACTCATTGAGTTGGTACACAAATATTTGTATTGGGGATTGGTGTCACCAGTAGGTTGGTTCCTACAAATACAATTGGGATTGGTGTCTCTAGTAGGTTGGTACCAAATTTATATTGTAAATTCCCTTATTATATTCTTGCTTTGTGAGGTTGTATTTGGATAGTAGATCTAAGAAGCTATTCTCACTATGGTTTTTCCCATCTTGGGTTTCCACATATATTTGGTGTTCTCATGTGTTAATGTGTGCTTATGTGGTTGCTTGATTATCAGTGGCTATTTTGATTCAAGTATCATGAATGGATATATGTGTTGAAGTAAATAGTTTTAAATTGAATTGATATACTAATTCACCCCCCTCTTAGTAGTTTTTGTACCCTTTATAGGGATCCTACCATGCCACATTGATGTAGGAGCATCCCTGGTTGTAAAGCAATCTTGTATCAACCAAAAAACATTTCTTTCTTGTATTTTAGTCTATAGCAGTTTCAACATTTTATTCCATATTTTACCACATTGTCATTTCCCAGCTTGTGAAGCAAGATATAGCATCTACACAAGGTTATCTACCTCATATCCAAATATCAAGAAATTTGCATTCCTTTGTAGAAAGTTATCGCTCTTAGAATTTCACTATCATTCTCTATTAGAGCATTTGGGGCCGACATGGTCCAATTTTATTATGCAAATTTCAGAGTGTGTAAAGCTTAATGGAACATCATACATGGATTTTAGGTCCAAGGGGAACTTTCTTGGAGATCCATAATTCATTTTATTTATCGATGGGCTTGTTGATGGTAAAAATAGCACAACAACATTTAAACAAAATATCTCTATTCTATTTCTCCTGAAAAAGAAAGACAACATATAGTAATCTAACTCCCAAGGTCCTGGTAGTTGGTTCTCAGCTATGCTGATATTGCTCAATGGTCAATGTAATTGTAATGTTAAAGGGGCCTACTGGTTATTGAGCTTTTTGATTGTTGTGAGATCAAATTCTTATTTAAACCTACTCTAACAGGGGGTATAAAGAAAAGGAAAAAGATAGATTGGGGATGCAAGAGAAAGAAGAATGTTGATTCATCTAATTAACCAGACTTGTTACTTTCTAAGGAATTCCTAAATTAGAAATGCAAAAAAAATCAACCTGTAATCAATACACAACTATTCATTCACAGTGCAAATATTAATGGTAGATTGCAAATCATCATTCAAACAAAAGAAAATATAGAATTCCATTCCTTGAAAGCTTTCCAAATCAAATGATTAATAAAACAAACATCATTCCAGAGCATAACTTAAAGCAGGTTTAAGTTTGGCTACTTCTACTGTCAATGAAATAGATAAGAAGCATTTACAAATCTAGCAAGATCACCAGTGCATAGAAACCCATGTCTTCAAATTACCTCCATCTAAACTAAGAAAATAAAAAAATGCATCACCTATCCTACTATAAAACTCTAATTAGCTAAGCTGTAAAACTTCTAAGTAATTCCTAAGTGTCTAACCCTTTTCAATGAGTAGATATTACAATTTGTAGCTCAAAATCCCATAATTTCCTCCCAAAACTTAGACATTAAAAAGCTGCAGCTTTTGTGCATACAATTTAAATAAAAAAGATAACTTTTTGTTTCAACTTCTATTTGACTTCAGTTGATTTTAGTTTCAAACTCCCTTCTCCAGTTTAACTTCAGTTAAAAAGTGCAATCTTTCTAGTTTCAACTCTGAGTTTGACACAAATTTCTTCTTTGCATGATGAATCAACATAAAATCAACATCTTTCTCTAGAAAACTACTCCAAATGGGCCCACCATACTTTCAGCTTTCTTCTAGTTTGATGATTCTTTTAGAAATTTTTTCCCATTTGCATATTAACATTGTAAATCATCTCCATTTTCTATTATTATATTCAAAAACACCTGCAAAACATAAACGTGTATTAATTGATTTCTAATAATCAACTTTTGAAATAAATTAACTGTTCAAATTTATTTTAATTAAACAAAAATGAACATAAATTTCAAGATTTGAAATAAATAAAACCCCGCTTTAGATCTCAAACTAATGCTCTCTCATTCCATCCCAAAGACTTTAAAAGAAATAACATTAAGAATAATGTTGTCTCCTTTAATTTCGACATCGTCTTCATCATGATAGATGTAGTACTTGATGAAGCTTTCCCTTGCTTTAAGCTTCAATGGACGTCCCTTGTACACATTCGTGTTTTCATCCACTCAAATGTAAAACTAAGAAACATGTTGATTGTGGGTGGGCGAATTGGCTTCCCCTCTTATTGATTACCTTTTTTTTAACAAATCCAATTTGTGCATTGCCTGCAATCACCACATCCCAAGAGATCAAATTTCTTTGAGGCACTATGTCAAATAGTTTTCTAGTCACGGTGTATGCTTACACATCTCTACATTGGCGGGTTTGGAGTTCCTTAGGGGCAGGATCGAGATGAAGACAGAACCAAACGTTTGACTTCATCCAGTACCAACACTCGCCCAGGTTCTGACCTTCTTCGCAATGTGCTGGAGGCGGGATGAAAACAAAACCAGGTGGAACGGGAACCATTGTTGGTTGGGCATAATGAAGTACAGTGGTGGAAGTGGAACCAAATTAAGACAAGAAATTGGCAGAAGCGGAACAAAATTAGGATGATAAACTGGCGGAAGCGGAACCAAATTAAGATGAGAAACTTTTTGTATCTAGATCAAAGTTCTCCTCGGGTCCATTTTTCTATAAGGCTGTGGGGGCGGAGCAAACAACATGAACAAATAGTTAAGCCCTATGAACACCAAAAGCAAGGCGGACGTGGACTCGGATACAAGACAGCATAAAGGACCTTTCTCAAGTTCCTTACCCAGCTCTGAACTTGGCGCCGATCCCACAACAAAGATGACGGTGAAGAAAAGAAACAAAGGGGGGTGGAAACAGAAATGAAACCAAACTCAGAACATTGGAAAAGTTCAAAGTTCATTTTTGATCCCAGTCCCACTCTCGACCAAGAGACAAGAAACAAAACATGGACAAACAAAAAACAAAGGGAAGTGGGATCGGGACAAGAACCGGACCCGACCCAAACACCAACGGAGACAAACACAAAGCAAACAAGCAGAGTCGGAATCAAAACGGGAACAAAAATTGAAATTTTAGAAAATTCCAACTTAAGTTCCAATTTCGGTTCCGCTTCCGATTGGGCAAAAACAAGACACAAGGAAAATGACAAACAACCCCAGGGAGAAAACATACCTGAGAGTGGAAAACAAACTGACAAACAACGAAGAGAACCAAGGAAGGAGGGCAGAACTAGATTCAAAATGAAACCTGAACTAGGAACCTTTGAAAAGTTCAGAGTTCGGTTTCAATTTTGGATCTGCTTCCGACAGAATGAAAGAAAGAAAGACTTAGGAGCAACATAAACAACTCCTAAGACCCAAACCAAAACCAAAGAAAAAACAAAAACAAGGGGGACCCATTTTGTTCCAAAATAAAATGGGGTGGTTATGCAAGGCATAACAAATGGCAACTTGGCTGGGAAAATGGTTTACCCATTTTTTAGATATTGAAGAATTCAGTCACCCAAAAACCTTTGATTTATGAAACATGTTAACTTAAGTATGATCAAAATATTTAAGTAAAGTTGAGTTGGAATCTCAAATGTAAATAAACACAAACTTATTTTGAATCTGAGTGTGTGCATACATGGTGCATCTTTCTTCATAAGAACTTTCTCCACACATGAACAACTATATCTAAGATCCAAGCTACGTAGGTTGAGTCCTTCAACTGTCGTGCAAAGAAATCCTGGGCATTGCTTCGCTTCCAGTCAAGCGTCCATAGCCTTGACGAAGATACCTCTAGTTCTCTCAATGCATTGCTCTACTACTAGTCAAGCGTCTATAGCCTCGATAGAGATACTTGAATTACCCATCTAGTATTGAGTTTTCCTTTATTTCAATAGTTTTCTTTTCTCTTTCTTTTACAGGCTTCACTTGTGGAAATTCTTGTAAAAACATTCTCAATAATCATACATTACTAGTCTGAAACATGGGTTGAAAACTACAATGGACCCTATGACAGTTTTGGGGAATCAAAATTTTCTCTTGAATCAAAGATATAATCACCCTGAGATGAATAGGCACTTTATAGTTAGATGTTTTTATGTATTTTGTGACATATTTCAATCATAGTTCATGAGGTTATCTACAGTGTACCTTATTCCTAATAGCTTTCATACCCATGCTAAAATGACCATAAGACATAAGTTTTAGAACAAAATCTCTCAATAGATATACCTGAAAATGCCTAAATCAATTTCTCTCCTACTGCCTGTAGCATACTTTGAATAACAACCCCTACATTTCAAGATGGAAAGAAAATAGGGTCCTCAAAGAAGAAGACAAAAATAAACACAAAACAACAAAAAGAAACAAAGAGAAAGAGAGAACAAACAAACAAACAACCAATAGAAACAAAGAATAGAAAGAAAACCAACTAAACCAAAAACTAACACTAACCAATCCTAATCCTAAACTAACTCTAAAAACGAGCTCTACAAACATAAAATTGTAAAAATTTGTACATTGATATGACTGATTTTTCATTATGTACAAAAATGTTAACTTACTAGGTATAGTTCTAAACCTAGCAAATTTGTTTTTATACTTAGAAATGTAAAGTTTATGTGTAGTAAATTCATTATGAGGGTATAAAGTTTGAAATATTAACAGTTGTGGGTTCTTAGCCTTGTCATGTTTTACCCACAAACACATTTTACTGTCCCCAACGTCATAATCAAACTGAAAATCATTAAAACACAGAGGATAATGGAAAGACACAACCTAATTTAGAAGACCCTTAGTTGTTGTAGTGTGCTTATATTGTATGATCTCCTCTTTACGAGGTCTTAGCTCATGGAACACCACTTCGTTTTGCTCTGAATCATGGATGCCAACATAAAGAACATCTGTTAGCGATGTGCCATTAGCATTCAAGACATCTAAAATTTGTTCAAAAATTTCATGCATATCCCTATCACAGTCAATACTAGGCTCAAACAACAAACTAGTGTATTTGACTTCACAGGGATTATTAATCTCAATCATGTTTCCTAAAGTACATACAACATCAATTAAATGATCAAATTCCTCAACCTTAAAATAAATTTGCTCAACATCTTCACCTGATACGACAACCTTCCTAACTAATAAGAAATCAAAGCAACTTATCTCAGAAGGGGAATGAAAATGATGAATCTCACATGGATCACCTACAACAAGGTTCATTATGCAACTAAAATAGTCATGTGCCAACATTGGTGCTTTCATCTTGGGCACAAAGTCACAAATTATCTAGGCCTCCTTAGAAGGACTAAGCAACAAATCACCCATGTTGTCAACTTGCAAGTTTTGCAAACCTTCCTCCTCCCGAGTTGAATCATTTCTATTAGCACTCTCTTCAAACATGTCACCCAAAAGAGTTTGAAAATCAGCATCCAACTCATCACCATTGACGTTAGAAATACTAATAAAGGGTGAACAAGGATTTTCCTTGAACAATTCATTTGAATAAACATAATCAAACTCAAGAAAACATTTCTTCAATTCATGTTTCTACCTATCATCAACTAGAATGTGCAAGTCAGTGTCAAGATCATCACTGTTAAGATCAAATTCACTAGTGCATGGTAAGCAAGGACTTTCTTTGAACATCACATTTGAATAAATAGAATTAGAACCAAGAAAACACTCCCTCATTTCATTCTCTTCATCATGTTGAAGGGTTTCAACTTCCGAGACAACCTCTTGGTCACTTTCTTGATATTCTTTTGATATTCTTTGGAGTCGTCATTTGTTCACTCTTTGCTGCAACCAACCACTAATTTCATCAATGTTAGTATCTTGATTAGCACTAAGATCCAATTTATTTTCCTAACAAGGGTAAGTCTGATTTGAATGATTATCAGGCAACCCTTGAATAACTTGAACATCCATTTGATCTTTCTCCTTTGAAGAATCAATTTGACACTCAACTTTGTGTCCTTCACCATGAGATCCATTTGTAGCCTCATTCGTAATTATGTTATTCTCAGTTTCTATGTGTTCATCATTCAAATCAGCAAATTCGTTTTCCTGTGTTAACTCATCAAAAGATGTTTCTCCCTTATTTATCATCATGAAAGAACCTATGAATGCCTCGATAAACTCATTTTCCACATCGAGCAAATCTCCACAAGGTAGAGAAGCTTCAATAGTTGTTGAATCCATCTTGCTGCAAGGATCAAGTTCATCAGATGATGGGGAAGAGCTCAACATGTTCTCATAGTTGCTCTCATCATTTTGAATGGAGTCATCATCATTTTTATGTATGCTAACTGTTTCATCTCTCTCATCGAGTGGATACGTACTCCAAGGATCTCTTGCAAGTATTTCTTCAACAGTGATCTGATGTTTGAAATACAATTCCATCATACCCAAGAAAACATGGCAATCCATCTGGGCATGCTAATTTGTTCAATGTATCCCACATCCAGTTGGTTTAACAAGTTCTAATAGTTTCAGATCTCCTAATTCTTCCAACTTTTCCCTTATTCAATTTTGCATACGTGGGATATATCCAACATCCTTCACCATCTTTTGTCCATCCCTTATCACACTGATTCTCATCTCAAAGTTAAAAGAGATATTCAAAGGATTGGAAGGAGATTCTTTGGTTGCTGATTTTTCATGACCACAATCTTGTGTTAATATCTCATATCTTTCAATAGAATCTATAGTATTAACATTTCTAATGAAACTAGATTCTAACTTGATATTTCCATTATGCTCTAACTTTATATCCATTTCATGTTCTTTGTCAGATAAAACATCAAATTGACATAATTGTTCATCAAATCTTTTGCTTACAAGTTCATTATGATGTAATGGACTATGCTTTGGAATATGACTGAAAGGAGATGATATAGTCACAACTTTGTTGATGGGTGGAATACTTACTTCTATGGTTGGATTTTTGCAGAGATAGATTCTTCCATTGGCCTTGTGTGGGATTAACTTGATATGAAGCATTGGAAAACATGTTTGGAAGATTAGGAAGGTTGTAGCTGCTTGGTGAGAATGATTGCACTTGGGTAGGTATGGTGGGTAAAGTGGCATAAGGCCGCGAAGGACGACAACTTGTAAGCACACAGGTATTACAATCCTAATTTTGGCTACTTGAATTTCTCACGTCATGTCCAACTTGTGGCAGTAAGAGAGATTTGTTCAATACATCATGTAGGGAGGTAATCTCCCCACAACGTCTAATTTTTTTTGCAAACGAAGGATTCAAACCCCAATAGTAATGCTCTTTTAACATATAATCATTAATAAACATATTTAAAGCTTGAACTCATTCATACATCAACAAAAACCTGTGATTGAACTAATAAATTGATTCCAATGGTGTCCATTTTGTAGTTGCAAATTCAAACGAGGGGTCTTGTGTTCGTGCATAAGGGTCAAATTGATCCACAAATAAAATTTCTAACTCCTTCCATGAAAAAAAATAATTTGGTGGAAGATTAACACACCACTGCCATGCTGTACCTTGCAGTGTTTTGACAAAAAGTTGACGGGCTGTATCTTCACGAAGAATTTGGTGAAGATTCATCAAATCCTTGCAAATCCTAACATGATCTTTAGCAATTTGTCCACTGTTAGCAAAAAATAATGGAAACCTATTATGCATATGATAAGGAATTTCATTCATAATCCTAGGAATACATAGAGGGCTACCCATCAGAGCTGGATTTTCCAAGATCCAACCTACTCCAACTCACAACAACCCAAAATTGCTCAAAGGCCCTCCTTCTAGTGCTAATTTTGTTGATGGTTAAAATAGCACAATAACATTTAAACAAAATATTTCTATTCTATTTCTCCTAAAAAAGAAAGACAACATATAGTAATCTAACTCCCAAGGTCCTGGTAGTTGGTTCTCAACTGTGTTGATATTACTTAATGGTCAATGTAATTGTAATGTTTAGGGGGCCTACTGGTTATTGAGCTTTTTGATTGTTGTGAGATCGAATTCTTATTTAAACCCACTCTAACAGGGGGTATAAAGAAAAGGAAAAAGATAGATCAGGGACGCAAGAGAAAGAAGAATGTTGATTCATCTAATTAACTAGACCTGTTACTTTCCAAGGAATTCCTAAACTAGAACTACAAAACAAATCAACCTGTAATCAATACACAACTATTGATTCACAATGCAAATATTAATGGCAGATTGCAAATCATCATTCAAACAAAAGAAAATATAGAATTCCATTCCTTGAAAGCTTTCCAAATCAAATGATTAATAAAACAAACATAATTCCAAAGCATAACTTAAAGCAAGTTTAAGTCTAGCTGCTTCTATTGTCAATGAAACAGATAAGCAACATTTACAAATCTAGCAAGATCACCAGTGTACAAATACCCATGTCTTCAAATTACCTCCATCTAAACTAAGAAAATCAGAAAATACATCATCTATCCTACTGTAAAACTCTAATAAGCTAAGCTGTAAAGATTCTAAGTAATTCCTAAGTGTCTAACCCTTTGCAATGAGCAGATATTACAATTTGTAGCTTAAAATCCCATAATTTCCTCCCAAAACTCAAACATCAAAAAGCTGTAGCTTTTGTGCATACAATTTAAATCAGAAAGATAACTTTTTGTTTCAGCTTTTGTTTGACTTCAGTTGATTTAGTTTCAAACTCCCTTCTCTAGTTTAACTTTAGTTAAAAAGTGCAATCTTTCCAGTTTCAACTTTGAGTTTGACATAGAGTTCTTCTTTGCATGATGAATTAGCATAAAATCAACATCTTTCTCTAGAAAACTACTCCAAATGGGCCCACCGTATTTTCAACTTTCTTCCAATTTAATGATTCTTTGAGAAAATATTTCCCGTTTGCATATTTACATTGTAAATCATCTCCATTTTCTATTCTTATATTCAAAAACACTTGTAAAACATAAACATGTATTAATTGATTTCTAATAATCAACTTTTGAAATCAATTAACTGTTCCAATTTATTTCAATTAAACATAAATGAATATAAATTTCAAGATTTGAAATAAATAAAACCCCACTTTGGATCATCAAACTAATGCTATGTCTCATTCAATCCCAAATACTTTAAAAGAAATAACATTAAGATTAATGTTGTCTCCTTTAATTTCGGCATCGTCTTCATCGTGAATCAGATGCAGTACTCGATGAAGCTTTCCCTTGCTTTAAGATTCAATGGACGTCCCCTGTACACATTCGTGCATTCATCCACTTTGGCCACGGGTAAGAAACATGTTGATTGTGGGTGGGCGAATCAGCTTCCCCTCTTACTGATTACCTTTTTTTAACAAATCCAATTTGTGCATCGCCTGCAATCATTGCATTCCAAGAGATCAAATTTCTTTGAAGCATTGTGTCAAATAGTTCGCTAGTCATGGCGTATGCTTCCACATCTTTGCATTGGCGGGTTTGGAGTTCCTCAGGGGTGGGAGAGAGATGAAGGAAAAACTATACATTTGACTTCATTCGGTACCAACACTCGCCTTGGTTCTGACCTTCGCAATGTGTTGGAGGTGGGATGAAAACAAAACCAGGCAGAATGGGAACTGGTTAGGCATAACAAAGTACACTAGTGGAAGTAGAACCAAATTAAGACAAGAAACTAGTGGAAGTGGAACCAAATTAGGATGAGAAATTGGCGGAAGCAGAACCAAATTAGGATGAGAAACTTTTTGTATCCAGTTTAGAGTTCTCCCTAGGTCCAATTCCGATAAGGCTGCGGGGGCAAAGCAAACAACATGAAGAAACAATTAAGTCCCATGAACACCAAAAGCAGGGAAGACACAGACTCGAGTCCAAGACATCATAAAGAACCTTTCCCAAGTTCCTTACCCAACTCTAAACTCGGCTCCAATCCCACAACAAAGACGATGATGAAGAAAAGAAACAAAGGGGGGTAAAACAGAAATGAAACCAAACTTGGAACATTGGAAAAGTTCAAAGTTCATTTCCGATCCCAGTTCCACTCTTGACCAAGAGACAAGAAACATAACAAGGACAAACAAATAAATGAAGGGAAGCAGGACCGAGACAAGAACCAGACCCAACCCAAACACCAACGGAGACAAACAAAAAGAAAACAAGTAGAGTCAAAATCAGAACGGGAACAAAAACTGGAAATTTAGAAAATTCCAAGTTAGGTTCCAATTTCGGTTCCACTTCTGACCAGGCAAAAACAAGACACAAGGAAAACGAAAAACAACCTTAGGGAGAAAATAAACTCGAGAGTAGAAAACAAATTGACAAACAACAAAGAGAACCAAGGAAGGAAGGTGGAACTGGAGTTGGAACGAAACCCGAACTAGGAACCTTGGAAAAGTTCAGAGTTCGGTTTCAATTTTGGATTTGCTTCCGATAGAACGAAAGAAATAAAGACTTAGGAGCAAAACAAACAAATCCTAAGACCCAAACCAAAACCAAAGACAAAACAAAACAAGGGGGACCCATTTTGTTCCAAAATAAAATGGGGTGGTTATGCAAGGCATAATAGGGCTATATTTTCATGTTTGAGGCTAACCTACATGTTTGATCTTGTATTGGGTTTGTAAACCCTTGAGGTTGAAGCAGACCATATTTGGAGTTGGAGAATCTTATTTAAGATCATTTGTAATTTATTGTAAAGTAGTCATCAATAGTTAGATAGATAGATCACAAGCAATTAGGATTAGTTGCCCGAATAAGGCCTTTGATCCAGTTGTAATGTCTTGCGACAAGCCTATGAGCCCTTAGACATTCCACATATAAGGAATATGATGCATGCATGATTTCCAATTGTTGTTTCAATAAAAATCTATATTTTCTAAGCATTTCTTGTGTTGTTTTCTGCTGTGTTGACTCTAAGTTGCACGGTTGGATAGTCCTTTCTAGACCCTCCATCTGTGATTGCACCACACATGTATATTCAATTTATTTTATGGCTCCCACCATGCCTAGCACATATTTATTTTTAATTTTACTTTTTATTCATAGATATTATTGAATAATTATTGTTTGTGCCTATTTTGAATAAATTTTAGATGTTACTCATTGACACTTTTTGTTACTTTTAGTTGTCCATATGGATCACTTTTTATGGGAGTATGTATGGAATTATCATCTTTATTCATATCCTTTTTATGGTTGTCTAAATATTAAATTATAAGAATTCTATATATACAAGTGAAAGTGGGTTCAAAATGTAAGGGTGGGAATTGTATATGTTTTAGAATTCATTTGGCTTGTTTGTCCCTAATATAATGACTACTGTACAAGTGGCATATTTATGTATAAATGTTGGTAAAATAACATAAACCCATCTTCACATACAACTTGGATATACATTTGATTTATGTATTCATCAATTTATTATCTAAAGTTGATTCACTTGTTGAGTTGCAATTCATATGGATCAACTATGACTCGAACCTAGGACCCTCTATTGTTGTTGGAGTGCTCTACCAACTGAGCTATTGATCACTCTTCGACCAACGCATCACCGGTTCGGGTGTGGCTTATTTCCAACACCCCCTTAAGCCACATTGCTGGTGCTTGAGGCTCCTAGCTTGGCTTTGATACCACTTGTTGAGTTGCATCTCATATGGACCAACTAGGGCTTGAACCTAGAACCTTCTATTATTTCTGGAGTGCTCTACCAATTGAGCTACTAGCTCCTCTTTTTCCAACCCATTGTCGGTTTGAGTGTGGCTTATTTCCAACAGATTCCATGATATTAAGATGAACCTAGTTTGGTTCCATAAATGTAGATTTGACCCTTAATATTTTAAATTCAACTTTAGCTATGGCCTTGAGTCAAACCCTTTTTGACTAGCCATATTTACCTACTAGAGCGTGACATGTTTAAACTTACTCTCTAGGGTGTTATCAAAACGAAAAAAACCTAACTCATCTTGTTTGTACCTAGGGATATGATATTATAATGGATTTAGATGGATGGAGATGCTGACATGTGGCACACATCCCTTAAGTTAGTAATATTGAGTCATGTGAATAACTTGTGTAATTAATTATATTAGAAGTTGAGTAGGCCTTCATTAGGATTACCCTTCCATTGTATTATTAGGAAGAGGTATATATATAGGAGGCGATTATCATTGTAAGACATGTGGGAAGTATGATATTGTATTTGAGATCTCTTAGAGATTTACAGTGGAGTGGATTCTTCCATAAGGAGTATTGTATGGTGTTACCCTACCTCAAGGGTTTACTCTATTTTAGTATATATTGGATATTAGGGCATATTGGCTCACAAACATCTCTAGTGTTGTGTGAGATCTATATTCTAAATTATATTATTTCTATTATTATATGTTTGGATCTTATCACATCTTAATCATCTAGAATCTAGTACAGATCTAGGAAAAAAATACATTACATTAGCACATAATATCATAACTTCATCTACATGACATCAACATAAGAACTTGATTGTTTGACATATCTTCAATCATTATTCTAAAATTAATAAATTGGATCCAATATTTTACTTAGGAGAAGATGCTCATATAAGAAGCTCCTAAAGGTGTTCATAAACACAACCATTTTTTTATACATAATTACAAATACTAAGGTGAGTAAATAATGTAAATTTTTAAATTAAATAGACAATTTTTTGGGGATATGTAAAATTCCTATGTTAGATATCAAATCCACAAGCATTTAAATGACTAAGATCATATCTGTGGTACAAAAATGAGTCAAATTGGTAGAAGTGAGTTCCTAATAGTTTGGTACTAGTCATATAACAATTTTTGAACACTAACACAAGAATAAACCATAGAGCACCACCTTTCACATCATATTCAACATTGAACCTAAAGAAAACTACCTTGTTTTATTTAATTAATTTAGTACACATTTATGAATATGTATAATTAGCATAATAACCTTGTCTCATAAATCTAAGGTGGATTTACATATCATGCTTGAATAATTATTTTATCTTAATTCATTTGTATAGGAAGAATTTATTTTCCATAAAACATCTATTCACAATATTAGACTTAATTTTGTTTCAATCAATCTTTATATGTTTTATAAATATTTATGTGCTTTTATACATGCCTTTTAAAAATGTAGATATATAAAATTAAATTTAATAGAAATAATGTTATTTTTAAAAAGTAATAAGAAGGATAAAATATATTTTATAAAATATATAAATACAAAATAAAGTGGATCATGGTACTTGCACACCACATAATTTGGAAGAGAACAAAGATAAGAACAATTCAATCTAAGTAAATCATTTGTGTCTTCCACAATCCATATCATGCAAAAAGTGCTTTCAACAAACCTCACAGTAAACTTTTCTTGAGCTTAGAGATGTCTTGTAGAAGTTTTTACTCAACAATCTTTTAGAACAATCTATAATATATTTAATTTAATTATAAAGTGATTAAAAATGTATAAAAAGGAAATGTGAAAATAAAAAAGTTAATATGTGAATGAAATGATTGAATGTTGAAAGATTTAGTATCTATCAAGTACTTCCCTTCGAATCAAGATGGTATAAATTTTTATTATATTTTTGGAAGGAAATTTAAATTTTACAAACATGTCATTATACCTTTAAGAAAATGTTTCTTTAGTTGATAACTAATATGACTCAATTTCAAATATTTGTGGGGACTTCTTTTTTTAAATGTTTCCCATAGTGTGCCCATAATCTTTAGAATATGGTACAATTACAAATATTTGTGGGACCTTCCTTTTTAAAAATGTTTTAGAGTAGTGTGTCCATAATCTTTAGAATATAATTGAATCATGTGAAAATGTGCTTTAGGCTTCATGTTAATTCACAAGCAATATATTACATCAATGACACTTGTGTACAAAGAAATCTAAATAACAAAAAGTTATATCAAGATTCGCGAATATAATTTAAAATAATCAATCCTTTTTAATTCTACAATTCCATAAATTTTGTAAAGATTAAAAATAATTTAATACACTTTTAACTCTTATTTGAACTTCAAAGTAATCATAGACTAAACATTTTACTTCGATCACACTATTACTTCGTTATATTCCCACATACAAGATAGTTGCAAAAAGATTATAAACAATACACTAGATACAACATATCTTTGAAATTAAAAAAAAAAAAAAAAACAAAGAAACTTCGAAGATTTCAAGTTAGTATCCGTCGCTAATTACATTCTAATTAATCACACCCAACTTTTATTTATCTAAATTTTCATATAGATTTAAAGTTAAAAATATATATTTAATTTCCTTTGAATAATATAATAATTATCAATGACAATCTTCCTCTTAACCTTAGAAAATAGCTAAACTCTTATTTGTTTGAAATTACAAGCATCTATCCAATAAATCATAATGTGGACCAATATGTGGAGATATTATCTTATCCTTCAAATTGATGGAAAATTTGAAAGAATGGTCGGTGGACGTGACATTCGTTATCCAAAAATGTTAATACGGTATTGGTGGCTCTAAGGCCCAATGTTTATCCGTTCCGTTGAAAGTTGTCAACGTCTCGTAGATTACCCCACCACGCATGGGAAAGTTAAAATCTTTTTTAAGGTAACGGAGGCCTTACGGTCCACATAACGGGGTAATCCTTCTCCCAAGGAAAAAAGACCATTACCTATAAGGATTGAAATGATTTTTTAAAATTAAAAATTAATATATTATTAGTCATGTCAAAGTCAAAAATTGTAGTTTGTGTATTTTTTCTGAATCTTTATATTATTATGTATGAGTGTTTCAATTAAATTGTTGTAGTATATTCAAATATATGATTTTGATTGATTTGGTATTTGTTCATCTTGTATTTACATTTATATTAAAAATATTATCTTACTTTTATTTAAAATCATTTTATTTTTCATACTGTTGTTTTTCTATTAGATTTAAGGTTGTAAGATTAGTTTCAAATGAATTGTTTAAATCTCAAAATTAATTATAGTCTTAGGTTGACCTAGTTCCAATTAGTTATTAAATGTTGATTTCCGTGTCAAAAGTTCAAATTGTGTGTCCTAGATATTTATAAAAGGATATCATCCCTATATCATAATCCATTAGCTATGGTCATCTCCAATTGACCAAAATCACTCATTGGCAACATCTATAATATTGAAATCACTCATAGCCATATCATAAGACTATAAACAACATTTGTAATTTTGATTATATCAACCCTTTTATCAAAACACATCAAAACCCTAGTTCTTGCACTAGGTCACCCCATCACACATTACACTTTTGTTAAGGTCTCAAAACCCTCATTAGCTTAATCATATAATTATGAATTGCATTTGTTGCTTGGTATGTTTTTCAACTTTATCAAAGTCATTGAATCAATTGGTGGGGCTTCACTAAGGCAAAAGATGGGAAGTTAGTCACCTTCCTCTTCTAGCTTATGGATTTTCAATAATGTTCTTCAACACCACCAAGTTTTCTCTTTGCAAGTGTAGGTACATGCAAAAAATTACTACAAGTACCAAAGATCTCAAGACCTTAAATTTAAAACTATAACAAAAGTTCAAAACCATAAATATTAGGTTAGAAATATAGGTGTAGAATTGACCTAGGTTTGTGCATAATCATAGATTTCACAAAGTACTATTCTCTTAATATGTTCATCTCAAAACCAATTTAAAAAATTGGGTAGTAATCCCTTGTCATAATCAAGTCTATCTCCCTCTCTTTAACATCAAGATACACTTTTGCTTTTGTTATATTATTTTTGTTTCAAATTTAATCATGTACACATCTCTAGAGCCAACTCTTTTACCTAGAGTGGTTTTTCTTTTTGGACTGCAGGAATCAATTTTACCTAGATTGATTTACTCATTCTTACTTAGTTGCATTTTTTATCCTAGATATTTATGTAGTCATTTGATTTACCTAGATAAAATAGTGAACACATTTGATCTTACACCTGGGCCTATGGTTTCACCTTAGGGTTTTATCTCTCTACATTACTATTTTAGATATAATATTTTTTATTGTTTTCATTTGCAATTCAATTCTAATTGACATTAATTTTGGTTTAGATCCACCCCCTCATTGTTCTTCACTGCTCGATCTTTCATTATGGCTTGTACTTAACCCTTGGCCCTTATCATTGACTTAGGTTCATTCCTATATCAAGGATCCTAATGTCTTTTCACTGTGTTGCATCTCATCCATGAAACCCTAAAGATATTATCTCCTTCTACCACATGGATGATGCTCCAGGATCTATGAGTACAATGGTTCATGGTATCTCCCATCTTTCATCTTTCATAGAAATTGTTTGCACCTTTCCATCTATTTTAGAGGACATTTCTTCATTTGTCTACTTGCTTCATAATGTGGACTTGAACCTACCTTTTCATGATACATATGTGGATCTTACCTTGTGTCATGTTGCTATAATGTAGTGCAAAAATTACATTCCAATAGAAAAGTTGAGTTCATATCTGGAGGAAAGTTTGTTGATAAATTTTTTAACCATGAAAGTATTGTAGGATATAGCAAAGATGATGGTTTTGAAAAAAAATTGATTGGTTAATTTTGTGTTGCTCTTAATCTATCTTTCTTGTCTTTGATAAGGATGTCTCAACAAAGAGCACATGAGTTAGAACCATAATACACCTAAGGAAATAAGATAAGGTTGTAGCCTTCACAAGCCTTATTGATAATCCAAACTCTCATACTAAGTGCACATATACCCTTGGTGCATGGAATGACTCTCATATTTGTTGGAGTTTATTTCTCAACCTTGTAGCTCCTAAGGATCACTTGAAATCAAACACTTGTCACACAAAGATAGAAAAATAAAGCTATAAAGGCTAAGAGTTGATTGATTAAAAAATGAACCATTATGTGTATTTGAATAATGAATTACAATAATGAATCCTTATAAAAAGAAAAAGAAGAAAACAAAAAGCAACCCTAGTGAAACCCTAGGTGAGGATAAAATGAGATCATGACATGTGTACTCATCTTATGATTCAAGACACAAAAAAAACATGACCTAAGTAAGCTTAAGTAACTAGAGTGAAAAATGGACCTAAGTAATTAAACAATTAATTAGATAAATACCATTTTACTCTAATACCCCCCTTAAATGCAACTTAGGGAGTAGCTAAAACAACTAAATGATAAATACATAAAATGTAAATGATGGGTCCTAGTAACTAAGGCCTATTGAGGTACCCACGTACAAATAAAATTGATATCACATAAACAAATAAAATGAAAAACCTCATAGAAAAAATCCTCTCCAAAAGAGAAAATACAAGTGAAGGACTAACATGCCTCCAAAAGAATGTCCCAAAAAAATAAGAACATAAAAAAAATAACTATAGCATGAATAAGCTGCAAACAAATATTAAATGATGACTGCTGTAGTATTATTGTTAAAGAACCTCCACTAAAATTAGAATTATGATCATGATCAAGAGAAAAAAATCTGCATGAGTGCCCCCAATGACAATACTCAAATAATGATTAGATGGAAAAAACAAACATATAGAGAGCACATCAATCTACATGAGTGACCCTAACGACACTACTCAACTAATGCAAAGTAAACTACAATTCAAAAATATAGGACATATGCCAAAAGTTTGAAGAACTTGATTGATTGAAGATGGAAGGTCACCTCCATCAAACAAGAATTCTAGAGTGTCTATATGGTAAGTGTTCCATCTCATTGAAATGCATGGTTATCCAGTTGTTGTATCTACCTAGTACATAGGAACAAATACTAGATACATGACTCAATCCAAATAGAAACTAAGGAAGCATTAACACCAACAATATGAAACCCCCATAATGTTGACAAGGGAGAGACATGAAAATTTGACTAAAATGGTGTGTCAAATGAGTGCATGAAGGAGAAGAAATAACATTTGAATATGTACAAGAGAGTACTTGCAATTAAAAAATAGTGTGCAAACCAAAACACACTTGCATGAAGGTAAACATGGTTGTTATTACAAACAAGACTTGGCACACACAACAAACCCCCCCTTGAAACTTTATAAGGTAGTGCAAACACAAAATATGGCACAAGGTAAAATATCCAAAATAATGTACAATAGTGTCACTTTATCTCAATGCATCTACAAATGAAAAAGGGCATTCAAAACATGTCTATAATTCCTAGAAAGGACAACATGCTAGAAATACATATAAAACTACTCAAAAGAAGTTATCTCACACAAACAAAACTTTTCCATGTGTCAAAACATCAAAGTAACCAGTTAGAATGTGAAATTACAACAAACTAAATAAAAGGTACCTATATAAAATATGGAAAAAGTGCATGAGTAGGTTTGAAGAGCTTTGAAAGAACTTTCTAACATTGTAAGAATCACAAAAAAGAGGAACAAGCCAAAAGTTATGAACTTGGGAGTTGAAAATATAGATTTGACTTTAACAAGTGATAAAATGTACCAATAAAATTTGAGAAAAAGATTTTCTCCATTGGAAAGTGATTAAATCTAAATTTTCAACAATATTTTGCTCACTAAATTTTGATACCATATGCCCAAGTTATGCTGAAAAGAAAAAATAACTCTTTTAGGGAAAAAATAAGGTTTGGGGGTAGGGGTACAATGTTGATGTTAGCAAAAAGAATATGTTGTAATTATCAAAATGTTCCCTCTATCGGCTAGAAAAAATCCATCTATCCATAAAATAGCCCAAGATTGTCTGAAGGTGCCACAAATTATATGAAAAACCAATAAAAAATATTTTGAAACAATAAAAAGTGTATAGAGCACCACATATCCAAATTGTCAATCCACACAAGGGTCAATAAATGTTTCATGAGAAAAAAAAAATTTGTAGCTAGAAATAAATTGCCAACAATAAAAAGAACCATTGGGAGGAGGTTTCACAAAATGGGCTAAACCACTGGTATTAAAAAATCAATTGCAAATGGGGCGATGTTGATAGAAATGTTGTTAGGAAATGTGAGGTTTTCAGTGCCATAAGAAAGAATGCTAATGCAAAGTAAAACACTATAATTAGTGTATTTAGAAATAATGGTCAAGGTGTAGGGTGTTGGAAGTAGCTAGGAATTCTTGTCGGTGGTAGCCAATAATTTTATCTTATGGTAAACAATTAGCACTCGAAAAATAAAACAACACCCAAAAATCATTGATGAAGCCAAAATAATCCAAAAACCATGCCCTAAATAAAAAAACCCAGTAGCCAAAAAAAGCATAAATGAAGAAAATTTAAATAAATCATTGAAAAACTCCAAAAAATTACCATAAAAGCCTAAAATCTTGTTGTTGGTAAAAAAACTCCGAAATTCATACAATCATTGAATTGCACAAAGGGATGTAGTGGGTATAGATTGTTGATGTAGGGTGTCATACAATGCCATACAATGTAAAAATATGTACGAATACAAGAATTTCAATGCACTAAAATTTATTTCTTGTAAAAATTGCCTCAAAAAATTCTACCTTTGATTTTGATGAATTTAGAGTTGATCTTAGGGTTTTTGGGCCTTCCAATTACAACTATAAGGTCTATTTTTCTCTAGGATGTACTATTTTTTCACCCAATGCCAAGTCTCTCAAAAAATAATTATGGATTCCAAATTAGGAGCTTTGATGTGATATTGGAGTCAATGTTCCTCAACCCTACAACTCCCAAGGATCACCCACAATCAAAAACCTACCACACAAAGAGATACAAAATAAATCTATGGAGGCCAAGAATTGATTGATCCAAAAAAAATGAATCATTATGTACATTTTAATAATGAATTACAATAATGAATCCTTATAAAAGAAAAATAAAAAAATAAAAAATAAAAAATCGAACTTAAAGAAACCCTAGGTGAGGATAAAAGGAGATCATGAATTGTGTCGTCATCCTATGACTTGAGACAAAAAAAAGTACATGATCTAGGTAATTTTAAGTAGCTAGAGTGAAAAGGAACCTAAGTAATTAAACAATTGATTAGATAAAACCCTTTTACTCTAATAATATTACATACAACATAAGAGGCAACAAAGGTGGCTTGTAATGGTATAATGAACTTTGATTCTATTGAAATGTGTTGGAAGGTCAAGAGCCTTGGATTCTTCCTGAAGTAGGAAACAAGCTTCAATTTTCTTGACTAACTCAAGACATGGATTCAATGGATCATATTGAGGCTAGTCCAATCATTATATGAAGTCTATAATCTACATGCAAAAAACACTATTAGAATTTTTGTTTCACCAATTTAAAAATCTTGGTGATAGATACTTTGCTTTTGCAATGAAATTACTCTAACAAATATTACATATGTATGAAGTTTTTAAAAAATTAGGATCTTAAGATAGTAATTATTACAAATAAATATAAAATAAACAAAATGAGAATTACAAGGTGTGGACATGGAAAAAGTAACCCTTCTACTTTTTCTTCTTGTTTAGCCCCTCCTTGTGATTTTGGCTTGATTTTTTCTTGATTTAATGTTGTAATTAGGTCTTGGACCCTAGCAAAATGAATAAAATGTATGTCTTGTAAAGGTATTGTAAAGTGTTGTAAATGACTTTCACACTTTTCTAGACTTTTATTAAGCGTCTAAGTCTAATGGACCTCCTTTCCCCTTAATTCAACATTGTAAAATATATTTAATTTCATTTTCACATTAATCTAGAAGGCTTGTAAATTAAACTTGATTCTAATCTAGTGTTGTAATGTGTTTTACACATTCACATTGGATGTTGCGCCTTTCTAGGCTAAGTGGACCTCATTTTAATGATGTAAAGTGTATTTAATCACACTTTCACATTGAACTTTGTGTCCCTAGCCCTAATTACTCTTTACATCATCATCAATAGGTCCCTATGACCCCATATTGTGCATCCCGAGGCTTAATTTGATCAAAGACTTGATAAAATCATCATATAAATCTAATTTCTTCACTCCTCGACATCCCAACTAGAAAAATAACACTTATGGGACTAAGTCGCCCATCTAGGTGAATGAGTACTTGCCAAGTGGGACTAAGTTTCCTAGAGTTGCGAATTAGTCCCATTTGGGCTATTTTCGAGGTTTGAACGGGAAAGGTTAGGGTTTAAGTTTATTTTTCTTTCATGTCACCCTTGGGGATCAAATTAATGGAAAAATTAGGTGGATTTCCTATAAATACAAGCTTCTAAACCCTAATTCATAATTCAATTCATTATTCATCATTCATTCAAGTCAAGCAAGCTAGGGTTTTTAATATTCTAAGTCATCAAGATAGAATTGTTTAGGCATTCAAGGGCAGCTTCTTCATCTATTGCTGTAGAAAATCAAGAAATATCATCATGGAAAGTCTCTAAGTCCATTATTTCATGCTTCATAATGTTATTTCTTCATTTTGGTTTAATTACCCAAAAAGGGGTTTGACCAAGGCAAACCCCCCATGCCCTAACATCCAACATTTCTCTCTCTTTCCTTGTGTATTTGTAGATTTAGGCATCTCGAAGGCTTGGAAGTCATTGAAGAATAGGTTACAAAGTTGTTGAAGACATCTCCTTGTTGGCTAGGATAAAATATCTACAAAAAGTCACTTATAGGCCTGAATTTGATAGTTTTAGAACTAGACACCTGGAGGAACAAAAAGTGTAGACCAAGAGCTTTCGTTTCCATCTTCAAATTTTCAGAAAATCCAAAGTGGACTAAGTAGCCATCAATGGTGAATTAGTCCCACTGTACATGTCTGTCAGTGATTTTTGCAGATTTAGACACCCATTTAGCTGAAACAGACTTCAGAGCAGTTTTCCAGATTTGGGACTAAGTCGCCTAGAATGGCGTAAGTGTCCCAATAGCCCAAAAATTTAGGATCAACAACATTTCCAGTCTTCAACATATTTCCAGGTGCATGCTTTATGTTTTACTTTCTCGTTCTGTTCTATTTGCATTTCTATTAATCTTTCTAGGTGTTTTGCATACATCATTGTGTTTTCAAATAAGGTGCATCTCTTTAGTTTTCATTTAATAATCAACATATTTTATCAGTTTATTGCATTTAGGACATAACATTTAGGTACATTTCATTCATACTTGCATTAGTCTTGAGTGGGGACATTGCACATTTTGGCGTACCTCTCTCCTTTTAGGTGAAAAACCCTAGAAGTGTTAGAGAACCTTGTGGTGCCAAAATCTTTGTCCACACAAGGTATACAAATTAAACACATTACACAATATATACATGGAGAAAAACTTTTTGTTGGGGATCTCAAGAAGGATTGAAACAATTAAATATATGGATTTAATTAATTATAATAAAGAAAAAAATAATAGAACAAAGAATGAAATTCATAGACAACAATATTTTAATGTGGTTCACCCTTTGGGCTACATCCACAAACAATAGTTCAATTTTTTTTAAAACTTCCTGTCATGCCCTAAATTTTGTACGAAGGGAAAAAACAGAACCAATTTTTTTTAATGGACATCGGAAAAACACTATTAATGGCCAACCATGCATGCACATGGTCGCATATGATACACATTGAGGGTGTTGCTCGCGCAACATCACCATCAACACGTCGCCCTAGAGCGAGGAGAGTGGATAACGAGGTCAGGAGCGCAAAGTTACACAGGGTTTGACAATTGACCCTTTTTGGAAAAACATTAGGTTATCATCTCGATCACTCAATAAATTGCTAATGTTATACATTTTGTGTGGTAAGATTTTTTGAATATCGACATAATAGTTATTTTGACAATTAGGTTCTTATGATCATCAAGTTCAACATTTAGAACACAAATTCCCTTTAGTCATCCTTACCTATTTTTTTTTTGATAAGATAACCATCAAACCCTAATAACAAGAATGATGTAGAGAATCATTCAAAGTTAATATCACAATCAACATTGTCATTGTTCAACCAATTATAAATATTATTATTATTATTTTCCATATTATTCTTGGGTATTAATATTATTCGTATTATTTTACAAACTAATAACTCTCTTTTAAATTTCCACTATTACATTTTTTGATTATATGGGAAAAATAGGTTTTGAAGGGACCCGAAACCCTTTACAACTTAAGATACAAAATGCTACTCAAGAAATAATACAGTAAGACACCAACAACAACCACTATTACATTGTTGATTCCATATGGCCTATTATAATCTTTATCTATGCTATAATATTTTGTTTTATTATTTTATTTTAATTTATTTAATTTCCTTTTCAAAAAGAATACACTACCATTATTTCATTTGTTGCTAATAGTATTTATTCCCCCATGGTATTCACAATGGTTATTTCCAATAATTAATTAAATTTACCACTTAAATAATTAATACTATAAAGTCACTATAGAGTTATTGCTATATGCATTTACTATATATTTAAATTTACCACTTAAGTAATTACTACTATAAAGTCACAATGGAGTTATTACTATATACTATTACTAGTTGTAAAACTTACACTATTCATTAAAAATTTTGGCAACATTTTACATTAGTAATAATAATATTAACTTACCTATTTTTTGTAATAATACCGAATCAAATCCATATTATTGTAACCAATAAGACTATACTTGTTAATACTATTTTTATTAATATTAACATTATCTCATGATGTTAATACCAACTTTACCACCCATTTTGGCACCACAAATTAATCCCATTATTTAATATTGTTAATGGTAAGGTTAATCATTGATCAACCCTATTAATGACAATTTTAATATTTACTATTGTTAATGGTAAGGTTAATCATCGATCAATCCTATTAATGATAATTTTAATAGTATGCATATTAATTTTATATCAATATTAATACTATGCCATAATTATTGGTATATAAAATTTCCTCCCAAAGCTACACTATTGTTGAACAACACATGTTATGATCATGATAGTTGTAGTTATAATTATTATAATGACCCGAGTGCTTTACATATTTTTCTAATAATAATACTTTGGGGTGTTCATACACTCTAATGTACCTCTCTTATTATATTATATATAATATATAGGCTTCTATGCCTTTTAATTAAAAAAAGAAAATACTTTGGGGTGTTCCTTTACTACCCACTAAGAAAAATATTAATATTGATTATCAATCATAATGTTAACTTTAACATTATCATTAATATTGTTATTACTCATAATTGCACACTTCCCTAATTAACTGTGATAGAGCTAATATCAATAATGTGAGTAGTAAACAATTTTTTTAATTTTATTACTCCCAATATTAGTATCGCCCTGCTGCTACTTATTATATGGATATTAATTTATGTTATTATTATAATCTTTATTAATCCCTTGGAGGTAATGTTTTTTTTATGAGATACAATTGTAGTTGTCATTATGAGAATAATGTAATTTACTCTGAGCGTTTATAGTTCTTATTACATTGAGAGGCATTCTACAATGGCATCCAAAAATTTGTGTAAGGAAAAAATCTTCACATTAAAAATGATGTGCAAGTGGCAGTATTCAACACTATACTGGCACCAGTGGAAAAGAAATATGTTAGAAACAAAGTAGTTAATTTCTCCCATAATTTCACATGAGGAAGGAAAGAAAACTGTGAGTGATTTTTATCTCATAGATTAGTTTAGTTTTTATTTTTTTGCTTTGTTTTTAAAGCAGTTTTAAAGCTGTTTTATTCTCAACTTTCTTTAGATGTTATTATCTTCGAATTCATGAAGACCTCTATTAAAAGAGGTTGTTGTAACCTGTTTTAATCATCAGAAAATAAAGTCTTTGTTTTGTTGTAGCAACAAGGTTGCATGTTACATATTTATGGTATGATCTGTAGTTCCACTCGTGGCGTAACAAGACACTGTAACTGACGAAGTTTGTCGATGATATATCTACCTATGTGCTTTTATTCCTCCTTTAGTTTGCTTTCAATTTTAGTGAGTGAATTATAGATTTTCCAGTCGAGAAAGAAGTACAGGGAGGTCTCGCTGTTCGATTGCAAGAAAATGTTGATTTTTGTTCAAGTTTAGCATTTGTTGTCCTCTCAGATATTGTCCAAAATTAGCTGATTTGCTTCGATACTTTTTGTTTCAAATTTTGTTATCAAGGTTGGCACAAAGGGATTCAGAGAGTGAATTATAGATTGCTAAATTGAGAGAGAATTGTAGGTATGTCTCATTGCTATGGCTGTTAGATTGCATGAAAATGTTGATTCCCATTCAAGTTTAGCATTTGTTGTCCTTTCCGATATTGTCCAAAATCACCACACCTGCATCGATCTGGTTGTTTTAGATTCTATTTTTTGAATTAATAGTGATTTTATTTTTAGCAAAATAGGCATTTGAATATATATTCTTATCAATCTACTGTGAAGGTGATCAATATAAATGTTTCCTGCATCTCCTTCAAATTTGAAATCTCTAATCTCATAGTCAAATAAATCTTGAAACATTGGATGCTGATTAATGTAGTATGATGTAGTTGAAAAATTAATGAATAGCTCCTTCCTCCATGTTCTTACACCAAATCTAGTAAGAAATATATCTTCCTCTTCAAATCTATGGTCACCCAACAAATGTCACTAAGGTCATTAGGTATTCATCTAAACAAATGTGGGCACACACATACTACCACCAAAATTGCCATATGTAAATACCTTTACTGTATTTTTCTCCTTTGTAGAGTACCCTATACCAATATGGTGTTGAAAAATGAGGTGTTTTCTTAGCTTAATACTCTGTAAAACTTTAATATTTCTGATCTAAGTAAGCTCTTTCTTTGTTACATATATTCTTTGTGGGTGATTATCTTGATTAATTCATTTTACTATTGTAGAATGAAGAGAGAAGTTGATAGAAGAACTAGACAGGATATTAGAAAGATTACAAAAGATGTATCGTGGAGAAACCCTTTCGGGAAAAAACTCCACCAAGAATTATTCTATTATTCAATATCTGAATTACAATAGCTCCAATTCTTGCTTGAGAATGATTCTTCTATCTTCACCAATCTTCTTCACACCTGCAATAACAATTATAAAAACTCTCTTCAACTTGAATGATATATAGAGACAATATGCAACCTTGTAATCTCCAAATGGTGATAATTACAATGCACAAGCTCAAGCCTTAGAAAAGGTACGCCATATTGCTTCAAGTTGAGTTCTATTGTGAAGACCAAAGTTTAGAACATGTGCTTTACCCATTTGGGCGTCCCAAACTAAAGCTACAACTCATCCTTCACTTTGGTGATAATTACAAAGCTCTTCCTCAAAGATGGCGCCCAAAAGAGGGTCCCACTTAGTAGAGCCTTTAGAAATATCTTATCATGCATTGGAGTTAATTCCAAGAAAGCATCTTGGGTGCCCAAGTTGGCTCCAAGTGATTTCTTGTTAATTGAAACATTTACTCAACACCATTCCCAAAGAATGGTCATCCCTTGTTAACTGGAGGTAGTCCCTGTTATCTGTCATACAACTCAATGTTATTAGCCATGCATTCCAAGTTAACTAAAGTTAATTAACATACAACTGAAACTAACAAGACAATGAACCATAACTGAACTGAACTGAATTGAACTAAACTAAATTAAACTGAATTGAACTAAACTGATTCTGAATTGAATTGAACTGAACTGAACTGAACTAATCTGAATTGAATTGAACTGAACTTCAAGCATGCAAACATCAAATCCTAACTCCTAGGATCTTTACATGCATTCAAAAGTGTTATCTCTTACTCCGAATAGTTAATGAACTCAAGGTGAGTGTCACCTTACCATGTGTGCACCCACATGTTCCTATTATTTAGGAATAACTACAAATGTCAATTTCATGATTTATTTCATCCAAATAATTAATCTCATCCTAATCTTAGTCTTGTTGAACACATTCCAAGAATCTAGGAGATACATGAAATAATTAATGTTTAGGATTTGCAATTAAATGGCATCCTATTTCCAACATTCTCCCACTTGACATTATACATTGCAATTATTCTAAACAAGGAATAATAAAACAAGTACAAGACTCAAGGCCAATGGCCTTCTTGCACCAACTAATCAAACCATGCTAACTTCAAATGCAACCTACATAATCATGAAGATTCCAAGCAAATGATTAAAACCAAGATAACTTATCTGTATGGTTTCATAAGATAATCTGTAACATTAATTAAAGTGTTAACTTTCTCAATTAATACCTTCCCATTATCAACCAAACTAATACCTTTCCCAAGTCTTTGTATCCAAACCGCCTCTTTGGAGGCATGCTAAACCACTGAGTGTGTTGAATTCACATTCAACCAAGGTGTAGGCTCCTCGGTTTTTTCTTGTTGAAATTTTTTTCTTACAAGTAACCATTCCAACAAAAGTCTCTTACCATAAGAGAATTCTAGCCTCACCTATTTCTCCAAGTATCCATAAGGACCTGTAACCAACCAATCCATGCCAAACTCCAAATGCAACACAACACTTACATGAAGTAATCAAACAAATGATTAATGTACACAATACTTAAGAGAAACACACAAGATCAATGTCAAAGCTCCAACCTTGAACATAAACATGACATCCATGATCTAACCATCTCCTCTTAGGAGATCACATGCATCATAACATAATTATACATCCTAGTCTCAAGAGAACCATGTAATATGCCAAAACTCTAATCTAGAATCAGGAGTTAAACCATGACATAATAGCAACCACTCTAAACCAAGAACAAACCATATCCCCAATCACATGAAGATAACCTTACCAATGATGCATCCAAGTCACTGCCAACAACTCCCATTGAACCATGGTACCGAGTTACACATGGCATCATGACTATCATCCTCTCCATGAAGATTACTCTGAAACATGAAGCAAAGAGTTATCACAAACAATATTAGCTGAAATAACCAATGCATCATTACTATTATCCGAGGACTCCTCTATAGAAGAATCATAACTCTCTTTCTTGTTCTTACAATCCTTCTTCACATGTCATGGTTTCCCACAGTTCCAACACTTTACCTTACTTTGTCCTTTTGACTTACCCTTCCCTTCCTTGTTTCCCTTAGGATCCCTTTTCTTAGGCCTACCTTTTACAAACAAGGCATCTTGGATTTCCTCCTTAGACTTCCTCCTCATCTCCTCTGATAGGAGAGTAGGAATAATGTTGTCCATCTTTGGATCTGCACCATTACCACTAATTGCAACAATTAGATTTTCCCAAGAATTTGGTAAAGAACAAAGTAATAAAATGAGCTTATCCTCATCCTCTAGCTTTACATCTACAGATGCTAACTGACTGAGAATTAAATTGAAAGTATTTAAATGTTGTGCAATAGATTCACCATCTTTCATTTTCAATGAATACAACTTCCTTTTCAGATACAACTTATTGGTGAGACTCTTAGTTTGATAAATATCCCCTATTCTTTTCCATAATTTATATGCACTGGTTTCCACTGAAACATTTAAAAGAACAACATCAACAAGACATAACCTTATTGTTCCTCTTGCCTTCTTATCTAACTTAGCCCAATCTTCATCTGAAATAGTTGTAGGTGTCTTTGTCTCATTATTAACCACTAACCACTGATCTCTTTCTTCAAGAAGATCTTCCATTTTTAATTTCCACATTTCATAGTTAGAACCATTGAACCTTTCAATCTCTAACCTTGAATTCATTGTAACAAAACTTAATTCCAAAATCAGCAAATAACAAAAATAATAAAAGCTCCCACTAAGCCAAAACCTCCAATCTTTTAGAGAGCGTCCCAATACTCTACCCAACCTCACCGATACCAAATGTTGAAAATGAGGTGTTTTCTTAGCTTAATACTCTGTAAAACTTTAATATTGCTGATCTAAGTAAGCTCTTTCTTTGTTACATATATTCTTTGTGGGTGATTATCTTGATTAATTCATTTTACTATTGTAGAATGAAGAGAGAAGTTGATAGAAGAACTAGACAAGATATTAGAAAGATTACACAAGATGTACCATGGAGAAACCCTTTCGGGAAAAAACTCCACCAAGAATTATTCTATTATTCAATCTCTGAATTACAATAGCTCCAATTCTTGCTTGAGAATGCTTCTTCTGTCTTCACCAATCTTCTTCACACCTGCAATAACAATTATAAAAACTCTCTTCAACTTGAATGATATATAGAGACAATATGCAACCTTGTAATCTTCAAATGGTGATAATTACAATGCACAAGCTCAAGCCTTAGAAAAGGTATGCCATATTGCTTCAAGTTGAGTTCTACCGTGAAGACCAAAGCTTATAACATGTGATTTACCCATTTGGGCATCCCAAACTAAAGCTACAACTCATCCTTCACTTTGGTGATAATTACAAAGCTCTTCCTCAAAGATGGCGCCCAAAAGAGGGTCCCACTTAGCAGAGCCTTTAGAAATATTTTATCATGCATTGGAGTTAATTCCAAGAAAGCATCTTGGGCGCCCAAGTTGGCTCCAAGTGATTTCTTGTTAATTGAAACATTTACTCAACACCATTCCCAAAGAATGGTCATCCCTTGTTAACTGGAGGTAGTCCCTGTTATCTGTCATACAACTCAATGTTATTAGCCATGCATTCCAAGTTAACTGAAGTTAACTAAAGACAATTGAACCATAAATGAACTGAATTGAACTGAACTAAACTAAACTAAACTGAATTGAACTAAACTGATTCTGAATTAAACTGAACTGAACTGAACTGAACTGAACTGAACTTCAAGCATGCAAACATCAAATCCTAACTCCTAGGATCTTTACATGCATTCAAAAGTGTTATCTCTTACTCTGAATAGTTAACTGAACTCAAGGTGAGTGTCACCTTACCATGTGTGCAACCACATGTTCCTATTATTTAGGAATAACTACAAATGTCAATTTCATGATTTATTTCATCCAAATAATTGATCTCATCCTAATCTTAGTGTTGTTGAACACATTCCAAGAATATAGGAGATACATGAAATAATTAATGTTTAGGATTTGCAATTAAATGGCATCCTATTTCCAACATATGGTTCCTTAGGATCTTCTAAAGCTCCATCACTCTCTTTAGAAATCTACAACCAACCCTTAATCAATCTCTATCTACACATTTTATGCCTCCAAGAGAGGGAATCATAAGAAAAATAAAATCGCACAATGAAATGTGAGTGGTGATGTATGCCCCCCACTTTAAAGTGGTTGCGAGCACCCGTACTACAAGCAATTGCTTTAAAGTAGAAGAGAAAGAAGAAGACATGAGAGCTTACTCGGAAAGCCCTATGCCAAGTCATATGTTTTCGATAAGCTACGTCATGAGAGAGAGAAGTATGTCATATGCGAGCCAACTTAAGATAGGTTGTCCACATCCCAAAATTGCTCTTATGTATTCATGAAAAGTTAACGACTAGCCAAAGAAGGCAACCACAAGTGACATACAAGGACAAGGCTATCGAACCCCTTTCCCCCACTTAGTGTAGGAAAAAGGTGAACTGGAAGGATTAAGGGGATGCATGCTAGAGTGAAAATCAATAGCAATTAGAGAAATCAAATGCCCCAACATAGGGAAGTATACCAAACTACTGAAAGTGTTGTATTTTATGACTCAAAGCAATACACTCATTAGTGGAGTGACCATGAACTCTATGATATGTGCATAATGAAGTCTTGTCATAACATTTCTTTTGAGTTCTAGGAGGAAGGGTGATCAAGTGATCTTGGAGGAGTCTCAACAAGATACCCTCTTGATCAATGGGAGAAGATGGTATTGTAGTTTGTTTCAAGGATACAACTTGCTTAGTATGGGATACATCATACTTACACAAGTTTCTCTAGATTGCGAGATTTTATTCTTTCCATTATAGGAAGGTATAAAATCTAACGAATTCGAATCATGAACATTTTGCGAGATGACATTGACATTAAGCAAAGATGTAATTGTGTGTCACATATTGGATGAAGGATGATGTTCAAGACTAGTAGTTGTTAAAGATGATTTAGAAGGGTTTTGTGTGATATTATTGATGTTAAGTAAGGGCCTGGTGATCTCGATCATACGACAATAGCCAAGACCATGAGTTGTTTGTTGTGTGTTAAGCTTTATAGGGTTGCATATACCTTGTTCTTGAGAAACACATCCTTTTCCACTATATCCTTGTTGTTTAATGAGTTCATAACCTTTTCCATAAAGCTTCTTCATTGCTTTGGAATCAGGTGGTTGTTCGCTATTGTGTTCATCAAGGGTTATTGTGGAGTTTGCTTTGTTGTCTAAAGTGTTTGAGGTGGATGTTTTCGAAGGGTTATCCGAATTTTGAGTTGACATGATGGTTGGTTGTCCTTGTGTCTCACCTTTCTTTTGTGTGACTATGTATTCACCCATAAATGATGGTGTGAAGTCTAAGGATCCCCAATCATCACCGAATAATTTAGATGGCCATTTCACATCGTTATGCTCAATTTCTAGAGGGTCGATATTGAATGTTGGAATCAAAGTTTTCAGAGGACCTGTAGCTCCTTTTTCAAGATGCAAGCAACTTTCAGGCTTGGGATCTACTTCAACTTGATAAATGTTATTGTTATAGACATATTTCATTATATGATGAAGGGTTGAAGGCACTGCATTCATCTCATGAATCCATGGTCTGCCTAAAAGAAGATTAGATGAAAGATCGTAAGGCATGACATGAATAGGAATTTGCAAAGTAGCCACCCCAACTGTAATAGGTAAAGTAATTATCCCAAGTGGTTGCTTTTTTGTATTATAAAATCCTCAAATGGAGATAGAATCAGGTATTATTTGTGATTTGTCAACTTTTAATCGATCAAGGAGACTCACAATACACACATTAAGGGCAGAACCATTATCGATGAGAGTGCGTTTGATACTTGTGCGATTGAATTGAGAAATTATCATAAAGGCGTCATGTTGTTTACACAACTCCAAAGGAGGGAGCTCATGTTGATGGAAAGTAATGTCAAGATTCAGTTTTTGGATGAGAGCTACCACATCATTCAGAGTGGTACTAGGAGGAACTGTGATTTGTTTTAAGGCTATTTGAAGAATGTTGTTGTAATTTGGTGAGTTCTGAAGTAAATCCCAAAGAGAAATTTTTGCAGGAGTATTCTTTAATTGTTCAACAAGATCATACTCCTTTGTGTGTAGGAGGTAATGAGGAGCACTAGGTGGATTAGGTAAGGGTAAAGAAGGTGGGGTTGGTTACGGCGGCTGCGGATTATTTCGAGTGTTATATGTATGAGCAACGATATTATAGCTCAGTTGTTGTGATACATTATTATTAGGGGGGTAGAGGATGAGTTGAGGTTTTTTTGGAGTTTGTTGCTTGTGTGATGGTGGGTAAAGAATTAGGGGATTCTTTGGATGTCCCATGGGGTATGTATGTGGTTCATTGATGGAGGGGGATCAAATGGACACTTGTGCATTCATAACGTCGGTTGTCTTGGTTGGATGTATCTCTAAGGGAGGGCAATCAAGAACCACTTGTTTATGGAAGGAATATACTTTATGATTGTTGTGATTTTCTAGCACCATGATATTGTCCCTAGAAGGAGAGCATTGAGAAGAACAACAAGCCACATGCTTTTGAAAAGTAGGGCTAGGTTCTTCCAAAATGACTTCATCGCTAATAGGGGAGTGATCAATGATGGGAGTGTCAAGAGAGGGATGATTAGGAGAAGGTGTAAGTTTAATGTCAACTGTCGTTAAGGTCTCATTCTCTTGTGCTATGTTTTCTACGTGAATGGGAAAGCTTGTAATGTGTTCATCCAAGTTTGAAGTGTGTAAAGTAGCTTCATCGTAAGTGGGGGAGGCATCAAGTGAAGGACCACTATGGTTTTCAAATAGATTTTCCCAAATGGGAGGAGCATTAGGGAAGGGGGGGTTAATGGTCTCATGATTTGTAATAGGGATATCTTCTAACACCAACCTATCCTTTTTACATCGAGGAGGAATATTAGGAGATGGGAAAGTTTGATTGTCATGATCATGGAGACTTGGTAAGGCGATGTTTAGGAATGTGTCTATGATCTCATGTTCTTGTTGTCTAACATCATCCAAAAGGGAATAAGAAGATAGAAAATCAAGACCCTCAAGGCTTGTAACTTCCTGCACCAAGATACCTTCATCTCTAATAGGAGAGATATCAGGAGAAGAACAAGTATGATTGTTATGATTGTCAACACTACTATTCTCACCAATTGGCAATGTAAGGTTAAGGATTGTACCAATGGTTTGATCATGTTTCTTATAGTCCACATTGTGGTAATCAAAATTGAACTCATAAGAGGGAATGTTGTACTTATACAATCCACTATTAACGAAATCAAAGCCACATCTTTTGAAAGAAAACATGTTATGATGAAAAATGAAAGAAAGTACAATGTAATGACTGAAGAGGAATGCAATTTTTAGTAAGCTAATTTTCTGTTTACACAATGCAACTAGCTGAAATGAAATGTTTTAATGCAAAAAGTGAAATTAAACAATGCATGAAAGGAGCTAATTAATGCTAAATTTTATGAAATTCATGCTACAAAAATGTAACTAATTGATATATACAGGTTAAGGCACCAAACATAAGCCTAAAAACAAATTTATGACTTCTGTAAAATGGTGTTTTAGGGGTTAGAAGGGACTGATTCGCCCAAGGTGGTGAATGACTCCCAGTATGGACTTTTTTGAAAATTTGCAGAAATTTGTGACTGATTTTTATGTTTTCAGAATGCTATGATGTAGGTCTAAATGAAAAATGTATAAATTTAGAACCTTTTAATGATTAAAGATGCAAAAAGGCAACCTAGTATGCACTTTTACACATGCAAAAATGAAACCCTAGAATGCAAGCTAACTAATGCAAAATGCAATGTAAGCTAATCTAGGATGAACTAATGGACTCCAAAATCATAAGGAATTCAAACAACAGGTTCACCAAAATGAAATGAATGCACAATGTTTCACTCAAGATTTATGTAAGGATGATGGGATATTGATGTGAAGTGTGTGTGGATGTATTGGAATGCTTACAAATGCAAACAAATGAATATAAACTAACCTAATGTAAGATGTTGGAAAACACAGTGTTGATTGCAAATATGAACTAGAAACTTAGACAAATGAAAAAAAAAATTGATGAAACTGATCAAAGTGTACCTACAGGCAAATTGATGTTATTGGAAGGTTCTGGAATGTCCCTAAAATCAATGCTAATGGATACTAGGACTGATTCACCACAGATGGCAAATCAATCCTACTTCTGGTGAAAACTCCTAGAAACAGGTTTCTGACTGCTAAGAGTTGAATTATGAGAAAATCAGTTTTTAGGCCTACAGGTGGGACTAATTCACCATGCATGGAGAATCAGTCCTCCTATAGGAATCTACAAAGTCAAGACTTGATTCTGTAGGTCTAGATCTGCACTTCTATCTTCTATAGGTGTTCGCTTTGAAAATTATCGGATTCGGGCTTGAAAATGAATTTTTGTTGATTCTTTGACTTGAATGATGAAGAGATGACTTGAATGAATTTACAAATTTATCTCCAATGATTTCCAAGCTTCCAAGAGTCCTAAATTTGCAAACAAACAAGACAAAAGAGAGCTATGTTGAATGTTAGGGCATGGGGGTTTGCCTTGGTCAAACCCTGTTTAAGTATTTAAACCAAAATGATGAAAGAATAGAATGAAACATGCAATAATGGAGTAGATTACCTTTCCATGATGATAGATCTTGAAATTTTGCAACACAACATGAAGATTCAGCCCTTGAATGCTTTAGAAAGCTAACTTGAAGACTTCTAATGAAGAAACCCTAACTTGCTTGACTTGGATGAGAAGATAGAAGATGAATTAATGATGAGAGATGTAAGAATGAGTTGGTAGATGTAAAATGAGGATAAAAGCACTTATTTATAGACAATTGTGCCTTAGTATCCCATTAATACCTCATCACAGGCCGACATAATGCAAAATCACCTCAACTTTCACTTTGTTTCCCGCTCAAAGGTCAAAATGGGGCTGGATAGGACTCATTCGCCACACATGGTGAATGGGTCCCATCTAGATGGGACTAATTCACCATGCATGGCGAATGGGTCCCACAGGGGCCATTCCAATAGCTAAGAAGCCAAGGAATAAGGAAATAGGGTTTAAAGTGCAAGCTTGTTGGGTGTTTGATCAATTTGAACCTCAGGATGCATAATATAGGTGAATTAGGGTCTATTAGTGATGATGTAAATGTCAAATAGGGCTTGGGACACATAAATCAATGTGAAAGTGTGATTAAATTCACTTTACAACACTAAAATTAGGTCCACATAGCCAAGAAAAGCACAAAAACCAATGTGAATGTGCAAGACACATTACAACACTAGTTT
Source organism: Sequoia sempervirens (assembly GCA_007258455.2). Taxonomy (NCBI): domain Eukaryota; kingdom Viridiplantae; phylum Streptophyta; class Pinopsida; order Cupressales; family Cupressaceae; genus Sequoia; species Sequoia sempervirens. Next base: position 717,221,080 of record VDFB02058242.1, on the reverse strand, counting down.
ATCATTAAGTTTACATTAAGAATCTTCTAGATTGATGTAATAATGTTATTAAACACATTTTATAATGTTGAATTAGGGAGGAATAGGTTAATTAAGTCTAGAAAAGTGTGAAAGTCCTTTACAAGACTTTACAACACCTTTACAAGACGTCATTAAAAGCATGTTATTTGATTTGCAAGGGTCCAAGACCTAGTGTGGATGCATAAAATGCCTCAAAAAACTTGAATCAAGGCCTCATTAAGTCCATTTATCATGAATTAATCCCATGTCAAGCAAAGGGTCAATTTTTCTACGACACACTTCTGTCATTGCCATTTTTTTGAGTGTTATCACTTTAATGTTTGAAGAAATTATGGTTAACATGTTTATATTTTCATGGTTTTGAAGACACAAACAAAGGATTAGTAGTTCCTACAAGGCAGTAGAAAGTAGGCTAAGTATTGATAATTTGAAGGATGTTAGTAATAAATACATCACTCTTTTTATTAGTCTTGATAATTCTTACCTATGAATATGAAATTTGATAAGTTTTTGTTGAATGCCATGCCTACAAACTAATCTGGTGGCTTCATACACCTTCTCTCTCCTTAAATACAATATTTACTATGCCTTTTTAGTAAAATCCAAGTGCTTGCGGCTTTAGAAAAATACTAGGACTCTTTTTAAATATCGTTCGATCTGTTTATCCAACTTGGCTTCTAACTATGGGTCTCCTTTCTCTTTCATGGGAAATTTTACCAAATACTTCGATGGTGACTTCAAGTGCTACAACCTTAAAAAATATTTTCCATTTGCACATGGAGGTATAGGCTCTCAAAACCTACATTGTCCATTTGTGCATGGAGGTACAGGCTCTCAGAACCTACAAAGCTTTAGATACAACCTTGAGGAAATTGAATATGCAACACAACATCTTTATACTAAAATATAGGTGAACCTGTCAAGTTGCCTCTTCATTCCCTTTACACTTATGACATAGAGTTATTTTTGGTGCCTATGTTATTCATGCAATTTATATGTGTGCTCATATTTGACATAAAGCTAGCTGGAATTGAATGCAAATGTCTTCAGCCAATAGATAAAATGTATTTCCTAACAAAAATAATCCCTACAAAATGCAAATCCCAGGATCTAGAATATACTAAGCAATCCTTAACATCAAGCCTGATATTTATTCACCTAATCAATGAAAATGAGTAGTAATTTGGATTGAATCCATGGGTTAGACTCAATTATTTTTCAAGATCAAGTCTATTTGAAAGAAATTCGGGCATGACACAATGAAAAGAGAACACATGAACTGTGAATGCTACAATACAAGTCCAGTAAGAAGCTAATGAAGAATTTAAGTTACCGTTAGGTAGCTTCTTTAAAAACAGTGTAGTGCCCCCCATTCTCACCATGGATGTGCATGTAGATTGGCTTTGAAACTTGGAGATGAAGGTAAAATAATAGGGATATTTAAAGGTAAGTGTTGATGATGTTAAGCAGTTGATGTTGTATATTATGAATTTATGGACTATGTGTGAAGGAGGTTATTTAATATTATCATGGGCATTACAAACAGGCTAGAGAACTTATGACCTTTCAACACATTTATAGCTTGATTACAAAACTTCCTCCCAAGGGGTTCAAGTAATTTTTGTGTATCTTGTCTAATAAGTTGTTTTTATTATTAATACTTATTATATCATCATTGAATATCTTCATCAATATTACTAAATTAAAATTCTTTAAATTTTTTTATTAAAAATATCTTAAATTATTAACCATCTAAAAATACTTAACAAAATAATAACATAACAAATCTTCATCTTGAAGCTTCCAATAGAGTCTTCCACAACAAGATCCTCCAAAACCATTTAGTCTATGGGATCACTTTAGTCAAACTATCGTTTTAAACCGGTACCTCGATAATCTGGATTGAGATGGACATCCCATAAATATTGAGGGAGCCATAAATAAGGAGGATACCATTAATTTTTTCTCCAACGAGGTATTCAAAGTCATATGGAGTGCAATGATTGTAGTATATGCATAAATTGATCTGTATTGAAAAGGCTTTAGGGACATTCAACCCCTTATTCTTGTGTATGCTAAGATATAACACTTATTTGTAAATAAATGTGAAAAAAGTGTATGTTGAGATATGTAAATCAATGTGAATGCATATACAACGTCCAGTTGTGCAACTCACCTTTCTATAAAACCTACAACTCCACATGTTCTTGCCTCTATCACAATCAAATTAGTAGCCAAGCCGAGAATAGAGCCTATTATTTATTCCTACATGCTACATTTAAAGTAGGCATTGAATTTGATATAAATTTATCTAACTTATGACATCCAGTCTTCCATTCTTAATATCAGATAAATATCCAGGAATTAGGATATTACTACAATAAATGTCACAAGAATCGTGCTCATGAAAAGCACTGGAATTCATGCACAAATTAAAAAATCTGTGTTATTCTTTTGTGAAATCTTCGTACTGTACAGATGATGTTTGTATGATCATATGAATGTCAAGAATGCCACAGCACATCGTATTGTCCATGAAACATTATTTTCAAAAATGGGAAATGAAATCAAAAGTTGTTTTGATTCATCCACTTGTTCGCAAATAATGTTTTTTTTTAATAGAAATAGTTCTTTAAATCTAATTGCTTCTGGATTTGATTGTGTGGACTCTTTTTTCATCAACGTTTTGGATCACACTCAGTGAGCCATCATCTTTTTCAACTCTCTATCCTGATGATGGCTCACTGAGTGTGATCCAAAATGTTGATGAAAAAAGAGTCCACATAATCAAATCTAGAAGCAATTAGATTTAAATTCATATGGATTGTGGAAATCTAATTACATTGAGAAATAGTTCTGTCTATCGTGTCAAATTTGCTTCATGGGGCAATCTTTGTCAGGATTCAAACATTTGACCTTAGGGTTTAGCCGTTACATTGTAGGCCCATTTTGAGTAAAATTAAATAATAATGCATCAGACATTGAAGTTCTATTAAATTAGTTTAAACATACAAGAATCTTGAATATAAATATTTTTAGTCCCTGCCTTATAGGTAGGGAACTTTTTATACCGTGTTTTTAATAATTAAGTATAATATATGTAATTTTAATTAAATTATAGTGTCAATGGCATTCCAATGACTATTTTGCAGAAAATGACAGGGATCTACAGTAGCGGGGCAAATCTGGTCTCATTAGACAGGCTCCCCGACACTGGGGCCCCAATAGTGGCCATTGAGGTCAACATGCAAACATATCACATGTAAGAAAACATAGGTTTTTGAGGCCAAAATGGAGGCCATTTTCTGTTCATCAGGTTCTTAACAAAGACAAGCAGCTAGTTTTTGACATTTTGGAAGATGACAGACCCCTCAAAGGAATCAAATTGATGCAAATAGGGATTCAAAAGGCACAATGTGGGATTTACAAGGTAGGAAATTAGAGAAGACTTTCGATTTTCTCAACCGATTCTACCAAGATTCTGAGGCTAATCTTCAGTCTGCTAAGGCTCCACAAGATTCTCGGTAGGGGATCCCTCATCCAAATAGTTCAATACAACATAATGATCTGCATGCATGTCATACAAATATTCTTGAGAGGGCTCCCTTCAATCCACAAATCAAAGAAAACAAGCGGGTTGGGTTGCAAAGTCAACATATACAGGCCGAAGGGAAAAAGGAGAAAGGAAATGGAGATGAGCAGGGTTGTGAGCCTCAAAACCAAAACCAACAAACGAACAAACAAGAGGGAAAGGATGGAGCAGGGAAAAAGGAACATCAGCCTAGGAAAAAGAATAAGAAGAAGAAAGAAAAATCTAAGGTGCAATTGGTTTTGCAGTGGAAGCGGAAAGATGATTCTTAATGCAAGCCATTAGAGCATAAAACCATAGTAGAACAATGTCCACTAGAAGAGAAAGCCCTAATAGAGCAATGCAAATCAGAAGCAAACACTGTGGTCAGTATTACTTTTTTTTGGAGGAGTTGCTTCAAAATCAAGTCCAAAATCTCCATCATCGAGCTATAATCAGTAAGTTGTGGGATCTTGTTCTTGATTTAGAAATGCTGAAAGACTTGCTTTTTGATGAATGGGAAGGGGTTCCAATTGTTTTTTATTTGGACAAGAAGGATGACATTTTTATTGTCTTGTTTCATATAAAAGAAGAGAGAGATGCCATTTACAAGGTCAAATCATGGGTTTATGAAGGTTCCAGTTTGTGCATGTGTCCTTGGACCCCAAACTTTAATCCATCTCTTTTTATGGATAAATTTGCTCCAACATGGGTTTAGTTCTAGTCTTTGCCATTGGAATATAGGGAACTTAACCTAATAAAGAATATGGAAAATCAAATAGGAATCTTTCTTAAGCATGATAAGGATTTTTTTGCAAATCCGTCTTTACCAATTAGGGTTTTCATTCTATTGAACTCATCCAAACCTTTTCCTAATCAAATCCATATAAAGTCCAAATTTGGCATATGGGAATAGGAGATTAGAATATAAAATCATCAAAACTCTTGTATGGTATGTCACTCTTTTGAGCACATGAAAGTAGGGTGTCCCCACAGTGCTGGCTTAAGAAAGGATAAAGTAGAAGAGTTTTTCATTGAATCTACCCTTGATTAGCACAAAATGGCTTTTCATGATCAACCGAACCACGAACCATCATGAATAGTGGAAAGAGGTAAGAATGGAAATGATCTTGACTTGTTCAAAAGGGTAGACCAAGATCAATTGACACAAGTAGTTTCCAAACAAAAAGAAAATATTTTAGAGGATCAACTCAAAGCCTCTGAACCCCTTCTGCAAAATAAGGTTGTAACTACTTCTCCTAAGCAGAGTAATCTGGGAAACAAGGTAGGGGATCTAATTGGTAATGAAAATAAGGTGTTTTTATCCATGTATTTCTTTCAACAAATGATTCGTGAATTGGTGTGCAACAATGGACAAAATCAAATATTTTTTAATCGGATGGGAGACAATGCATGTGCTAGTTCTTTAAGAAATTCACGATTACTTTTTTCACCTACTACTATGGCTCCTTCTATTTAGACTATTCAAATTCATGAAATTTTGGATAAGAAAAAGGCCCAGCATCCAAACAGTAGGTGTCTCAGATATCTTCTCAAAAGCTAGAAGATCTTACACAAAAATTGCTTGAATCCATAGGCTCAGAGCTTATTGATGAAATAGCTGAAATCCTTAATGAGGAAGATGGGATAGACATTGAAATGTTGTCTCCGCAAGATCTCTATCTCAATGAGCTAAGTGAAGGGGACAAGGCAGCAATAGATACAAAAATGGTGGGAGATTTTAATTTTTCTCAAACATTGTCACTAGCTCAAACACTAGTTTCCCAGTCGCCTATTAAAAAAACTCTAGGGAAGAGAGGCCAAAAGTCTAAGATAGAAAAATTAAAAGAAGAAATAGAGGCAGGGATGCAAGCTACCCTAGATGGGAATTTTTCAATTAATAAGAGACCGAGGAGAGCATGTTTCTCTCCTCGAGTACAATGAAGATCATCTCATGGAATGTTAGGGGCATTAATGCCCCTGAAAAGAGTGCCGAGATCAAGCGCTAGATTGACGTTAGTGGGGCAAATATATTTTTACTACAAGAGACTTTAAGTTGTCAAAGGATGTATATGAATATTTAGTTCTAAAATGGGGTAAATGGAAAGAATCCTTTGTACTAGCCCAAGGGGCTTCAGGGGGTTTAATATCGCTGTGGAATTCAAAAATGATTTTAGTGGATATCATGAAGGTTGACAACAATTGGAAACTGTTGAGTGTTGAAAGTTTTGATTCGCAAATTCAAGCTCTTGAATGTTTATGGCCCAACAACAACTTAGGATAATAAGAGGCTATGGGATAGTTTGACCAATATAATACAAGGGTTGGGGAATGAGAAGGTGGTGGTAGCAAGAGACTTCAATGCCATTGTATCCCTCAAGAAAAAGCAAGGAGGTATTTTCCCACCTCCAAAAATAATGGATGATTTTGGGAGCTTCATCATTGATAATGATCTAAGAGATATTTTACCAGAAAAAGGGAGATTCACATGGACAAATAGGAGGAGATATTTCTTGCAAATTGCTATGTGCTTGGATAGGTTTTTAGTTACTCAGAATTGGAACCTCTTTTCACATCAGTTATCCTTTCAAATTCTACCCTTTGTAAGTTCTAACCATTATGATATACTGCTTTTTAGAACAAGTACAAATGGAACTTTAGAGCACAAGCCTTCCTTTAAATTGGAAAAATTGTGGTTCCATCACCCATTATTCTTGCCTTTTCTAAGACAATGGTGGGTGAGTGCACCTATCCTGAAAGGTACCAATATGTTTTAGTTTAAAAAAAAAATGCAATATGTTAAAGGGAAAATCAAGGAGTGGAATGTGCAAACTTTCAAAAACATCTTTGTGCAAAAGGAAGAAGTCGCAACACGACTGGTTGAAATTCATGAACACATTATACAGAATGGTCTGGATGCCGCTACGTATGAGAAGCAAAAAGATCTACAAAAGTTATGGGAAGAATTGGGAAAGAGAGAGGAAATCAATTGGCAATAGAAGTCAAGGGAGTTATGGTTGAAGGAATGGGATCAAAACAACAATTTTTTTCATGTATCAGCTCAACAAAAAAGGGTTGTTAAGACAATTTTCTCAATTCAAAATGCAAACTCAGGTATCCAAATCCATATTGCAAAGGAAATTCAAGAGGAAGGAGTAAGGTTCTTTATGAATCTTCTTGCTCCACCTAAGTCTATTTCAGTCCAAGGGAGTCAAGATGAGTAGGAGTTGCTCTCTGCAGTGCCATGTCTTATTTCTCAAAGTGAAAATGATGCATTGATGAAACCTTTTGCATTATCAAAGCTTCAAAAGGTAGTTTTTTCACTATCCCCAGATAAAGCCCCTAGCCCAGATGGATTTACAACCTTATTTTTTTAGAAATGGGATGTTTTGGGTTTTGATTTATTAATGGCCTTAGATGAATCATGCAAATATGGTTCTATGCTTAAGCATTTCAATGCTACAAATATAGTTGTTTTTCCAAAGATAAAGGAGCCCAAAACCTTTGAAATTTTTAGACCTATCTCTCTATGTAATACTATTTACAAAATATTTACAAAGGCAGTATATTTGAGACTGCAACATTTAATTCCCAAAATCATTTCTCCAAAGCAAGGTGGTTTTCTCCTAGGGAGGGAAATTGCAGAAGGAGCATTGATGACGCATGAAGTGATTCATTATATCAAGACAAACCATTTGTCATCCTTCATTATCAAGCTTGATATGATGAAGGATTATGATAGGGTTGATTGGAACTTCCTGTTGAAAGTACTGGCTAAGTTTGGATTCTTTGCAAAATGGTGTAAATGTGTACTCTCTTATTTATCAAGTGCACACTTTTCTATCATAATAAATGGTTCTCCTTCAATATTTTTTAGAGCAACACAAGGAGTAAGACAGGGGGACCCCCTCTCGCCTTTTCTTTTTATAATCATGGCGGAGGCTTTAAGTAGAACAATAAAGAAAAAAAATTACCAGGGTCTATGACAAGGTATCCTTATCCCCCATATTGATGTCTCAGTAACTCATAACCTCTTTGCAGATGATACCTTATTGTATGGGAAAGCATCCATTTCTGAAGCTAAACAAATAAAATGGGTTATGGACAAGTATTCATTGGTGTTAGGTCAAAAAATAAACTCTTAGAAATAAAAAATTTATGTCTTTAATTCCAAAGCGACCATCAAAAGGAGAATTGTTAGACTGTTGGGATTTCAAGAGGCAGATTTGCTTTGTAAATACCTGGGTATTCCCTTTTTTATGGGAGCTAATAAGCCAACATACTGGTCTAAAGTTATTGAAAGAATTAAATAGAGAGTTTGTGCTTGGAAAGCTCGTTGGTTGTCTCTTTCCAGGCATATCTTGCTTATAAAAATAGTTCTTTTAGGAATCCCTAATTATTTTATTTTAGTCTTACGGGCTCCTAAATTAGTGATAGAGAAAATTTAGAAAATTATAAGAAGTTTTCTCTGGAAGGGAAATATGAATGATGTAAAGAAGATTTTGCTAATTTCTCTGGATAGTATGGTAAAGGGAAAACTCAAAGGTGGAGTGGACCTACATGACATATCTAAACGTAATTTTTCCTTTGGGGGAAAACTTATCTAGCAAATGTATACTAAACCGCACTCTAAATGGTGCACGTTGATGAGGGCTAAATATCTAGATAGTCAAGTCCTGGCAAGAATTTTCACTATTTCTAACCCGCCTGAAGGGTCCGCCATGTGGAATTTCATGACTTCATGTAGGAAAGTGATTACATCATATATATCTTGGGAAGTTAATAAGGGGGGTGAAGTTAAATTTTGGGATGATTCATGGAATGGGCATCTACCTTTGAAAGATTGTCAAGACTTGCAGTTAGCTATCCCAATTTTGTCTCAGCTGTGGGGGACCAGATTAATTGATTATGTTAGCTCAGTTGAATCTCCATCAGGTAGAGTGTGTTGGAAGGATTTTTCAACCACTTAAATATCTAATGAACAAAGGAATCTTTTGTTTCAAATTTTAGACAACAGAGTAGTATTCTTATTAGGGGAAGCTGGTTGTATAATTTGGGCCCCATCTAAAGATGGATGCTATTCAATCAAGCAGGGGTACAAGGAAATACTTAATAGGTATGACTTAATTTAGTCTCAGAGGGAATTTTCATTTTGTTGGAATAGTGCGGACTTGCCAAAAGCGGGCACCTTTGCATGGTTAGTGTTGAAAAAAAGAGTTCTTACAAGTGATCGACTAGATAAACTAGGGATTGCTGAACCTTTCAATTGTGTCCTATGTAATCAAACTCTGGAAGACATTGACCATTTTTTTTTGCAATGCCCCTTTGCACATTCTTGTTGACTTTTTGTTTTGGAAAAATTGGATTTTTCTATGCCATTACCAAACTCAATATGGGATATTTTCTCATCATGGCCTGTGTTGTACAAGTATTCATTTTTTGCATGCATTTGGCGAGTCATCCTAGCATTAGTATTATGGGCCATCTGGTGAGAAAGAAAAAAACACATATATAGGAGAACTTCTGCTCCTACCCATTCAATTCATGCAATCATTGAAAAATCAGTCATTGAAGTAGTAAATACGTGGGTGCAAGACTGCAAAAATGTTGGCTCTCTATTTTCATCACGGGATAATAACATTTTAAAGAGGTGGCAGGGCATTACATTTCCTTTTAAAGAAATTTGGAAACAACCTTACAAGGAAAAAGTGGACAAGAAGTCAGTAAAATGGTTACCACCAATGGAAGGCTTTTATAAATTGAATTTTGATAGAGCTTGTAGAGGGAATCCAGGCAATTCAGGAGTAGGTGTCTATATCAGGGATACAAGAGGTATCATGAATGCAACTAGATCAATAAGCTTACCACCAAGAACAAAAAACATAACAGAGTCATTGGCTCTTCTCCATGGTCTGCTCCTTGCTAGGCAACTCCAAATTTTTGTAATACATATAGAAGGTGACTCACGGATAATTGTCAATGCATGTAATGAAAGAGTTTTTTTTAATTGGAAAATGAAATATATCTTGTAGAATGTATGGAATAAATGAGATGAATTTGATGATTACTAGGTTTCTCACAAGTACAGGGAGGGAAATAGTGTTGTAGATTGTTTAGCCAATATGGGGTGTGATAAGAAGGAAATTTTTTTCACATGGGATGACAATAATATTCAAGCTTTTCCAGAATTACAGGCTATTTTGGACAAAGAATGTATCACTTAATTTTATTCAAAATTAGGCAGTGTATTCATTATCTAAGAGATGATGAAGCTAGGAAAGGATGAGATGCATTTTTGGCACCTGTAGATATGTATGTTGAGACTACCATGGAGTTGCAATAGAGTTGGGAGCATTTGACCCATATTATGAGTTGCAGACACTCTCAAGGCATATTAAGGCGACCAATCAAACAAGTGTAAAAGAAGGGCCACCAAATATCCATCCTTAACCATCACGCTCTTCATAATTCTCCAAGGTTATGTCAAACTTGATACTAGAACAAACACTATTATTTTGTCTCTTGAAATTGACATTAATACAACCGACTTCTTTTGTGGCCGTGGGTTTTACCATTTTAGGAGCTTTGTCAAACATTTCACTAGCTTTGTTTTAACCTCCTCATTTGGTATGTATGTCAACACCTTTGGTGGATTGGGGTATCAGGATGTCAGAGGGACCAAAGAGAAAGTTGAACTTATATCAGGCCCGATATCCACTCTTAATCTCATTTCTATGTGACCTCCTAATATTGATTGGGTCCAATAGTAAAATTTACTAACTTGCCATCTTTAAAAATGTGTCGGGCTTTTGAGTCGAGGTTTTGGATTGGGGATATCAGAGGGATGGAGGGGCTTTTGGATTGACGTCAGGCTTTGATTCCACATGTATTAAAAAATCCTAATTATTGTATGCATGGTTTATATGTTATTTATGTTAATGCATGTGCTTTTAAGTAGTAGTTTTGCATATGGGGTTTTCTGTAAGGGTAGTAAATATCTATACAAGAAATATAGGAGGGAAAGATATGTGGATATAGTTACTGTTTGGGTTTTTATGTAGTAGATTTGCAAAAGGGATTTTCAGTAAAGGGTAGTATATATCTGCACAAGAAATATAGGTGGTAACTGAGTGCTTATAATAACTGCACTTATTTTGATTCTTTTTGCTCTTTGGCATATTCAAACATTATGTAATCAACTATTATTAATATATTATATTGGCCTTGTGCCTTTCACCTAAAAAAAAGTATAATTTATGCAGTATAATTTATTAATTAGTAAGTTGTTTTATGATGAAAGTTAGTTGCTGTTACTTTTCGTTGAGTTTTTTGTTTTTTGCGGAAGCTATTTTTCAAGTGGTGCAATCTACTATTCATTGTATTGTCCAGTTTCTTTAGATTTTTTATATGTTAGTTTTGGGTTTCAAACTCTATATTGGATTGCTCCTATTTTAGTTTGTAATTATATGTTAAAATATATCTCTTAAGTATATCTATTTAAAAAATATGAAATATCAATTTTGAATTATGTTATTTTATTTATATTGTTTATTTTATTTTTATTTGGAGAGTTATTTGAACTACAAAAATAAGATTTTTTTTTACATATTTTTTAAAAATTATTTTATTATATAATAAAAAAAATTTAAAATTAACTAATGATTTCATTTTAGTACACTTTTTACTATTCTATATTTTCCGTACTTTCTTTTGATTTTTTAAGAGAAGTATAATAAATATCATATATTTCTATCTAATTAATTATGTTATTTATGAAGTAGATAAAATGTAGTTACTATTTAATTATAGTAAATACTAAGATATTTTTATATTTTAGATACTATTTTCATTAGTAAAGCATATAGTTATTTCATCACTATTCATTATAGTTAGATGAAAATAAGATGTTGACCAGTACAATAATTTTATAAGAGTTACTTTTTATAAGATCTATATTTTATTTGTTATGTAATTTTCTATATTGATTTTTTTTTTTTTTAAAAGAGGCATAAAGCCTATATATTTATATTAATTTATAAAAGCATAACAAAATTGTAACAAAAAGTGTCTGATTGCCATATGAAACTTGGCAATGCACTTACAAAGACTGCAAAAAAATAATCCCCCTACCCTGATTAGAGAACTGACTGCATCACTATTCCCATACATTACAAATATATTATCCATTTCAAAAAAACCCAAATCAAAACTCAAGCCTAATTCATCTGCTAAAACATCCCCATTATCTGTCCACTAAATACTGTAAATCAACTTCCCCATTAGCTACACTATAACTGTATAATTAGAAAAATGGAACAAACAACCCATTATATTTTATTCTTTCATGTTGACTGGCTCATTCTCACCCTGGCTTTCAATAGAAGTCAACTTTCCCATTTCTCTGGTTCTTTTATGCCCAATATAAACTTTCAGGCCAATGTCTCTACTCGTACCACCAGCTGCTATGGGCATATTCCCTTTAGCCACATTCCTCTTGTCCATGTCACAAACCTTCAGCAAAGTATTCTCTTTCTGGACATTTCCATGAACTCGGGTACGCATTTTCCCAGAATTGGGGTTTTTTCGAACAACCAAGCATGCATGAGAGTTGAGGAAGGAAATTGCAAAATATTTATTTTTGACGTCCATTTCCAACTGAGTAGAAACAAAATGTGAATTCTTTCTCAAAACCTTTAGGAATAATCAATCATTTTTACCCTGCAACCCCATTTTCATGGCTTCATATATCTCATTCAGCACCTGACACTTCTAAGAAGTTTTTGTGAAAAAATCCCTCCTACTAAACCTTTACCCTTAAAAAAACAATACCCCTGAACTGCCGAGAGCAAGGTTTGACCATGAAGGAACTGACTTTTAACATATTTTTGTGCAACTAATTCTAGTTCCTTATATTGACATTATGAATTACAGATGATAGAAAATTAGTAAATCTCATGAATTTTTTTAATTTTTTTTTTAAAAAATAAAAGGGGTAAAAACTTTATTGAAGATCAGAAACAAGCATTACAACCAAGTCCAAGGAAAAATCCAGAAAAACACAAACATGGCCAAAAACCAAATCAACCCACACCCCCCATCCTCAGCAAGAACCTTCTCTAGATCCAGACTAAGCTCCTGAGGGATCTGAGCCCAATCATCAATCTTCCAATCCTCAAGATGCTCCAAAGCCCACTTGGCTAGACAATCAGCAGTCCTATTCCTTTCTCTCAGAATATGGACAAAAGACACCTTCTCTAACAAAGTACCAACCTGCAAAATCTGTTGCACCATCATTGCCAACTGCCAACTCACATTCAATGTCTTCCTTTGATTGAGCAAGTTAATCAGAACCTGTGAATCAGATTCAAAAATAACCCTATGCTACCCCAGCTCATAGGCCCTCTCCAAGGCATAAAGAATCGCCCATCCTTCCATAAGGTTGATAGTCTGCGACCCCTTATGGATAAAAAAGAGGAAAACCACCGAGCCAGAAGAATCCCTACCAACCCCACCAACTCTAGCTAGACTCGAATTTCCCCTAGAAGAACTATTAGTATTAACCTTCAAGGTGCCCACCAGGGGGGCTGCCAGTTCCCCAAACGCTGGACTCGCTGCCTCACCTGCCTACCTCTCTTGCAACAAGAAGCAGCAAGGGTTAACCCCAGGAAACCCAACCGGGCCACCAACTCTGCATCCCTCTTCTCAAGCGGCAACTCCACATCCCCCTTAGCTTGAATTGTCTCCTGAATCATCCCAAGAACTCTGAACCACACCTGTTGAATGTGCAAATGCTCCCCTCTAAAAATCCTCCTATTCCTTTCTAGCCAAACCTGCCACAATAAGAAAATAGGCCCTACCTGCCACGCATCTTGCAAAAAAGAGGCCATCGAGGGAGGTCTTTCCAAGCTAGACCAAAAATACACTAAGGAGGATGCATGGACACAAGGACTATTCCAAACTCCCCACCAAGAATGCCAGAGCTGCAAAGTAAAAGGACACCGAAAGAAAAGATGTGAAGAATCCTCTTCACCTCTCTCACATAAAACACACTTAGACGGGCCTTGAAACCAACGCTTCTGGATATTATCCCAAGTCAAACACTTGTTCCAAGCCAAAGTCCAAATAAAATAGTTACACTTCGGCCAAGAAAACTTATTCCACACCCTCTTCCACCAAGGCACCTCTGCCCCCTCAATCCTTTGAGAAAGCAACCTCTGATATCTCGATGCAACAGTGTAGTGACCTTTCAGATTAGGAGACCACACAAGAATGTCCCTATCCCTGAGGGCAATGCACTATCTGCCCAAGAGAATATTATGCAATGTAATACATTCTTCTTCCATACCAATCACTGGCCACTCCTTAGGAGTCTTCCACCTAGCACTCACAAGCTGTCCTTTAAAAGAAAGCACCTTAAAATCACTTACCCTCGTCCAGCCAACTCATCGAATCTCCTACTCAGGGTCAACAAGTCAGGGAACTGAGTGAGAATGGGATGAAAACCATCCCAAGAGTCATGCCAAAACTGAACCTCCGTCCCCCATCGACAGATCCAAAATAAGCCATCCTTGACAAGCGCAACTCCTTTCTTGAGAGTAGCCCAAATAGTAGATCCCTTTCCAACCAAAGGGTAGTGAGGGATATCTTCCCCAGGAATATCCTAGAAATACTTATAGGAAAGAATCCTGGCCCAAATCCGATCCTTCTCCATGCACCATCGCCAATAAAGCTTCACAACCAATGCAATCCCTGCCAACAAGGATTGTATCAACCACAAACCACCAAACTGCTTAGGACAACAAACTGTATCCCATCTAAGCAAACTCCATTTGGAAGACATCAAACTTCCAACCCATAAAAACTGTCTTGCTAATGAGTCTAGCTCCATAACAAAGCTCTTCGGGGCCACCTGAAGCATACATTGATAAATGGGAAGAGCCTGGACCACAGACTTAAGCAACTGAACCCGCCCAACAAAGGACAACCATTGGTTGGTCTAGTGAGTAATCTTCAATGAATATTTATCCAAGATAGGTTTCCACGACTCCCTCGGTAATATGCCCGCAACAATAGGAAACCCAAGATAAGACAAAGGAAGAGCCCCAATCTGAAATCAAAGAATCTAAGCAATTTTCCTCTGGATAGAAACCAAAGTGTTAAAGAAATAGATGGAAGACTTGTCTTTATTAATTAATTGACCCGAAGCCACCAGATATATATCCAAAACCCTGCGTATATTCGTTGCCTCTCGAATAGTGGCAGCGCCCATCAAGGAAATATCATCCACAAATTGCAAATGGGATTGAGGGGATACATCACCTCCCCACCTCCACCCCTAAATAAGTCCTAGCTCCACATGTCATCTCAGAAGGTGCCCCAAGCCTTCCACCAGTAGAATAAACAAGGGGAAAGAGGATTACCTTGCCTTATCCCCTCAGAAGCACCAAACAACTTAGAATGCTCCCCTTTAGTTAAAATAGAGAAAGAAACTGACGTGACACAACTCATTACCCATTGAATCCATTCATCTCCAAAGCCAAAAGTAGCCAAGACCTTCTGAAGAAAAGACTAGCGGACTCTATTGTATGCCTTTCCCATATCAAGCTTGACAAACATAGCCTTTTCTCTAGAATGTGCCATAGAATAAATGGTCTCAGTAGCTATAACAATACCATCCAGAATGTGTCTACCCTCCACAAAACCACTTTGCTCCTCCAAAATGAGTAACTGCAGCCACTTTTTCAACCTATTAGCAATTAGCTTTGAAATAATCTTATACACCACATTGCAAAGAGATATAGGTGGAAAACGGCTTAACCTGTTCACCCCATCACACTTGGCAATAAGCGTGAGAAAAGTGGAGTTCATGACCTTTAACATTTGCTTATTCCTCTATGACTCTTTGACCACCTCTAATAAATCCAGTTTGATAATCTCCCAGAACTCTTGGAAGAATTCAATCGGGAAACCATCAGGGCCATGAGCTTTTCCTAATTTTTTCATTTGAAACACTATCCCCTCCAATTCTTCTAGAGTGATCTCACCCATGAGATCCTCCATCATTTCCCTAAACACCAGGGAAGGGATGCAAGAAAGGACTTGAGCTCCCTCCACCGAACTCCCCTGTGAATCCTCTTTGAAAAGGGAAGAAAAATAATGAACAACTTCATCTGAAATACTCTGAAAAGAAGACAAAGTCTCTCCCCTATCCGTGACCAAAACAGGAATAGAATTACCATGCCGATGAGCCTTTACAGAATTGAAGAAGAAAGCAAAATTTTTATCCCCCTCCTGCAGCCACTCAATCCTGGCTTTTTGTTTCCAAAATATCTCCTCCTGCAATTCCCATTCTTCCAAAGCTTTCAGAGCCCTTGATTCCTCCCGCATCAGAGTCTGTCACCCCATTCTCCCTAATTACACTCGTAATACCATCCAACTTAGCTTGTGCTTCAGACTTGGCCTTGAAAATATTTCTAAAACATTGCCTATTCCAATGCTTAAGCTTATACTTAACAAATTGAAGAAGCTTAGTAAAGACATACATTGTCGTACCAAAGGACGGTCTACCCTCCCGCCACCACTAAGCGACATATCCGTGGAGATCAGGATCACACAACCACATAATCTGGAACTTGAAGGAGGGTATGTGGGGCCACCCAGCCGAGAGGATAGAAAGCTTTATAGGCCAATGGTTCGAGCCTCTCCGGTCTAGTATCTCCAAGCTAGATGACCACCTTTCACCAACCCAAAAACAAGAAACCATAAACTGATCCAGACGTTCCACAATGCAGTGTTCACTGGCCCTCCGATTTTTCCAGGTAAATTGACCATTTCCGGGCTTGATATCAACAAGATTCAAAGCAGAAATATTATCCTGAAACAACAAAGCCAAGGCCTCCAACCTCATGATACCACCCCATTTCTCAGCAATCTTAGTGATAACATTGAAGTCACCCCCAATAATCCAAGGATGGTAAGGAGCCATACTTTGTACATATCGAATATTCAACCACAAGAGTTGCTTGTCCTGCAGATCCACGGGAGCGTAAATGTTGGAAAAAAGAGCCATCTCCCCAGATTCTGGACAAGAGGCCATCATAGAGATAGAGGAATTGAAGGACACCCACCACTGGGGGCTAATATTTCGAGGGTTCCATAAGCAAGCCACCCCTCCAGAAGATCTCTGAGCTCCAATGCATTGGAATTCACCATTCTTCCAAAACTTGGGCATTAAGCTCATCATACAATCCACAGAAAGCTTGGTCTCCTGCAAAAAAGGAATATCTGGAGATTGATATCTAACCAAATACCAAACAACTTTTTGTTGAGGGCCACTGTTCAAGCCCCTAACATTCCATGAAAGAACAATCATTTCAAGGGGCTTGAGAAATGAGAATCCAGAGTCTTGACTGACCTTGATTCCACCAAAGTTTCCCCTATCAATTTAATATTCTCCATATCCTTCTTCCTACCTAGCTTAGCAACTTTCTCCACCCCCCTTTCTTAAGATCTTTTTGCAAGATACCCAATTGAGGAGATGACTTACTATTTTTACCCACCTATGCGCTCGTTCTCCACATGGGATGAGACAAAACTTCACTTCCCTTCACAACAACACTACCTGAATCCGCCTGAGCCTCCATGTGTAGATCTATTTCCAAATGCAAGATCCCATCTCCCTGCGAAGCAGGAGAGATGCTAGATCTGATCTCCTCTTGTCCATAGCCTTCCCCAACCTGCTCAGTGCACTGTAAGCCCAAACCCACCACCTAAAGGTTTTCCTGCTCCAACTCAATAGAATGCCCATGTTGTTTAGTACCCAAAATTCCTTGATCCAAATCTATCAAACTTGGATTCACTTCTTGTTGGCTAATATCCTCCAAAACCTCAAATCTATTAAAAGTATCATCATCCTGCCTCTCATTCATAGTCCTTTTTTGCCCCTTATTTCTGTTTTGAAATCTAACAAGAGTAAATCCATCCTCCTCGGTACCACCACCCTGAAGAGGACCCTTTCCCTTATCCACCCTAGGTGGATTACTAGGGGGTTGAGAAGAATTAGTCTCCAAAGGCTTGGCCCTTGGGAATCTACACTCTAAGTGGCCATACTCATGAAACAAACGACATCTAAAAGGTAAGGTCTCATAGTCAAGCTGTTGAACCCATGAGTAAGATCTTGCACACACTTTTAGAGAGTTTGGCAATGGTTTACTTAAATCAATTTCTACACAGAACCAAGCATATGTCATTACCTTTTTGAACTGCGTCTGCTGCGAAGAACCCACAGGTTTACCAAGCATTGAAGCTAGTAAATGCAAAACATCATCACACAAGCACTCAACCGGGATCCTCGGCAATCAAACCCAAACTGGAACCCGACTTGGAATCTCCTCGACCGGATTAAAGCCTGCATGCCAGAGCTTGATAAACAAGCCCACCTGATTGTAAAAGTAGGGGCCTCCTTCATAAACCTTGATCCTATCTGCCAAGAAATAAAACATAACCATAAAATAATTATTTGCTAAAAGCCTAATCTCCATCTCTCCTTCCGACAGCCATGTCCTCTGAGCCCAGGCTTCCAAAAATTGCAATGAGATTTTCAATCCCAAAAATTTGCAGTACAGAGAATGTCGTGAGTAGTACTCGATATCCTCCATGAGCATCTCCATCGGGATCACAACATTCGGCCTCTCTTTGCACCTTTCAAGGCATCCATTAATCTTCAGAAACCAAGACCCTCTTGACGGTCCCATCTCATTCTTCTCCAAATTCTATGCAAATAAATTATTGTCATAAAGCCAAGATCCCTGTGGCAAGGGTTTCAAGCCAAAAGTAGAGCAGAAATCCATCTTGGGTCCTACCCCCGACGACTCCCCTTGCGCCATTGTAAAGAAGAAAAAAACCCCAATCGGACAAACAAACCCTCGAGAAAACCAAGAGAAAAAATCCCTACATAAGGGTTAGCACCACACTATCCTTCACCTATAAGGAAGAGCACAAAGAAATAATCCCCCGCAGCTCCTCCCGCTGCTACCCTCAAAACCCTACACCCACCAGCTCTTCCGCTGCCCCTTCCAACACCCAGGTTCCCCAAACGGCTCATCACAGCCCTTGCCAAGCTCTGTCAGCAGCCAAAACACTCCACCTACACCCGCCACCAGCTTCTAAACCCTGAAGCAGCGCACACCAACAACCTCATCACTGCCTCCCCTAATTCGCCAGTGAAACACCCACCATTGGAAAACCCACGAACCAATCACATAAGCAAAAGAAAGTACCAAATGACGCCCAGTCTGTAAACCCTGAACAACGAAGAAAGCCCCCCCACAACGCACTAGCAAGAAGATTGGTAGAACGAGCTAGGGCACAGGTGCCCTAGCTCGGCTCGCACTACAAAGGTTCACCATCTCTTTTCAATAACTTCTCTTCAAACTCTAAAAAACCTTTTTAATTTATGATTGTTAAATAAAATAATATTTATTTACATATATTTTCATATGTTTTATTTTTTTAATAGTAAATCTCATGAAATTTTTTAATTTATGATTGTTAAATAAAATAATATTCATTTACATATATTTTATATGTTTTTTTCTGAATATTTTAAATAGATATTAATCTCAGTGGATTTTCTTATAGGTCATGGAAAATGTTGTGGAAGAAAGTAATCAAAATGATCTACAAACTACAATATCAAAAGAATTCATGTCAAGTCCTCTAATATCAAATGTGTTAGTTAGATCAAATGAATTTAACAAAACCCATATTGAAAGTCTGTGAATATCTCTTTCAGATGATTTTGAAAAAAATGTTAAGAAACTTGAATTAACAAGCATGTATGCACAAAATATCAATTTTTGGGATATCGTATCAATGGTAGGAATTGCTAAAAAACTTCGTGCTACTTCTGAAAAGGTATTTGCATTTTGCAGCTTCCTGAAAGAGTTGTATTATGATGAACAGTACGGGGAAGGTGATTCCTCTCGTATTGTTGAAGCTTTTCAAGTGTACTTGGATAATGTGTAGAGAAATAATATTGTTGTAGGTCATCAAATATGAATCTTGTATCATTTAGATATCATATTTTAAGTTTAATTGAATAATGTCTACTATCATATATTAGCTATTTATTTGATCAAGAAGTAAATAAGTTGTGTTAAATTATGTATTAAATTTCTTTTCATACCATTGGATATAAGGTGATCTTTAAAATAACACATGAGTTCTACAACTGTTCCACTATTTTAAATAGTGTATAATCGCAATAGTTAACTTTTGTCATGTACTTTTTATTATTTTAATGTTTGTTTTGTCTTATAGAAATGGTTAAATTATTTAAATTTATGCAAACTTTATTCTCTTCAATTTTTGTGGGCATGTTCTAATTCTATTGAATAATTATTTTCCTATATTATGATGACTCAGGCATGAATCCTACCAAAAATCCATATGATCACCCAACTGTTGGAAAAAATGAACCTCCTACAAGAACCATTCCTATTGTAGCACTCAATCCATATCAAAAAAGATGGTTAATAAAAGTGAGAGTCACTACAAAGGGCCAACTTTGTCATTTTAACAATCCAAAAGGAGATGGAAAAGTTTTCAATTTTGACTTGGTTGATTTAGATGGTGGTGAAATAAGAGTAACATGTTTTAATGCAGTTGCAAAACAATTTTATGATCACATAGAAACTAGGAAAGTGTTTATCATCTCAAAAGGGAGACTCAAACCTGCACAAAAGAATTTCAACCATTTAAAGAATGAATGGGAAATTTTATTAGGAAGTAATTTGATAGTTGAGTTGTGTTTGGAGGAGGATAGATTTATACCAAAACAAAAATTCCATTTTACACCAATAAGTGAAATGGATAACATGAAAAACAATTCTATGGTTGATGTCATTGGTGTTGTTTTGTCAATCGACACACCAAAAACAATATTTAGAAAAAATGCCACACAAACTCAAGAAAGAACCTTTCAACTGAAAGACATGTCAGGTTATATGGTGGAATTAACAATGTGGGGTGATTTTTGCAATAAGGAAGGCCAACAACTTCAAGAAATGTGCGATTTAGGAACTTTCCCCATTCTTGCTATAAATGCTGGATGAATTAGTGATTTTGGTGGAAAATCTATGGGAACAATTACTACAACCCAACTTCTTATAAATCCAAATCTTCCAAAGTCACAACGATTGAGATTTTGGTTTGATATAGAAGGGAAGAATCTCAATTCTCATTTTATTACAAAGGAAATCTCATCTGTAATAGTACATAAAATGATAAAAAGTATCACACAAATTGAGGATGAGGAACTTGGTAAATCTGATAAACCTTATTCGATAGTGATAAAAGCTACCTTATCTTTCATAAAGGTAGAATTTTTTTGTTATATAGCTTAACCCTTGAAAATTGGAGGTAGGAAATGTAAAAAGAAGGTGAACACTAATGGAAATGGTAATTGGTATTGTGGAAGATGTGATAAAAGTTTCCCTAAAGGTGATTATAGATATATACTTCAATGCAAAGTGCAAGATCATGCCGCTTTCACTTGGATTACTGCTTTTGAAGAAGCGACAAAAGAAATTATGGGTGTTACATCAAAAGAATTGAAAATTTTGAAGCTTGAAGAACAAGATGATGTTAAGTTTGGATACATTATACAAAAGGTCAGGTTTTCAACAAATACATATTTAAACTTCAAGTGAAAAGAGACTTATAATGATGAACATAGGATTAAGTGCATTGTCGTAAAAGCAAAAAAGTTTGATTATTCATCTGAAAGCAAAGCTTTATTAGATTCAATTTCCAAGCTCTAGGTTTCATTATATTAAAATGCTTGAATGTATATCTTGTTAATAATGTTTTCAAACATTCCAAATAAACTCAGTGGATATGTCTAAGTTAGTTGATGTGATTTTTGGCTTTTTATTGTTCTTAGTTGCTTTTAATAGTAAATCTGATGATTTATTAAAATTTATGAATTGATAATAATACATGAGTTGTAAGATTGTTCCATTATTTTAAATAGTGCATAATGGAAATGGTTGCCTTTTGTGGTGTAGTTAGTATTATTGTAATATATTTTTTTATTATACACTCAAAATTTATGAATAGAATTGATGTAATATATTATTTTTGTTCAAATTTGCTTCAATGGCTTTGATACCAATGTGGTTTTCAACCGTTGTAATTAATTTCTAACATTTTATATACCATTGTATGATTTCATGATGTCTATCGAAGAAAAGTAAAATATCACAAAATGTTACATATATGTAAGAAAGACATGTTTATTTATTTTCTTCCATTTCCACTATAACTTGCATTTTAAATGTACTTAATTTAATTTTTACATACATTTTCCTAAAAGCACCTTGTTTTTCCTTGTCTTGTATCTTTTCATTAAATTTTCTATTTGGAAGGCAATGCCGCTAGGTGGATTTAATAAAAAATGTCCATAAAAAATGTTAACCTTTTCAAACTAAGTATTTTTCTTATATGGTAAAATGAATGTTCATTTCTTATCTCGAAGAAAATGCCGCTAGATGAATTTAATCATGATTGTGAATAAAAATAGATAGCCTTTCATCTAGCACCGTATGCTCTCATCTTGCCCTTCGAGGGATCTTGATGATTAGAAAGTGTTACATGATAAGAGATGTTCCTTTTTTTGATGTTAGTTTAGATTATCTTTATTTTGTTCCAAATTTTGAACTCCAAGTGTTTTTGCTACAACAATGCTACTGCGGATATAAATTACATATTAAATATGATATATTTTGTAGCTATGGTTTGACTGAGATTGAATTTTCAATCAGAGGAGGAAAGGAGGCAATATCAAAGAGAACATCAAAGAGAATATCAAAGAGAATATCAAAGACAAAAATGACAACAAATGACAGATATTGAGAGGGAAGAGGAAAGAAGAAGGCTTAATGAAGTGGAGTGGAAAGGCAAAGATATGCTACATAAAGGGCAGAAGTGACCATAGAAGAATTGGAATTTCAAAATAGAGAGGAAGGAAATATGATTATGAATAGTCGCCAATGAACATCTAATACACTTTCTCATTCTCAAAGAGAAGAAAGGCAAAAAATTGATACCCAATCAAGTGAAAGACACAACAATCCAACAAATGAAAATTTAGGATCAATAGAACGTGTTCCAAAAACACCTCATCATGAAAGTCAAATTGAGATGAATTTAGGTTTACATGAAAATGTACAAAACATACCGAACCCAAATGGAATGCTTTAAAGTGACTTCTGTAGATTCCAAATGAAATTTTGACATCAATTAGATAGTTTTAGAGCACCAATTTACATGTGTTATGTTTTTCAAGAATGCTATCTAGGAATGAAAGTGCGTCATACTGTTGAAGGTCCTATATGTGATAGATGTTGACAGGAGAGGAAATAATAGATTTTCATCTTCAAATAATATGGATTCTGGGCCACAACCAGAGGATCTTGCAAATTTAACTCAAGTTGAAGGAATGTTGATTGCACGTGTTAGCCCTATACTATAAGTTACACATGCAATAAGTGGCCAATATAAATACAAAGGAAACATGATAAGTTTTTCACAAAATGTGGAACATGTTTCAAAAGTTTTTCCACATTCAATACAAAGTTTTCCAATCATTATTGTTTGAAGAAGGGATCAACGTGGCACAAATTATAACTTTACAGTCAATAGAGATCGTGTGTATAAGGAAATAAAATACAAAGTAGAGCATGAAAAGTTTTATTCAGATGTTAGAATTGATGAAAATGCTCTCAATGATCTGTCGAGAAATTTAGTTTAAAATATTTTCAACAGATTGTAGACAATGCATATGGAATTTAATTCTAATAGAAATGAAATCATATTTGTTGTTCTAGTCATGGAGACAGATCAAGGTAATATAATAGAGCACACAACACCAATGGCTTCTAGACCGCCTAATGCCTGAAGCGAAATGGAATTGATTCATGCATGGGTTAATAATCTTGATGCAAATTCAACAACATTGACGGATTGGATAGGAATAAGCGCATCTCCTAGAAATAAATGTCACTTTAGGATTACTTGATATGGCATTCCCAACATTATTCCCTAATGGTAAATGTGATTGGTTAGAACCACAAATGAGATGAGTGCATCTGCATGAATTTTTCAAGCACCTATTGTGGTATAGGGATCATCGCTTTGGTAGTCATCCAAGGTTTAAATATTTCATGATGAACATGATAATGAGACACTGTACACAAAATTCATCTGCTGTATTTGTAAAAATATTTTTTTGAGACATGCCAATCACCATCAATGAGTTATGTGAGCATATGGAAAACATGCCACAATCCCATCTAGCTGATAGGTTGATGTGGTTTGGGACAACATTAAAGGGTACAAGGTTGTATTAGACAAAATGTCATGTAGAACTAACTGACATGCTTCATCAAATAGGTTCTCCTACAATATTCTTCACCTTAAGTTTTGTAGACATGTATTGGCCTGATTTGCATGCATTAATGCTAGGAACACAACCAACTACTCTAAGGGAGGCTCAAAATTGGTGGAAACAAAATGTCATTGACTATCCTCATATAGTTGCACATTACATACACTTGAGACATTCAATATTCAGAAAAGAAATACTGGAAAAAGGAATGAATGTTAAAGATTACTGGTGCAGATATGAGTGGCAACATAGGGGCTCACCACATGTGCATGGATTCATATGGATACATGGAGCACTAAATATGGACATTATTGATTGGTCAAATGAAGAGCAACACAAAAGTATTGAAAGATATTTCCATTGTATTGTGCATGCATGAAATCCTAGAGATCCACATCAACAAAACATACATATATGTTTTAAAAAATTGGATGTATACATTCAATATATTAAATAAACTCTTTGTAGTGTACAATATAACGTGTATTTGTATTTCCAACTGTAGGAGTTCCAAAATTTTCTCAGCATCCATGTCTTAGAAATACAAGACAACTTGTAGAGATAGATGTTGACCATGACTATGAAGAGGTCCTAAACTGTGTAGAGCGACACACAATGTGTATGGAAGGTGCATTCCTACAAAAAAAGAGAGAAACAATGGTTTGCAGGTAACTATTTAAACTTGGTTAAGATATTTATATCAAAGTGAAATATAATATAATTCTCAAGAACTAAAATTGATGACATATTTATATTGATTTTAGATATAATGCTCCCTGGCCATTGAATTTGAAGGGATCCAAATTATATGAAGACATAGAAACAAGTGAATTTTTTTTTGAGCTAGTTAGAAATGATGATAGAGTAAACTCACACAATCACTACATATTGCAATTGTGGAGATCAAACATAGATTGGAAACCCGTTCTTTCTAAACATGTTGTGATCAAATATATTGCAAATGATGCAACAAAAGCAGAGAAAAGCTCAAAAACATACCACCAGATGGTGATGTGTCTTTCACATATGGAAAACCCTGATGATTTAGCTACAAGAGCATATAAAAGGCTTCTTACTGAGACAGTTATAGAAAGAGACATTGGATCCCAAGAAACATGTCACATGTTGCTAGAACTTCCATTAGTAGAAAGCAGTAGAATATTTGTCAATCTAAATGTTTCACATGAGGTGTTCAAACCTATAAATGTACATACAAAAGACAACAATGAAGAACATACAAAATCTCTCATTGATGGATATAAAACAAGACCTTCTTCTATGGAAGGTGTCTCACTAATTGATGCAGCTAGATCATGGATATATAATCCTAAACAAAAAAAGAGAACAAATGGGAGGCAAGAGAAAGTGCATCCATTGTTATATTTTTTCCTAGGTTTGTATCCATTCCTCCATGTCAGTCAGATAAATGTATTGACTTCTGTTTATCAGAGTTATTATTGTACAAACCATTTTGTGACATAGAAAGAAATATTGGTCATGATAATGACTCCATAGTAGTAAAATGTGAGTCATTCAATTATAATCCTTGGCATGTGGAACAAACAACAACTGTAGAAAATAATAGTGATTCTGAAAAATGAAGACAATGAAGTTTTTCATAGAAATACCACAGAGATGAATGGGAAATCATATCTAGACCATATCATGGTCAAAATATACAAGTCTATGAAATAGATATGTTGGGGAGAAGAGATATTGATAGACGTGTAGATTGGTCTTATGAATATCAAGGTGAAGAGTACACAACTAGAGCAATCAATTTTATAAACAACATGAAAGATAATAGATGTATCATACATGATGATATACCACACAGAATCAACTACACAAACCTCAGTGGTAAACAAAAAAGGGCACTTGACATAATTATGAAACACTTCCATACAAATTAGAATGGAGTACCATTGTTCATGATAATCCAAGGAACAACAAGAACATGGAAGTCACATTTAATTGGTGCCACTAGTCAATCTCTTCAAAATATGGCTATGCCATGTCGCTCTCCCCTTCTACTACTTGTACCGACAGGAGTTGCAACATTCAATATAGAAGCCTCTACAGTTCATTCAAAATTAAAAATCCCAATATGAGATTTTGCTCAGCTACAAGGAACAAGACTTACAAATTTTCAGAAAGAAATAGCACATATCAAATATATTTTGATTGATGAAATGAGCTTCATTGGTCAAAACATGTTGGAAAATATAGATTCTCGACTCAAACAAGCATTCACACATAAACTTTGCAGGTATATCTTTCATTATGACTAATGAAGGCATGCATTCTATACATTATTTATTTAATATAACTCATGTGTACTAAATTACTATAATATTAGTATACATTTTGAAAATAACTTTTATCGATTATCTTTCAGGTATATCTATGATTTTGGTTCGAGATTTGGGCCAGTTGCCTCTAGTCAATGATAAACTAGTGTATGATAGCAACAGATGGGCAAAACTATTGTGGGAGGAATTCAAAACTATAGTTACCTTAGATAAAATATTTTGACAAGATGGAGAAAACATCCAACAATAAAGTTTTTGTGAACTTTTGACAAATCTAAGATATGAAAACCCACAAATTAATGACTGGAGGTTGCTTATGATGAGAACCCCTATTAAGCTAGATGCTGCAAGCAATTATGAGTTTGATAATGCTATCCATTTGTTCTCCACAATAAGAAAATGTTATATTCATTGAATCATCCTATTGCACGTAGTGTTGCAACAAAAGCAGGAAGTGTTAATAAAGTAGAAGATTTCTCAATTGGTGAACTTGATCTAGAGTTATTGATCAGTAAAAATTCAAGGGTCGTGTTGACTTCCAATCTTTTCATACAAGGTCTTGTCAATGGAGCTCTAGGATACATTCGAAAGATTGTCTACAAACCAGAAATTGTTCCACCTAAACCACCAACATATGTGATGGTTGAGTTTGACAATTATTTGGGAATACCATTTGAAGATCATCATCAAAATAAAATTCCAATAATAGCAATACAGAGGGGCAAAACACTTTAATTTCCATTGAGATTAGCATGGGAATTGACTATACATAAATCTCATGGATTGACTTTCAAAAGCAATAATTGATATAGGACCGACAAAAAGAACATGATTGAAATTTGTGGAAATATCTCATGTAAAATCTCTAGAGGGTCTGAGAATAATGCCACCATTCCCATATGACCGTTATGAGAAAATGAAAAAGGGTAAACAACTTGCCAAGCGCATGGCTGAAGAAAATAGACTCAAACTTTTGGAATATAACTGATGTAATATATTTTTTTTTCAAATTTTCTTCAATGGCTTTGATACAAATGTAATTTTCAAACATTGTAATTAATTGTTAACATTTTATATACCATTGTGTGATTTCATGATGTCTATCAAAGAAAAGTTAAATATCACAAAATGTTGCATATATGTAACAAAGACATGTTTATTTCACAAGTTGCTAGGGCTTGATTCATAGGTTGCTGGGGTTTCTCCTTCCTCGGGGCTTTTGATTCACCCAACTTTTATAGCTACCATGAGGACAACCCCAAGTGTTTGACTGATGGCTTTCATCACCATGAAAATATTAAGAAGGTCTGGCATAGTTTGGCTGCGCAGGTGGAAGAAGGATGGATTACAGTCAAGGGTAAAAAAGATAAATCTTCACGGCCTTCTTTCGACATGACTCTTCGCTCCCACAAGAAAAGTGCTAATTGTAAATCTTGATGAGTTTTGTTTGGGCGCTGGCTTTTTGTTGGCTGCAGGCTGTCCTTTCTGCAGCCTGGCTTTTCTTGTTGTAAAGGGTTATGGATCCCTTCAAAATCCGCTTATCCCCTAATATCAAAACAAAGACATGTTTATTTATTTTCTTCCATTTCCACTATAACTTGCATTTTAAATGTACTTAATTTATTTTTTACATACATTTGCCTAAAAGCACCTTGTTTAACCTTGCATCATTTTTTATATGGTTAGAATATAATGAATATGTACATATGTGTGGTTACATTCTTTTTCATGTTTTATTTTATACTTTAATATTAATATCAAATAAATTTTAAAAAATATTGCACTTAATAACCTTGAAAGAAAAGAGTGTCTATATATATGACTTGAATTTGATATATTTTGAGTTTCTTTGATATCATAAATTTTCTTAATGTTTACTCTCTTATATGCAATTTTCTCATTAGTTGGAAAATATATATTTATTACTATTTAATACTAATGTCAAAGCAAATAATGATTTTCCTACAAGTGAGGAAGATGTCACATAATGTGCATACATCATGGGTGTCCATTTGCTTGTCAAAGTCCTCCATTCAATGTCCTCCTTCATATAAAGGAGTTGAGTGTCAGTTATTGGTTGAGAGAGAAGATGGTCAACAAAATCAACAATAATGGACAAAAAATGAGTCAAAAAATTGATAATTATGCTATGTACTTTAACTTTCTATATGAATCCAAGGTGAAAATGAACTTAGATGTAAAATTTAACAATCTTCAGATTGAAATTGTAGATTTTTGTGACTGGTCAGTTCGTCTATACCATGAGGTTTGAGATCTTTACCTTGCAGGATGCATTTGGAAGGTCACTATTAAGCCAATAGTGACCATTAAAAACACACTCTATGTGATGAACTTAGTATGAAATTCATGAGATTTCTTAAGGGACAATTAAATATTAGTTATCACACGGGACCACCTGAGGAATGGTTGCTTGCTACTTTAAAGTTCAACTACTCCGTATTCACGGTGCATCAAGTCATTCCATCATTCAGGTTGTTACATGCACACTATGAGATACCTACATTGCATGCCTTTAAGTCCAATGTGACAATTAAAGTTCAAAATATTCTTCATGATAGTGATAATGGGCAGTTACCAGTGCACAAATGGTTAACTAACTCAAAGTATTTTTGAAATTTTATTTGACAAATGTTTGCAAAATATTTATACATTTTATCTATGAATAAATTCAATTTTCAAAATATTTTTTGAAAATTGTTTAAAAGTTATCACCAGTGCATAAATTTTTAACTAAGTGAAACTATTTTTTTTTTAAACAAATTGAATGTATTTGTGTTCTAATTAAATGGAAATGGTTGATGTTGATGTTATGTTTTGTTATATACAAGTTGGTATGATTTTAAGTTAATCCTTATAAAAACTAAAATCAAATACTTACAAAGCTACTGTTAATCAAAACATTAAGTTATAAGT
Organism: Sequoia sempervirens; assembly: GCA_007258455.2. NCBI lineage: Eukaryota > Viridiplantae > Streptophyta > Pinopsida > Cupressales > Cupressaceae > Sequoia > Sequoia sempervirens. The sequence goes on along the minus strand of VDFB02058242.1, from coordinate 717,191,796 downwards.
TTGGGGAGGAATTCTTTAAATTTTATTGTCTAGCCTTATATATGGCAATTGAAATAAATAATGATGGAAAATTTAATGAAATCATATATATTACTTTTGAAATGAATGTTAATGAAGATGTAAGCATTTTTTAAGGTATCTATTTAACAAGAGTTAAAAAACTACTAATTATTTATTAAACATAAGCATTATTATTTATGAGAATGTGTTAAAGAAAAAAGTATGTTGTTGTAATTAAATTTATAATAATTATTTTCATAATTATATAAATATTATTTAACAATTATTATGAGTGCATTAATTTATATTTTTTTTGGTTAACAAATTGAAAGTATGTGCATTCTAATTAAATGCAAATGGTTGATGTTGATGTTATGTTTTTCTATATACAAGTTCGTGTGATTTTAAGTTAATCTTTATAAAACTTAAAATCAAATACTTATAAAGCTACCCTTAACAAAAAAATTACGTTGTAAGTTTGGGGAGGAATTCCACTTAATTTTAATGTGTAACCTTATATATGGGAATTGAAATAAACAATGATGAAAAATATAATGAAATCACATATATTATTTTTGAAATGAATGTTAATGAAGATGTAAGCATGCTTTAAGGTAACCATTTATCAAGAGTAAACAACTATTTTTTAATTAAACATAGACATTATTATTGGAACGTGTTAAGGATAAAAAATATGTTATTGCAAGTGAATTTATAATAAAATAACTTTTAATTGCTTCACATTATGAAATTTAATTAAAGATATGCTTAATGATAGGAAATTTGTTACAAAAAATTACCATTTTATAACCAAATTTTTAATAATAATGAAAACATTAGACTAACTCTAATGTAATACGAAGCCCAATCTTAATGTAATAATAAGACTAATCCTAACCCTAATAATGAATAAAATCTAATTGAACCTTAACCTAAACCTTAATTTAACCCTATTTAAACTCTAGCCCTAACCCTAATTTAATTGTAAATATAATTTTACAGTAACCCTATTTTAAAAGTGATACTAACCTTAACCCAAATACAAACCCCAGCCCTAATACTAAGTGAATCCTAACTCAAATTAATATTTTATAATATTGAAATTAAAATTAATAATAGTTCTAACTGTAATACAATAGGTGCCTCGATAATGATAACTCATGATATATTTCATATATATTAATATTTAATATATGTATACTCGTTATTTTAACATTAATATTCACTTTGATATTAAGATCGGCTTAAGGTTGATGTATTTCCCAAACAAATTTCTATTAAAATTACTTTTATTACTAAAAAAAAATAATAATATTGCTCATTCTTGTTGGGTAGCAGCTATCTAGCCCCTAAAATGCACCTATGGTATGATGCCCCCATACATCATAACTGCAGTTAACCATTTCTCATGACTTAAACTCACTGTTCTGTAAAAACACTCCAGTTCACTGTAACATTAGTTTGAAGACCTGACCCCACCATTAACATGCACTTCTGCAGCCACCTCAACTCCCTCTACAGTATTGAGCATGATCCGCTAGCGGAGCATGGACGTTGACAGCGCATCGTCATTCAATAACCACTATGACAAAAAAAATTAAGCGGAAAAGTTTTTATATTATGCTTACAATTGGACTCTATTTAACCATGATTTATCACTCACCCAGGCAGTTGCAGGTTTACGGAAAATGCATTGCAGAATTTCTGCACAAGGCTTGAATTCTTAAGGCTCTTTGTCGAAGGATCATTGCTTAAATCACACACCATTTTTATGTGAGTTGAAAATGATTGTAAAGTAGTTTTCTTTCTTTTTTTGGTGAATCAATGTACGATTTTCTTCTCTTTAACATAGTCAAAATTGCTTTCCTGTATTTCTGACAAAAGGGGGTTCTTGGCCAGTAGTTCATTATTGGGCTATGAGCGCTTGTTTTGTGCATTGTAATCTCATTTGCTTTATGCATGTATCCAAATCAGATTTTGTGACATGAAGGCCTAAATTAGTGCTGGCATTAATTCATGAATTTAGGAGCTCTAATATGATGTTCTATGTGTAGTGGGGTTTTTATGATCTATTCGATTTGTTTGAGGAAAAAGGTTTAGGCGGGGAGAAAGCTTGGAACCTATTTAAAACCTTGACTCTCAAAACAAGATTATGGTGGGGAAGCACTCTACATAGTTCGAATGTGATTTTCTATTTTATTCATATAAAATGATAAATCAATTTATTAAAAAATTATTTGATATTTTTTTTTATTAAGGGTGATGTAGGTTTTAAAAAAGAACTCATAATTTCTTATAATGGAAACAAGAAGAATGTACAAACCATCAAAAGATTAATCTGATAAGGAATTGTGTAAAAGTTACAATAGTATGGTCACAACAAAGCTGCAAGAAGTGAAGCACCCAAACAATAACTGAACCCTTGATAAAATCAAAGAGAAGAAGGCAAAAAGAAGAGAGCAATTGTTGCAAACAAAATTGTAATAACAAAGCAAGAATAAGTTACAAACCTTACAATCTAAGATAACAAAAAATCATGGTAAAACTAATGGGAAGAAGGAAAAGAGTTGAGAGCAACTTTTGTTTCTCACTCATCTTTTAGATATTGTAGGTGATTGATTAGATATGAATAGATCTTTTGACTCATTAAACCCAATCACCTTAGCCTTCTTATGATTATAAGTTTTTGAACTAGGACATTTTTGCAATGGGATTTCTTGCTTCCTTAAACCTACCTAAAGCATATTAATGTTTTCCTTACAATTCTAAATTGTTGTTCTACTCACATTTTCCATGCTATTTTCTAGTTCTCCTTAATATAGTGCAATTATGTTTTACATCCAATTGATTCATTATTTCTAAGCCTAAACAAGTCTTCCATAACATTTCATTGTGCCATGTTAAAATTACCCTCTATAAATTTTTTAGAGCATATTCCATACACAGTGATTTAGTAAGGGTATCTTGAGACTAAGTCTTTTATTTTCCAAAAAACTACTTTAGAATAAATATCATTTTCCATGCCACTCATCTTATTGGCTATTTTCTCAATAATAGAAGCAAACTTCTCATTACCAAAATTCACCCTCCTATGCCATCCAAGAAAACAAGACTTGTCAATCCCAAGACACCCATAAAATCCTTGTTTAAATACTCATCTTCCTTGATGTCCTCTACTTCATACACCTCTTTACCCCAACATTGTTGATCACAATCCTCTAAAATAAACCTCTTTAAAAGCAGGCCTTCTTACTATTAATCTCATCCAACCTATCTTCAACAACCTCCACCTCCTTTGCCCCTTCCGAATAAATACTTTTCTTTCCTCCTTTCACTTTTCTTCTAAAACCCTATGAAGACCAATAAATCCCAATAAAGAGACGTCAAAAACCTTATTTCCTACATTTCTCTTATGGGCCCTAATAGCAACATCGCCTACCTTATTGAGGTGCCTTACATTTTGACTAGAAGCCAATGGCTCCTCATTTTAGAAAGGTGTCAAGGAGATAAGAGGTTAATGATATGAAGAGCTACCTTGTCTCAAGACTTGGGTAAAGAATTCCTTAGGAAGCTTTCCTATTGTTGCTTCAAATTTTGTTTACCTTTTAGAAATGCCTTAACAAATTTATCATTTATCATCCTATCTTTAAAATCCTTCACCCCCTTCATTGACAATCCTATTACCCAAGTGATGCAATATTCTATAACATCAATTTCAAGGTCTCTTGACATCACGTTCCAAGTGATTTTTCACCAATTATCATTTTTTTTGGAGATACCAAGGTTACAACCCTTAACCCTATTTGTAAAGTTAGTGAACCCCCATCTACTAATAATATGTTGAATTATGGAGTTCCTTTCGATATCGTCATAACACAAAGGTCCTATAATCACTCTATCACCCTCCATATCCAAATTATGTTGCATCTTTCTTCTAACACAAATGCCTCTTCTCCAATTATATTATTTTACTAGTGATAAACTTAATGCAACAAAAATATAGGAAAATAGACATAAAACATTGAACTTTATATAATCTAAAGGAGTAGCCCTTAAATCATACTTGAAGGAGACTTAGCATACCCACACAAATGTGAAGCTCTAACTGAACTCTTCCACAAAAATTAGCTTGAAAGAGAAATAAAGATAATATAAATAAGATAACTAGAAAATGCTAATTACATAGTCTATCATCATTAATAGGAATAAAGTATATCATCATTAATAGGAATAACCACTCTGTCAAAAAAATGGTACACATCAAACTATTTGAAATGCCTATTCATAGACACCCCTTCGTTATCAAACCAGTAGGCCATCTAATTACCTTTTCTACAAATGTAGCTTATCCTAACCTCATTGAAGGAATCGATTAGCCTTAAGGTATTAGTTAGATATTTCTAATTGTCCAACAAGAAAATTTTTCTCTCTAGAAAAACACTTTATGATATTTAAAGAAACTCCCCCAGTGACGAACTTAGAAACTTTTAGATCTTTGGCCAAGTGAATTCTAATATTAAACTTGTGTTCATCCTTACAAATAGTGCTTCAAGGAAAAATCATCCTTTGTGTTAATTTGGGAGTTCAAGCGAAGAAGTAGGATATTAAAGTGATAGGGAAGTCATGGCATAGGGCTAGTCCTTAGGTCCTATCCTTCCATAACTACTCCAAAATTAAATTATTGATTATTCTATCTTGATGATGAAACTAATGTCCGAGTATCTAGTTTTGTAGGTTTCTTGTGGGTATAGGTTATGGTCCGAACCTAATGGGTTGCTAATCACATTCTGAGATGAAGCAAAGGAAAATATGGTAAGAGATGGTCATCCATACTATTTGATTTATTTATTAGAAATTCCATAGTGATATCTTATAGATAAATAAAGAGAATAGTACATGCTGAATTACTTGATGTAATGAAAGGTTGATACACTTGGTATATAGATGAATGTTTCATTAGATTTTATCAATCTTCCATGATATATTTAATTTGCATAATATGTGACATGATTATGTCTTCATATTATAAAAGTGTTAGTAGGGCTAATTAGCCTATCTCAATGTTATGATTCCATGTCTCCTTTGTAAATCTAACCTAGGTTGTAAAAACATTTTATTTATCAAACTAAGGATTATATTTATTGGTCAAATGTTGTTATGCTTTTTGCGTAAAGGGGGAATCATGATCATGCTATGCAATCAAATTGGTGAATTAGAAACCAATCTAAACAACAAAACGTTAATGATTCATGCCCATTACTCATGAAATGAAACTAAAAATTAACGAATTCAAGAATGAAATTAAAAGAACAATATAAATTAAATTAAAAAACCAAGTAGCTTTACCATCCCATGTCGAAGTGTGTCTGCAAAGATGTTGGGTTGTTCGTATCAATGTGAAGTCTCCATTGTTGTGTGCAAAATCTTGAAGAATGTGCGTGCGTTGATCAAATATGTGTGTAAGAAAATGTCAAAAGATCGGTTAAGACCTTTGCATTACTTAGATGTGTGAATGATATTGATTCTTCGATCGCTTTTGAGAAGAAAGAGGTTTGTTATATAGATTTTGTGTTTCAAACACTCTGGATTATGTAATAGAATATTTTGATTGACGACTGAAAGATGTTATGAGGAATTAGATGGGAGTAATCTGTGCAAACTGATTACGTAATTAGTGTGATTAAAGAAATCATTTTGAGTGTTCAGTGGGATTGAGGAAATAGATTGAATAATTTGTGGGATTGAAGAATAGATTGATCTATCAAGAATAGATGGATCAGTTAGTCAATTAGATCGAGCAATCAGTGGTTCGTAATTTTCTCAATCATGAAAGTGGGTGAGGGAAATTAATTAATTAATCTTTTTGAGTTGAACGTGCAAATCAAGTTTGAATTTTGCAAACAAAGTGGTATTTGTTTGATTTGTTTTTTGATGATGTTTTGAATAATTAAATTTCATTATTCAAATTTGGGGGAAAGTGACATAGTTAAATTATTATGTTTTAATAATTTAATTATCTTAGGGGAATGAAGTAAATTAGCAACATAATTAAATAATTGACATTATTTAATTAATCAGGAGGAAAAAAGTTAGATTGGGACTTTATTAAATAAATGAAATTTATTTAATTGGTCAAAATTGATGAAAAAGTGAATTAATTAAACTATGTATAATTATTCAATTAATAGAGGAAATTATGGTTTCGGGACTTTTGATGCTTTTGATGTGAAATGCAGTGATATTCAATGATAATGATGTCGATGATGTGAAAATGTCATTTAGGACGTGTGATAAGTGTTAGGTCAATTTTACGTGTCTACACTTCTCATGAAATACATGTATTAGAAACAATTTTTTTTGAGTTAGTCAACTATATGTGGTCAAAATTTGAAATTTGTGTCATGTCCTTAGTTGTGTTTCAATAGATTTTTTTTGGCATTACATGAATACCCAAAAAAATAGCTAAGTCTTCAACATAATGACTAGATTGAACTCCTTAGAGGCTAATGGAAAAATCATGAATCTCCATTTGAGGCTAGTTGTATTTGAGCAACTTGAACCTTCAACTTGTGACCTACATATATATTAGAAAAGGTGTTGTAACCTTGCTCCTAATGTTAAAATTACAAAAAGCATAACCTTTGGGTTATAAAATTCAAAAAATTAAAATTTGGGCTATAGAGTTGGTTTATGGCTAAAATAAATATTTTAGGTTGTTTGACACAACCAAGGGGGTGCTTGTTCTCTTTGAGCTCTATGATTTTAAAAAATGGACCCAATTAGCCTCCTGAATGAAAATTTATGGCCTTTGGAAGTTTCCATAAGAAATATAAAAACATATTAGAATATAAAATGTGGTTACCCTAAGTTGAGTGTCTAAGACTTAGGGTAAATGTTCCACCATTTCTAGGATTTCATTAGGATGCAAATCAATAAGGTGCATAGATTGAATTTCAACCTTCAAGGTGAGTCAATCCGACCTTGAACTAATCCTTTTGAGTGTTAGGAATGGATTGGAAATAATTTTGATCAATTTCCCTAATTAGACTATATGACCTAATATGACAAATGCAATTTCTTGAAAGTAAATAGTTAGAAATAGTGATTTGCAAGTGGATTTGGGATATGTCTGATGATGTGTACCTATCTCCAAAATTTGGATTCAACATGTGTAGAGGGACTAGATATTACAAAGTTGTTCCAGAAGATCATACTCGTTTCCACTACATTAAGGAAAACAAGGGGCATTAGGAAAAATAGGTTGTGGAAGCAGTATTGATGTGGGAATGGTTTGTGTTTGTCTTGGTTATCTATTATTCCTTGTATTATACATATGAGCAACTGTGTGGTAACTTGGTTGACACAATACATTACCATTATTGAGTTGTCTTACAAAATTCAAGATAGATCCTAGAGGTTTTGGTTTGTTTTGAGGTGGTCCTATGATAAGCACAAGTTTGGTGTGGTCTTGAGGTTGTTGTGACGGTTGGTAAATAATGCGCTGAGGTATGATTTCATTGATTGTTCATTGTTGGTTAATAACATTGCAAGCCTTAGTGGATGACCTTGGTGAGATGAAGTCCTCAAGGGCTTCAACTAACATATCAAAGTCATCTCGAATAAAAGGCTTGAGAGATAAAATGAAATTGTAGAAAGATGTCTAACATGATCAAATGAATATGCTTTCTCCAAGGTTGATAATTAGTTTTTAATGCATGTTTAAACTAACTAGGGTTGAAAATAGGTTTACAGACTTGCCACTAATTTGGAAATCAGGTTGTAGACCTACAAATTGATAGGAAATATTAGTTTGTTTATGATTTATGAGTTTGTTTATGGAGGAATAGGATGCCCAAGGGCACTTGGGTCTTGCTAGGGCTTTTTTAGAACTATCAATTTTAGGAGCTTGCCTAATAGAGTTTAACGATACTACAATTTGTAAACCTAGTTTTAGGACTGATTTTGTTATTATTTTATGAGTTTTTGATTTGTATAATGTGTTGTAGCACTCTAGGGTTTTCAATGTTTATAAAATGAAATCTAATCTACCTAGATTATGCAATGATTCAAAAAATGAAAATAATTGTTCTACAAATTTAAAAATGCTAATTACTAAAAAGTGAATTTCATTCAAAATTTTGACCAATCTAAGCAAAATTAAAACTTTAAATTTAACATGAAATAGTACTATTTTAGAATTGCAAAACAGAGATTTACTAGTAGAAACAAAATGCAAACATAGAGACAAAAAACTATGATTTTTTTTTATGATGCACCTATACAAGGACAGGGTTGTCCAAGGGTGACTAAGTCCTTGTTTAAGTAATGTACACAATTTAAATAAATAAAATAATAATATTTAGTTTTAAGTTTGATGAATATTTGATTATGATGGATGATGTCAATTGATCAATTCATTAATATGTCCAAGAATTGGAATCTATTAGATGATCACCTAGAGATTAAGAAAACTAGTGTTTGCTATTTCAATACACTTATGCACCTACAAACTTGAACCTATGGATGACTTTGGACCTTACATGTCAATCTAAACTACATTGAATTTGATATCAACATATGGTTGTGTTGTTTGAAACCATATATGAAAAAGAGTAGTTTTGATAAACATTATTTAGGATTTTTACTAGGCTAGGATTATTATCCTTTGGTCAAATCCTTGTTATCAATTGAAAAATTTAACACAGTTTAATCAGTAGATTTATTATTCACTACCTTTGTTTAGATCCATTGGAGTAGATGTAACTTAAATTTAAATTTAACTTCCATTATATAATTTAACATATGGAGTTCTAGTACTAATTAAATTGTTAGATAACATTAAACAAAATGAACTAAAACATCAAATAAAATATAAATTGTTAGAACAAAATATATTGAAAAGAGGAAACCACCTACTCTTACAAAAATTGTCTCTCAAGTAATCCACACTAGACATGTCAAAAGCTATTCAAAGATATGAGAATTCCTCTAACTTGTGGTTAGTCCTTCAACCTCCATTTTTATGAGTGATCCAAATGAATAGATAATACATATAATTTGATATAAAAAATTTATTGCAACAAAACAGAGAAAGCCCATTACATGTAGATGTACACAAATTAGGATAATTACCAAATCTAACTTAACGTATGTATGAAATATAACAATTAATCATTCCTCAACATGAATATACAAACATACACATACTATTTAGGATTTAACATGTAATACATAAAAATGACATTATATATTATTGACTATTTGGATTTATTCACCTCAATCTTCTAATATTTAAATTGATATATGAATTGGTAGAATTTAAAAATACCATCGATAATTTATAAAGTTGCAATGATAATGTTGTCTTCAATTGGACCCCCTAGTAGTCCACCTTTACAATTCTAAAGAAATGGTAAAAAAAGAAAAGAAATAATGTTGATCCAAAGAGAATATGGGTCACTATACCATGCCACAAGTGTCATTTGTTGCTTGAAAACCCTTATATTATTTCAATAGGATCATCATCTTGTTTACCACCCACATGAAAAATTAAAATTCATAAGTTATCCTCAATTTGGTCATAGATGAACAACAAACATTGGACAACATAGGTAAACATTTTCTATTGATCTCAATGAAACACTGACAATAATGGATGCAATTTGCGAGATAGAGATGGTAAATAAATTATGAAATTATTTTATAAAAACTTTAATATTTATATTTTAGATTAATTTAATAATAAAAATAGGTAATTTATAGGTTTTGATGATATTGTAATGTAGGATCACATTCAACACTATTATGGATAATCAATACAATTTACTATACTTTCAACTTACATTGAATATTTACACAGTTGGCTCATTGGCCTAATTATACTTAATGTAATTATAATTGAGGCTCATATTTTTTGACCCATTGTATTATTAATTACTAGCTAACACAATTTTTATATTGTTTTATATACTAATAATATTACTTTATTAATATAAATGGCTTCATTTTTGCTAATGTATACTTACATTCATAATTATAAGGTACATGTTTGTAATGTCAAGCTTCCATAAAAATTGATAAGGGGTTGATGAAGATCTTCCGACAAAACTCCTAAGCATTCCTCTCTTCTAATCAAGATTTTTCCCTAAAAAAATCCCATAACCTAGCCTCCCCCTTCTTCTGAAAAGAAGATTAAAATAAAACCCAATCTCCTCATATTCAAAAGTGAAGGTGACACATGTCACCTTCACAATTAATCTTATAAGACCAATTCCAAGCAATTTAGGTGAAGATTTTATGGAACTGCCATATTCATGGTTGACAGTTTGCAATTTTGTCACTTTTGTTTCTTGTCTATTTTAAAACATCTAAACCTAGTTAAAGGTTGGGTTTCACATCCTAAAGTGGCCCCAACACCAATTCCTATAACTTGGGGCTCTAAAATTAATAAAATCTAATATAAACACCAATTAAAAACCATTTTAGAACATCTCAAAATAAATAAAATTAAAACTAATATTGACATACCCCCTTCTTCCCAATCACTCGCACCTTTGGACAACAACATATTAACACAAGTTCCACACATAAAATGCAAAATATTTCATGAATGAAAATACAATTTTCACATTATAAAATAATTTTCATATCACAAGACAAATTACACAACAAGAAAGACCTTAGCCTCTCCATATAGGCTAGGGTGAGGCTTGGCTGTTCATTCACATTAGGGGTTTCCAAGTGACCTCAAAAAATTCCAATGGTACCTATTAATGTGTTTGCAATATAGTTGAAACAACTTAGGATGTGATCAACATAATAGGTGAACATTCATCATTAAAGTAGTACCTTAATTACAATTCATTCATCATAACACATATTATTGTATGCTATGACTGGTAATTACCTTAAGTTGTAGAGGTATGCCATGTGTATGTATAAATTTTTCAATTATTGTGATGCAACTCTATTATTATAATTGATTATGTAATTGAGCAATTCTTATCATATATGGGGTTTTCTAGTTATTCAATCTTTACAATTAATTACTTCCCATTTGATTTATGGGTGTTATACTACTTTTATTGATTGCTTTATCTTTTCTATACATACAAAATCATATTTGTACCATCATAACATGAAAGAATAAAGAACCATACTCTCTCTCTCACACACATGTATAAGGAATATAATTGTATAATCTACATAGGTGGCCTAGAAGAACACCCTTCTAGTCTCTCATGTCTCTCTAGTGAAAGAAAACACATCCTAGAGGGAGAATGGGTCCTATCATATGATAATATGGGCAAAGTGTAAAACATATTTCTACAAATCATATATTATTAAGTTGTGATTGGGCCTAATAATACATTCAATTTTTCAATAAATTATGATGAGTATGAGGATGAAACACACATGCACACACATGTGCACGTGCACGTGCACACACACACACACATCATGTGATAATGCCTATAATGTGAATTACTCTAAATACCATAAATAGTTAATGGGAGGATGATAAATTCTTGTGTTCATAATACCATTTGATTTAAATAAATAACTTGACTTTAGGAATGTCTACTTAGTGAATTCAAACTATATGAAAATATGTAAATTTAATTAGAAGTTAAAAATTCAATGATGTGAGAATTGTACCCTATATGGAATTATGGTTAAGGTGATCTAATTGTTTTATGATGTGTTATGAGTGAGTTCATGTTGCTTTGGCTATATAATAGAGGGATCGACAACAAGTGGTCTATTTGGAGAAGTTATATTACTGTCACATTTTTAACATCTTGAATATGATCTAAAGAATAAATTGAACCAAGTCTATAAAATAGAAGGATTGACAACATTATAAATTTAGAATCCAAGTCTATTATTTTGTTACAATTTTCCACCTAAATCTCATGCAACCATGGTAAATATAAACATATATACCTAGGCTATTAAAATGCATATAGGTATGAGGATTATCTATTATATTATAAAACAAAGATATAATATTCTCTGACCATTAGGATTGCTAGATAAAATACTCATGAAAAAATATTTTCTTTGTGACTAAAAAAAAAATTCTAAAATGAATAGATATTTTGTAAAACAAGATATGACCAAGGCCTTTTCTTGAATCCTATCAAACATGCTTTATATTAATGAAAATTTGGTTCATACACATTTGTAATAAGTTTATTATTAGCTTTCTAGTGAGGAGTCTTAGTGTTAAAGACATCTAGCTTCCTTTCCGATGAGATTATCATTTATAATGCTATCATTCTATTGAAACATAACTCTTAGATAGGTAACTATAATACTACAATGTCTTTTTCTATGACGTTGTCTATTAGAGGCAGCTATATGAGGCTTGTTAACTGAGAGTATACGAGTTGAAGGTGTCCCAGAAATTCTCCTTACCGACATGATTGCACTTGCAGAACAAATACTTGGAGATATGGTATATTCCATTGGAACAACAACAAAACATCTTCCCAAGATCGATCCTTATGCCAAGCATGCTAGCAAGCCATTCTGTCAGACGTGGCAATAAAGGGAATAGTCACATTGTCTATGCTTCTGCACTTTGCATGCAGTTCGCGTTCCTTGTCACTGCTACTATATTTTTTTCCACGGGAACAGGCTATTCATTTTAATTTTTTTCTCAAATTGTTTCTAACTGGCGTTTCGAAAACAGTCTGAGCTTTCATCACGCTCCCATATAAGATTCACGTAAACCCTTTCTCGTCACCATTATATCATTAACACAAGAATTCATGGAATCGTGAAGGAGCATTTTGTTTTAGATTATTGGGTTCGATTGAATTATTATAATATGTTGAAGTTTTGAGTGATTTTTCCATGGATAATCTTTTGTTGGGTGGTTGTTGGGGTCGAACATTTGGTCAAACCATTTCTTTTGGGTACGGACCGTACGGTAATCAAATAAGGAAGTGATTTTACAGTGAACTGTTGTTTTGTCTCTACGAACTGCAGTTTTATTTGTTTGAAATGGTGTCATAGTGAACTGAATTTGCCTCTACAAAATGGTGAGTTAAGTTGCTGGGAAACTGAAACTACTGTAGTTATGATGTATGGAAGCCATCCATGCCTCCGGTGCATTCTAGGGGCTGGATAGCCGTTTCCTTCCTTGGCGAAACTCCACCATAGATCTATTGTAGGGTGATTTGACTTCTTTTAAATGCAACCTAAAACCATCTATACATTATCTGGGACTCATCTGACTGGCAGCACATTAACTTTGCAACTGGGGACATTATGGTGGGCATTGAGTTTCTCAAAGTTTTGATTTTCTAAATTTTGAGAGCATGATAAATTGCCTGCCTAGTAAAAGGAGCAGTAACTCAGCTAACCACCCTGGTTTTAGTGCTTGCAAGGAGCTTTGTCTATAGAATAAAGTAAACTTTTCTTTTTCTTTGATGTAAAACTCCATCATTAAGCATTCCCAACTTGCTACCAACACCAACGTTTATTGCTGGATTTGCAACTCTATGATTAATGCAGTACGTTGAAATAGTAACAGCAGAAGGTGATCTTCTATAGACGTTGTGTATACAATTTTTTTGGTGGTCTAGCTTCTACCTGTTCTCCTCTCCAATGTGGCCCATATCTTGTAGATATGGCTTTCACCACGGGTCGAGTCATAATGCTTTTTTTTTTGTTTTTTCATTCATTGTAATTTAATGTACAAAATGTCGATTTTTAATTAGATGTTAAAATGCGGATGAGGCATGGTGAAGGAGTAAGCGGATACTTGTAAGATGGCTGCATTAAGTTTGCTTATGGTAAAAGTACAAAATTGTGTCACACTTTCGGTCAACTTATCAACACAATTGAATTTAAGTATTTCTAATAAACAATAGTTTTGGTAAAATATATGTTCTAGTAAGATTTGTTCTAGTTAAGTTATATATGTCCACAAATTTTCCGACTAAAATTGTTAGATAAATGTACATGTAACACCACTTTGAAGCTAATTTACCAAAAAAATTAAATTATTTGAAAAATTTGATGTTTTGAGAACTCTTAGTCATGTAAATAACATTTTTTTTAAATATAAAAATACCCTTTTGTAGATCTATAAGTGTAGTTTTCAAATATATATATATATATATATTTTAACTATTATTTATATTTTATTTTTTTATTTTTATCAAAATTAGGTTATCAACACAAAAATATTAGGTTAATTACCATGTCAAGAAAAATACTAAAACTTATTAAATAGAATTGAAAAAATATGATGCACTAGATAAAAAAATCTATATCAAGATGGTATAAATTTTTTTATGCTAGATAAATAATCAGTATAAAAGTTGATTTCAAATGGAAATAGTTGTGTTTTAGTACACAATCATTTTTTTTGTTAAAGAAAACTTGGTTATAGGTTCAAGAACCGTTTACAACACAACCAATCAGCTTCACAACTACCAACAACAACCTACAAAACAGTCCACATCCGGAGGACAAAAACCACATACAAAGAGGGAAAACTCAACCATAGAGAAGACACCAATGTAGGGACAACAAAAACAAAGCGTGGCATACAAAGAAAACAATGAGCCTATACCTCAACTCACGTCAGAGGGATGAGACTTGATGTCCTCTTGAAGCAGCTCAAAAACATCATAAGGGAAATTGTCCCACCAAATAGTTTCATTCAAACCCTCCTTAGCATGCAGATTCACTCCACAGTTAGCCTCCCAATCAACCACTTTATTACTAGAGAATTTAATATAAGAGAAATGCAACTTGTCAAAGGACTCCTTTAGCTCAGAAGAAACATTCAAATACACCCCCAACCTCTAATTATTGGGCTCCCTGCCTTTCATAACATCGATCAAGATCTTCGAGTCTCCCTCCGCCCACACCTTTTTCCATCCTTTTCTAACAAAAAGTTTTAAGCCTTTGAGCATAGCCCAAGCCTCGACCATGTTGTTGGTCTCCAAGCCACAATCCAAACTATAAAGCTCCACAGGTTTCCCATAGGAATCACAAAAGATGCCCCTGCTTCCAACTAGGCCAAGATTGCCTTTAGCAGCGTTGCCAAAGTTCAGCTTGACCCACCCATCCCTCGGGGCCACCCAACAAGCCCTGAATTTCTCCTTCCTCACCACCTCACAACCATTACCCAACCATCTAAACTAAGGCCAGGAATCTGCCCAACCCACCTCCTTAGTAGCTAAAACACAATGCTTGTCATGCAAAAAATTGCCAAGTTCAGATATCATACTCTCAATCAAATCCCAGATCCTTTCCACCCCTTTATTCTTGCCTTGGAAGATCCTTCTATTACGTTCCAGCCATAAGTTCCAAACAATAATGGTTGGCCCAACCATCCATTTGAATTTCAAATACAAGTTGATGATCTTAAGATGCCAACCCTCCAAGAGAGAGAGGAGATTCTTGGGGGTAGCCCACACAAACCCCCAACAAAGCTGAAAAGTGGACCACAACTTCCTAGCAAAAGGGTAATGCAAGAACAAGTGATCATTACTCTCACAATCACCCTCACATAAGATACATATAGAGGGCCCAACATGCCCCAATTTTTAAAGTCTACCCCACATAAGTGTTGTGTGACACTAAGAAATCCATAAAAAACATTGGCTTTAGGAAGCCCAGAGCTGATCCAAATCCTCCTAGCCACCATAAACTAGGCACCACTAACAAAAAGGGAGTTGTAGGCACTACATATACCGACTTCCCCATTTCCCTTGTGACCCCAAACCATGCTATCCTCCTTTTTCACCATCGGCACAGGCCACCTATCCAGCCTGCGTTGCAATGATCCGCAAGCCTCCTTAAGCTCGTCAATAAGAGAGTGAAGTGTCTTCCACTGCTTGGCACCATTGCTTTCAACCATGTAGCCACACACTCAAAACCCCATTGTATCTTCAAAATGTTCGACCAACGGCCTCCAGTTATGTTGCACCTTCAAAGATTCATTCTCCATCCAAGAATCTCTCCAAAATATGATTTTTTGCCCATTCCCCAAGCACCATTTGATGTTAGGAGAAATGAGACCAGCGCAGGACCTTAAAAATTTCTAGACACAAGAGCCTTGGGGAGCTCATCTTTAAGTTACAAGAGGCCCTTTTCATTCCCCATATACTTGGCTTGAAGGATTATACTCCATTTTTCATGCCCCTTCGCATAAATGCACTACACAAGTTTGGCCCCTAAGGCTTTATTCATATGAATGCACCTTTGAAGACCCAAGCCACCATGAGAGGAAGGCCTACAAATCTCAGACCAATTGAATAAACTATATTTTGATGCATTTTCGCAACCACGCCAAAGGAAGGAGCACATAGACTTGTCCAGGATCTTAGCAGCTTTACTCAAGATTTGAAAAACTAACATAGTGAAAATGGGAATTATCGTCATAGATGTTTTAATGAGCAGTATACCACCAGCTAGGGACAACCACCACCCATTCCAAGAAGCCAACTTGCCTTGAACTTGTTCAACCACCACCTTCCAATCAATAACCGATGCTTTTTGATGAATGATAGGCATCCCTAGATATCTATTGGGGAGATAGCCAGACTCAAACCCAAGGATGTCTAGGATGTCCAATTTTTCTAGACAATTATCCTTCAAGAAGAAGATTTTAGACTTAGAGCAGCTCACAACCTGGCTAGTGACCCTCTCATAAAGGGACAAAACTCTTTTGATGTTTCTTGCCTCTCTAGCCATGGCTTGACCAAAGAGGAGGGTGTATTCCATGAATTAGAGATGAATAACATTGTCAACCCCCCTAGAAACCTCAAGCCATGTAGATGCCCATAGCTGACTTCCTATTTCAAGGTTTCACCAAGAGCTTTCACAAGGATGAGAAATAGAAAGGGCGACAAAGGGTCATCTTGTTGCAAGCCTTGCTTAGCATCAAAAGATCTAGAGGCCAATCCATTGAGCAAGACCATGCAGAAGGCCGACAAAATGCATCCCTTCACCCAATCACACCAGCCCTTCTCAAACCCAAATTTCTCCATAACCTTCATAAAAAAGTCCCATGACACCCTGTCATAAGCTTTATTCATGTCGAGTTTAATCACTATTCCCTCCTTCCTTTTGGATTTGATATAATGAATTGTCTCATGTGCTATGATGATCCCATCAAGAATCTTCCTTCCTTTTAGAAAATCGCTATGTTCGTTCGATATAATCATGTCCAGACAGAGCCTTAGACATAAAGCCATAACCTTAGTGATAATCTTATAAATTGAGTTACATAAAGCAATTAACCTAAATTCATCAAAATAGTTGGGGGACCGCTTCTTAGGAACCAAGGAAATGTACATAAAGTTTCAGGACTTCATCACAATATTTTTTCTTATGCACTCCTTAGCTGCCAACCAGACATCCGCCCCAACAATCTCCCAAAACCTCTAAAAGAAATCTGCCTGGAACCTGTTAGGGCCAGTAGCCTTCTTGGCACCTAAGAAGGTAGCAACTTTGATTTCTTCATGAGTAAAAGGGGCTATCAGCTTGATATTTGGTTCACGTGAAATCAATTTTGGAATGTTCCCTAACATATCTTCTTGAGTAGCAAGATCTTGCACAAAAGGATCCCCCAGTAGAGTTTGAAGGAAGGATCTCCCCTCCTCTTTGATAGTAGCCACATCTTCAATAACAACACCAAAAAGGGTCTAAATGGAGCTAATCCTATTATGATGTCTCCTAATTTTGGTGGAGAGGTGAAGGTAGTTAGCATTTCTATCCCCCTCTCTGTGCCATTTGACGCATGACTTCTGCTGCCACACAATTTCTTCCATTCTGAGCACCCTTTCCTATTGCTCCAATAAATCCTTCTCCTTCTCCTTGAACTCCCATGAGAATCCAAACCTAGCAATATCATTTTCCACCTCCTTTAAATCATCTTCAATCCTTGAATTTTCTTCAGAAAAGTTGGGCCAATAACATGTCCTTGTTCCATTGATTTGACCTGTCGACTTTAGCTAATTTTTGAGAAAGGATGAATTGCTTGTTCCCCTTAATCTTTTTACTTCATCATCCTTGAAGGGCATGAGAGAAGTTGAGATGTTCATACCAAAAAGATTCCATCTTGAATGGGATCCCTTTTGGTTTAAGGATTTTGTTAAACTCAATTGAGATCGGCCAATGATCCGAACCACTGGAAATTCTAACACAACAAAAGAAAAGCCTTCTAAATTCAATAGCCAATTAGAGCTGACAAAGAATCTCTCCAACCTACAAAGGATATTCTCATTGTTTACCCTGCTTTTATTCCAAGTAAACCAACCAGACCCAAGCTTGACATTGACAAGAGTTAAGTCAACACTAAAGTCTCTAAAGGTCACAGACCCACAATTCGGCAAAGCACGCTCCCCTTGCTTCTCCGTCGGACATGACACAACATTGAAATCCCCTCCTACAAGCTGTTCCTTATCCATATGGATACTTCTCAACCCCCAAATATGATCCCAAGTCTCTACCTTGCCAAGCTTTGAATTTGGCCCATATACATCAGTTGCCAAGAAACAATACCCATTCCTTAGATTTTGGAAACACATCAGAAAATATGAAGAATGATCATCAATGACCTTCCCCTCAAAACTACCAACATTCCATAAAAAGGTGATGCCTCTAGTCGTTCCAACCACATCCACTATTGCACCATCACTGTTTTTCCACATTCTAGGCAACAATTCCTTAAACTTACTGGTCTCCACCTTTGTTTCTTGAAAAAAGACCACATCTGGGGCCTCAGACACAATCAACTGCTTGAGCAAGTGACACTTCTTCAGGGAATTAAGACCCCATATATTCTAGCTTATTATCTTCATCAACAACCTCTGAGAGGGAGGTGCTTGCTTCTGGATTTGATAGAGCACTTCAAAGTCGCTTGAGAGCCATTTTCTATATTTTCCAAGGCCTATATCTTGGATTTTGTTGCTTCCGACCTTCCTTTAGAATTCAAGCCCCCAACATCTACCATAGGCTAATTCTTGTGGCCCAACTTCTTAGCCCTCCTAGTTACCATACTCCAAGAGTTCTCTTTATCTTCTAAGTTTGATTTGCACCTTCCCCTTCTTATTACAACAAGGGAGCCCTAGCCTAAGCCTCGTCCAACAAAGCATTTGGCCACTCCATACCGTTGTCATTAATTATTTCCCTCAGTGCATCTTGCTACACCACCACAGTCTTTGCAGCACACACTTCACCATCCTACTCCTGTTGTAATTCCAAACTTGCCATTATTCGCACAACAAACACCCCCGCTTTGAATCAATAGAATAGGAAGGGCTAAGGCAGGCACAACAGGCCTTTCTTCCTTCATCCCGCTCATGGTATTGGCCGAACACTACTTAGCAACATGTCTGATGCCCCCACACTTGAAATACCTTATCGAGAACCCTTCGTAGTTCACCTCCGCAACTGCATCCCCCAGGGCAAATTTTAATTTGACCGTGTGACACAGGGGTAGGCTCAGATCCATTCTTATGCAAATCCGTGCTGGGGAGTCAACCCGTCCTCCTCTGGGAGCAAAGGAGCTATGCACAAACTTCCCCAATGAGTCCCCAATCATCCGTAAAATGTCTTCCATCCATAATTCCATCGAAAGTTTGATCAGACGGATCCACATTGGAGCATCCCGAATTAACTCATTGTGCGGGTCAAACCCAGGGGACCAAGCACACATATACAATCTCGCAAACCCTATAAACCAAGGACTGTTGTGCAGGATTTTGTCCCTCTTAGCTTCTGAGTTGAAGATAATCCTCATGAACCATAGTGCCAGGAAACTCATCTCTAGCACACAACCCCACCACCGGTGCCCTATCAATGATTTGATTTTCTCCATCGAAGGTAAAACATCCACAAACTTAGTTATAATTACCTATTTCTCCACCTCTAAATTGAGAAAATTGTCAGGAATCAAGATGTAGGGAACTGCATCAGAGACCTGAATATTGACATTTCCCATTGCAAGCTTAATCAATTTCCCTTCATTAAGACCCTAGGCCACTTTTCTCGATGAAATATCTATTTTCGAAATGACACCCTACGCACCCAACTCAGCCCCTGCACCATCGAGAGCTCCAACAATCCTGCCCTGCTTCACTGCCTTTTTCCCTATGTTCATCCGCAAGCTCACAGTCGTTGCTTATTTTTGCTAGATTAATTGAAAATGATAATGATTGAAATATTTATTTTTTTAGTATTCCACATTATTTCACAATTTAGTACATACATATTTTAATATTTATTTAAAAATACATATTTATCAAAATTGAAAAAAAAATCCATGCAATAAAGTTTTAAGTTATAAATACAAACAAAATTTATGAAGGAAAAAAATAAAATTTACTATATAAAGATTGACGTCTCATGTAACTTCATTTTTTCGGCATTTTATCAACAACAAAATTGTAGTGTAAATGATTGTAAGACTTTGTTTACCCTTGTAGTTTTTATTATTGCATACAAATTCCCTGAAGATTGTGAGGGTTCAGAGGCACCCTATACCACACCATACACTAATCTTGCTTGCTAAAATTATATAACAAGTCTACAATAAGCAAATAAGGGATTGAGTTTACAGAGGGGGAAGAGCCATTAATCAAAAATATGAATGAATGTTATTGAAGTTGTTATTAGAGTTGGAAGTCATACCAGTAAGAGGACAAGGGAATGCAAAAATTTAACTAAAATGTAATATTATCCGCAGATATATAGTTACTTATTTAGTCTTCTTTTCTTTCCAAAATAGATCGAAGAATTATATGAAAGCTTATTTGCAGTCTTCAAGCAACATATATCTATGCATTTTTTTCATAAACTAGTAAGCATAATTGTTTGATATTGAATTCCTTTGACTATATTCTCGAACATACACAACAACCCTTAAATGCAAAAAATAATTTTAAGCTTGCATACATATATATCCTCTTTTTGATGGCAACCACATGCATCTTATCCATCTCAATACACACTGAATGCTACCAAGAAAAAGTTGTTTCTTAATGTTAAAACTGAATATTACACACATTCTTTTCCTTTTTTCCTTTCAGATTTGAAACAATATATATATTTTCTTTGTTAACAAAACTGTTTTAAGAGATATTTAAAATAAAGTCTCATTTCATTACAAAAGAAAGGAAGAAGGGGAGGATGCACGATTCTAAACAGGAACCCTAAAGGAGTGTGAGGCAAGAGGTGAGGGCTTCACTCCCTAGGTGCATTTGTGGCAAGAGAAAATTGCATCGTGGAGGGGGACTCTATCCTTCTCTATCGCAGGTTTGGTATTCCTTGAGTAAGTGTTATTTCACCTTAACTTGGCTTGTCTCATTCCATGGTCCTCTTTGTGGTTTAGTGTTTCTTCACTTGCCATTTGGCTTAGACCTTGGCTATGTTTTGTGCAGTTTCTTGTTTCTTAATTCTTTGCATTTTAATGGTAAAATGAACAAGGGGTCTCCTCCCAACCCTGGAGGGGTTTCTAACCCCATCACAAAGGAGAAATCCTTCCGTGATGTGGTGGTTAGACCCTCTTCGAGTATCTCTTTGTTTGTTGCCTTTGTGCCCATCCCCAACTATGAAGATGGATGACATCAACTCTCTAGAGAAGGAACTAGTAAGTGTTATGGCAACCATAATGTGGCTTAGCTCAATCCTAGTCTTGAAATGAGTAGTGCCATGTCTAATGAAAATTGTAGGCCAAAGGAAATTGCTATTTTCTTAGTGGCTGTTGACTGTAACAAAACTTAGGCCAAGAGGTTCATTGATGAATGGTTTATTAATATTTGGGATAAGAAATTTGATATAAAAATCTCTTTCTGTCGAATGGTCCAAAAAGGGTTGTTTTTAATATTCTTTCATAATCAGAATATGTAAGAAATTGTTGTTAACAAATAATTCTGGAATATAGGGAATTGCACATTTAGGGCACTAAAATAGTCCTTAGAGGCAATATTCAAGGAATTCCTTGCCCTCTTTGGGCCTTGGTGGTTGACGGTTAAGAATGTATCGCCCTTCGTCTAGAAATTCCTATCAAACCTATTGGCCCCATTTGGAAATTTTCTTCAGGTTGAAGACAAAAAGATCACCATTCCCTACTTGGATGCTATAGTTTTAATTACCCTCCTCCTGAGGGTCGATCTCCCTAAAGCAATTAAATTCTCAGATGATGGCAACATCATTTACTTTGAACTAGAGATTTTAGGTGGTTTAAATGCTTGTTATCTATGTAAAATGGTGTGCTGTAGAAAAAAGGACCCTTTGCTTGACATGAGATTAATTGGACTTAATAAGGCCTTAGTCTAGTGTTGTGAGGAATTTTATGTGTCCACAATAGGTCTTGGACCTTTGCAAATCAAATAACATGTTTTTTACGATGTGTTGTAAAGGTGCTGTAAAGTGTTGTAAGATGCTTTCACACTTTTCTAGACTTAATTAACCTATTTCTCCCTAATTCAACACTATAAAATGTCTTCAATAACATTATTACATCAATCTAGAAGGTTCTTAGTGTAAACTTAATGATAAGCTAGTGTTGTAATGTGTCTTGCACATTCACATTGGTTTTTGTGCCTTTCTAGGCTATGTGGACCTAATTTTAGTGTTGTAAAGTGTATTTAATCACACTTTCACATTGAATTATGTGTCCCAAGCCCTATTTAACATTTACATCATCACTAATAGGTCTCAATTAACCCATACTGTGCATCCCGAGGCTTTAATTCATCAAATACTTGACAAGATGGCATTTTAGACCTTATTTCCTAATTCCTTGGCTTCTTAGGTGTTAGAATGGACCTTGTAGGACCCATTCGCCATGCATGGAGAATCAGTCCCAGTAGCCATCAACAGTGTTTTCTGATACATTCCAGAACCTTCCAGTAACTTCAATATGCCTCCAGGTGCACTCCGTTCAGTCTCATCAATTTCTATTATCATTCGCTTAAGTTTCTAGTTCATTCTTGCATAACACAATGTGTTTTCAAAATAGTCATATTTCTTAGGTCTTGCATGTGTAATCAATCAATCAGTTCATATAGCCACATTCAAATCATCTCATTTAGCTCATACAACATCACACACATCCTAATTTGAGTGAATCATAAGCATTTTTGGCCCTATCTCTCTCCTTTTAGGTGAAAAACCCTAAGAGTGCAAGAGAAGTCCATAGGGTCCCAAAAATCTATGTTTCAAATGGGAGGTCACTTCCGTTGAAATTTCCCCATTCTCAAAAATAGGGGAGGTATCAAAAATAACTCCCATTCAATTCCTCGAACTCGGTGGGCCATAACAACCCAATGGGGATGGGGCCTAAAGAGGTTCAACCCCATAACTGTTTATCTCCCATTATGGTGGGGACTATTGAGTCTGTAAAGGATCCCATCCCCCTAGAGCATGGGTTGGACTCAAAATCCAAGCCCAAAAACTATCATTCTAGTGACAAACAATTGGTTGAGTTCCATCCCCCTCTCGCTTCTGGTTTTGAAGTTGAGAACCCGCTTACCTGCTCTTTGGGGATTGGGGTCTTGGACTCAGTAGAGGAAGAATAGGCCCCTACTGTGGACCTCTATGGGCTTGAGACTTTGACTCCCCCTCCCCCCTTGGGTCAAGTGGCCAGACTCTGCTCTATGAACCTAAGGAGTTAAAAAATATCTTGGACTCTAGCAATAATATTCACTACTATTTCAAGCTAGGTAGGAAAAATTCTCAACAACTTGCTATTAAGAAGATTCATCATAAAAAAGTTTCTGAAGGTAAAAGTAAAGGGGCCCCAAAAGTGTCCTCAAATAGATTCACCATTCTTGGCAAAGAATTTGCATCCTTGGACAATGAATCTTTGCCGAAATAGTCCAACCCCCCTCTCTTAAAAAAAGATGAATCTAAAGTGAAAAACCTGATAAATGATATTGAAAACTCTAGATAGACTCTTGTGAAACTACATAGACTGATCACCTAGTCATTAGCCCAATAGGGGAAAGAAAAATCTTCAAGAAAAGAGAACCTCATTGAGCTAAGCAATAATGGTTGTCCTTTTTTAGTTTAGAGGTCAGGTGATGGGCCTTTGTAGGCTCATAGTAGGCTGTCTAGAAGCCCGCTAAGGAGTGATTCATCTAACATAAATGATAAAAAATAATAATATTTGAATAAAGAAACCTCTAGACATATGAAAACTAGAATTATCAACCACCAAAAATTAAATTGAACAATAATAATAATGCAGAAAAACCCAATTTCCCAAGCAATGAGAGTACTATATTTGAAGGTGACACTAGTTTAGGCTTGTCAAAGAGTGATACCAAGGTGGTAGGCCCTAACATGCTCTCGAAATAAGGTGGAAACCTCAGGGATGTGATCCACAAAAGGAAGAATAGATCCAAGGGCTCTCCTTATCCCTTCGTGAAGAGGGTGGACAATTAAAATAGTCTTGCTAATGCTATGCTAGCTTGAGGAAACTGATGGAGATAAAATAAACCTTTTGACATGGACCTGAACTGCATATCGTGGAATATAAGGGGACTTCATTCCCTAGATAGGAAGTATATAGTTAGGAAGTTTTTGAATCTTTCCAAGAATAAAGAGGTGGTCCTTCTTCAAGAGGTGAAAGCTACATTATTCACTCTTGAAACAAGCCTAAAGGTGGTTTGGTAGGACTTAATCTACTTTGCAACCAAGCATGAAAAGGGAAGGGTGGTACAATTATCCTTCTAGCTAAGGCTTTGGAAAAGTTTGTAGTGGATAGTAGGTCTTCTCCCTGTCAGAGGGTTGTGTGGACAACTTTAGAAAAAGAAGGGTTCAAATTTGGCATATAATCAAGCTATGCCCCCAATGAATATAGGGGAAGGAATGAGCTTTGGTAATAGTTACATGATCTCCAAAGCATCCCATGGATCATGGGATGGGACTATAGTATGGTAGAACACCAGGATGATAAGTGTGCGGGAAGTAGAATGGAGTGGAAGGGAAATGAGTTGTTCTTTTGGTTGTTGATTAGGGTTTAGAGACTTATATTTATAGGAAATTCACCTTATTTTCTCGTTAATTGGATCCCTAAGGCTAACATGAAAGAATAATTAACTTAAATTCTAATTTTTCCTGCTCAAAAGTAAAAAATAACCCAAATGGGACTAATTCACCACCTTGGGTGAATTAGTCCCACCTGGCAGGGACTCATTCGCCTAGATGGGTGAATTAGTCCCAGAGGGGTCCTTTTGATAGTTGGAATGTTGGGGAATGAGGAATTCCAGTTGTTATGTTGATTTCTTCAAGTATTTGATCAAATTATGCCTTGGGATGCACAATATGGGGTCAGAGGGGCCTATTAATGATGATGTGAAGGTCAATTAGGGCTTGGGACACAAAATTTGATATGAAAGTGTGATTAAATACACTTTACAACACTAAAATGAGGTCCACATAGCTTAGAAAGGCACAAAATCCAATGTGAATATGTAAGACACATTAGATTATCATTAAGTTTAATTTACAAGCCTTCTAGTATTGATGTGAAAATGCAATTAAATACATTTTATAATGTTGAATTAAGGGGAGATGGGTTCATTAAGTCTAGAGAGGTGTGAAAGCCTTTTACAAAAATTTACAACACCTTTACAAGACATCAATAAATGTATTTGCAAGGGTCCAAGACCTCGTGTGGATGTGATAAACACCTCACAACACTAAATAAAGGTCTCATTAAGTCCAATTTGTCATCAATTATTCCCATGTCAAGCAAGAAATGTCCATTTTTCTATGCAACATTTAGCCCCCACTTTAGTGAGAGGATGAAATTGCTTCAAAATCACACTAAAGTATACATTCAAGACAGATCCGAGTGTACAGATACAAATGACAAAGGATGAAAAAGGTCAAGAAGGCAGTCAAGCCCCTAGGATGCAAGATCCTAAGTCAAGCCAACAAGATACATAATCACATAATGGCAAGAAAGGAAAATGAGGCGGGAAATATGCACTTACTTTGGGGCCATGGAACATAAGGTCATTCGTGGGGTGAGTAATCCACAATACGCTCACTCTAGGGCCATGATACTTCAAGTCATCGATGGGGTGAGTTGTCCCAAAGAAGTGGTTTTAGTGAGAAAGTTGTGCCAGTGTGTCGGCTTCCCACTATATAATGAGAAAGTCATGCCAGTGTGTCGGCTTCCCATTATACTAACCATACCAAAGTTATCCTCCTAATAACTTTGATAAGGAACCACAATATAATGCTTTTGTAAATGCTTTTGAATGATATGTAAAAAATTTGTTAAAGGGGATTTTTCTTTGTTCATGTAAGGTCTTCTTCTTAGGGAGCATTGTGCCTAATGTCTCCAAGAGAGGACAAGTCAGGGTGTTAGATCGTTATCCATGGGATGCCTCATTCACATAAGGCCATTTTAGTTGATTGTACACTCTTGGAAGGCATCAAACCCAATGACACCACCAAGAAAAGAACACATCAAAAGAAAAAGAAAAATAACACGATGAAATTTGAAAAAAGATGTTGTCTATGTATGCCCCCACTTTAAAGGAGTTGCTACACCATTACCATGAGCAATTTATTTAAAGTAGAAGAGGGTATGAGAGCTTATTCGAAAATCCCAATGCCAAGTCATATGTTTTCGAATAGGCCGCGTCATGAAGAAAGGGAGTATGTCACATGCAAGTCAATCTTAAGACATGTCATCCACATCCCAAGCTTGATCTTATACATGCATGAAAGGTTAATGATTAGCCAAAAGGCACAATGAAAAGTGACATATGGGGATAAGGCTACCTAACCCCTTGCCCCCACTTAGTGCAAGACAAGGGTGAGCCTGGAATGGATGATGGTATGTTGCCCCTTGCGATGGATACAAAACATGCAATAGTGAGTATGATATTATCCTACAACTATTACATGGCAAGGAGCAACAACTAATGTTATTTATTTGGATAAGGGAACAAAGTTTTTGCATGATACATGTTTAATGAAATTTCTATCAATTTAGGATGTACCAAGGTTAGAGTTTTCTTGGAAGAATCTTGTGTGATAGTATTGATGTTGAATGAAGATTTGTTGGATGGGTTGATTTCTATGAAAGGACAATCACGAAGACCATGATTTGGTGTTTGTGTTGTAGGATCTATGGGGCTATGGAGACCTTTTTCCATAGAATCACATCCTTGCGTAGGTTGCTTCATAAGTCTTTTAGGTTTGAGGTTGGTTGTGATTGTATACGCTTTGTCAAATAGTTGAGTAATGTCATTGTAACTCGGGTGGTACAAAACATTGTGCGTAGGTGGGTAAAGAATGAGGTCAGGTGTATTGTGAGGGTTTTTCTTGTGTAATGGTGGGTAAAGAATGAGGTCGGGTGTTTCTTGTGTAATGGTGGGTAAAGAATGATAGGATTCTTAGGTGTGTCCAAAATATCTTCAACACACATAGGGGGATGATTAATGATTGGATTTTTTTGAGTATCAATAGTGGTGATATGAGAAGAAGGCTCTATTTGGTTGTCTAATTTCTCTAAGGTATCATTCTTATGTGCCATAATATCAACCCTAGGAGGAGAGCTTTTAGGAAAGTGAAAAATAATAAGTTCATCACATGTCATAGTTGGATTTGGTAAGATAGCTTCAACGCTCATAGGAGAGGCAACAAGAAAAGGATAACTAAGAGTTTCATGGTTACCAATGATTGGAATCTTTTGTTCAAATATATCTTACCAAATGGTAGGGGCATCAGGGAAGGGAGGAATAAGTTTTTCATGAGTTTCACTAATGATATATCTTCTAACACGAAACTATCTTCTTCATGTGTAGGGAAGATATTAGGAGAAGAAAAGGGTTGATTGTCATGATTATCTAAATCTACATCCGCATGTCCTATAATGTCTTCTTGATTAAGAGAGGTAAGATTTTCATAGCTCTCAATCATATCCTACACACAAATATGTTTGTCATGATCGTTCACAATTTTATCCTTATTCACTAAAGGATTTTCAAAAGTAGGGGAGGTGTTGGGAGATGAATGAAGACTAGGTAAGGTAGTGGCAATGATTTCAGCTTCGTGTGTCATAATGTTGTTGCAAGGGGGAGGAGGAGGAAGACAAGAAATACTTTCATGATCTTCAATGATTGTGTTTTCTTTCATCAAGATACCTTCATTACCAATGGGAGAGATATCAGGAGAAGAACAATTATGATTATCATGATTATTGATGCATGCATCCTCTTGTGCCAAACCTTTAGTGGATGATCTAGGAGAGATGAAGTCTTCAAAGGATTCATATAACATTGCAAAGTCATCACTAATAAAGGGTTTGAATGATATGTTGTCTCTAAGGTTAACCATTTTTTTGTTTGTTTCTTTTGATGTTTGTAGTTTTTTGTTTTCATTTTTTGATGAAGTTGATCTAAGTGTACTAGGAACTAATGCTGAAAATGAAAAGTGCAAAAATATAATGCTATCTACAATTGCCATGAATGTAAATAATACTATGTATAATGATTTAAATCTAATAAAATCTATGCAAAATTAAAATGCAATGTAAAGACATAGGATGAAATGCAACTTTGAACATATTTCACACAAGGTAATGTACTGATTATATTATGTAATGATCTGAAAATGAAATGTTGTGAATGCAAAATTGAAATTAAGCAATGAATTAAATGAACCAAATTAAGCTATATTTAGTGAAATGCATGTAACAAAAACTCATTCCAGTGATATACATAGTTAATGGCAGCAAACAAAAGCATAAAAACAAGGTTTTCAGCGCTGTAAAAGGCAGTTTCAGGGGTGAAAAGGGACTAATTCGCCCAAGGTGGCAAATGAGTCCCAGTAGGGATTTTTTTTTTCACAATTTTTAGATTTTTTTGATTGATTTGTATGTTTTATATGTTGTATGATGTAGACCTAAGATGCAAATACAAAATTTCAGAAATTGTGAATGATTTGAGATGCAAAAATGCAACCTATATGCACTTTTACTAATGCACAATTTGATATGCAATGATACACTCAAAATCAATGCAAGAATGAATAAAAAATGGATGTAATATTCCTAGATGCAATGTTTGAATGCAAGAAACTGATAAAATAAATGACTTATTAATGCAAAACCTAAGAAATGTTACTTGCTTGAAAACACATGGTGATATACAAAAATGAACTAGAAACATAAACAAACTGAAACAAAACTTAATGAAACTGAACAAAGTGCACCTGGAGGTTGGAAGGTGGTTGGATGGAGGTCTAGAATGCTATAGAGGACATTGAAAAAGCCCACTAGGACTAATTTTCCATTCTGGATGAACTAGTCCTGTTTCTGACAAAGTCTGTCGGAACAGGTTTCTGGATACTAGGTGCTCAGATTTGAAGAAAACTCGCTTTTTGTATTGAAAGTGGGACTAATTCACCACTAATGGAAAATTAGTCCACTTCTAGATTTCTAGAAATTCAGAGTGGGAATTTGTAGCTTCTTATATGCTCTTTCTACTCCTCAGATGTCCAAACCTGAAACTGTAGGTTTCAACCTGTAAGTGTTCTCCAAACTTCTTTTTAGGGCTTTAACCACCTTGAAAATATTTGACAAGTTGATGAAGAATTTTCCACCTTCTTTCTTTGCTAAATCTACATACAAGGCCTGAAAATCACATAAAGAGGGAAAACTTGTTGATTGTTAAGGCATGGGGGTTTGCCTTGGTCAAACCCCTTTTAGGTAGTTAAACCAAAATGATGAAAAAAAGTAATGAAACATGCAACAATGAAATAAAAACCTTGCCTCGATGATTGATCTTGATTTTTTGCAGCAATGGATGAAGAATCTGCCCTTGAATGTCTGAAAGTGCTATCTTAATGACTTAGAATGATAAAACCCTAGCTTGCTTGACAAGAAAACTTGATGAATGATGAAAAAGGAATGAATTAGTTGTTGATTAGGGTTTAGAGACTTATATTTATAGGAAATTCACCTTATTTTCCCATTAATTGGATCCCTAAGGCCAACATGAAAGAAGAATAAACTTAAATTCCAGTTTTTCCCGCTCAAGAGTCAAAAATAACCCAAATGGGACTAATTCGCCACCTTGGGTGAATCAGTCCCACTTGGTAGGGACTCATTCACCTAGATGGGTGAATTAGTCCTAGAGGGGTCCTTTTAATAGCTGGAATGTTGGGGAATGAGAAATTCCAGTTCTTATGTTGATTTCTTTTGGTATTTGATCAAATTATGCCTTGGGATGCACAATATGGGGTCATAGGGGCCTATTAATGATGATGTGAAGGTCAATTAGGGCTTGGGACATATAATTGAATGTGAAAGTGTGATTAAATACACTTCACAACACTAAAATGAGGTCCACACAACCTAGAAAGGCACAACATCCAATGTGAATATGTAAGACACACTAGATTATCATTAAGTTTAATTTACAAGCCTTCTAGTATTGATGTGAAAATAAAATTAAATATGTACATTTTATAATGTTGAATTAAGGGGAGATGGGTTCATTAAGTCTAGAGAGGTGTGAAAGTCTTTTACAACACTTCACAACACCTTTACAAGACATCAATAAATGCATTTGCAAGGGTCTAAGACCTAGTGTGGATGTGAAAAACACCTCACAACACTAAATCAAGGTCTCATGAAGTCCAATTTGTCATCAATTATTCCCATGTAAAGCAAGAAATGTCCATTTTTCTACACCACACCTACCGTAGATAGTATTCGCAACATGATGGAAAGTGATGAAGGACTTGAAGATGTGCGTAACATAGCTCAATTTTTTGGAAAACATCTTCCTTCCACCGCTAATGGTGCTCAAGCTTCAAACAATTTTCAAAGCCAAGGATGAAATCAAACTTCCCCCCCTTCAACCATAACCTCAATTCCCACCTATACCAATCCTCAAGTGACCACAACGATGCAACCGACTAGCAATATCCTTCCTACCTCGAATATTTCCACTAGTGCTCCTTATACCTATGTGGCATCTAATCTTATATCTCCTCCCATAAGCAATCCATTCACTAGTCCTTACAACACATACTCACCACCACCATATTCACCTCCATATCAAACCACAAGAAATTTTCCTATCATTAATCACCTTTTACAAAGCATTTCATCCATTGAACGCCAAGTTTCCACTATAAATCAAAATCAAAATGGTCCACCTTCATACTATGTTAAAAGAAACCCACTATCTTTGGAGATATTGAGAAATTGGTGCCACAAGGTATAGAGATCCCTAGATTTCAGAAATACGAAGGAAAGGGAGATCCTACTAATCATGTTAATTCCTTCACTACTTTGTGTAGGGTGATCCCACAATAGTGGTTTACAATTTTTGGCCAAACTGGACACTGAAATATTTTTTTTAACTAAATCTTCACTTTCGAGCACCTATAGCGGCTAAACCGTGAGGAATTTGAAGATGATGAAAACTAGTGTTTCGTGTCATTTTGTCTATAGATTGTAACCATCTCCCTCAAAAACTAGCTTTTTTCAGAAAACAACTTTTTAAAAAAGTGACGATCACCGTATAATGCATAACTTTTTTTCCATGAAGGATAAAATTCTAATTCTTTCAAATTTAGATTTGTAACTCTGATATCTAGTGCTTCCACTTAGTTAGATAGTTTTTTATTGAACATTTTTTTTTAATCAAGTTTCAAATTCAAACCAATTACAATTCAGACATAGCACGACCTCATAATGCATAACTTTTTTTGTATGTATTGAAATTCAATTTTATTTTTTTTGTTGGATCAAAGACTTAAATAATTTGTGCACTCATATTTTTCAATTTTTTTTTTATAATCTTCTATTTTTCCACAAGTGTAGTTCAAAGAGCTTGATTTTCAGTGAAAAACCTACATTCACAAGAAATAAAAAATAAATATAATAATCAAATTTAATTTAATTAAAATTATACTTTTTTGAAGCTTATAATAAGGACTACATACTTACAAAAAATAAATTTTAAATGAATTCATTTGATCCCCCAAAAGGTAAATCAAAAGTGGTTTTTTATCAGCATTTTGATAGGTGTAAAGGAGACTCTGTTATAGGTATGGTTTAAAACTAGCGGGGTTCTATCCAAAGGGGATTGGTCTAAGGTGGTTTGATCAAACCCTCTTCAATTGGAATCCTTTAAATGGAACTTATCAAAGCTTAAATCATTATATTTTCTAAAAATATGTGATTTTAGCAAAAATCAGGATCTCCCAGAAAGTGTAAACCACTATTGTGGCAACACCCTGTAATGACTTTATCCTTGAGGACAAACTTTAGGCTAAGCTTTTTCCCTGATCCTTGAAAGACATTGCCTTGGACTGGTTCTCCACATTATCAAATAAATCAATTCATTCATTTAATGAACTTGTTGAGGCCTTTTTTAACCATTTCCAAGTGCATATGGTTCCTAAAATGGCATTAGCTAATTTGATGAGATGTAAGAAAAATGAGGGCGAAAAATTCACTAACTTTATTTCACGTTACCGATCGCTTTATTCCTGAATTAGTGTGAAGATTCCTGATTCTCACCTTCAAAAGATGTTCATATAAAATCTACAAAGTAAGATATGAGACAAGCTTGCCATGATGAGATTCCCTTCCTTCATGCACTTATGCACTGCTCTTCGAGATTATCAAAATTTTGTTGGTAGTTGTGAACCCAAACCCACCTCTACCCATCTTGAAAAGTCTGAATCTTAAAATCAAAACACTTACGAACCTTTTAGAAGAAAAAATAAAAGTTTCCTTCAACTAAATTCCACCTCCCAACCTACCCAACAAATGGATACCCAAGTAGCTTCTATAAAGAAGAGTAATCCTTATAAAATTTTGGGATCCACAAAGATAATTTACTCCCTTACCCGACACACTTCACAACATCATGACTCGGCTATTAAACAAAAAAATGCTTACCTTACCTCCCATTCAACTTATTGACCCTAGCAAGCCATTACCTCCAAGCTTTAGACACAATGCCTATTGTGCTTATCACCAACAAAAAGGACATGATACCGAACATTACAAGTGTCTTAAACATCTTGAGCAAGACCTCATTGATTCTAGTCATATCCAAATTGGAGGTGTGAATGACAAAGGAAATAAATCCATAGCTCCTCCTAGCCAAAACTTACTAATATTTACAAATCTCATTCCTAACCACAACATTTCATTTGTTAAAGCTAGTGTAGTAATGGATTTTGGCACCTTAATCCTTTCTAACACTTCTAGGGTTTTTCACCTAAAAGGGGAGAAAGAATGGGCCAAAATGTGTAATTTTACATTCAAAATCAATGCAATAATGGATGGAAAATGGATGTAATATTCTTAGATGCAATGTCTTAATGTGAGGAACTGATAAAAGAAATGACTTATCAATTCAAAATCTAAGAAATGTAACTTATTGGAAAACACATTGTGATATGAAAAAACACCTAAAAATGAATGTAAATTGTAACAAAATTTGATGAAACTGAATGTGTGCACCTAATAACTTGTTGAAGACTGGAAATAACTTTTGAAATGCTGCTGATGCTGAAATTTTGGCCTATAGGGACTCATTCCCCATTTTGGGAAAATTAGTCCTAGATCTAGGAAACTGTTCCAAAGCCCGTTTCAGACAAATGGGTATCTAAGAATGCAAAAAACCAAAATCAGGCCTGGCAGTGGGACTCATTTTCCACTAATGGTGAATGAGTCCACTTTTGAATTTCTAAAGATTCAAAAGTGGAAACAAGAGCCTTCGATCTGCACTTTCTGTTTCTTTAGGTGTTCAGTTTTGAAATTGTCAAATTCGGGCTTGAAAGTGACTTTTTGTTGATATCTTATCCAATGAAGAGATGAATTGAATAACTTTGCAACTTGATCTTTAATTATTTTCAAGCCTTCAAGATGCTTAAATCTACAAACACAAAAGACAAAGAAGGAGAAATGTTGGATGTTAGGGCATGGGGGTTTTCCTTAGTCAAACCCTGTTTAGTTAATTAAACCAAAATGATGAAAGAAAGTAATGAAACATGCAATAATGGAATAATAACCTTGAATTGATAAATGATCTTGATTTTCTACAATAATGAATGAAGAATCTTCCCTTGAATGTCTGAAAAGTGCTATCTTGATGACTTGAAATGATAAAACCCTAACTTGCTTGACTTGAGGAAGAAGATAGATGATGAATAAGATAAATGTGTTATGAATTAGGGTTTAGAGACTTATATTTATAGGAAATTCACCTTATTTTCCCATAAATTGGATCCCTAAGGCCAACATGAAATAATAATAAACTTAAATTCCAAAATTTCCCACTCAAAAGTAAAAAACAACCCAAATGGGACTAATTCACCACTCTAGGCGAATTAGTCCACCTGGTAGGGACTCATTTACCACATATGGTGAATTAGTCTTAGAGGGGTCCATTTGGCAGTTGGATTGTTGGGGAATGAGGAATTCTAGTTCATATGTTGATTTCTTCAGGTATTTGATCAAATTAAGCCTTGAGATGCACAATATGGGGTCATACAAGCCTATTAATGATGATGTAAAGGTCAATTAGGGATTGGGACACAAAATTCAATGTGAAATTGTGATTAAATATACTTTACAACACTAAAATGAGGTTTAGACAACCTAGAAAGGCACAACATCCAATGTGAATGTGTAAAACACACTACAACACTAGATTAATGTTAAGTTTAATTCACAAGCCTTCTAGATTTATGTGATAATGCAATTAAATACATTTTATAATGTTGACTTGAGGGAAAATGGGTTCATTAAGTCTAGAAAAGCGTGAAAGTCCTTTACAATACTTTACAACACCTTTACAAGACATCAATAAATGCGTTTTATTTAGTTTGCAAGGGTCCAAGACCTAATGTGGATGTGAAAAAAACCTCACAACACTAGATCAAGACCTCATTAAGTCTAATTTGTCATCAATTATTCCCATGTAAAGCAAGAAACATCCATTTTTCTATGCCACATTTAGCCCCCACTTTAGTGAGAGGATGAACTTGCTTTAAATTCACACTAAAGTGGATATTGAAGAGAGATCTGAGTGTACAGACACATATGACAAAGGATGAGAAAGATCAAGAAGGCAGTCAAGCCCCCAGGATCAAGATCCTAATTCAACAAGATACATAATCATAAAATGGAAAGAACTAGAAGGAAGAGAAGAGAGAAAATAAAAAGGTGGATCAAGCTTCAACCATTTGTCTAGCTAGTTGTGGATCAAATCTAGGTTGTTTGTCCAAAAAGAGAAATGCATTATGGGGTGACAGAACTGGCTGTCTGCCAGGTGAGAAGGCCCAAAAGGTGAGAACATACACTCAAAAGGTATGTACTCACAAACACACAGGTGGCTATGGGGAAAGTCGTGCCTTGGAATGGGCTTCTCCCTCAACCATATCAAAGTTATACCTCTTGATAACTTTAACAAGGTGCCACAAAGGAAAATGATTTTCGAGCTCTATGAGGTAAGCAAAACTTTGTATGCTTGACACTCATAGACATTGTAAATGAAAAATGGTGCACAAAGTGTTCAAAGGGATTTTTCTTAGTTCGTGCAAGGTCTCATCTTAGGGAACATTGTGCTTAATGTCTCCAAGAGAGGAAAAATACAAGGTCTCATCTTAGGGAACATTGTTCTTAATGTTTCCAAGAGAGGACAAGTCAAAAGGAATATCATGTTCTTGGAGGAGATCAATCTCAATGAAATCACCAAGAAAAGGACACATCACAAGAAGAAAGAAATCACACAATGAAATATGAGTGTCGATGTATGCCCCCACTTTAAAGCGGTTGCTAACACCATTGCTGTGAGAAATTTCTTTAAAGTAGAAGACACAAGAGCTTATTCGAAAATACCTATGCCAAGTCATTTGTTTCCGATAAGCTACATCATGAGAAAGGTAGTATGTCACATGTGAGGAAACTTAAGGAATGTCATCCACATCCCAAGATTGCTCTTATACGTTCATGAAAGGTGATCAACCAGCCGAAAGAAGCAATGACAAGTGACATACAAGGACAAGGCTAACTAACCCCTTTCTCCCACTTAGTGTAGGACAAGGGTGAGCTAAAATGATTGATAAGAAGCATGGTAGAGTGAAAATCAATATCAATGGGAGGAATTAGGTTCCCCCACATAAGGAAGAACACCAAACTCCTTAAGATGTTTAATTTTACTACTCAAAGCCTTGCATTCATTAGTGGAATGACCATGAACTGTATGATATGTGCAAAATGAATTTTTATAATTAAATTTCTTTCGAGTTCATGGGGGAATGGATATCAAG
This sequence comes from Sequoia sempervirens, assembly GCA_007258455.2. Taxonomy (NCBI): domain Eukaryota; kingdom Viridiplantae; phylum Streptophyta; class Pinopsida; order Cupressales; family Cupressaceae; genus Sequoia; species Sequoia sempervirens. Next base: position 717,155,490 of record VDFB02058242.1, on the reverse strand, counting down.
TGATCTTGGAGGAGTCTTCATAGGATACCCTCTTGATCAAGGGGAGAAGTAGTTTCTGTTGTTGGTAGCAAAGAGATGTCTTGGTTAGTACAGGATGTCATACCTATGCAAGGTTCATTAGATAGCAAGATTTTGTTCTCACTCTTACAGGAGGAGGGAAAATATATCGAATGCAAATATTTAGTGCTATGCAAGATGACATTGATGTTAAGTGAAGAGTTCTTTGTGGATTTTGGTTTAGGGGAAAGATTAAGACTAGTAGTGTCGATCAGATCAAGATGTACTATTGTTAAGGTTGGTTTAGAAGGATGTTTTGTGATAGTATTGATGTTAAGGAATGACTTGTTTATCTTGATCAAAGGACAATAACCAAGACCATGAGTCAGCTTTTGTGTGTTAGGCTTTATAGGGTTGCAGATACCTTGTTCTTGAGAACCACATCCTCTTCCACTATATCCAAGTTGTTTCATGAGTTCATAATCTTTTATAAAAATCTTCTTCATTGCATTTGAAGTTGGTGGTTGTTCATGATTAATTTCATCAAAGGTTGTTGTGTAACCTAATGTCTATTGTTCTAACGTGGTTGAGGTGGATGCTTGTGAAGGGTTGTCTGAGTTTTGTGTTGAAAAAACTGTAGTTTCTTTTCCCTTGGTAGAGTCTTTGTGTATGATCTTGGATTCTCTGAAGGAGGTGGGTGTGAAGTCTAAGGAACTCCAATCATCATCTAAGAGCTTCATGACTAGTTCAAGATGTTGGACATGGTCCACTTGTGTAGTTGGTGTTAATGTGTTCAAGGGATTCTCTTTTTTTTTTCTCAATGTTTAAACAACTGTTTGGATGAGGGTTAATGCCAAGGGTGTACAATTTGTTGTTGTAGATGTATTTAATTTTGTGATGAAGAGTAGAAGGCACACCATTCATTGCATGAATCCATGGTCTACCTAAGAGAAGGTTATATGCAATATTGTTAGGCATAACATGGATTGGTGTTTCCAATGTGGCCACTCTAACTGTAATAGGTAAAGTGATCACACCAAGCAATTGTTTGCTTATATTCTCAAATCCACTAATTGATAAAGGATTGGGTTGAATGTTTGATTTATCAACACCTAGTCTATCGAGAAGGTTCACTCCACATACATTAAGAATGGAGCCGGTATCCACAAGAGTTCTCTTAATCCCTTTTCGTTTGTATTGAGTGATGATCATGAAAGCTTCATTTTGTTTTTGCACATCCAAAGGAGGGAGCTCACTTTGGTGGAGAAAAATGTCAACATTTATGTCTTGAATCATGGCCGCTATGTCATTGGTTGCATATTAGAAGGGATATGTACTTGTTGCAAGGTTGTTTTAATCATGTTTTGGTAATGCGGGGAAACTTGAATAAGGTCCCATAATGAAATATGAGCAAGAGTATTCTTAGTTGCTCAACAAGATTGTACTCCTTTCCAATAGGAGGACCCAGTAAGATAGGGTTAGGTAAAGGTAAGGGTGTGGTGGTTGGTTGTTGTGGTTGTGGATTGTTTCTAGTATTATACGTATGAGCAATGATATTATGACTCAGTTGCTACAAAACATTGTTCTTAGGTGGGTAGAGGATTAATTCAGGTTTGTTTTGAGTTTGAGGTTGGTGTGAAGGAGGGTAAATAATGAGTTGAGGTTGAATAATATTAACGTCCCTTAGTGAAGGAGAAGCTAATGTGTGATATTTATCTTCTTCTAAGGGCATAATATCAATATTATTATCGATGTCATCTTTGTCTTGCATCATGATATCCTCCCTAGGAGGAAGGTTTTTAGGAAGACTAGCAACTAAATGTTCTTGACAATCAAAGGCTGGTTCTTCTAAAATGACTTTATTGCAAATAGTAGAATGATCAATGGTTGAAGTATCTTGATTAATAAGGATATCTCTAGGTGAAGGGGGACAACTAGGATTCTCATGACCTTTATTGATTGTGTTTTATAACATGAAAGTATCTTCCTCACAACTAGGAGAGATACTAGGAGAAGAAAAATGTTATTTTCATGATTAACAATGGTTGTGTTATCTTGTGCATCAATGTATTGTCCACTAAGAGAGGTAAGAGGAGAGAAACAACTAGGATTCTCCAAAATATCATTAATTAGTTCTTCTAACATTGAAATATCTTCTTCGCCAATAGGAGAGATATTAGGAGAAAAACAAATATGATCGATAGGAATGTACAAGGTTGTATTCTCTTGCACTAAAACACTCTCATAGGGAGGGGATATGAACTTGTTTTTAGCATGCCTAGATATGTAAGACACTAGCATTGTGTGAACAAAAATGAAAAGCACTTGTAATCATTTCATGCAATGTTTTAGCAATATAAATAATGTATATCCAAAGATGCAAAACATTCTTATCCAATATATTCAAGATTTAAAGAATGTACATAATAAATATGTAAGAATAAAAAGCACTTTTAACAAACTTATGCAAAGTTGTATGAATAGAAAAATTGTATATGCAAAAGTGAAAAGTACTTTTAGCAATGTTATGCAAAATTTTAGAAATGTAAACATTTTCAGATCCAATGATGCTTGAAATTGAAATGATTGGAAAAATGAAAATGCTAGATTGATGTTTTGTGGTCAAAATGCAGAAAAAAAATGTTCCCAAAACTTTCCATACTTATAACTTATATGACACTAGGAGGTTGAGAAAGCAAAAAAATGAGATTTCTAATGCTGTTTTAGATAGTGAAAAATCTGGACAGGGACTAATTTTCCTCTGAATGGCGAATGAGTCCTAGTAAGGGATTTTTGCAAGATTTTCAGGAATAGTCAATGAATTTTGATGGTTTCTGGGTTGGAGGCTTTGAACATTAAAGGAAACTACAATTTGTAGGTGTTTTTCAAGGATTTGAGGGGAAAAAAGGAAAACTATATGCACTTTTACTAAGGAAAAAATGGGAAACCCTAGAATGCTAGTTAACCAATGCAACATAGAATACAAAGTTAATGCAAGCAACTCTAAGAGGATGAAGGAATCTAAATTAAAAAATAAAGTGTTCAAAAAGTTGGTTCACCAAAATGTGGACAAATATTTTGGCACCACAAGACTCTCTAACACTTCTAGGCTTTTCACCTAAAAGGAGAGAGGTAGGCCAAAATTGCAATGTCTACACTCAAGATTAATGCAAATATTGATGAAATGTGTCTAAATGTAATGTTTAAATGAAAGGAAATGATAAAAGAAATGACTTATCAATGAAAAATCTATGAAATGTAACTTATTGGAAAACACATTATGATATGCAAAAACACCTAAAAATGAATGTGAATTGTAACATAATTTTATGAAACTGAATGTGTGCACTTGAGAACTTTTTGAAGACTAGAAATGACTTTTGAAATGCTACTGATACTAAAATTTTGGACTATAGGGACTCATTCACCATTCTGGACAAATTAGTCCTAGATTTGGGAAACTGTTTTGAAGCCCGTTTTAGACAAATGGGTATCTAAGAATGCAAAAAACCAAAATCAGGCCTGGCAATGGGACTCATTCACCATTAATGGTGAATGAGTCCACTTCTGAATTTTTGAAGATTCAAAAGTGGAAATAGGAGCCTTTGGTTTGCACTTTTTGCTTCTTCAGGTGTCTAGTTTTGAAATTGTCAAATTCAGGCCTCAAAGAGACTTTTTGTTGATATTTTTCCTTATCCAATGAAGAAATGACTTGAAAAACTTTGCAACTTGATCTTTAATGATTTTCAAGCCTTCAAGATTGTTAAATCTGCAAACACACAAGACAAAGAAGGATAAATGTTGGATGTTAGGGAATGGGGGTTTGCCTTAGCCAAACCTTATTTAGGTAATTAAACCAAAATTATGAAAAAAAGTAATGAAACATGCAATAATGGAACAAGAAACTTGCCTTGACGAATGATCTTGATTTTCTATAATAATGGATGAAGAATTTTCCCTTGAATGTCTGGAAAGTGCTATCTTAATGACTTGAAATGATAAAACCCTAACTTGCTTGACTTGAGGAAGAAGATAGATGATGAATAAGATGAATGTGTTATGAATTGGGGTTTAGAGACTTATATTTATAGGAAATTCACCTTATTTTCCCATAAATTGGATCCCTAAGGCTGACATGAAATAATAATAAACTTAAATTCTAATTTTTCCTGCTCAAAAGTAAAAAATAACCCAAATGGGACTAATTCGCCACTCTGGGCGAATTAGTCCACCTAGTTGGGACTCATTCACCACAGATGGAAAATTAGTCTTAGAGGGGTCCATTTTCCAGTTAGATTGTTGGGGAATGAGGAATTCTAGTTCATATGTTGATTTCTTAATGTATTTGATCAAATTAAGTCTTGGGATGCACAATATGGGGTCTTACGGGCCTATTAATGATGATGTAAAGGTCAATTAGGGCTTGGGGCACAAAATTCAATGTGAAAGTGTGATTAAATATACTTTACAACACTAAAATGAGGCCCAAACAACCTAGAAAGGCACAACATCCAATGTGAATGTGTAAAACACACTAGAACACTAGATTAATGTTACATTTAATTCACAAGCCATCCATATTAATGTGATAATGCAATTAAATACATTTTATAATGTTGAATTAAGGGAAAATGGGTTCATTAAGTCTAGAAAAGTGTGAAAGTCTTTTACAACACTTTACAATACCTTTACAAGACATCAATAAATGCATTTTATTTAGTTTGCAAGGGTCCAAGACCTAATGTGGATGTGAAAAACACCTCACAACACTAGATCAAGACCTCATTATGTCTAATTTTTCATTAATTATTCCCATGTCAAGCAAGAAACATCCATTTTTCTATGCCATAACTAGTGAAACTAAGCCCGATGTAGTGAATGTTGACACAGATGATGACAACATGAGCAATAATGAATAAAATCCTATGGATGATGATGGAAAAACTCCTATAGATTCTATTGACCAAATTCATATTAATACAATGATAGGAGTGATTGACATCAAGCCTCATAAACAACAAACCAAAATTCCTATTGACATTACTTTCTCTTCAGAATTTACAATAAAAAATGCACCTAGTGGTCCTCTTTATATAGTAGAAAAAACCAATAATAGGCACACTCTTGGGATTTTAATTGATCCCTTTTGTGGAGAGAATGTGATCATAGAAGAACTATTATATGTGCATGAACTTACTCAAGATAGATATGATAAACCGAAAGAATGGATTAAAAAAAAAGATGGTTTTGTGCGTGCTATGATGGGCTCGATCACACTCCCTTTACAAGTAGGACTAAAGAAATTAAATGTATCATTCTCCATCATCTCTAATTCAGATCAATTTCATGTGAAGCTAGGCTACAAATGGCTTTTCTCCATAAATGTAGTCCCATCCGTTGTCCATAAGTGCTTAAATTTTTCAGTCAATAATGAAATATTCACTGTGAACCATAGTGGATTTAGACCTCCATCTTCCCATGGAAATTTATCCCTAGATTATTTTTGGCTTGAGCCCATGGAACCTATAAGACCTCGTGAGGACTTCCTTTTCCTATACTACCAAAATTTTAAAGAAAAATGCAAAACCAAATTATCCTTTAAGAATTTTCCTCCACTCAGGACTGAACCTTTGCCACTTGAAGAAAACAATATGAGCCTAAAGCCCTACCAACAAACCAAGACCCATCCATCAAAACTCCTTTTCCTATTTCCTACAAAATACCAAGACAAAACCACACAAGTCCTAATATGCCTCCTAACCAAATTTATAAAGCCAAAGAGAAAGTGGTTGAACAACCCCCCATGGTTTCTTCCGTTCTTCCCTCAAAAGAAGAAAAGGAACCTATGGTTTACAAACCCCCTCCTACACAAGCGCAACTTGAAAACCGTAATAAAAGAAACAAAAATACGAGAGAGCGTAGGCATAGATGTCATGCTATTGCTCGAAAGATGAATGAAGAGAACAACATTAAAAATCAAAATACGAACTTGACATAAGAAATAAATGATGAACCTTCTCCCTTGCTAGAACCAACAGATCCTATGCCTCCAACACAACAAGGACCAACACCTTCTCTGGATATTATTATTTGTCCTCCTATTGTGGTTAACTTGGATGAAGATGAAGAAAACGCTAAAATTGATGAGCAAGTGTATAATGAGGTAAATTTATTATTCTCCTCTTCAATGAGCTTAAACGATAATAACCGTGATGATCCTCCTAAAATGAGTGATGCACCATGTGTTGAACTTGGTGATTCTCCTAGTACAACACTTGATGTTGTCCCTCTCGCTAGTGATAAGTATTCCATGTACATTGAACAACACTGGGATGTAGATGACTTGCTGGATGGTTGACTCACATATGCTTTACTAGTCTTTTCATTTTCCTTTTTTATTTCTTTTGATTGCATGTGTTTGATGTGATCCCCTGTATTGTTCAATTTTTTCTCTGTATATGCATTCCTCTATTTGTTCCCTCATTCTTCTATATGCCATAAGCTTTTTTCCTTTACATTGGTCTTTACCTTTTGTAGACACGTAAAATGTACCGATTGACATTGTGCATCTGATCCCGCCTACTAACATCGTTTCATCCTGAATCATCCTTCAGTGTAACCATTTAATCAAATTTCCACATTTGTTAAATTCATCAATTTCCTTCCCTTAATTAAATAAATCATTTTATCTAATTAAGTCTCTCTCTTTTGTTAATTAAATCAATCAATTTGATCTAATTATCCCTATTTAATTAAATAATTTATTTTATTTGAGTAAAGTCTATCTATTAAATTAAATAAACTAAATAAATTAAAACCTTATTTAGTTTAATCTAACGTCATCTCTTTTAATTAAATAAATCAAAATCTTTATTTAATTAATCTCTTATCACATTCCTCTCATATTTGATTTAAATAAATCCACAAATCTAAGTCAAATTTGTCACATCAACTAATCTCTCATTAAATTAATTAACTATGATTAATTTAATCTCATATCATGTCCCATCCTCCAGCTTTTACCACTTGCACATGAAAATAGATTTAATTGATTTATTAAATTTCTGTTTTCCTCAACAAGGCATCTTTTTTGGAATATTCTCCAAGTTTGAATTCAAAAATCCAAGTTGACATGTACATCCAACAAGGCATTTACTCCATCTTACATGTCCTTTGCCTTGAGCCAAGTGGCATTTAATGCTTTTTTCCTTCCCTCTTGCATGTCATTTCAACAAAATTCAAAATTCAAAAATAGGCATTTATTGGCACAATCCTCAAAACTTGCACATCCTCTATCCACTCATAGGTTGACAAGTGGCATCTTGCCATTGGATGAATGTTAGTCCCACAGTGCTCAATTTTGGACATTCATCCTTCAATCTCATCTATCAATAAGAGGCTTCATTCCTCATTTCATCATCCACAAATTATGCAAAGTTACCATGCTCAAATATCTATCAAATTCCATCCATCATCATTGAATCTTAGCTAGGTTATATGCAGGTTTTTAGCTTGGAGCACTCACTATCCTTCATCAAAATGGATCAATTATCATCTACACATCAAGCTTGCATCATAGGAATTGGGAAAGGGCCAATTTTCACATCAAATTGGCACCAATTCCCCCATGGGATCATGAGTTTGCTAGTTTAATTAGGATTCAATCTATATTTTGTTATTTTCATTGTGTTCTTCATTGCTTTTTTCCTAATTTGAACTTGGTAAATGGATTTCATGGTGAATCCTTGTTCTTAATTGCATTTGGAAATCTAATATGTTTATTCTTATTGTTTTGTAGGTATTTGGATTGGGGTTCTCACATTTGGCGCTAGAAGGAGGGAAAAATCTCATTTTTAATCACTTTTTTCTAAAAATTCCATGTTTTTGTTTGTGCACAGAAAAATTCCAATGCTGGAAGCTCAGCGTCGCCATATAGCACCGCTGACTCTTCAGCGTCGCCATACAACATTGCTGAAAATTCAAACTATGACACTGAAGTCTTCCCGCCCAAGAATTTGAATTTCAAACTGCGCCGCTTGACCAATCTAACCCACTGATTTTTTTTCAAAAAAATCAAACAACAATGTTGAACAAAAGGGCGACGCATTTGAGCTCACTGGTCTGGGTACAAGGCATTGCTGACTGGTAAGTGGCACTGTATAGCACCGCTGAGGAAATCAAACTGCGACGCAGTCATGGGTTGTGCCGCTGGCAGGAGTAAAAAGTTGAAATTTTATTTTAGCACATGCTTTTTGTCAAATGATGAGTTTATCTTCTGTTTTCTGCTTTTTAACCTCTGTGTTTGTATAATTTGACTAATTTTCTCTCTTATAGGTTGGATCAATTAAAACAAAAGAAAAGGAAGCATGATGATTGTACTTCACAAAATCAAAGTGTTTTTAAACACTTTAGTGTTTGTTTAACACTTTTAAGAAACTGTTATATTTTCTTGCTTAGGCTACTAATTTCGTTTGGGTTTTAAAAGGAGTCTTTTCAATTTTTTGCAAAGGTTTAAAATGAATATTAGGACTACAACTTACTAGAGTTTGTTTTTTGGTAAACAATTGAACAAAACAACTCACATTTGTCCTTTGGTGCTTTAAAAAGAATTCATAATTGCTTTGTGGATTTAAAATGAACATGTGCAACTTTGTATTTGTGAGGGCTTACTTAAACTAACTTCATTGAAAAAGGACGTATGTGCTTCTCTCGCGCTTTATAGTGATCTTGAGAATCAAAAGGCCTTTTTTTGTGATTTTAGGTTAAGATAAAGCAATCACCTCCACACTTCATTTTGGGCTTAAAATTGAACAAAATATTTTGCTAGTGTGAGTAGAGCATTATTGCGTACATTCTCTCTCTTTGTTGGAAAAAAAGATTGATCGAGTTACAGATATTATCTTTGCTCACTTTTGTTTATCTTAGAGGGCCTTCCTTGGAAAAAAAGTACTCACCCAAGGGAACAACTCAACCGGTAACACTCTAAATCCAAGAGTATTTCCAACTGGGATATAAATGTGGGTATTGGAATAAATTCCAATATCACGCAGTTGGCTCCGATGAGATGGATCCGAAAGGGGACTCTCGCCGTATGGGTCAATCTCCATGAATAGAAAGTTCTAATTAAAACCCATGTTTTAGAATTGCCAAAATACTTGATCTATTTGTTGGTGCAACAACGGTCGTTCTGAAGCCACCACACACTTTTACGGTCTTTTAGTAGAATTGGAAAGCATGCCATGGGAGTTTCATGGGTGTTGATGCTTGGCTGCCCCGATTGACGTTAATGAGCCGTGGAGGGGAGCTAGTGGGGTCAAGCATCTAACCATTCGCTAAAGAAAAGCATAGCTGGACTTGTTCAAGTGGGAATCCAACAATTATTTTCTTCCACTTCCATAGGGTTGTACTTATTCATGGTTTCCAAATGCTTTTCTTGTTCGAAAACATCTTGGAAACAAACACTTGAACATCATCATCAAAATTTCAAACCCTTTAGGAGACAAATACAATTGACCCAATCCATATGTTATTGCTTGCCCTTGGGATTCTATCCTTAGAGGTTTCTAAACATTTGGATTACATCTCAATTTGTCTACTAAAGTTAAACAATAGGTAACCCTTGCCCTGAATTCATCAAATTTCCACATAACATACTTTGTGGGATTCAAAGAAATTAAGACATTGGACATCTAGTTTGGAAACTTAATAAAAGAAGTATTTTTTGGTAAAATAAAGCCATTAAGCAAAGATAAACAAAATGAACTCTCACATGTGTTGAAACCTCACAATTTCCAGGAAATCCAAATCCCAAAATGAAAGTCCTTGATTCAAAATCCGAAAATGTATGATCAAATTGAACCACTTCTTGGTCATAAAGGTCTATAGAAACATTACATGTTCTTCAATACTGAGGTTTAGGGAAACAAAGTGCATTTTTTAGGTTTATCTTAGGATCAAAAGAAATCAAAATCTTTTTCACCCATCCTTCAAACATCAAAACAAAAATCACCTCATCATCACCTTTTGAGAAATCTTGAAACTATCCTTCATGCTAGGCTTTTTGGCAAAAAATCAAAATCATCAAATCCTTGAGACAAAATCCTTGAAATGTTTATCAAATCATATTTGGCTACATATGTGTAGATGCATCCTTTTGCATATACTTAGTCAAAGTTATCAAACCATCTTGTTTAGCTAGGTATATGTAGATGCATCCTTCTTCATATGCTTGGTTAAATTATCATCTTATTTGAATAGGTGTGGGTAGATGCATCCTTCTCCCTACACATATTCAAATTATCATCCTTTGAGAAAATCTACCCCTTAGATAATCATCCAACATCTTAGGGTCTATTTGTTCAAAATCAAAGCAAACCAAAATCAATCAATCAAGGGAAATCCAAGAAAATCAAAATCAAAATCCGAAACATATCCAAAATCCCTAAAAGTCTAGCATTCCCCTCAAGATTTATCAAAAGATAAAAACATCCACATCATCCATCTCTTGCATTGTCATCATATCATCTTTCGATCCTCAAGATATCCTAAATTTTTCTATTTTGTGCATAAAGTAAAGATCAATCCAAAGAATCAAGAGATTCATCTACCATATTCTTGAAAATTGATCCTTGTTTTATGGTTCAAACTAGATCTCAATACAAGAAGACCATGGAAGCCAATAAAGAAACACCCGCTTCAAGTGACCTAAGCCAAACAAACGTTGAAATGAATCCCATCGAATCGAGTAATCCTTTGAATATCTCATCATCACAAAACCCACAAGAGGAAATCCAAGGAGAAGATCGTACCTTTGGGATGTCACATGAAGAAATAACCGAAATGCTCCAAAATCTAGAAAATCACAAGATCGTCAACATCATGATGAGGCTTAACCCTTCACTATACATGCTTGAACTAGCAAAACAAGGGGCCAAATTACCTTATGATTTTGACATGAGTTCAATAGTGGAGACATCTTTACCTCCAATCTCATCCACCATCCCCATCTCATCTACACCCCCATCCCAAAGCATCACCCAAAATATTCCACAAATCATGACATCTTTCGCTCCAACTCAACCTAATTTCAATAAGGGAAATGCATTTCTCAATGCTATTCAAACACACCCCCTTGTTAACAATCAAGAATGGGATGCAAATACCATCTTGGAACAAAACATACCTCAAAATCCATTACATAAGTATGTTCCTCTCACTTTCCATAATGATCCATCATCATCATCCTTCCACGCAACACCTCAAAATTATCTCCCCACAAATCCGCAAGAGGAAGGTGACATGTTCGGACCTGGGGGAATTTTTGACACCACAACATTTTCACAAGAACTCACACCCCTCACATTTTCACCTCTTCCACCATTGCCATCATCATCCACACCACTCCTTGGCTTAGGGCTTCCCCCTTTACCAAGTATCAATCAAATCAACATCCTGAATATCAATCAAAACATCATGCAAAATTTGTCATTGATATTGCAACAACAAATGACAACTACACAAGCAATTGCGACATCATCAACCACCCCCTAACATCGCAAAGCATGGTCTCTTAATGACCAATCACATCAACATCACCATCCACCACTCAAATCATCAACACGACCACTCACCACTCACCACCACCACAAACGCCATTCCAAATCCTCCACCACCACCCCCACCACCACCAACTTCCAGCATTGCAAGCAGCTCAACAAGTTGCTTTTCAAAGGGGATTCCTACAAGTGAAAAAAGAAAAAGCCACGCAACTAGCTGCTCAGCAAGCCGATCAAGCCACACAAGTTGCTCAAGCAGTCCAAGCCGAATTACAAGCACAAAAGGCTACTCAAGCCCAAATTCTATTGCAACAACAAGTGACAAAAGCACAAGCCCAAGCACAAGCACAAGATCAAGCTCAGGAAAACACCCAATATCAAGCACAACACGCACAAGCACAGGCACAACTTCTTGCACAAAAACAAGCAACACAACTACAAGCATATCAACAATCAATAAAACAATATCAAGAGCAACAAGAAGCAGCCCAATTGGCAGCCCAACAACAAGCATTGTTGGAACAACAAAAAGAACAAAAAAAATCAAAACAACAAGCACACCAACAAGCAATCTTAGCGCAACAAGAACAAGAACAAGAACAAGCGTTGTTCATACAACAACAAGTGCAAGCATACCTGGCTCAGAAAAATGTGAAAATACCATCAAATAACACACCAAACAACCCACCCATCCAATCCAGAATTGAAACACCCAGAACACCTTCATCCCACCCCCTGATCCGCAAAATGACATAACGACACAAATCAAGTTGCTCTCGCAACAAGTGCTCGATCTTCAATCAGGGCGAACCAGAAAAACACCAAGCAACTTGTGCCCCTATCCATTTGATAGGAGCCTAGTGATAAAACCATTCCCCAAGGGATTTGAGATCCCCAAGTTTGACAAATATCGTGGGATGGGAAACCCTGAAGATCACATCAGGGAATTCCAGGTTCATTGCATAGAAGTCGCATACAACGATACTTTTCTGATGCAACTATTCCCTAGGAGTTTGGCTAGCCACACTATGGAATGGTTCTCTCACCTACCAAAAGGCATCAAAACATTCCAAGAAATTATAGACACATTCATTAAAAATTATGCATGCAACATTGCAATGGATGTTAGTCTAGAAGAACTCCCAACTCTAAAACAAGGTAGGGGTGAAACATTTGCTTCATTCCTACAACGATGGCGATCCAAGACCAATCGGAGCAAGTAGAACATGCCCAAAGAAAAAAAAGTTTGCACCATTATATCCAACCTTGAAAACCTCTTGGAATTTCATCTCAAGGTACAAGGGATCACCACATATGATCAGCTGATCTCCAAGGCGCTCAACATCGAACGAGCCCTTATGACTCAACCTGCGGGATCAACTTCATACCCTGAACAAAAAAACAACAGACCACCCTCCAATTACAACGATAAACCTCACACGTGGGAAAGGAAAAAAAATGTTACTAATGATGGTGTCATCGATGCCAAGGTGGTCATTAGTGCCCCTCGCCAAAATACACCCGCACCACAAATCCAAATCCAAATCCAACACCAAAACAATCATCACACAACACAACAACCTAGCAACAATTCGACAATAAACAATCTCAATGATCAAAGGGGACCACCCCAACGGAATAAGAGCTATCCCAAGCAGAAATACATTGCTTTGGGGGAACCACTTGAAGTCATAATGAAGAAGTTGATAAACGAAAAACTCATCAAGGCTCCTACCTTTGAGAATTACCAAGAACCAGATGTGAAACCTCCTTGGTATAATGAGAATCAACTCTATGAATTCCATAAAATAAAAGGCCATACCATGAACAGTTGCATGAGATTAAAAAACATAGTTCAAGATCTCATTGATCAAAGGATTAGAAACATGGAACAACCTATAGGAAACCAAGATCTTAAGATATACATGAATCCAATGCCTAATCACGACAATAAAGGCAATAATAATAACACCGATAAGGGGAAAGGAACCCACAAAAATGTGAATCATGTGTATGAAACTATTGTGGCCTCCCTAGATGAATACTATACAGTCATCACCATCAAAGGTACCCATGCCGATTGTGGAGTCACCACAAGAGGCAGAAAAGTTACCATCGCAGGATCATCCTAGCCAAATAGATTCCTTGCACCTAGATCTGTCCCTAATGGATATAATGTCCTTGATCAGCTCAAAAGAATGCCAACGCAAATATCCATCATGGATTTGCTAAAAATATCATCTGCCCATAGGAAAATCCTTGAAGAAGCGCTGGTTTCATCCACTATCCCCGCGGATCTTGATGCGGAGCAATTCCAACCTATGGTCAGAAATATCATTATGCAAAATCTCCTCACATTCTTTGACCAGGATTTCCTCACTCAACAATCTCACAACTGTGCGCTCCACTTAGAAGCCATAGTACATAAAAGCAAAGTCAAAAGGGTCTTGGTGGATGGAGGTGCGGGCTTGAATATTTGTTCTCTCAATCTCATCAAGCAATTAAATTTTTTAGAGGATTCTATCAACAAAGGATAGGGTATCACAATAAGAGCATATGATGATCAAGAAAGAGTGTCTCAGGGCACAATCAAACTCCCTATTCAAGTAGGGATTGCTATCATGGAAACCACTTGTCAGGTCTTGGACCTCGACTTGCTGTATAACATCCTCTTAGGATGCCCATGGATTCATGCAATGAAGGCAGCAGCATCAACTTTCCATCAATGTGTTAAATTCACACATGAGGGACAAGAAGTTACCATCCATGGAGATCCCGAACCCTTCTCCTTTTGCAAAAGCCTTGAAGCAAAGTACTATAAAATCCCCCAAGTACCAAAAAATGATGAGGGCCCATCTACACCATACATCGATCCTGCCACTCTCGCATCCACTTCTGCGACAGAGACACCCGCCACTCCCGCCATCCCCACCATCTTTGACATTAAGGTCATCATCCAAGATAATGGTTGTGAAAACTACAAGCTCCCTAATAATGCTTTTGTGGTAGGAGAGTTACCACAATCTCCTAGATCACAGGGACGTCTGCAAATAAATGAAGCCTCCACATCCCAAACATCTCCTGAAGACTATCCTAACTTCACAAGTTGGGGAGATCTTGGCCAAGAAGTTATTGAGGTAGATCCATCTCATATGCTATATCAAGATGAAAGACCAGTAGCTAATTTACCAATGGATAACAAAAGCAAGGGTCTACAAATGATGCTCACAATGGGCTATGACAAAAACCAAAGACTTGGGAGAAACAACAATGTGATTATAATACCTATCATGTCGAAGATGCGAGCAATAAAAAATCTTGGCCTTGGATGTACCCCTCTGAGTATAACCATACGTGGCTGAAGTCCTCCAGTTAGAATGGTTAATAATCCTCCTCAGCCAATCGCAGCAAAACTACGCTTACCAGTATCTATAGGTAGAGTCATAGATAACTTTACATTTGATATAACCGACATCTGTAGTAGTAGTGATGACGAGGATACCATGACCAACTTACCTAGGATATTTGAGGATACCACTCTTTGCATGATTAGCACCCTATCTTTTGAATCAGACCACCAAAATCATGAGATCCACCTAGTATATCCCCAACTCATCGACTATGACCAACGAGGACCACCAGTTCTTAATACATTCAAAAATGATGAGGAACTCTCAGAATTCATGGGACTACGAGATAACATTCCATGTGGGGATCACAAAGCAGGGTTCATAATGGAGTTAGATATACATGCCTATTATGGGGAAATGATTTAATCCCTCAGTTGCAAAAGTGAAAAATTAAGAATAATATCCAAGTCCTTGAGTGAAAACCACACTGTGGCACTCTCTGACTAGAAAAAAGTAAAAAGGAAGGACACATCCAATGGTGAAAACCTCTCTGAGGTACCCGAGGATGGGGGATTGAATCTTCCTATCAGAGCTATTCATCAAGAAAAATCAGCAGCCCTAGCAAAAAGGTGCAATCCGGTCAATCTAGGAACAGAGGAAATCCTGCACATCACATTCTACGCGGAGTCATTACTATCAGAGGAACAAGAGCTCCTAGCAGCCTTCCTAAGAGAGAGACAGATAAACTTCACATGGAGTTATGCTGACATGCCAGGGCTTGATCCAAAAATCATGGTTCACCACTTAGTAGTATATCCAGAAGCAAAGCTTGTTAAACAAAAACTTCAAAAAATGCACCCTCAGATCGCCTTATTAGTCAAAATGAAGCTAAAAATGCTATTAGATGCAGGATTCATCTAACCAATAGATTATCCAGAATGGGTGTCAAACTTGGTACTTGTTTCAAAACCCGATGGGAACATTAGAATCTACACAAACTTCAAAGACTTGAATAAAGCATGTCTAAAAGATGAATTCCCACTTCCAAACATCGACATGATTGTAGACATGATAGCTAGACATGGAATGTTGTCACTAATGGATAGATTCTCAGGGTACAATTAGATCATGATAGCTAAAGAGGACCAACATAAAACAACTTTCACTTGTCCATGGGGGACCTACTGCTGGAATATGATGCCATTTAGCTTAAAGAACGTAGGAGCAACATACCAAAGGGCCATGACATTGATATTCCACGACATGATCCATAAGACGGTCAAAGATTATGTTGATGACATTCTAGCCAAGTCCAAAAAGAGAAAAGATCACATAGCAACCTTAAGTGCCATTTTTGATAGGCTGGAGGAGTACAAGGTCAGATTAAACCCAAAGAAGTGTATCTTTAGCGTATAGTTGGGAAAGTTGCTAGGATATATAGTGTCAATGAGAGGTATCGACGTAGATCGAACAAAGGTAAAAGCAATCCTCGAAATGGAGGCACGAAAAACATTAAAGAAATTGAGAGGTTTCCAAGGTAGGCTCCAATCAATTCGAAGATTCATAGCACAACTGGTAGGAAAACATAACCCATACTCTCACCTACTCGACAAGGGAGTAGCGTACAAATGGGATACCAAGTGTGAAGAGGCATTCAAAAAAATCAAAGAATATCTACTGACACCACCGGTCTTAATGCCACCAATCCCAAGAAAACCATTGATTCTATACGTGTTAGCAATAGCAGTAGCCCTTGGAGCTCTTTTAGCTCAGCATGACGAAAATGGAACAGAAAGGGCTATTTATTACATCAGCAGAACAATGGTTGGGCATGAGCTAAACTATTCATACATTGAGAAAGAATTCCTAGCGGTAGTGTTTGCATCACAAAAATTTAGACATTACATGTTGGCACACAAAATAAAACTCATCGCCAAAATCGACCCTCTCAAGTACTTATTATCAAAGGCAATGCTCACAAGAAGAATGGCCAAATGGGTGATGATATTGTCAGAATATTACATGGAATATGTGGAGCAGAAAGCAATCAAAGGCCAAGTCATTGCAGATCAACTTGCAGAAGCACCAATCTATTCATAGAATCCTCTCATTTCAGAGTTTCCAGATGAATCTATTTTCAATCTCAACATAGCTGACCACTAGAAATTGTACTTTGATGGCTCATACACACAACATGGGTCAGGATCTGGTGTCTTCTTTATCACCCCACAAGGGGATTGCATACCAAGGTCCTACAAATTGGCATTTCCCTACACCAATAACATTGCAGAATACGAGGCTTTAACCATAGGTATCAAAATAGCAGTGTAGTGGAACATTATAGCTCTCAAAGTATACAAAGACTCTCAATTGATAATAAATCAAGTGAACGATGAATACCAGACCAAGGAGGACAAGCTCACTCCATACAAAAAATTGGTGGAGACTCTTAAAGAATCCTTCATCGAAATTACATTTGAGTAGATTCCTAGAACCAACAATAGAGTAGCAGGTGCCATGGAAACAATTGGATCCTTGCTTGACATCCCCCACAATGTTCCAAAATATGAATTCCTGATTGAGTAGCTTCTCGTGCCTACATTCGAGGTACTAGAATCAGAATTCGTGTGCGAAATCATTGCTCCTGGTGATCCTTGGTACCACGACATTTACACATAACTTCAAATAGGAATCATACCCGATGAGTTACACTCAAACCTAAAATGTACCTTTGTAAAAAAGGCATCCAAATTTGTCATCCTCGGAGATACCCTATATCGTAGAAGCATAGAAGGAACCCTACTGCACTGCTTAAATGCTGAGGAGGCATTAACCTCTCTAACTGAAATACATAATGGTATCTGTGGTTCACACTCGAGCGGAATGACCATAGCCAAGAAACTGCTAAGGATGGGGTATTATTGGCCCAAAATTGAAAGAGAGGCACATGACTATGCTAGAAGGTGTCTACAATGTCAGTAGCATGGGGACCTCATCCATGCTCCAGCTTAAGAGATTCATCCTATCATCACACCATGGCCCTTTTCGCAATGGGGACTTGATCATCATTGGATTTCAAAGTTCATCCACTATCTCATTTGCCGCTATGGTGTTCCACAAGCCATTATCTTAGATAATGGGACACCATTTAAGAATCAGGAGGTTCATGACTTATGCAAAAAATTCAAAATCCAACATCACTTCTCCACCCCATACTATCCCCAAGGCAATGGTCAAGCAGAAGCTACAAATAAAACCATTCTGAAAATCCTCAAGAAAATAGTCAATGACGTAGGTCATGACTAGAATTTGTAGCTTAATCCCACCCTTTGGGCCTACCGAACCAGCATCTGTACACCCACCGACACCACCCCTTTCTCCCTGTTCTATGGATCAGAAGCAGTACTCCCCATTGAGATCGAGCTCCCATCACTCAGGATATCACTGCAAAACCTCATCACAAATGAAGAGTACCGAGTATCAAGATTGAATGAGCTGGAGCTACTGGATGAGTGACGTACAAATGCTTTGAATCATTTGCAAGTCTATCAGAATAGACTCAAAAGGAGCTATACTAAGAAAATTAGAAGCAAGACTTTCCAAGTTGGAGAATTGGTATTAAAGGAGAATCAAAAGAATGTCCCAAACCCAAGCAGCAAAGGAAAATTTGAACCCAATTGGTTGGGACCATTCATTATCACATCAAGTTATAAGTCAGGGGCATATCAATTATCAACACCCAAAGGGGACCCTCTGCAAGAGCCCATGAATAACTCTCATCTCAAAAATTTTTATGCCTAAATCTTTCAAGGTATAGAACCAAAAAATCAAAAAAATTAGAAAATGTCCTAAAAAATGGTTACTTTGGTGAAAACCTGGAAAACAGGCATCTTGGTGACAACAAAAAGATAAAAAAAGATAAAAATCCAAAAAAAATTAGAAAAAGGTTTGAAAATAGTAAAGAGAAAAAAAATCATCCTCTAGTGAAAACCACTTCAGTGGCACTTTGGGTAGGTACCTTGGTGAAAACCTGGCAAACAAGCACCTTGTGTAAATAAGCACTTTCCATCCACCAGGATCTTTATGGATTTTTCTACATCATCCATCCATCACGTTTCCATCATCCATCATGGTCAGATCTCCATCCATCACTCATCCACCCGCATCTGCATCATAGCTTGGTCCTATGTTCGTATCATGATCCCTCCTAGTACTACTCGGCCCATCCTTAAGGTCAGTTTGTCCTGCCTTTATTGGAGTAGTCTATTGCATCATGCTGGGGGCATGTTATCATCAGATTAGATTTGTGTATATTCTTAAAGTCCTAAACATCAGAAAATCCAAAAACATTAAAACGTCAAAAAAATCCAAAAACATTCAAAACATATCAAAATCCCAAAACAGGTCAAAATTCGGTCAAAAATAAAAAACAAAGTTGTCTTGTTGAACTACGGCTCTCTGAGCCTTGAACGTAAGCAAGGTTGATCTTTGATCATCCCCCGAGACACTTAGGTCAGTCCTTTAGGAGTCCGTCATAATAAACTGACATCTCATCATGTATATTTGCATCTGTAAATCGGTCAACTCATTAGTCGAACTACGTGGTCTCTGCGTATATAACGTAGGCAAGGCTAATATGTTGATCAGCCTCCGAGGCCCCTAGGATAGGTCTTTAGGTTAGTCTCTTGGTCAAAATCTCAGAAAACCCCAAAACATTGGAAAATCAAAAATCAAAACATTTGTAAAATCTCCAAAAAATACCAAAAACAGCCTCAAAACATCTCAAAAAGATAAAAAACATCCAAATATTTGAAAAAAATCCATCCATCTCATCTCGCTTGCACTCTCAATAACATCATTCATAATAAACGATCGTCATCCTTAAAATTTGGTAAGATAATTAGAAACAACTCTAGCCGGTCAAAAGTGAAAACTCAAAATGTCAAGTCTTAGGTCCAAGTCAGTACGTAAACAAGTTGGTCAACTCTTTGTGTCGATAAATCATCATCCAATTGGTCCCATATCAATCATCATTTAGAACGCTTTGGATAAATGAAATGACGTGCCACCATCCACTAACATGTCCTAGGATGCATCCTTCCTACAATGGGCATTATCTTTTGGCAATAGTTTTGGTTCTTATCCTTAGAAAACACATCCTCTTTTGGTTAGCGGTATTGAAGAACATCAGCTTGTTTGTTTACTTTATCTTTATCTTTTGACTTATCTTATTGTGCACATTCCAAGGACTTCTTGATGATATCTGAACAAAGGATTTAGAGAAAATGGAAGGGGGCAATGATCATTATGTTTTGTCTGTTGTGCTTGTACGTTCTTGTAATGTAACTTGGCGAATACTTGCTTTGTTAGGTATGTATGGAGGAGGTTTTGGGCAGCTTGTTGACTATTGCATTGATAGGTTTTACCTTTCTGTGTTTTGGTCTGAGGTTTTTGAAAGTTCTAAAGTGCATCCCAGCAAGGTTTCCGTATGTCTTGTGTGAACAAGGATACTCCTATCTATTTGTCAAGTCAAAGTCCATCACACTAGGTATAACACCATCCTGATTTTCTATACCTTGATGCATCGTACCACGTGTGTTATCAAACATAAGAAAATTAGCCCTTTGAAAATCCCAATTCCTCGACAAGTAATCATCATCATTTTGCATTTTCACCATCTTGTGTCTTGTCGAAGTGACTTCTTCTCTTCTTGCTCGTCGCACTAACAAAGGTACTATGACAGTTGATCACCATCACCATCATCATCATCATCGATCTTGCATCCACAAATTATTAGCATATTGCATCAACATATCATATAGGAAACACATTCATTGCATTCCCACCATCATATAAACATGTTATTATAGGCATTCTTCATAGATTAGCACATCCATTTTATTATATTGCATCCATTCTGGGCATCAAATTACATTCATCACATAAATCATCGCATAACATTCATTTGCATAAACATTTCATAACCATTTCACATTATCACCTACTGCATAATCATACATAATAGGTACATAAGCATCATAGATAGTCCATTGCATACATACTTGCATAACATCATAAAATCATACTCACACACATTACGTTCATTTTTGCATAAAACATTATCATATCATTGCATATAGGGCATCACATCAAATGCATCACATACATTACATACATTTAACATGTTGAGGATAATATTTGTTATTCTAAGCATCTTAAAACCATCTCATTTGCATGTCATATAAAACACGACCATTACATTCACATTGCATTATATCGTCCACTAATCATCCATGTCATCTCATAAATAGCATCACAATCATTTTTTGCATTTCATAGCATCATAATCATTCCACATCATTATAAGCATAAATCGGAACATACAAGAATCCATCACATACAAAGCATACATCCATCCATAATCATTTCATTTTATAAGCATAGTTCATGCACTGTAGATCATCACCATATCATTTTGCATATTACATATCATATCATTTTGCATCATTACACATCACATAAATACATCATGTAACACCATAACATCATTGCACAACATATAGAAATAGAATCATCCATACATGCATAAATAAATGGTACACATTGCATCACATCATATCAAAATCATCGGCTCATATATATCATCAATAATGTAACTGTCATAGTACAAAATAATCAGATCACTGTACATGTATGTCAATCAGTAAAAAAAGGCCCATCGGGCTATCAAAAAGGAGCCCATAAGGAACAAAAAGTATCATTTCAATCAAGGTCTACCCCCTATATGCTACCCTCGCCCCTGTCACTATGACCCTCTGCTGGTCTATGACTGGTCCGCTGCGAGTACTCTGGGACCCATGCTGCTCTATGTACAACCTCATGATAATACATCTGATAGTACTCGGCCTCTCGGATGACATCCCTGTAGGACCAAATGGACACTGTACTCTGAGAGGAGGAGGCTGCCATGCTCTCCAACTACTATCTCCGGCCTAGCTCTATGGATGCTTGTAGCTCTGTGGCCTGTCTTTGTTGTATGGCCTGGTCCCTATCAGCCTTGATATGCTCTCTCTCAGTCTGAGCTTGATCTCTCTCCCCTCTCAAGGTTTGCACCTGGGCCTGTAACTATGCAATCAAAGTATCTTGGGGATCCACCTGCCCTGCTGGCTGTGCTCATGGAGGTTGTACCTGAGGCTGATCCTCAGCCTGAGGTGGTACACCTGGTAGCACCTGTTGCTGATCCTGCATCTGTACGTTGACCTGGTCTGGCTGAACTGGGGGCACGACCGACTGGTCCTGTCGTGCACCATCCCTCTGTCCTTGTCCTCCTCGTTTGCCTCTCACCCTCCACCGATTGGGGACTGCTCTTGGAATAGTCAAACGAAGGGGAGGTTGAAACCAATCCCTGTATGCTTGTGTCATGCCTAGATTTGTGGGCCCCTGATCGTAAGCCCATGGCCAAGCCACCAACTGTCTGAAATTGCCGACATCCTCCGAGGCAGGAATGTATCATGCCCATGAAACCTGTGACATGGTGCGGGAAAATACAGCCACATAATCATCATCGGGACGATCCTGGGGCTCACCGAATTGATGGTGCATGCACCTGGACAGATATCTCTCGACCATGGTATGTTCTCACCCCTGTATGAAGTGGTCCTGGCAGGTGTAGAAAATCTGATGAGCATTGTCGGCCCATCCGAGCCGACCAAGGTACAGATGCCATATGAATACCTACATCTCATCCAGGACTCTCCTCCAATAAATGATCCTGTGCTCGCTCGTGTGTGTGAAGGACACACCGCCTCTATAGCACCATACAAGAGGATCGTCAGGGCCCATTGGAATTGTAAAAATATGTGGCCGAAGGACAGCAATGTGCTCCCACACCCACACATAGAGGAGTGTCACACCTGCTCCGAGTGCTCTGCCATCGAGGTAGAGGTACTCGTGAAGATCTCTGTATAAAATTGCAAGAAGAACCGCCCCCCAAGCAAAATAGACTGGTCTGTTGCGAATCATGCGCTCTCAGCAAAGTCCCCAATTGGGACTAAAATACCGGCCTCGTCTATCTGGAGCAACAAGACTAGAAATAACCGTTGCAACAACCAAGTGGAAGGGAGGTTCCAGGGTCCTATGTCGCTCGAGCTCGATCTGCCCCTCATAAATGACAATGTCCTCTGTGGCGAGGACTCTCTGGTAGGCATCCCGCTCCTCATTGATATCAAAAATCACACGCTGACCATGAATCGACAATCGTAAGATGCGCGAAACTTCCTCCAAAGTGACGGTGGCCTCGCTGGTGGGAAGGTGGAACGAAGAGGTCTCGCTGTGCCATCTCTCGACAAGTGTTGATATCATCCTGAGGTGTGTGCGAATGGGTGCTACGTAAGCAATGTACCACAACCCCATGTCTCGAAGCCGATCCTGATCCTTGTCGCTTAGGTCTCGCAAGTAACCAAATAGATCCCATGACCTATGTTCTCGGGAGTAGAGCTCCCTTGCCACATCCTACATTAGGAAGGGTCATCATGTTAAACTTTTTTGAAAAATATTTTGCCGAGCATCCAAGAAGCCACTCCAGTGTTGCAATTCATGAAGGCATCGCAATTTGATTTTTAATCAAACTCCGACGCTAGGGCACAAAATGCTGAAAGCGCACCATCGTGGTGCACTTTCCTTCCCAGCGGCGTAGTTTGCAAAGATAAAGGACTGCTGCATTGCAGTTTAGAAATCACCTTGCCAGCCATGAGCTCAGCGTCGGAGTTTGGAGTTTATTTTCAAACTCCAAACTCTGCCGCCATGGCGCAATTTGACACCGAGTGGCGCAGTTTGATTTCTAAGCGGCGCTATATAGCGCCGCTGCAGAAGGACCGACTTTGAAGGCATTAAATGAAAAATGAAGCTCAAGTAAGGATCACTTATCGGTGCCCCAATGCCAGGTGGCTGATGGTACATTCAGACTTGATCAGAAGTATGCATCGGAAGCTGTGATTGTGCCATATTGTCAGGAGGTCAGAGCTCAAATCTCAAGGTTGCTAAATGGCTGTGTATGAAAATGAATTGAAAGTGATCCCTAAGAGTCTTTTTAAGCTTGAAAATTAGGGTTTTTTCACCCTAATTGGCTATCCTGCTAGGGTTTTGGACCCTTGAAGCTGTTTTTGC
The DNA here is from genome assembly GCA_007258455.2 of Sequoia sempervirens. Classification (NCBI taxonomy): domain Eukaryota; kingdom Viridiplantae; phylum Streptophyta; class Pinopsida; order Cupressales; family Cupressaceae; genus Sequoia; species Sequoia sempervirens. Next base: position 717,131,423 of record VDFB02058242.1, on the reverse strand, counting down.
CCATTTGTGGCCTATTTTACATCGTTTTATTGCATTTAGACATGTTTTTGGCCTCCTGGAGCCTTTTTAGACCTGTCAGGCACCTTTCCCTCTTTTTTCGCGAGATCACTCAAAACTTGAAATTTTTGTCCAATCTCTTGAGGGGGAAATATATTGGCATGTTTTCTCTTGCTTGGCAGCAATGGGGCAAGATTTTTTAAAAGCAAAATGTTTTGGCTTTGATCGAGATCATTTATTCTTTGATCCAACACAACAAGTGCATTGCTTCAAAGAGGGGCAAAATGCAGACACGTAAAATGTACCGATTGACATTGTGCATCTGATCCCGCCTACTAACATCGTTTCATCCCGAATTATCCTTCGGTCTAACCATTTAATCAAATTTCCTCATTTGATTAAATTAATCAATTTCCTTCCCTTAATTAAATAAATCATTTTATCTAATTAAGTCTCTCTCTTTTGTTAATTAAATCAATCAATCTGATCTAATTATCCCTATTTAATTAAATAATTTATTTTATTTGATTAAATTCTATCTATTAAATTAAATAAATTAAAACCTTATTTAGTTTAATCTAATCATCTCTTTTAATTAAATAAATCAAAATCTTTATTTAATTAATCTCTTATCACATTCCTCTCATATTTGATTTAAATAAATCCACAAATCTAAGTCAAATTTGTCACATCAACTAATCTCTCATTAAATTAATTAACTGTGATTAATTGAATCTCATATCATGTCCCATCCTCCAGCTTTTACCATTTGCACATGAAAATAGATTTAATTGATTTATTAAATTTCTATTTTCCTCAACAAGGCATCTTTTTTGGAATATTCTCCAAGTTTGAATTCAAAAATCCAAGTTGACATGTACATCCAACAAGGCATTTACTCCATCTTACATGTCCTTTGCCTTGAGCCAAGTGGCATTTAATGCTTTTTTCCTTCCCTCTTGCATGTCATTTCAACAAAATTCAAAATTCAAAAATAGGCATTTATTGGCACAATCCTCAAAACTTGCACATCCTCCATCCACTCATAGGTTGACAAGTGGCATCTTGCCATTGGATGAATGTTAGTCCCACATTGCTCAATTTTGGACATTCATCCTTCAATCTCATCTATAAATAAGAGGCTTCATTCCTCATTTCATCATCCAAAAATTATGCAAAGTTACCATGCTCAAATATCTATCAAATTCCATCCATCATCATTGAATCTTAGCTAGGTTATGCAGGTTTTTAGCTTGGAGCACTCACTATCCTTCATCAAATTGGATCAATTATCATCAACACATCAAGCTTGCATCATAGGAATTGGGAAAGGGCCAATTTTCACATCAAATTGGTACCAATTCCCCCATGGGATCATGAGTTTGCTAGTTTAATTAGGATTCAATCTCTATTTTGTTATTTTCATTGTGTTCTTCATTGCTTTTTTCCTAATTTGAACTTGGTAAATGGATTTCATGGTGAATCCTTGTTCTTACTTGCATTTGACAATCTAATGTGTTTATTTTTATTGTTTTGTAGGTATTTGGATTGGGGTTCTCACACCTTTTATTTTCATTTATCTTTTCATTTTTTTCTTATGTTTTCCTTTTGGGGATGACACAAGGCGTCGAGACACCCTATGTATCTTCCATGTTGACACAAAAGACTTTTCATTTCATTTTCGCTCTCTTTGTGTCATTCTTCTAGTTCTATGTGTATTTGGGAAATGGTGATAGTTCTGAGCTTTGTAATATCATTGCAGCAAAGATAGATACTGACCTTGAATCCTTAGATCCCTTATGTGTTTTTGGGGGGCAACCCTCTTTTCCCTTTTCATGTTTTAGCTACTTTAAAGTAATTGCTCCCAGCATGGTGTTAGAAATTTATTTAAAGTGGGGGAATACATTGGCATTATTTTGACATGATTTGTATTTTATTTTCATGTTCCTTGATGTGAATTTCTTACTTCATGTGACGTGTTTTCCTCTTTGTGGTGACATTCGGAGTAATGCACTTCAAGAGCTTGATCTATCTTAGCATATTACATTCCTTTTAGTGGTGATGTGACACAATGCATCCCCTAAGTTGCAAATCTTTTATCCTTTGATTGGTCCTTTCTTGGAGACATTAGGAACAATATCCCCTAAGATTAAGACCTCACACAAACTAAAAAAATCCCTTCAAACATCCCTCTTTCTTATTGCATTTTCTTTTTGTACCTTATTAAATTCATGGAGGTATGGCTTTGATATGGTCTGCTCAGGCTCAGCTAGTGAACGACTAGCTTCACTAGCCCTTGTGAGCATGCATTTTCTTTGTCCCTATCATAGTCATGGGGGTGTGACTTTGATATGGACCTCTTTGGGCTCACCTAGTGAACAACTAGCTTCACTAGCCCTTGTGAGCATGTGTTTTGTTTGCATAGTGGACAATGCATTCCACTTGTAAACCTTTTATGGACAAACAACCTAGACCCGATTGCCAACATGTTGGATGGCCAGTCGAAGCTTGTTTAGTTACATTTTTCTTTTTCTTTTTCTTTTTCCTTTTTATTTTATTTTTCTATCTTTGATGGTGTATGTTGATCTTGTTATGGCTTCATATATCATCCATAAGCGTGTTCCTTTGTGCCTATGTTGGTTTTCCATAGGATCTTGATCTTGGGGGCTTGGCCACCCTCTTGGTCATTGTCATCCTATCTTACTAGCATTTGTACATTTGAACCCCTCTTGATTTTGTGGTTGACTACTTTAGTGTGAGTTTGAAGCAAGTTCATTCTCTCACTAAAGTGGGGGCTAAATGTAGTGTAGGAAAATGCATACCCTTGCATTTTCACTTTTTTGGGCTCACATTGCTTTGTTTATCCCTATTTATGTCTTAATTGGTCCTATTTTGCATCCACAAGCCTAAAAAACTATATCTTTTTTATGGATAATCCTGATAAACATCAATGTATAAATGATAATTTAATGATTCTGGTTGTGTGTCCCTAATTTTTGGGTTGGGACTAAGACGCCACCTAGGGTGTCTCTGTCCCCCAAAGGTCTTGGGACCCTGATTTCAAGTGCACCTTAAATAGGCCCCTTTTTGGATTCTATGCCTCGAGTTTCATGCCTCCAGACTAAGATGCCACCTAGGTCATCTTAGTCCCTCTTAAGGTATTTCCAAGATTTAATTTCAAATCTTGGCAAGATTTTGCCTCCTTTAATTAATAAATTCATATGTCAGCTTTTTGTGGTGTAATTTTAGGATATTAAGCATGGATAAGTATAAATACAAGGTTCTTTTCTCTCATTTTCATATATCTAAGAAATCTAAGCACTCTAAGCATTCAAGTATTCAAGCATTCAAAAAAAATTCATCAAGAATTTGGAGCCATCATCAAGATTCAAGCATCATGTCAAAGATATTCTTGCATCATGTGTGTTTTTGAGATAACATTTGTGATGTAGGGCTTTGATTCAAGCAAGCAATTCAAGTCAAGATCTATAAAGCATTCCTTTGATTCAAGATCCACATTCAAGCTAGCCATTTCACACAAGTTTGTAGATTTCACAACAAGGGTTTGGCGAGTTGTAAAATTACATGTTGTTCATTCATCATTTCCCTCCATTTCATTTCATTTCAAGGTTTAATTACAACAAGGGGTTTGACCAAGGAAAACCCCCATTCACTAACAATCAACAAGTTTTTCCTCTCTTGTGTGTTTGTGATAGCAGATTTAGGTTGAAGACTTGAAGATCGTTTGAAGTGAAAAGTTGCAAAGTGTAGCATAGAAAAAAGTATCTCTTGATTGATTTAGGAATAATTAATGATAAATTGGACCTAATGTTTCCTTGATATAGTGTTTTGAGGTTTTTTACACATCCAAATTAGGCCTTGGGCCCTTACAAATTGAATAAAATGCATGTCTTGTAAAGGTGTTGTAAATAGCTTTCACACTTTTCTAGACTTTTATTAAGTATTTAAGTCTAATGGACCTATTTTTCCCTTAATTCAATATTGTAAAATGTATTTAATTATATTTTCACATTAATCTAGAGGGCTTGTAAATTAAATTTAGTTTTAATCTAGTGTTGTAATGTGTTTTACACATTCACATTGGATCTTGTGCCTTTCTAGGATATGTGGACCTCATTTTAATGTTGTAAAATGTATTTAATCACACTTTCACATTGAACTTTGTGTCCCTAGCACTAATCACCCTTTACATCATCATTAATAGGCTCCTATGACCCCATATTGTGCATCTCGAGGCTTATTTTGATAAAAAACTTGACTGTATCAACATAAAAGCTTAATTTCTTCACTCCCCAACATCCCAACTGTCAAAAGATCCCATGTGGGACCCATTTTCTACTTTCAGCGAATGAGTCCCATCCAGGTGGGACCCATTCACCCAGGATGGTGAATGGGTCCCATTTGAGCTATTTTCAGAGTTTGAGCAGGAAAAATTAGGTTTTAAGTTTAATTTTCTTCAATGTTGGCCTTGGGGATCAAATTAACAGGAATTTGAGTGAATTTTCTATATAAATTTTTTTCTAATCATTATTTAATTCATTCATTATCCATCTCAAGTTAAGCAATCTAGAATTCAACATTTTAACTCTTCACAAAGTCATCAAGATAGCAATCAAGATTATTTTTTGAGGCATTCAAGGGCAGATTCTTCATCCATTGTTGCAACAATTCAAGATCCATGATCATGGCAAGGTTATAATTTAATTATTTTATGTTCATGCTTCATCTTATTTCATCATTTGGTTTAATTACCTAAACGAGGTTTGACAAGGAAAACCCACATTCCCTAACAATCAACATTTTCTCTCTCTTTCTTTGTGTGATTGTAGATCTGAGTACTTTGAAGGCTTGGAGATAATTGAAGAATATGTTTCAAACTTGTTGAAGTAATTTCCCTATTGGAAAGTTCAAAATATTCACAAAACGTTACTTACAGTGCCAAAAATCAAGGTTTCCTATCCGAACACTTGGAGGTATAGATTGAGCAGACTGAGAGCTTCCATTTCCAATTTCCAATTTTCAAAATGGTCAAAGTGAAATCATTCACCATTAGTGGTGAATGAGTCCCACTGTACCCATTTTTAAGAAATTTCTGTAGATTCAGATACCCATTTGCCCAAAATAGGCTCTGGTACAGTTTTCCAAATATGGGACTAATTCACCTAGAATGGTGAATGAGTCCTAGTAGGTCAAAATTTTAGGATCAACAACATTTCCAGTCTTCATTCCAATCTCTAAAAATTTCTAGGTGAAAACTTTCTTTTTTACTTTCCTGTTCTATTTTACTTGCATTTCTATTCATCTTTTTAGGTCTTTTTGCATATCATAGTGTGTTTTCAAACATTTTGCATTTTCTAGGTTTACATTTGGTATTAAATTCCTTTTATCATTTTTTAGCCTTTAGGACAATCCCCTTTGATAGATTTTGATCTCCTTTACATTGGCATCTCAAGGGGTTATTCTTGAGTGAGCCATTAAGATTTTTGGTGTACCTCTCTCCTTTTAGGTGCAAAACCCTAGAAGTGCAAGAGAACTCCATACATTACAAAAATATTTTGACACAAAGTTTCATTACAAAGTTCTCATCTTCATGGAAACTCACCTATAGGCCAAATCCGAAAGATTCAGGACCTGAGACCTAAGAAGAAGGAAGTGTAGACACCGAGCCTTAGGACCACATTCATAGATTTTAGAAATTCTATATGGGACTAAGTCACCTCCTAGGGCGTCTTAGTCCTCTTGAAGGTATTTTGTATAGATTCTTTCAAATCTGATTCCAACATTTGAAGATTCACATTTTTCTTGAAAAACAACAACAAGACTAAGTCAATTGTAAGGGTGTCTGAGTCCTCCATAACACTTTTTGACAACATTTTTGCATTTCCAGAATCCTCATCACATTTCCAGACTTCCCAAGTACACATATCCTAACTTCCTGTTGCATAATTTCATCATTTACATCCTTTATTTAGCTTGCATCATTGGATTTTATAAGTTGAATGTTTACTTGTCTTTTCCAAGCTTTTTCTTGGTGGTGAACCCCTCAAAGCTTAAAGAACTCCTTCCTAGGTCTTCCTTGTTGAGAATTGACTCACCTTTGAGGTTGATAGTATATCCAATTTGGATTCCTAGGACATTATTGAATGATAATAGGAGAATAGTGGTATTCTATGACCTAGGTTATAAAGCACCCATTCCCCTATTATTTAAAAAGCATAATCATTAAAGCATAATCATAATCACAAATAAAATATCATCACCTAGGTCTCTAGACGACTGTGTAAAGACAACCTCATCCTATGCAGGAGGCATGGAAGATGTGCTATCCTTTTTGTGCTCATGGGTACTGACTCATGCTACAACTACTGACTATGATCTAGTAACATGAATGGGAGATGGATCTCCCCACTCATGGGAAACTGGACCCTCATCTTCCATGTCATTGTCCTCACTCATTGCCTCCTCCTCCTCCTCCTCTCCCTCATAATCAGGGTCTATTGTTGAGTCGTATTCCTCATCTATCTCATCTATGAATAAGTCAACAACCCTGAGTCTTGTATCCTCAACTATATGTGTTTGTAGTACCAACATCATCAGTGTCAGAGATTGGGGGCATGTCATGGTCACTATCATTAGAGTCAATTGTGATGACATCATTAGAGGTGAATTGTCTAGTGTCTCTTGGCGTCTGGACACTTTGCACCGATCACCTATAAAAGGGCCATGCTACTGGAACTCCCTGAATCTAACCAAACTATCGCATGACACGATCATAGTAGAAGGGTCATACTATGTAATTATTTCTACCCAATATAAATCTATCCCTCTGCATCCTCCTCAGCTTCTGAGTCTCATCCAACCACTGTGGTATCAACTGGTAAGGTCTCCATAAGACCTCCTCCTGATCAAGGCACTCGAATCTGACTCTCTAATATAAAAGATCTCTGGCCTGCCATGCCTATCTCAGTGGATAACTGAAGGCATGGGGTACCCAATGGTATATGTTGAAGGGAATCCTGTTAGTTCGGTGCAGGTGATATGCTCTAGACACCAGACATATAGAAGTGTACAATGCACCATACTATCCACCTCACAATATGCAAGCCTCCTGAGATCATAATATAAATGTGCTAAGATGTTGTAGCCCTAGGCGTATACTGTCCTGTGGTGCTCCATGTATTTGATCATGTTGACTAGGCCTCCGTCTAGGTGTGTTCCAAAACCATCAGGAACGAGTATTAGTGCTATTGTAAAAATCATAATCTTCCTCAAGAGTGAAGATTGTGGATAGAGTAGTGTTCCACAACCATCAGGGATGAGTACTAGTGCTATTGTAAAAATCATAATCTTCCTCAAGAGTGAAGATTGTGGATAGAGTAGCCACAATAGCTCAATGCATGGCCCCACGATCTCCTCTCGAATTGGTCCATCCAAGCAATATCCCATATCAGCTAGAGTCACCAAAAAAGTATCCCTTGCTTAATTTGGGAATGTTTAATGACAAATTAGACTTAATGTCACCTTGATCTAGTGTTGTGAGGTGTTTTACACATCCACATTAGGTCTTGGGCTCGTTTTAAGCTAAATTAACCTAACCCTACCCTAATTTAATGTTGTAAAATGTATTTATTTACACTTTCACATTAAATTTGGGAGGCTTGTAAACTAAAGTGGACCTAATCTAGTGTTGTAATGCATTTTACACATTCACATGGGATTTAGGGATATTCTAAGCTAAATAGACCCAATTTTTCCTTAATTTAGTGTTGTAAAGTGTATTTATTTACACTTTCAGATTGGATTTTGGACCCTATTGCATTTATAACCTTAATATAATCATTAATAGGCCCCTATGACCCCATATTGCGTATCCCAAGGCATATTTTGACTAAAAATCAAACAATATCAACATAAAAACTAAAATTCTTCACTCCTCGACACTTTAGCATGAAAAATAGCCCCTGTGGGGACCCATTCACCACATTGGGTGAATGAGTCCCATTTGGCTTATTTTTAAGGCTTTGAGTGAGAAAAGTGGGGTTTTAATTCAAATTTCTCCTATGTCGGCATTTGGGATCAAATACACAGGTTATTAGGTGGATTTCCTATATAAACAAGCTTTCAAATCCTCATTTCATAACAAAAAACATAAGCCTACATGTTATCAATTCAAGCAAGCAAGAGTCAAGCATTCAAGATCATTTCTAAAGCATTCAAGGGTGGATTTCTTCATCAATTGTTGTAGCAATTCAAGATCCATCATCATGTCAAGCATATCAAGCATCAAGCATGTTAGTGAGCTAGTGTTGTGATGTAGCATTGAAGATCTAAGACCAAGCATTGTTCCATTCCAATAATCAAAGATCAAAATCTACATCCTTCATGGCCATTTCATGTTGAGTTGCATATTCACAAGACATCATCTACAAGAAATCATTCAAGGTAACATTGTTCATGTTTCATATCCCATGTTTCATGTTTCATGTCCTTGTTTCATTGTTCATCATTTGGTTTAATTACCTAAAAGGGGTTTGACCAAGGCAAACCCCTATTCCCTAACAATCAACATTTTCTCCCTCATCCTTTGTGTGATTGCAGATCTAGGTGCTTTGAAGACTTGAAGATCATTGAAGATTAGGTTTCAAACTTGTTGGAATTGTCTCCCTATTTGCAAGGTCAAAATCTTCACAAAAATTCACTTACAGTCCCAAAAGTCAGTGTTTTGAATCCAGACACCTAGAGGTATAGATTGAGCAGACTGAGAAGAGTAGATCCAGACTTTGAATTTCCAAAAAAGTCAAACTAGACTCATTCACCACAAGTGGCGAATGAATCCCACTATAGGTGTTTTTCAGAGATCTTTGCAGATTTGGATACCCATTTGCCCGAAACTTGCTCATGTGCAAAAATACAGAATTGGGACTGATTCACCTAGAATGGAAAATAAGTCCCACTAGGTCAAAAAGTCAACAATTTTAGCATCTTCAGAACTGTTTCCAATCTTCAACACATTTCCAGGTGCACACATTCTATTATGTAGCTTTTTGTTTTATTCTTCTTGCATTTTCAAGTCATTTAGTTCAATTTTTCACCATACTAGGGTTTTGCATCACAACTTACATTGCATTGTCTTTTCCAAGTCTAAACTTCGTGGTGAACCCCTCGTTAAATCATCTTTAGCCCCTAAGAAAACCCTATTGCAAGATTTCAATCTCCTTTTCATTGAGATCTCTAGGGTTATCCTTGAGTGGGATCTCTTTGAAAGTGGGTGTGAATAAATCATCATTCCCCCATTTTAAGAGGTTCCATTTTGGTGAACTTGCAATTAGAATACCTTCTTTGCTGATTTTGAGTCCATCATCATCCTAGATTTGGCTTGCATTAACATTGCATTAGGATTTGCATTGGTTAATTTGCATTCTATGGTTTCAAATTTTGCATTAGTGAAAGCTCATATAGCTTGCATTTTTGCATTTAATTTCATTTAAAATCATTCAAAATTTGCATTTACATTTAGTATTCACATCATACAACATAAAAAGCATAAAAAAAATTGATTTTTTTTGAAAATTTTGAAAAAAATCCCTAACTGGGAGTCATTCGCCCCTCTGGGTGAATCAGTCCCATTCTAGATTTTGAACTGCCTTTTAAAGAATTAAAAACCTCATTTTTGTGCTTTCTAAGCTTCTTGGTAACATATACTATAAGTACGGAAAGTCTTAGGAACATCTTTTTTATGCATCTAGGTCAAAACACCATGTAGTGAAGCCATTTTTAAAGCATTTCAAAAATCATTTTGACATCAAAAGTTTCAGATTTGTAGGAAATTTGTTTACATTTTTGAAACATTGCATAATTTAGATAGATTACTTTCTCTTGTTAGCATGTGTTCTTTTCAAGCATTTAGTGTTTCTAGAATATCAAGTGGCTTGTATGATTCCATTTTCTTTACTCATGGGAATAATCTAGGAAAGCAAAGTAAAACCTTTGATAAACATGTTGGATACCCTCCTAGTATCTACCGGATTCGTAAGAATGTCATAACACAAGAGGATGCAAGTGTAGACAATCATAACAGTCATACTTGTTCTTCTCCCAATACCTCTCCTATTAGTAACAAAGGTATCTTGGTGAAAGAAGATACAAGCATTGAGAGTCTTGATTGTCCCTCTCCTCCTCCCCCTTTGGAAGATATTAGAAAACAAGAAGATGAGATCATAGAAACATTTCTAAATGTAACCTTACCTAGTCTCCATTGATCCCTTGCTTGTCAGAATGTTTTAGTGAAAGAGGATGATATCATAGATGACCATGACAATGAAAACTGTCCTTCTCCTACTATCCCTCCTCTATGCGAAGATGACAGGTTGGTGTTAGAAGATGCACCTATTGAGAGTCATGAGAATCTTGTTCCTCCTTTCCCTAATGCTCCTACCATTTGGAAAGATCTATTTGGAAAGCATGAAAATCATAGTTGGCCTTCTCTTGATTCCTCCCCTATTTGTGATGAAGTTACTTTACAAAATCTAGCAATAGATTGCGATGGACATCTTACAAGCTCTCCTACTAGGGTACATATCATGGCATAAGAGAATGAGACTTTAGAGAAAATAAACAATCAAATAGAGCCTTCTCCTAATATCTACACTATTGTTAGTCAAGAAAATCCAACCATTGATCATTCCCCTACTTGAGATGAAGTCATTTTGGAAGAACCAATCCTTGAATGTCAAGAAAATTTGGTTTGTAGTTCACCTAAAATCTCTCCTACTATGGAGAATATCATGATGCAAGAAATTGACAACAATAGTAAGGTGTCTTCCTTAGGTGGTGGTAAAAAGGTGATACTAGATTTCCCTTTATTAGAGATACATCCAACCAAGACCGCTGAGGTTATGAATGCGAACGTGTCCATTGGAGCCCCCTTGATCAATGGACCTCATACATACCTCGTGGGACATCCTAAGAATCCTCTAATTCCTTACCCACCATCATATAAGTAACAAACTCAAAAAAAACACAAACTCATCCTTTACCCACCTAAGAACAATGTTTTGCAGCAACCAAGTCATAATACTATTGCTCATACATATAACACTAGAAATAATCCACAACCAAAACAACCAACCCTGCCACCCTTACCTTTGCCTAATCCCATTTTTCCTAGTGCTCACCGTTTAACTTCGCATAGTGGGAAGGATTATGATCTTGTTAAACAACTTAAGAATAATCCTGCAAAGATATCCGTATGGGATTTAATTCAGAATTCACCTAATTATCACACTATGCTTCAAAGAGCCTTGCAACAAGTTGTGGTTCCCTCTAGCACAAATAGCAGCCATGATTCAAGGAATAAATGTTGATATTATTTTCCACCAAAGTGAACTCCCCTCTTTGGAAGTGCAAAAACAAAATGAAGCTTTCATAATAATATCTCAATATAAAAGAAAAGGGATAAAACAAACCCTTGGTGACAATGGCTCAACCCTTAATGTGTGTAGTGTGACACTTTTGGATAGGCTTGGCATGGATAAATAAAAAATTCAACCTAACTCCTTATCTATCAAGGGATTTGAAAATGTGGGAAAACAACCACTTGGAGTGATTACATTGCCAATTATAGCTAGAAAGGCCACATTAGAAACACCGATCCATTTTATGCCTCACGATCTTTCATATAATCTCCTTCTAGGCAGGACATGGATTCATGCAATGAATGAGGTGCCTTCTACTCTTCATTGTAAAATGAAATACATCTACAACAAAAAAGTGTACATACTCGAAGCCGACCTTGACCCAAACAATTGTTTGAACATTGAGAAAAGCAAGGACAATCCTTTGAACACATTAACACCAACTACAAAAGTGGAACCCATGCAACATAAAGACAAAGAAAAACACATTGAGGAGGTCACCAAGCTATTAGAAGATGACTGGGGTTCCTTATATTTCACACCAACATTCATGGGAGAATACAAGATCATACACATTTAGACTCTAAAAAGGAAAAAGAAACAACGGTTATGTCAACACAAAATTCAGAAAACCCTTTGAAAGCATCCACCTCAACCACTTTAGAACCAAAAACAACAAATTACACAACAACCTTTGACGAAGTTGATTACGAACAACCACCTGATCTAAAAGCAATGAAAAATATTTATGGAAAAGGTTATGAACTTATGAAACAACTTGGCTATGGTGGAAAAAGGTATCTACAACCCTATAGAGTGTAACACGCAATAAATGACTTATGGTCTTCGTTATTGTCCTTTGATAGAAATAAACAAGCCTTCACTTCATATAACACTATTACAAAATATTATTTGAAAGAAACACAAGAGACACATAAATATTTTCTTAATGTCAATGTCCTCACGCAAAACACTAATGATTTGAGTTTGTTAGATTTTACATCCTCCTTTCAAGGAGAGAACAAAATCTTGCAATCTGTAGAGTCTTGCGTAGGTATGACATCTTGTACTAGGCAAGAGATATCTTTTTAGCAAAATAAAGGAACCTATTTCTATTGATCAAGAGAGTATCTTGGCAAGACTAATCCAAGATCATATTATATCCCTCCCTCCAAGAACACAAAAGAAATTTTACTACAAGAATTCATTCTGTGCATATCATAGAGTTCATAGTCATGCTACTAATGAATGCAAGACCTTGAGTAATCAAATCTGACATCTCAAGGAGTGTGGTGTTATTCCTTGTGTTGAAGCACCCAATTCCTCTAACAAATACTTATTTTCATCCTATTTAGCTCACCCTTGTCTTGCACTAAGTGGGGGAAAGTGGTTAGTTAGCCTTGTCCTCGTATGTCACTTGCCATTGCCTCTTTCAGCTAGTTGATCACCTTTCATGTACATATAATAGAAAGCTTGGGATGTGGACAACATGCCTTAGATTTGCTTGCATGTGACATACTTGTTCATGATGTAGTTCAATTCAGAAACATATGACTTGGCATAGGGCTTTCCAAATAAGCTCTCATGTTTTCTTCTACTTTAAAGTAATTGCTCACAGTAATGGTGTTAGCAACCACTTTAAAGTGGGGGAATACATCGACACTTATATTTCATTGTGCATTTTTATTTCTTCTTGTGATGCGTCCTTTTCTTGGTGGTGTCATTGGGCTTGATTTCCTCCAAGAGCATGATATTTCTTTGACTTGTCCTCTCTTGTAAACATTAGGTACAATGTTCCCTAAGACGAGACCTTGCATGAACTAAGTAAAATCCTTTTGAACATTCCTTACACTATTTTTGCATTTACAATTTCTATGAGTTTCAAGCATACAAAGTTGTGCTTGCCTCATGGGCTCGAAGCTCATTTTGTGTGGTGCCTTGTCAAAGTTATCAGGAGGTATAACTTTGGTATGGTTTGAGTGGGAAGCCCAATACCAGGCATGAATTTCACCATAGCCACTTGCATGTGTGTGAGTGCATACCAACCATGAGTGTATGTTTCTCACCTTTTAGGACTTCTCACCTGGCAGAGAACCAGGAGTTCCATCACCTCAGAGTGAGTATGCATTTCCTTTTGGAAAAATAACCTAGATCTGATCCATATTGTGTTTGGACAAACAATCGAAGCTTGATCCACCATTTTATTTTTTGCTTATTTTCATTCTTCTTCTAGTTATTGACATTGCATGATCGAGTATCTTGTTTTGCTGAAAATGATACACCTTGTGCATGTTCTCTTGTGCTTATGGTGGTTTGACTTGGGATCTTGGATCCTGGGGGCTTGACTGCTTCTTCATTCTTTGTTATCCTAGACCATCTGCATTGGTACACTTGGACCCCTCTTGAATGTCTACTTTAGTGTGAGTTTGAAGCAAGTTCATCCTCTCACTAAAGTGGGGGCTAATGTGAGTTAGTGTTGTGATGTAGCATTGAAGATCCAAGACCAAGCATTGTTCCATTCCTATCATCAAAGATCAAAATCTACATCCTTCATGGCCATTTCATGTTGAGTTGCAGATTCACAAGAAATCATCTACAAGATAGCATTCAAGGTAACATTGTTCATGTTTCATATCCCATGTTTCATGTTTCATGTTCTTGTTTCAATGTTTCATCATTTGGTTTAATTACCTAAAGGGGGTTTGACCAAGGCAAACCCCTATTCCCTAACAATCAACATTTTCTCTCTCTTCCTTTGTGTGATTGAAGATCTAGGTGCTTTGAAGACTTGAAGATCATTGAAGATTAGGTTTCAAAATTGTTGGAATTGTCTCTGTATTTGCAAGGTCAAAATATTCACAAAAATTCACTTACAATCTTGAAAAATTAGGGTTTTGGATTTGGACACCTGGAGGTACGGATTGAGCAGACTGAGAAGAGCAGATCCAAACCTTGAATTTCCAAAAATGTCAAACTGGACTCATTCACCATAAGTGGAAAATGAGTCCCACTATAGGTTTTTTCCAGATATCTTTATAGATTTGGATACCCATTTGCCCAAAACTTGCTCCTGTGCAGAAATCTAGAATTGGTATTGATTCACCCAGAATGGTGAATGAGTCCCACCAGGTCAAAAAGTTAACAATTTCAACATTTTTAGAGTTGTTTCTAGTCTTCAACACATTTCTAGGTGCAACCATTCTGTTATGTAGCTTTCTGTTTTATTTTTCTTGCATTTTCAAGTCATTTAGTTCAATTTTGCATCATACTAGGGTTTTACATCACAACTTACATTGCATTGTCTTTTCCAAGTCTAAACTTGATGGTGAACCGCTCATTAAATCATCTTCAACCCCTAGGATAGCCCTATTGCAAGATTTCAATCTCCTTTGCATTGAGATCTCTAGGGTTATCTTTGAGTGGGATCTCTTTGAAAGTGGGTGTGAATACATCATCATTCCCTCATTTTAAGATGTTCCATCAGCTCTCATCTGTAAATATGACCACTCCCCTACATAGATTATGGTCTCGCCATGGATAGTAATTTGAAGGATGCGATGAATGTCCTCTAGGGTGATCAATATCTCACCCATAGGTAGGTGAAAGGCATAGGTGTCAGCATCCCATCTCTTAGCTAACACCATCAACATGGTGTCATGGTGCATCATGGGAGGCATGTGGTATGCCCAGTAGATACTAGTAGTTTGCAATGTTTGAACATCTAGCTTTGATTATGTCGAGACCAAGTCTCACAGATGATATAATTGTCTGCTGTTGAGACACTGTCACGACCGGGGGGTGTCTAACAAAAAAGACAAAAAAATTGTCCTATAAGCATTTCAAAATCTAAAATATTTACATCAATAATCAAAAAGTGTGATAAAGTTGTTCTTTTTTACTTTTCTAAAGGTCCTAGACACTTTATTTCCCTTTTGGGACATGTCACAAAGAAACATGACATTTTGCAAAAAAGTGGGACACTTTGCGACAAAAGGGGACACTGCAAAAAATGGAGACTCTTTACGAAAAAAGGGACACTTTGTGAAATTTTCTTCCAGGGTTCTAAATCAACCTAGAAATGCGTAAAATATAAATTAAATGGATAAAAATAAAGCCAAGGAACATAAAATCAACTCACTTGGTGCTGAAGGTCATCGCGCACTACCTCCTCTCATAGTGTATCAAATCTCAGAGGCTTGTACTCTCATCGGCTTGGAATTTTTGCCTACTCTTCAACAAAGTCAAACTACAAGAAGGTAAAAGAAAAAATAATCGATAATTAATTCACTTTTTACTCTTATATATGTTAAAATTAGGGTTTTACTATATTAGGGTTAATAGTGCTTTTCATCAAAATTAACATAAAAGGGGCTATAGAGCTTTGTTTTTGATGCCATTTGTTGCATTGGAATCGTGATTCCACTCCCATTCTCATCAAATGTATATCATTATGTGGTATGGTACTTGGAAATACCCTATGATGCAACTTATCCAATTCGATGTGGCTAGATTGCTACCTTGATTCCACCTCCGTAAAGCAAGCAAAATCAAGGGGGGGCATACATCTACCTCCAATTTGATTTCTATGAGAAATTAGATAAGAGGATTTTTTAAAGACTAATGAATTTGTGTTGCAAGATGCAGTTCCTAACATTGTGGTCTTGCAAATAGCTATAGTGGGGGCTCCATTCTCCTATATTATGAATAAATCCATATGAGTATCCTTTTATGAAATGAAGTGTATTTTTCAAAGTCCTTTAGCTTGCATATGCACACAGAGACATATGGGCGCTAAAGTGGGGGCTAAATGTGGCAAAAAAAATTGTACTCCCTTCTTGGAGATAGTGCAATTCCTTACCTAATTTGGACCTATTTTTGTACCCTTGCATTAAATACCCATCTAAATCACCATTAGTAGGCCCCTAGGACCCTTTATTTTGGATATCGAGGCTTATTTCAACTAAAAACCCAACAAAATAATCAAAAACATTAAAATTTCTAACCCATCCCATGGTGTATGAGTCCCCTTAGAGTGGGACCAATACGCCGCAAGTGGCGTATGAGTCCCCCTAGAGTGGGACCCATATGCCACAAGTGGCGTACGAGTCCCCCTAGAGTGGGACACATATGCCACAAGTGGCTTACGAGTCTCCGTAGAGTGGGACCCATACGCCACAAGCGACATATGATTCCCCCTAGAGTGGGACCCATACGCCACAAGTGGCCTATGAGTCCCACTTGGGCCCTTTTTAGGGTTTGAGCAGGAAATTCAAGTTTTCAATTCAAATTTTTGGTTGATGTTTGCATTTTAGATCCAAATAACAATAAATTAGGTGTAATTCCTATATAAACAAGCTTCTAAAGTCATTTTTCATCTAAGCAATAATCTAGAAGAGAAATTTCAAGATCCAAGCATTCAAGAGAATTCTTCACAAGAGCATTCAATAACAAGTAATCAACAAAGTTGAAGTCTTAGAGCAACATTATTATATTTTTTCAAGTCTTCAAGCTCACTTTCATCCAAGTTCTAGCATTGTCAATTGTTTATTAGGGTTGCCCATGGTGAATCATGATAGATTCTAGGTTGGGGAGATGCAACTAGCCATAAAACCAAGCCTAATGACTTGTTTCCTAAGTGATTCCATCCTCCATTATCAGTCTACATTCAGCCTAAGGAAGGTGCACACATTATTAGGGCTCATTTTGGGTGATTAGGGATCTCTCAAAGTGATTCATTCATGTCTATGCTTCATTCTTGTATCTCATTCTAGCACAATAGAATAGGGTTGCATTGCATTTCAGTTTTCCTAATCTTAGACACACTTAAGGTTAGGGTTTATGTTGATATTTACATTCATGATTCATTGTTTCTATCAAGGCTTAATTACCAAACAAGGGTTTGACCGAGGCAAAACCCCATAAGAAAATCAACCCTATATTCTTTTTTGCAGGTCTTTTTATAGGTTCGGATCTGGAAATCGGGTTGGAAGGGAAGAGCAGAGGTTGGAGCATAGATCTAAACTATGAGTTTCTGAAAAAGAAAAATGAGACTGATACACCAAACATGGCGTATGAGTCCCACTATAGGAAAATTTTCATATTTTTGCAGATCTTGAATCTACACTGTCAAAAACCTATTCTAGACCGGAAACCCTAGTCTAGGACTAATATGCCCATAGTGGCATATGAGTCCTTGTGTGCCCTAATTCTAGAATTTTTAGTGTTTTAGAATTCATTCTAGGCCTCTACAGATTCCCAAGTGCACACATATGATCTCTCATCTCTCTGTTCTGATTTGCATGCATTTTTAGGTCACTTAGTGAAGTCTTGCATCATACTAGGTTTAAGCATTAAGTCTTTCATTTCATTAGTATTTCTAAGCCCCAACTTGGTGGTGAATCCCTCTTTAGTTTATAATTAGACCCTAGGAAAACCCTATTACAAGATCTCCTTCTCCTTTGCATACCTTAGATAGAGATCTCTAGGGTTTTCCTTGAATGAGAAGTGTAGAAGATTGTTATTCTACCTCCTAAGTATAGAAGCAAAACCATTTTCTTCTTTTCAATAGGAATGTTTTGGTGCTGACATAATTTGAATTTTCATATTTGAGGTGCATAGCCAACCTTGAAAGTTATTTCTAAGGTTACAAATGGTATAAAGGAAAGGTGAATTTTTGGAGAAGTGTGTGTAGATGCAAAGATGTATTGAAATGTGAATTTAATTAGATGTAGATATATGAAGTGTGAGCTTAATGCCTATGACTCCAATGTAGTGAGTAGTATCTTTGCAAATATCTAAAGTTTCTGATAGTAGTGAGTTGGAGGTTACTGGTGGCACAAAGTTGTAGTGGTGGATATTCTTCATTGCTATGAGATGGATTTCTCATTGTAACTATCTTCTGTCTTCTTCTTTCTAGTCTGGCAGTGAGCCCTTTGACAGTGAGCCTATTATATTATGTGTTATAATTACTTTATATTGTGAGCTAATCCTCACCTTGGTTTTTTCCTTCTTGGGTTTTCCACGTAAATATGGTATTCTCATGTGTATGGATGCATTTTCATTATTGATTCTCATGTTTATATTTTGCTAATACATGATAAGGTTTTAAAGGCTTTTAAAGGTTTAGGGATTAATGTAGATTTGAATGTTAATGAGGGTTTTGATGTTCTAATGTACAACTGATTCACCCCCTCTTAGTTATCTTGTGCATTCAAAACAAATATTGTATGTCCTTACTATTTAGATGTTAGTGTTACAAAATCCTTTTCTTTAAGGCTTTTATTATGAGTTTTATCTTAAAACTTATAATTTGGAAGTTAACGAAAAAGTATCCAAAATGAAGGTTAAAGCTTTTCAAAAAGAAAAAAGAAAGAAAGACAACATGAAGGTTTAATGTTGGAGAGTTTTAAACAAAATGTTAAAAGAAATAAATGAAATATTAAGTCAAATAATACTTGGGCACCAAATTGAAGCTAAAGGTAAAAAGGAAATGAAAGGAGTATTCACCCACATTGGAAGAGAGAATCTAGGGTTTTGGTTTCAGGGTATTGGCAAAGTTGTTTGATGGTATTGAAAGAATGTAGGAAAAGGAGGCAAGATTGTAGGAGTTTAATTAAATAGAACAAAGGCATCCCACATTACACATTATGGGTAAAAGATATGGTGTGTTACATGGAAGTTGCAGAGTTTTAAGGGGAGTCTTTGACATGTTGCTCTTATTAAAAGAATGCCAGGCATGTTTGCTTTCCACCTGTATTACTAGACTTTTGCATTCATTTTTCACTTGATATTAGATATTGCATTGTGTTGTTGGGAAGTTACAATGAGTATTTATGAGAAGATAAACCCCCTATAGGAGCATTGTTCTTGTTGTTTAAAGCTTTATAACAACAAGAGTATTTAAAAAGAGTTATAAATTTTAAAATTCCTGTGTAGGGATTATGATGATGGCCAAAGGATATCCATATGTTTTCTTAATATGAGGGTTAGAATCTAGGTTTTCTATGACATTAGCTACAAAACCCAATAGGTTTTGGGTTTTAGACTACCCTAACAATTATCTACATTGCATAGTTAAACATATCAAATTTCCTAGCAAGCTAGATTGTTCACAATCTAATTAATGGTCCATATTCGCAAGTCACACAATAAATATGGAAGAGCATTTTGGACTATATTCTCAAGTCACACAAGTCTATTGTCTGCTTGAGTTTTAAGTAACAAAAGCTAATAATCAGTGAAGTAGCTAGAAGGTATTTTTGCAGTGTATATGCTTGGGAATTGATAAAAGTCATGGATTGAACAAATGATGAGATTAAGTGTCAGTGTTAATGAATATAAATTTTTTTATGGAAGGGTATCAAATAGATGATAGTCACTTCACTTCATGGTTGTGAACTATGCATAGTTTATGAGGATGTTGAAGAGAATAGTCTAAACACAGGCAATCACCTTCACACAGTCATGCTATTTCATGTCCATAGGAATGGTAGTCAACATGTCTATGTGGATGGTCATAGACTAATGGTACTTCATCAGAAAAATATTACTTATGATAATGATTACAGTCATAAGACATCACAGTGGAAGAAGTCAGTTATACTTATGAAGGTGACATCAATGAATTAGGGAACAATAAGTGGATTTCAAGACTTGTCACTAGTTGCATGAAGATAGTCTTGTGATAGAGATCTCAATGATTTCAAGTGATGTATTTAGATTTAATGTGAAGAGAGTGTTTGTCATTTGAAAAGATCAGTGAAAAAAGAAAGAGCGTGGTTTTTGTGATGTAGGAATAGTCTACAAAAGGGAATATGACAGTCATATCAAGAGACAACAATCCTTGTAATGGAGTTAAGAGACAAGGATAGAATCATTGTGAGGTTTCAAAGGAAGGAATAATGTAAACAATACTACAAATATATTAGGATAGTATTTGGTAAGAAGAAAAGTATATGAGAGTAAGGTAGTCTTTTTCATGTTTAGTCTTGAACCAATCAAAATGACAATGAGCTCCTCAGCATATATGACAATCATTTATGATGGCAAGACTAAATGAAGCTAGGAAGAGTTTTATGGAAACTAGGCAGTCTTATGAGAACAAGACAAAATGACTTTGAAGCTAACACTTGAACACACTCCTGGAAATCAAACTACACTTCCCATGGGCCTTTCATATCTCATTGGTATCTCTTATGTGGATGAAACTATAGTTTCCAAGATTTTACAAGGAAGAGTTGTATGCTCAATCTATATCCAAATGATCCAAAGGTGATTAGATATCTCACAACAAACACCAAGGAGTGGATATCTTACAAAAATATGAACATCAAGTTATCCTTTTGTGTCAATTCTAGTGCACATGACAAGCCCTTCAAAGATTATAAGATGGTAATTAGTTTCAAAGGATAGTCCAAGATAGACACAGTCAAATGAAGGGTATGAGGATAGTGATGCTTCTCAATTATGGTTAAATGCACATCCAGATAAAGGGATATAAAAGATGAATAGAGAGAGGATAGTCATCACTGTCCAATGGTCTTGAGGAAGATATGCAATCTATTATAAATGAAGTTAAGGGTATAATTTGTGTCTCCCAAGAGCTTTTGGGTATCCTAGATAAGATTAAATCAGATGTGCCATTTTTACATGTAATAGAGGCTATTTTGGATGAAGCTAAGAGGTTGCAACTCATTTTTGGGTCAGTGTTATCAAAACTTCTTTCCCTAAGAAGATGCGATGCTGAATTTTTTTGGTGTTAAGCTCAAAAATGGAAATTTTGAAGAAAATGTATCAAAAAATCAAACTATTGATAGATCAATATTTAAAAAGGTGTTAATTCCTATTAGATAGCCATACTATTTTATCAACAGATAGAAGACTCTTGCCTATATTATTGGTGCTATTGGGACTTCTTGGATCTGTTACATGGAAAGAGCATATTGAAGTTATCTCTCTCACCTAGTCGTGTCTCTGCTACAAAAGAAGCACATCTTTCCCTCAAGGCTTGATTAAGAGAGAATAGTGACATTAGGAGACAAAAAAATACAAATCCTATATCCTATATGAATCATATGGTGACAGTCAAGCAAAGATCTCAGGGGTGCTTAATGCAAGAGAATAATGTACTAAAATAAGAAAATGTGACAATTTTGATGATAAAAAAGGTTGGGTAGCAATCCTTGTAAGGGTCTAAGCATTAAATCCTAAGTAAAGGATCAAGAAAATGTTGAATGCATATCATGGAAAGGGCAGTCCAGAATACAATGGTGGGAAGGATAGTTAGACGATAGGGTGGTCTAATATAATAAAATGGAAAGTATGATAGTCACATAAGAGACAGTCTGTGACAAAGTGCTAGAGGCAGTCTTAGGATATTTTCTTCCAAAACCAAATCCTCATGAAGAAAATGGAAATGCTCAGAAATTTCATGTGCTAGAACATTGGAAATGACTATTGATATAATCCAAGGCAAGCATACATCAATTACTTGAAAAGATCCTAAAGGAAATATTCAAACTAAGCATTTTAGTACCCATTCTTTGCTTAAATGTAATGAAGGGATTTGATGTAATAGATGAAAATTCTTGTGACAAAGCTCTTAGAAAGCATGTGTTTATACTGAGCATAAATAGATGATGACATAATAGTGGGAAGTATGACAACATGAATTGTTAGGCCTATGGTAAACCTATACACCTTGCAAGGCAGATAAATGCAATTAGTCTACAAAAGTATGTGAAAATTCTGATCTATAGCTTCTCCTATGCCCTCCTAGATTTTTTACCATTTCAAACTCTCTACACATGTTTAGAAGCTTGAAGAAATAGAAGTGGCAGAAATTAAAGGATTTGTTGGATGATTAAGAGGTGGTTTGGAAAGTTGGAGATTTTGAAAGTAAATTTGAGTGACTTGGACAATAGTTGAGAGTGACTTGGAGGCCAGTTGAGAAAATATAGCAGTAGTTGGAGAGATATAGGATGTAATTTGATGACTAGGATAGAATTTGAGGGCATTTATTGAGGCAATTTGAATAGGAATGGAAAGCTACAAGCATCTGGTTGGTTCAAAGAGTAGGTATAGGATGAGTTGGAAAACAAGTAGGAATCTCTTTAGTAGAAAATGAGACAAAAGTAGTTGAAAAGGTCAACATTCTTCTATCTACACCTACTTGAAGTTTTTGGTGGAGTCAAACAAGGAAATTTTTGTTGTTGCAAGTATGAGCAAGTTTGGTGGTGTTGTCAATAATATTGTCATTGATGTCAACACAGTTCAAAATGTTGCAGATTGTGCATGTATAGTTGAGATGCTATTGAGATGTTGTGAGTACATGGAGCTATCCTTATGATGTTGGAGATGTGTTGAAATGATGGGTTACCAAGTGCTTTTGAGAAAATTAATAAAGAGTGAAGTTAGAGTTATGTATGTGTTCAGAATGTGCTTCGGTATGTGCTCCATGTTTCTTCTATGTTGATCCTATGCTTGTGCAGATATGAAGGGTTATTGTTAAGGATCTATTGGTGACATTCCTTGATTTGTAGCTTCTAGTTTGATAGAGTGAGACAGTTGTGTTCACCGGTGTGTGAACTAGTTTGGCAGAATTGGCTGTCTATGGACTAGGAGAAATGTTTCTGCTCTACAATCCTCTGCTATTCTATTTCAGGTCTTGCAGATTTGGAATGTCTTGTAATGGTGTTCTTTGGGTTTTGGCAGAGATGTTCATGGTTTGGTGCTTTGGAAGTTGAGTTTCAGAATTGTTATGTGTGTTTGCACAGTCTGGATGGACTGTTGGAAGGTGTTCTGTGTTTGAAGGTTGTTGCACTTGTTGCATATGTATCTGAAGGTATCTAAGATGTGTTCTCATGCATAATGAAGTGTGTTACATTTCCTGCATGTTATCTTCTTGTTAGGAAGCATGTACTTAAATGTTCATTTGTGTTTTCATTAGGTTTGGCCAATCTGGTGTTTATACTTCATATGAAGAATTATAATTTAAATTGAGGAAGCATGTGGTTTATCCAAGAAGTTTCTTTTGGTCTTAGTTAAGTGTTTAATTGGTCCACTCTTATTCCTTTCCACCACAAGAATGTTGAGTTTTTGACCTAAATTGAATTTATGAAATGAAGCATATGTGGTCAACCTTGGAGAAGTTTCTAAGGTTGAAGATGGTATAAATGCAAGTCAAGATGTGAAGGATTAAAATATATTAAGTGATGAAGTAAGCCACAAGTGAAGAGCAGAGTTGTGTGAAAGTGAGTTGAGGCAGTAAAAATTTATTGTGTTAGATTCCTGAAAGCAGTGAGCTGAAGGTTTGTGTAATCTTCTAATCGAGGCTGTGAATGTGTGTAAATTGTTGTGGTGGATCTTTCTATTATCTTTTGTATCTGTAGGCAATACAAAGAAGCAGACGACAAAGTGAAGATACGAGAATTTGAAAATGGAAGAAGGTGAAGATATTGAGAGCCATTTCTAGAGGGTTGATCTAACAGTGAATGAAGTTAGGAATCAAGGGGGTATTTTGGCTGATGAAGATATAATAGAGAAGATTCTAATGACTCTACCGGAGTGTTGCAGTGATAAGGTTTCAGTTATTGAGGAAACACATGATCCTAAGAAATATACTAAAGAACAACTATTTGGCACCTTGATTGCATTTGAGATGAGAAAGTTTGGGAAGAAAGAAGAAAAGTTAGAAATAGAATTTAAAGCAACAAAGATTGAAGAAGATCCAGACAGTGATGGTTCAGATGAGTTGGAAGTGAACTTTACAAGGAAGTTGAAGAAAGGCATCAGTAAGTATAAAGGTATGTTTCCCTTTAAATGTTTCAGTTGTGGTAATATTGGTCATTATGCTTCAAGATGTCCAAATAGAGCTATACATAAGAAGAACAAAGATCATAAAGATAGATAGGATAAGAAATAAAAAAAATTGTATTTTGTTAGAGAAGAAGCTGGAATCTCTGATGATGAATTCGATTGTGAGGGAGATAATAGTGAATGCTTGTTCTTAGCTTTGGGGAATAAATCTATATCTACTAACCCTAGAAAATGTGCAAGAAAAAGTGATTCGAAGAAAAAGAAGGATGGAATGGAAGGTACTTTGGTCATAGCCTTTCATTCTAGATAGGATGAAGACTATTGGATGATTGAAAGTGGATGTTCAAATCACATGACTGGAGATAAAATTAAGTTCACTAAACTCAAAAAGTATGATGGTGGTTTGGTCATGTTTGGTGATGACTTTGTAGAAAACATTGTTGGGAAAGGTACAATTATTTTTGATGGAATAGACAACACTGATGATGTATATTATGTTAAGGGTTTTTCATAACCTTCTGAGTGTTGGACAGATGTGTAGCAAAGGTTTTAAACTTGTGTTTCAGGATAACACCTATGAGATCATAAAAGGATTACGAGCTATGGTTGATGTAGGAAGGAGAGCTCATGGAAACATCTGTCAGCTTAAGAGTGTTGATGGTTAGTGCCTTGTATCTCAAGTTAATGAAAGTTGGATGTGGCACCAGAGAATGGGACATGTAAACTTTGATAACCTATTCAGGATTAGTTCAAGAGATGTTGTCTGAGGTCTACCTAAAATTATAAAACCTGCTAATACTGTTTGCAAAAGTTGTCATTTAGGGAAACATACAAGATGCTATTTCAAAGGAAAAGAGAAATCTACTACCGAAATGCTAGAATTAATTCATACAAACCTCTATGGTCCTACTAGAATAGGAAGCTTAAATGGTGAAAGGTATTTCATGCTCCTTATTGATGATTACTCTTGAATGACATGGGTTGCTTTTCTTAGAGAAAAGACTCAGGATCTGGATAGGTTTAAAGTGTTCAAAGAAAAAGTAGAAAATGAAGTGAACCTAAGAATCAAATGTTTGAGATCTAATAGAGGTGGAGAATTCACTTCTAGTGAGTTTAACACATTATGTGAAGAGAATGGCATAAAGAGACACTTGTCTGCTCTGAGAACCCCTCAACAGAATGGAGTGGTTGAAAGAAAGAACCAGACTGTACAGGAAGTTGCAAGAACCATGATGAAAGAATCAAATGTACTTGATGTGTATTGGAGAGAGGCAATACACATTGCTATTTATGTTCTTAACAAAGCTCAAATCAGAGGTAACGACACAAAGACTCCTTATGAGTTATGGATTGGTAAGGCTCCTATTGTGAAGTGCTTTAAGGTATGTGGAAGCATATGTTACATTAAAATAGATGATGAGAATCATTGGAAGTTTGATGCTAGATGTGATGAAGGGATTTTCCTTGGATACTCTACTACTAGCAAAGCTTATAGATGCTTTAATAAAAGATTGATGAAGATTGTTGAGAGTGCTAATGTGAAGGCTGATGAAGATATGCACAAACCTATTAAGATAAGTGAAGTTGAACCAGATAATCCTATTTGCACACTTGTACCTGAAGAAAATAAGGAAGAGAAAGAAGAAAAAAACAAAGAAGAAGAAAATGAACCAAAACTTGTTTCTAAGACTCCTAAGTATGTCCAGAAGAATCATCTAGAGGAACAAATAATTGGAGATAAGAGTGAAGGTGTGAAGAAAAGAATTAAAGTAGCAACTGAGGTAAATCTGTTTTCATTTTCTAAAATATAACCTAAGTCTGTATGTGAAGCATGTGAAGATGAGAGTTGGGTTAGCGCTATGAAAGAAGAGTTGCAACAAATAGAGAAGAATGAGACATGGGAACTAGTTCCTAGACCTGAGAATAAGAATGCAATTGGTTCGAAATGGGTATTCAGGAATAAGTTGAATGAAAATGGTGAATTTATAAGAAACAAAGCAAGACTTGTACACAAGGGATACTCACAAGTTGAAGGAATAGACTTTGAAGAGACATCTTCCCTAGTGGCGAGAATTGAATTTATTAGGATGTTTTTGGAATTTTTTGGCCACAAGGATTTTAAAGTATATCAAATGGATGTCAAGTCTGCATTCCTCAATGGTGAACTAGACGAATTATACATGGAACAACCTGAAGGATTTTAGTTATCATACAAACCAAATATGGTTTGTAAGTTGAAGAAGGCATTGTATGGACTGAAACAAGCTCCCAGAGCTTGGTACGCAAGATTAGA
This sequence comes from Sequoia sempervirens, assembly GCA_007258455.2. NCBI lineage: Eukaryota > Viridiplantae > Streptophyta > Pinopsida > Cupressales > Cupressaceae > Sequoia > Sequoia sempervirens. The sequence goes on along the minus strand of VDFB02058242.1, from coordinate 717,104,882 downwards.
TAGATACCTGACACAACAAGGATTTAGCAAAGGCTCTGCTGACATCAATCCTTACTTCAAAGTGCAAGGTAACACAATGTTGATAGTGGTAGTATATGTTGATGATATCATCTTTAGAGGAAATGAAGTTATGTGTAAGAGATTTGCAGAGGAAATGCAAAAAGAATTTGAAATGTCCATGATTGGTGAGTTGAATTTATTTCTTGGTCTTCAATTAAATCAAACTGATAAGGGGATATTCATTTCACAATCAAAGTATAAGAAAAAGATGTTGAAGAAGTTTGGAATGGATGACTCTAAATTGGTTAGTACTCTATGGTGACCAGATGTAAGCTGAGTAAAGATGATGAATTTGCTAAAGCTGATAAGAGCAAATACAAATCTATGATTGGTGGATTGTTGTATATTACTGCTACCAGACCAGATATAATGCATGCAGTAGGCGTAGTCACCAGATTTCAAGAAGAACCTAAAGAAGCACATATTATAGCTATAAAGAGGATATTCATATATCTTAAAGGTACACCAGATTATGACTTATGGTATCCTAAGGATACTGATTTCACCTTAAGTGCCTATACCAATGTAGACTAGGTTGGTTGTGTGGATGACCGAAAGAGTACCAGTGGAGATGCTTTCTTTCTTGGTGGAATATTGGTTGCATGGTTAAGTAAGAAACATGACTTGGTTTCTTTATCCACTGTAGAAGCAAAATATATTGCTGTAGCATCTTGCTACACACAGGTTTTATGGATGAAGCAAACATTGAAGGATATTGGAGTGATATGTGATGCACCTATTCCTATCTTCTGTGACAATACAAGTGCTATAAATATTTCAAAGAATCTAGTAATGCATTCAAGAAGAAAACATATATCTAACAAGTATCATTTCCTGAGAGAGAAGGTGTTGGAGAATAAAGTTAGGCTGGAGTATGTGTCTACAAAGGAACAAATTGTAGATATATTTACTAAGGATCTTCCGAAGGATACTTTTGAGTATCTCAAGGAGAGGTTGGGGGTCATTGGCCCTTTGAACTAGGTGCACATGAAGGTGCATCAGTCTAGTAGATCCATATATTTTTCATTTATCTGGACTAATGAATGGGTCTACTCCACAGGGGGAGTAGAAATTTTTTCATTGTTGCAGTATGAGTTGCATGGGTGCACTTCTAAGGGGGAGTGATAAGAGATTTTGATCTTTTCCATTGATTTCAATGGGGGAGAGAGAGTCATGTGAAAAATAGTAGAGGAGGAAGAGAAGGTGTTTTCCCTAGAATATTGCGAATGCATGAGAGTGTCGTCTTTGATGGTTTTTCACATAATGTGTTTCCATCAATGAAAAAGGGGAGATTTTTGCAAGTATGAGCAAGTTTGGTGGTGTTGTCATTAATGTTGTCATTGATTTCAACATAGTTTAGAATGTTGCAGATTGTGCATGTATAGTTGAGATGTTGTTGAGATGTTATGAGTATATGGAGATATCCTTATGATGTTGCTGATGTGCTGAAATGATGGGTTACCAAGTGCTTTTGAGAAAATTAAAAAAGAGTGGAGTTAGAGTTATGTATGTGTTTAGAATGTGCTCCGGTATGTGTTCCATGTTTTTTTCTGTGTTGATCCTATGCTTGTGCAGATCTGAAGGGTTGTTGTTAGGGATCTATTGGTGACATCTCTTGATTTGTAGCTTCTGGTTTGATAAAGTTAGAAAGTTGTGCTCACTGGCGTGTGAACTGGTTTGGAATAATTTTATGTCTATGGATTGGGAGAAATGTTTCTGCTTTGCAGTCCTTTGCTATTCTGTTTCAGGTCTTGTGGATTTGGAATATGTCTTGTAATGGTGTTCTCTAGGTTCTGGCAGATATGTTCATGTTTTGGTGGTCCAAAAGTTGAGTTTTAGAATTGTTGTGTGTTTGCATAGTCTGGATGGATTATTGGAAGGTGTTCTGTGTTCAAAGGTTGTTGCACTTGTTGCGAATGTATCTGAAGGTATTTGAGATGTGTTCTCATGCATAGTGAAGCATGTTACATCATCCACATGTTATCTTCTTGTCAGGAAGCATGTACTTCAACGCTCATTTGTGTTTTCATTAGGTTTGGCCAACTTGGTGTTTACACTTCATATGAAGAATTAAAATTTAAATTGAGGAAGTGTGTGGTTGATTCGATATATTGATTTTGGTCTTGGTTAAGTGTTTAATTGGTCCACTCTTATTCCTTTCCACCGTGGGAATGTTGAGTTGCTGACCTAATTTGAATTTATGAAATGAAGTGTATGTGGCCGACCTTGGAGAAGTTTCTAAGGTTGAAGATGGTATAAATGCAAGTCAATATGTGAAGGATTAAAATATACAAAGTGACGAAGTAAGCCACAAGTGAAGAGTAGAGTTGTGCGAAAGTGAGTTGACGTAGCAAAAATTTATTATGTTAGATTCTTGAAAGCACTGAGCTGAAGGTTTATGTAATCTTCTAATCAATGCTGCAAATGTGTGTAAATTTCTGTGGTGGATCTTTCTATTATCTTTTGTATCTATAGGCAGTGAGCCTCCCTATTGGACAATGAGTCCTTTCTGTAGGCAGTGAGCATTTTTATTCAGGTAGTGAGCCCTTGGAAGTGAGCCTCTTGTATTTGGTTTTTCTGTCACTTTATATTGTGAGTTAATCCTCACCGTGGTTTTTCCCTTATTGGGTTTTCCACAAATTCTGGTGTTCGTTGTGTTGATTTTTCTTTTTGTTATTTGTATTTCATGTTCACACTTAATAACAAAATAGTGTGGTTGTAAAGTTGATAAGTGTTTGAATTTGGTGACAACTGATTCACCCCCCCTCTTAGTTATCCTCACCTTTAACAAGTTTCAGACAACCAAGTGGAGAGGAAGCAGTCAATTCAAGAAATTTTTTGACTTGTTCAAATTGTAACACATGTCATCTATCCATTATAACTAGTTATTGAGAATTAGGAAAGCTTGTATGCTCAAAAGGTACACCTACCTTCATTTCACTTCATTTCTTGCATTTTCTTATTGTAGGTTGTAACTTTTGTGAGTTCTTCTCAACAAAAAATACTCCATTGTAACTCAAAAACTAGTCATATTGTGACTGAAAATAGATGTAATTTTCTATATTTTAAGAGAAAATCTGTCATTTTCAAGCATGTACTATTGTAAATTCACCTTTTAGCAATAGAGATATTAGTTTTCCTCCTTCAAGTACTTGTTACTATTGTGTGCAAGTGATAATTGATGTTATTTTTGCGATTTCATGCATGAATCCTTGAATATGTCTTATTTTGGAACCTTTGAATAGGAAAAGCATATTTTGTGTAGGTTATAGTTTGTGTTTAGGTGAAAAATAGCTTCTATTTGTGAAGGAAACTTCATTTTCTTCCTTCTAGGATTGAAAATCATTCAACCTCTCAATGAAACACTGATACATGAGTATGTTTAAGTTGGGTTGTAAAGAAATAGTTGAGTTATTGGTCTTTGTGTGTCAAGACAACAATCTAAACCTTGAGCAAACATTTTTGGTGCATCACCTCATGTAGTTAGATTTCAATTTCAAGCCATCTTTCTACTCTTTTCCTTAGTAATATTTAGTTTAGTTCATATAGGTGAACACCAAGGGGAACTGGCCCTCTCTGGAGGTTCTTTCCATCATTGGTGACCCACAAACATGGAAAGATCCCATGTTTCACTAGTTTGTTGAGTTTTTTAAAACTTAGTAAGGGTGCACTTCTAGGTGATAATAGTTACAAATGATTGGAAAGGGAAAGAGAGGCACACCATGTTATTAGTTTGTGCTAATTAACTATATCATTGTCTAAATTACATTTACAGTCATAACTTTTGAAAGTACATAAATTCTCTACAGCCAAATTTACAAAATATTTTAAAGATTCTTCAACCACTAGGACTGTAACATACAATATCATAGAGCGTAGGAGGAAACTATTTGAGAGTATTAATAATTGTATGAAATAAAGCTATCTCTATAGGATCCATATGGAAGCTAAAGCTCTTGAATCAACTTATTTTTAATGTGTCTTGGCTATTTAGATACTGGACTTCAATATTGGTATATATTCATAAATATTTCTAAATTATTCTTATTTTTTTCTATTTATAAATGTGGGGATTTATTTTGAACCCTTGGCCTAAAAAAATAAAGAACATTAAGATTATATTGAGGGTCTTTTATTCTTGATGTAATCCTTGCGTTCTTTATGTTTTTAGGCTAAGGATCCTAGATATACTTGATTACACACTTTCCAAATAAAAATTCCAATACACACTATAGGAAGCTAGCATGGAAAAATAATATTTATAATATCCTAAGATTAATCTATTGCATCTTTTATTTTGAATTTTTATGTGACCTTTCACAACTCGATTGTCCCCACACTCCATGGGCTAAAATTTGATATTTGTATGGAGACACTTGTTCATCTCCATTTTATGATCATTGCTATGGAAAAGCTCATACCCATTTATGATGTAGATAATGATGATAGTACCTTATAGGGTTTTTCATATTTGGAGGGTCTTGAACATTATGACGAAATTGAGACTTCTTCTATCTCTCTTTCTCTTACATTTGAAGTCATAGGCTCCTAAAATTGTATGATTTACCATCTTGAGGTTGAGGACATATTTAGCTTTTTTTATTTGGACAATATTATATCTCCTCTTAATCCTACTTCAAATTCAGAGTAGTAGGTTATAAATTATCTTCTTGATTTATATTCTTGAGATGACCACTTTATAGGAATCATAGTTTTGTTTTATGAATCACATATTACAACTTTATGAGACATTCTTGAGCATATTCAACTCTTAGTTTATGAAAACCATTTCATAGTCTTATCATATCTACTTTGTCTTTGGATCTTGGATTTCATTTTTCTTCAGGAATACTAAATGAATTTAAAATTCATGAATACTTGTGATCAAATGGGCAAGCACTTGTATGTGATTTGACAAGATAAGAGATGATCATAGTCAAAGACACATGAGAGAAAAAAGAATTTAATTCTTGAAAGGATAAAAGGAATTAAAAATTCCTTGGAGGTTGATTAGGCTAGTTAATGAAGGATTAGGAAGGGTTAGGTGGCTAAGAGAGATTATCTTCCTTCTTGCAAAAGTTGGAGGATGTGACACATCCTAATCAAGGATTAGGCATGTGCACATCTCTAATGATGGAATTAGGAGATTTGATTAAGATTAAGGAAGGGATGTGACATGTGAGGAATTAAATAAATGTCATATTTATTTAATTCATTTGATAAAATGGGTAAGGTATTTAATTATTAACTAAATACCTTAGGGGTTTAGATGAACTTTAGAGGTATTAATTAAATAATAGTGATATTATTTAATTATTGAGGATAAAGGGATATTTAGATGGAAAAAGGGGTAAATTTGGATAAATTAAGTGTCCAAATTTGGATTCTATAGATCCAACATGGTGGGGTGTGAAATATGACCTTTCCTAGCATAAAACTACCTACCTAGATGTGTTGGAATTGTTGGTTTGACCACACAATGAATAGTACAAAAATTATGCCACCTTGCTACTTTCTCTTCAATGCATTTATGCTTTTTCCAATGTGTAAATACTTATCACCATGGCCAAATGGATTGGAGATATGAAAAATTGAGAGATATTATTGTAGAGGGAGCCTACATTACCTTATACCTTAAAAAAAATGGTTTCTAAGTGTCACAATTTCCAGGAAAGAGCTTGTTAAAGTTTGTCACATTTTCGCATGTAGGGCTCTTAAGAGACCATCGATACAATGTAGCCTAGAATGATTTGGAATGTTGGGGTGAAAAATAGGACCTTTCCTAACATAAAACCACCCACCTAGATGTGTTGGAACTGCTGATTTGGATACACAACAAACATAAAAAAAATTATGCCACCTTGCAACTTTATCTTCAATGCATTTGATTCTTTTTCCAACATGAAAAAACTTGTCACCTCATCCTTTAAATAAGTGATTGGAAAGACTTAGGGCTCTTAAAAAAACTAAGAGAGGTCATTGTAGAGGGACCCTACATGACCCTATACCTTTAGATGGCATGTTTTTAAGTGCAACAGTTTTTGAGAAAGAACTCATCAAATTTTTCCACTTTTCACACTTAGGGCTCTTAAGGGATCTTCGATTCAATGTAGCCTCTAGAATGATCCAAAATGATGGGGTATGAAAAAGGAACTTTCCTAACATAAACCTACCCACTCAAACATGTTCAAATGATTGGTTTGGTCACATGATGAACATAACAAAAAGTATGGCTCTTGAAATTTTTTTATATGTTTTATCATTTTGCTAAGCTATATTTAAAGGGAGTATTATTTCAATATTTTAATTTACTTTCAATATATGTTTTTGATGGGGAAAGGAAAGTTTTTAGGGGACTCAAAACCAATTACAAGATGATTTTGAAGGGTCTCAAAACCCTATCCAATGAATCATGCTTCAACAAAGATAAACCACAAACGAACAACATCCCAACAACAACAACACCAAAGGCTGCACAAAGGTTTTGAGGGGACCTAGAACCCTTTAATAACCAAGTTTACAATGGCCTAGAACCAAAAGGTTTTGAAGGGACATTACACCCTTTACAATCAGGTTTTAATAGGGACCTTGAAACCTTAACAACCTAATTTATCCAAGCAACAATCAATGTAAATAAATCAACAAACAACTATAAAGCATCAACATTCCAACATCAACCCTCAACCAACATGCAAACAACCTAATTCATCCAGGAAACAATCAACCCAACAATAGAATACTATAAACCAACAACATTCCTACAACACTCCTCTGCCGACTTATAAATCAAAGCAAACAACCCAACCAAAATCTCAACCAAAAAATGAGAAAAACAAGGTTGAGCCAAGGGAGAGAGCCTCCCCAAACAAATAACTAAATTGCAGCAACACTCCACCAAACTGTGAATAGAAACCTACCAATATTACCATATCACATGGGACACCAACCCAAACTCCACCTCAAGAGGAGGGGGCTCACCTCTAAAAGAGAGGATGAAATGAAACCCAAAACCTCCAAATCCACCAATCTCCTCCTCATACAAGCAAAACCTCAATAAGAGCCAACATAAAGGAGAAGAGATACAGAGCAACATTACAACTACCAACTCCAACTTGATAGAAGAAGTACCCACTTGAAAAGGAATAGTCTCCCCCTCTATACGAGACTCCAGCTATAGATCCCAGTAGAAAGTGAAATTAGAAGGAAAGACACCCCATCCCAAGGAAACCCTAGCATTAGGTACTGAAAGGAGGAAGTAGAGAACTCTTCAAAAAAAGCACAAAACTAGGCCCAAAAATAACACCATGAACATAACCTAGCCAAAAATAGATAAGCCACAATTTGCACACCAAAAACCAATCCAAAGGACCACGAGCAGAGATCCAAGCCCAAGGAAAACAAAAGCAAACAAGACCCAAGAGGGAAGAGGGAGCCCCAACAAGAAGGACACTGAGAGACAACCTAACCATAAAGCCCCCAAGCTACCCCAACACTTCAGTCAGAGCCAAAGATAGGCTGAAACTCCATAGATCCAACCGAAGGAAGGCACCACCAAACCACTAGAGGGAAACTAGGAGCACCCACAAGATGCCCAAGCTAGATCCACCACTAGAGCACCACCAGAAGGGCAACAAAGATGGGTAGAGGGGAACACCAAAGGAATTAGTTAGAAATAAATCCAACATAGAAAGCCCCCAAGCTATCCCATTACACTGAATAGGACTAGAAATAGGCCAAACTTCCAACCAATCCACCTTGCAGAAAAAAGAACCTCTACAACCACACACCACAGAGAACCTCCAGGCAATACCAAAGAAGAAGAATAAATAAGCATTAGGAATCTTCACAACACACAACCTCCAAAAATGCCACAAGAAAGCCCAACAAGCAAGAGAAAATCCAGAGCAAGTGACCCAATAGAGAGAACCCAATAGCCACGAAGAGCCATGACCAAAGCCAAAACAAATAAAAAGCTCGAGAGGAGACACACTCGAGCTCCCAAGGACCAAGCAGAGGAGACCACCAAAAGACATCCCCAAAGATTGCATTCACCCAAAACAAAAACCACAACTGTAGAGGAAAGAAGAAGGGGCAACACAACTACCTAAACCATCCCAACAAGGTCATCACCATTGCCATCATCATCTTCACCATCTGTAGATTTCAAATTGTAGATGTCGTGCCCATTCCCACCCATCTTCCACTTCCGCTCCTTATTGTGTTTGTTATGTTCTACCTTACTTTCAATATATGTTTATCCTAAGTATGATGTTACACTTGTTCATTAAGTTCACTTAGGTAAGGTAGGATAAGATATTGAGTTGTACACATTCTCCTTATTTCATTGGATTTCTATTTCTCCCTATCCTTGCATATTTAGAAACTTAGATAGGAAATTCCTTATTTTTTGTTCTATGCCTTATCCTCATCCTCATTGGACTTGGAAAATTTATTTATTTTATATTGTAGCTTCCTTTCCTTCCTAAGTGAAATAAAAAAGTTCTCTTTATGATCTCTTAATGTAGATTTGTCTTCTTAACACTTACACATATTGCATAATATTTTCTCTATAATTTATTATGCATTTTAAGTTTTATTAATCCTATTTTTTTTGGGTTTATCATCTATTTATTAGATTCAAACACTAAATAACTTAATACAGATACTACAAGGTTATGACATTATCATTGATGGATTCTTATAACATTTGGATGTGGTTTGCAAGAAAACTATAACTTTAGTGTACGCATTGTGATGAATATTTTGTAAGAGAATTATAACTATGTTGTATTCCCTACTACTTGAACTCTTCCTTAATGGTTCTCACATAGAAATAGGCTTCTCATATCTTATTGAATTTAACTAGATTCATCTTAGACTAATTGGATGTTCATAGGTTGTTATGGACCTTAAGGACTTGATCTTTCTCTAATTCAAATAATCCTAACCTCGCATAGAGATAATGAAATACAATGGTGTAGGTATCGACTAATTAGTCATGCCCATGTTGTGATTGTGACAATTGCATGTAAAAACAACATAGACATCGTGTGTACCCATGCCCTACCCTTGTGCTATCTCCACTCATAGAGAAATCATTGGCATAATGTAGCCTGAAATGTTTGGGAGATTTTTGTTGTAAAACAAGGCCTTCCACAACATACACATGCCCACATGGACTTTTTGGGTTTGAAGGTTTGGCTCCATGACACAGAAAAATAATTAGGCTTCCGTACAACTTCACATTGCATGCATTTGCATTTGTTTGGGGCACAAAATAAAATTTCACCACGATGAAATGGTATGAAGTATTCAAAATCTAGGAGAGGTTATTGTAGAGGGGCCTCACTCACACCTATAGGTTTAGAAAGAGCATTCGTATGTGCCATCGAATCCAAGATACAACATGTCAAAGTTGAAAAAAATTATACTTAGGGATATTAAGAGAAATCATTAGTACAATGTAGTACAGAATGTTCAAGAGAGTTGGGGTGCAAAATAGGACCATTCCTAGTATATAAATTCCCACTTGAATGTGTTGAAACTGATGGTTTCACCCCATGAAGAAGAAAACAAAAATTAGGCTACCTTGCAACTTCACATTCCATGTGTTATTATTTTTGGGGCAGTAGAAAAACTTTCACCACAACCAAACAACTTGGAGATATGAAAAACTAAGAGAGGTTATTATATAGGAACCCTACATAACCATGTACCTTTAGAGGGAACATTTATTAGTGTCACAGTTTCCAAGAAACAACTCATTAAATTTTTCCACTTTTTGGCACTTAGGGCTCTTAAGAGAAAGCGTCAGTATAATGTAGCTAGGAATGATATGGCATGCTTGATGTGAAACATGACCTTTCCTAGTATTAACACACCCAATTAGATGTGTTGGAACTATTGATTTCATTGCACGATGAACATGACAAAAATTACACCACCTTGTAACTTTCTCTTCAATGTATTTGATGCTTTTCCAAAGTGAAAAAACTTGTCACCATGACCAAATAGATTGGAGATATGAAAAAATGAGATAGTTTATTGTAGAGTGACCCTACATGACTAAGTACCTTTAGATTTTTTTTTTGTAAGTGCCATGATCTCTCAGAAAGTTCTCATAAAAGTTTGCCAATTTTTGCACTTAGGGATCTTAAGAGATTGTCAATACAATGTAGCCTGGAATGATCCAACCTATTGGGGTGAAAAACAAGACCTTTCCTACCATAAACCCACCCACTCAAACATGTTGGAACTATTGGTTTGGCCACATAGTGAAAAAAACAAAAAATACACTACCTTGCAACTTTCTCTTCAATGCATTTGTTGCTTTTTCAAATGTGAGAAAGCTTATCACTACGAGAAAATGGATTGGAGATATAGAAAATTGAGAGAGGTTATTGTACAGGGACCCTACATGACCTTGCATCTTTAGATGAAATGGTTTTAAGTGCCATAGTTTGCAAGAAAGAGATTGTTAAATTTTTCCACTATCATTGTTACAATGTAGCCTAGAATGATCCGACATGATGGGGTGCTAAACAAGACCTTACCTAGCATAAAACCTCCAATTTGTATATGTTGGAACTATTGGTTTGGCTGCGTGATGAACATAAAAAAAAATTACTCCACCTTACAACTTTCTCTTCAATGTATTTGATGCTTTTTACAATGTGCAAAAACTTATCACCATGTCCAAATGGATTGGAGATATGAAAAATGAGAGAGGTTATTGTAGAGGGACCCTACATGACTCTATACCTTTAGACATAATTTTTGTAAGTGACATGGTTTGTAAGAAAGAGATCATCAAAATTTGTCACTGAACCAACAATTTTGTGGTTGGGATTCTATAGACTACTCTTGCACTCTTAGGATCTTCCACCTAAAAGGAGAGAGATAAAATAACCAAAAAAATTGAAGTGGTTCACTCAAATAGAAGATTGTATGATGTAATTATGATTGAATGCAATGTTGTAAATGTAACTAACTAATGAAATTGATTTATTATTGATGGAAAACCTATGAAATATGTAATGTTTGAAAACATAATGTGATATGCAAGAATGAACTAAAACATGAACAAATGAAAAGTAGAATTGAAAGAAGGTTGAATAGAGTGCACCTAGGAAATGAATGCTGAATTTGGAATGATCTGAATGCTAACAAAAATTAGTCAAAATCACCAGTGGGACTCATTTGCCACTGGTGGCAAATCAATCTTGCTATTGGCAAAAACTCCTGAAAACTAGTTTCCGGCTATTGGGAACTGGAATATGACAGAATCTACTTTTTTAGCCTTAAGGTGGGACTCATTCGCCACTGATGGAAAATCAGTCCTCTCCCAAAATTCTGTGAAATCAAAGGTCAATTCTATAGCTCTAGATCTGGACTTGTCTTCTTGTCGGGTTGACGGAGTCAAATCTACAAAAAATGAACTGCAGGTTGTCGCCAAGCTTGAAATAGGGTTTAGTTGACTTGAAACACTTTGTTGAATTCTTGACCACCTTTCAACACCTAATTGCTTGATAAATCTGCATACAAAAGTCTGCAAACACACATGCAAAAGGGGGAAAATGGTTAAGGGTTAGGTTATAGGGATTTGCCTCGGTCAGATCCCACTTTGGTAATCAAATCCTTAATGAAGAAATGAAATGAAATGAACAAGGAAAGATGAATAAATAACATGCAAATGTCCTAAACTCACCACAACCTTGTTGAAGAAATATGAAGTTATGTCAATGGCTACTCCAAAATGCTTAATTGATGCTTGATTAAATGATGCAAAGAGCTCAAATGCTAATTGATGTTTAGTGAATGCAAGTGAATGAGGAGATGTAAAATGAGGACAAAAACACTTATTTATACACTCTTGTTCTCTAACAACCCAAGGATACCTCATCACAGGCCGACATAAGGTAATTTTGAATAAAAACCCAAAAGAAAATTTGAATTATTTTGAATTTGGATCCAAGAGGGACTCATTCGCCACCCATGGTGAATGGGTCCCACCTTGGGCTTGTAAGTGGGTGTCGGGAATTAACTTGCACTTAATGTTGTTTTTCTGGTTTACATTCAAAAATACACTTAATTAAGCCTTATGAGTGCATAAAGGGGTCAAATAAAGCATAAGAAAGGTGTAAATAATGAAGACAAGCCTAGAAAAATATGAAATCTTGTTACAAGACTTTACAACACTTCAAAATAGGACTTGATAAGTGATGAAAAGGTGATTTTTAGGTGAATTATAATGAGAAGAGTCTAGAAATGTGTAGAAATGTGTTACAACACTTCACAACACCTTCACAAGATGTCATAATTTGAATATTTAGGACCTAATGTGAATGCATAAGTCACATTACAACATTAAAGAAAAATAGACCAAGCATCATGAGAGAAAGACCTAAAAGACCATGAAAATGTCAATGATCAATTTTTCTATGGTACATTTAGCCCCCACTTTAGTGAGAGGATGGACTTGCTTCAAACTCACACTAAAGTAGCCATGCATATCAAGAGCGATGAAAATGCACTTATGCCAGCTAGATGGAATGACAACAATCAAGAGGGATGATGAATCCCCCAGGATGAAGATCCCATGGAAAACTAAACATAAGAACAAAGGAACACACATTGTGAACGAGAAAGAGAGAAGAAAGAATCAAATTGAGCTTTGATTGTTTATCCAACTAGTTGTAGATAAGATCTAGGCTGCTTGTGAGAAAAAGAGAATGTATACTCACTCTAGGGTGATGAAACTTATGACAGTCTATTGGGTGAGAAGGCCCAAAAGTTGAGAAACATACACTAGTTGGTATCCACCCACAAACACATAGGTGGTTATGGGGAAATTTGTGCCGCTGAATGGGCTTCCCACTCAACCATATTAAAGTTATACCTCTTGATAACTTTAATAAGGCACCACAAAGGAAAATGATGGTTTGTGCTTCATGAGACAAGCCAAGCTTCATATACTTGGAAATAATGAACAAAGTGCAAGGTACCACATGCATGCAAGTTGTGTTATGCAAGGTGGCAAAGATGTAAATGGTAAAATGCAAAAATGTAAAATGTAAAAGGCGTTCAAAGGATCCTTGTTAAGTTCTTGCAAGGTTTATCATTTAGGGAACATTGTGTTTAATGTATCCAAGAGAGGACCAATCAAAGAATAAAAGATTCACAACTTAGGGGATGTAGTGTTTCACACCAGGCTAGTCAGAGGAATGCAATATGCTAAGATAGATCATAATTATGAAGGGAATCATACCCAATATCATCCAAAAAGTGACAAACGCATCATATGAAGTGACAAGGCTACACTAAGAATGCAAATGAAATGATGCCAATGTATGCCCCCACTTTAAAGAAATTGCTACACATCGATCTGTGAGCAATTACTTTAAAGTAGCAAAGGAAAGAAAATGCAAAAAGAAAAAAAAGACATGAGATCCAACTTGGAAAGCCCCTATGCCAAGTCATATGTTTCCAAGTAAGGCTGCTTCATGTAAATGGAAAAGAAAATAAAAGAAAGGGGAATTCCCCCCAGAAAGCAACACACCAAACACATAAGGGATCAATGGATTTGGGGTTAGTATGTTCATTGCTGCAATGTTTTTATGAAAGAGCTCAAAACTATCATCATTCCCCAAAGCACATAGAACTGGAAGAATGACACAAAGAGAGCGAAAACAAATAGAAAAAAAAAGTCCGTTTTGGGTCAACATGGGAGAGACATTGCGGTCTCAATGCTTTGCATCATCCCCAAAAGGAAAACACAAGTGAAAAGAAAATGAAAAGTCAAAAGAAAAGGAAAAGCTTTTGGGTCAATATGAAGGAGAAATTCTGGTCTCAATGCCTTGCGTCATCCCCAAAAGGAGAACATAAGAAAAAGACAAAGGAAAAAGGAAAAGGGATCGATTGGGTCAACATGGAAGAGATATAGGGTGTCTCAATACTTTGCGTCATCCCCAAAAGGAAAACACAAAACAAAAGTGAAAAAGGACCTTTTGGGTCAACATGGAAGAGACATAGGGCATCTCAATGCTTTGCATCATCTCCAAAAGGAAAAACACAAAACAAAGGCGAAAAGGAAAAGATAAAGTATGACATATAGAAGAATAGACGTACAAATAGAGGAGGTGTACAAAGAGAGAGAACATCAAACACACATTACAAGGGAACACGATACACACATAAAAGCACACTAAACACAAAAAGGGGAGTAAGGAAAATGAATTCCAACCATCTAACAAGTCATCCACCTCCCAATCATGTTTAGTATATTGTGAGAGTGGTTGACTGTCCAAAGGAGGAATTGCAAGTGCTGAACTAGGAGATGTGATAGGTTCTTCACTTGGTGTAGAAGATTTATCATTTAAGCTCATGGTAGATGAAAATAAAGAGTTTAGATCATTATGTAGTTCTTTATCTATTCTTGTGATCTCCTCATCATCAAAATTGATTACGATGGGAGGACGAAGGGTTATTTCCAAGGAAGGGTGTATCAAGAGCTGTGGCTGTTGAATGGGATCATTGTATTGTGAGAGTTGGAATGTACTATCTTGTGGCATGTCAGGAGGAGGGTGATCATCTATTGCTTTTGTCAAAGGTGGAGGTTGATTTTCTTTGTTATTTTCATTTTTCATTTGATGATCAAGGAGACGACAACGACACCTATGCTCCCTAGCACCATAGTTTCTTTTAATTTTATTTTGAAGTTATCGAGGTGTAAGAGTAGGTTGAGCCACCATAGGTTCCTTTTCTTCTTGAGAGGGAAGAACAGAAGGAACCGAAGAATATGGTTCAATCACTTTCTCTTTGGCTTTATAAACTTGTTTAATGCGAGTAGGCATGACGGGATTGGCTTCATTTTCTCTTGGACATTTATATGAGGAAGGGGAGGTGTTGATGGTTGGTTTCTCATGAGGTTGTATTGGTCGTTCAATTTTAGACTCAAGCTGAAACATGGTCTCGTCTAGGATAGGAGAAGTGGAAGTGGACGGGGACATAGTGCAAAGAGACAATTTGGCTATTCATTTGGCTTTAAACTTTTGGTAGGTGATGAAAAGTAAATCTTTTCAAGGGGTGATGGGTTCCATTGGTCTAGGCCAAAAGGCTTCTAAGGAAAAATTACCTTTAGAGGACAATGGATTAAAGCCACTATGATGTACAGTAAATATCTCATTGCCATGTGGAAAGTTCAAACATTTGTGAACAATTGAAGGGACCGCTTTCATCGAGCGAAGCCAAGAATGACCTAGCAATAAACGAATTTGATCTGATTGTGGAATAATAGAAAATGTTACATCCAAAGTCTTGGGTCCTATCTGTATGGGGAGTATGATTGATCTGATCATAGGGAACACAAAATTAGTATGTATTTGAATCCATGTGGTTGGTTTATTATAATCATCTTGATAAAGTTCATGTAAGACTAAACATTCTTCTGTGGTCATATTCTTGCCACAAGTGGGATCTATTAATATCCCATTGGTGGGCTTATCATAGATGTGTCCAGCTATGTAAAGAGGACCATTAGGAAGCTTTTTAAGTATATCATGAGAAGAAAAAGTAATATCAAGAGATTTATTGGTTGGGCCCTTATGAGGGATAACATCTATTGTACCCACAAGTTCATCCAAAGGATTAACTTGGGTAACATTTGGAGTAATATCAGGTTGTTCATTATTTGTATCAATGTTCATCACATGAGTGTTTGAAGGTTCACTAGCCTTGACAAATGAAACATTGTGTTTAGGAATGGGGTTGGTAAAGATTTGTAAATTCTAGTTAGGAGGTGCAATGAATTTATTGCCTTGATCATTGACACCCACAATGGACAAATGGCCCGAATCAATGAGGTCTTGAACTAAGTGTTTGAGACGCTTGCATTGTTTGGTGTCATGTCCATTTTGGAAATGAAAATGATAATAATCATTTGGTTTAAAGGTGGGTGGTAAAGGCTTGGTGGTATCAGAGGGTTTAACGGTAGGCAAAGTGATCATTTGTTGCTAGAGCAGTTGATTCATTGTGTTAGGGAGAGTATCAGGTAAGGGTATAAATTGTCTCTTCAGGTCCCCATAGATAAAGGGCACAACTTCTTTAAGAGCAACCACTTGAATTGGAAGAGGTTGGGTTGGTTGCAAAGAAGGCAGATGGAACTGTAAGAAGCCTTAGTTTGGTTTCCTAAAGTTTTTCACATTGTTTTGGTTGCTTTTCTTAGACTTCTCAGCTCGGTTGGAAGTGGATTTTGAACCACGACTAGTAACCGAGCTGTGATAGTCACAAAGGGTGTGCATAAATGCATGAATGAAGGAAATTTCATCATAGTCAACTTAACTTGAAGGTGAGTATGCAAGTTTTTGATAAAAATCTTTTGCAGATGTGAATCAGGAATCTTGACATCAATTTGAGCATACAATGACTAATAACGTGAAATGAAATCAGTTACTTTTTCATCCGTGTTTTGTTTACATCGCATTAAATCAACCATTGTGTTTTTGGGAGTCAGATGGAATTGGAAATGACTTATAAAGGAATCCACAAGTTCATTAAATGAATGAATTGAATGATTTGGTAAAGAGGAAAATCACTCCAATGTAGTATCCTTTAAAGTCCTAGGGAATAGTTTAGCTAATAGTTTATTGTCCAAGAAAAAATACTACATAAGGAAATATAGCCATTGAAATGATTAGTAGGGTCTCCTTTTCCTTTGTACTTCTCAAACCTAGGCATCTCGATTCCTTGTGGCATCGGTGTTCTTAAGATTTCCAAAGATAATGGATTGCTATGGACATAATAGGTGGGTGGTGTATTTTGGCTTTGGTTTATGGTAGATATTTGTTGTTGCATGGAGGAAACAGTGTGAAAGAGTTGTGTGATGAGGGGATTGATATAAGTGGTATGGGGTGGAAGAGAGAGCAGTGATGGAGTGTATGTAGTGGTAGGACAAGTGAAGGGAACAATGAGAGGGGTAAAGGTGGTGGAGTATGGAACATTCGGTGCCACAAAAGAACTAGGATACTAGTAGGAATAGCGAAGGAAGGAGTCACATGACTAACCTATTGCGTAGTTGTTGTAACTTGAGGAGTGGTATAGGTGGGTATGGATACAATGGTTGAAGGAGGAGGAATGTGGGATCCTCCTTGGCTAACCATAGTGTTTGCTGGATGAGATGTGCTAGAGGTAGGAGAGGCATGTTTTTGATATATCTCAACAATTTGTTTCATAACATCTAAGCCTTCATCACTGTTAAGAATTCAATGGATGTTGTCTATAACAGGAATGGTAGTGGTTGAAATTTTTTCAAGACATAAGTTATGTTAAAGATGTGCTAAGTCCTCATGAATGCTAACTACCTTGTTTTGCAGAAGGGAATTAGTTTGTGTGTCAACATGCATTGTATTGGAAGGAAAAGGGGTACAAGTGGTAGTATCCATGCCTAATGCACCATTGTCAATACTAGGAGTAGGAGCTTTGGATAACCCAAGGTCCACAATGAATGTGCTATCACGGGAAGCCATGAGTCGTGAACTTCGTCTCACTAGAGTATTATCAATAGGCCACCAAACACTCATAAAAATACCACAAAAGGTGGGGTGGATGCAAATGCAAAATAGGAACAATAAAATGTGAATAACAAAAATTCTGTAAACTAAAACAAGAATGTAGTAACAGAAAACAAAAATGCAGAAAACACTCTGAAAATGACAAAAAATTATGTACAAAAAGTGCAATTGGATTGATTCGCCCAGGGTGGCGAATGAGTCCAGGGATGAATTTTTTATGATTTTTCAAGAAATTTAAGATGAATTCTATTCTTTTAAGATGCAAAACTAGGATGCAGATGTGGAATTTCAGTAATTTTAATGATTTGAAGTGCAAAAATGAAATCTATATGAGATATTCACTAATGCAATGTTGAAAACTCTAAGTAAAAATGCTCTAAATTCAGGTTCACCAAAATGTAAACACGGGTTTTGGAACCCTAATGTTCACTTGCCCTTCTAGGGGTTTTCACCTAAAAAGGAAGGAATAGGGAAAAAAACAACTATGTTTACACTCAAGATTGAGGTAATATAGATGTAATATGTCTAAATGACATAAAATAAATGCAGAAAACTGAAAGAAACTATTGATTATGAATGCAAAACTAAGAAATATGAAGTGTTTGGAAACATAGTGTGATATGCAAAAATGAACTAGAAACATAAACAAATAAAAACAAAACTTAATGAGACTGAATGGGGTGCACTAGGAAGTAGAATGCTGATGCTAGAAGGTTTTGGAATATTTCAAAAATCATTGTTGATGACCATTGGGACTCATTCACCATAAATGGAAAATTAGTCTTGCTTCTGGTAAATTCTGTTGCCAGCCTAGAAGCAGGATTGATTCGTCATAGATGGCGAATTAGTCCACCTACAAAAATCTACAAATTCTAAAGTCAACTCTGTGGGTCTAGATTTGTACTTGTCTACTTGTCGGGTTGACAAATCCAAATCTGCAAAAAATGGGTTGAATGTTGTCTCCAAGCTTGAATTAGGTCTTTGTTGATTTGAATAGCTTTGATGACTCATTGACCACTTTTCAACACCTATTTCTTTGAAAAATATGCCTACAAGACCTGCAAACACACATGCAAAGAGGGGGGGAAATGGTTGAGGGTTAAAGTATAGGGGTTTTCCTTGGTCAAACCCTAGTTTGGTAATCAAACCCTTAATAATAAAATGAAATAAAGAAAGAGGATGACGAACCAATAACATGCAAATGTCATAAACTCACCAAACCCTTGTTAAATTATGAAGATATGTCAATGGCTACTCCAAGATGCTTGATAATTGCTTGATAGAATGATGCTATGATGCTTGAATGCTTAGAGAAATGGAATTCATAAATACTTGAATGAATGGGATGATAAAATGAGAGAAAAACATATATTTATAACACTTATGCCCTAATTTCCCAATAATACATCACAGGCTGACCTAAGGTCTCAATGAATAAAAACCTGAAAGAAATTTGAAATTATCTTGAATTTTGTTCCAAGAGGGACTCATTTTCCACCCATGGTGAATGGGTCCCACTCAAGGCATGTGAATGGGTGTTGGGGATTAAGTTGCATTTAATGATATTTGTCAAGCTTACATTCAAAAAAACACTTAATTAAGGCATGTAAGTGCGTAAAGGGGTCAAATAAGACATAAGAAAGGTGAAATTAGTGATGACAAGCCTAGAAAAGCATGAAAGTTTGTTACAAGACTTTACAACACTTTGAAATAGGACTTGATAAGGGGTAAAAAGGGAATATTTAGATGAATTATAATAAGAAGGGTCTAGAAAAGTGTGAAAATTTATTACAACACCTTACAACACCTTTACAAGACATCATAAAGTCTTAATAATTCAAAGAATTCAAGACTTAATGTGAATGTGTGGGCCACATTGCTACGTTAAATAAAGGAAAAATCAAGCCAATTAAGCACAAGGAGCGACAAAATAAAAAAAGTAAAAGGGATACTTTTTCCATGTCCACAATAGGTTGCATTTTTGCATCTTGCATCATTGAATATCATCTAAAATCTGCATTTACATTTAGTCTACAGATCATCCAAAATAAAAAGCATAAAAATCACTAAATTTTTTCTTAAATTTGAGAAAAAACCACTCAATGGGACTCATACTCCCCTCTAAGTGATTTAGTCCCAATGCAAATTTTAAACTACATTTTCCAGAATTCAAAACTCTATTTCTGAGCTTTTGTTTGCTGTTGATAACTTTTTATTCCAGTTTGTAGAGTTTCTATTAGATTCATTTCAATTGTGGATAGAATTAGATTATTGTAATTTTTAGTTTTAGCATTAGTTCATAACTCAATTAGATTATGTTACATTTAGAATTCATTAGAAAACAAAGCTGAAAATACCTATAAATCGATGAAACACTTGGAGAAAGCATAGTTATTTGACTATGTCAAATCTCTTTGTCTAAGTTAGCCTAAACCTCAAGCCTTTTAGTAGTGATGACCTTGACATGTTAGATGAAGCCATTGAGGACTTCATCTCACAAGGTTCATCCACTAATGCTTGCTATGAAAAACCAAAACCAAGAGAAGTTAATTTGATTCAACCTCAACTTATCCTTTACCTGCCTTACACAAACTTCAAACTTAAAACAAGCTTGAACTTATTCTTTACCCACCTAAGAATATTTTTTTGTAACAATCCAATTATAATACCATAGCTCATACATATAACACTCGAAACGATCCACAACCAAAGCAACCAACCCCAACAACCTTACCTTTTCCTAATACCATCTTGCCTAGTGCTCCCCATTTTCCTTTGCATAGTGGGAATGAGTATGATCTTGTTGAACAACTTAAGAATACTCCTGTAAAGATATCCCTATGGGACCTAATTCAGAACTCACCTAATTATCAAACTGTGCTTCAAACTGCCTTGTGACAAGTAATGGTTCCCTATGGTACAAATGCAAATGATGTGGCAACTCTAATACAAGGGATTAATATAGTTAATGTAGACATTATCTTTCATCAATATGAGCTACCTCCTTTGGAAATGAGAAAGAGAAATGATGCCTTCATGATAATTGCTATCCATAATAGGTTAGGAATAAAAATAACCCTTGTTGACAATGGTTCCACTCTTAATGTGTCTAGTGTGACCCTTTTGGATAAACTTGGTGTGGATAAGTCAAAAATTCAACCTGATTCCTTGTCGATTCGAGGATTCGATAATATAGGCAAACAACCACTTGGTGTGATTACTTTACCTATTATAGTTGGAAAGGCTACCTTGCAAACTCCTATTCATGTAATTCCCGATAATCTTTCATATAACCTTCTTTTAGGGTGAACTTGGATTGATGAGATGCATGCAATACCTTCAACTCTTCATCATATAATGAAGTATGTTTGCAACAATAAAGTATACCAAATTGAATTAGAATTTGAGCCTGAAAGTTGTTTACAAGTTGAAAAAGGAATGGCAAGTCCTCTAAACACATTAATTCCAACATCCAACATAGAACCTATGGAAGAAGATAAACAAGAAATGAAAATGGTGTCAAAGTTATTGGAAGATGATTGTGGTTCCTTAGTGTTCACACCTTTGTTTATGGGAGAATACATAATCACAAGAAGAGAAGATGAAAAACAAAAGAAACCAATGGTAATTTCAACACACAATTCAAAAGATAAATCATAAACATCTACTTCATCTACCCTTGAAAATGATACAAGCTATACAACTAATTTTGATGAGATAGATTACCAAAAACCACCAAACTCGAAAGCAATGGAAAGACTTTATGGTAGAGGTTATGAACTTATGAAACAATTGGGTTATACTGGAAAATGATGTGAAAATAAAGAACATGACATTCGTGTTCTTGTAGAACCTAACACGCAAGAAACAAAAGTGGTTTGGGATATTTTCCTTCTAAGATAACACAAGCAAACAAAAGACCCTTGTTCAACATCAACACCATCATGTGTAAACCTAAAATCAATCTCACCTTGAAGCATCCTGAATTTCTTGATATGACTTTGAACCATCATGGGAATACTTCGAAGATGATGAGGCCTTGAAGGAAATGCTAGGATTTTTTGACAAACCATCTACTCCTCCTCAAAAGAAATGGGTTACATGTGTTATTATTATCACCAAACAAAAATACAGAGAAAAGGAAAGTAGTGAGATTGAAATAAGCAAAGAAGAATACAACCTTGAAGTTTCGAAACAAAGTGCACTTCATTTAGGAGATACAATTGATATAGCGATGGACATCAACAATAAAGAGAAAGTGATTAAAATAGGAAAGTTCCTTGATGACGAGGAACAAGAAGACCATGCAACTTTGCTTCATGACTTTCCCAAAAATTTTGCTTGGAATTATTCAGATATGCCAGGAATTGATGCTAAGATAGTGACACACAACATAGTCCTTATTGAAAATGATAAACTGGTTAGAAAAAAGATACAAAATATGAATCCTAATATATCCTTTCTAATTAAGGGAGAGATGGAAAAACTCCTCGAAGTCGGTTTCATAAGACCAATAGATTATTCTCCTTGGATCTCAAACATTGTTGCAATCACAAAACCTGATAATTGTAAATTTGCATGTGTAAGGATTTTTGTGATTTGAATAAAGCATCTTTAAAAGATGACTTTTCCATTCCTAATATTGACATGATAGTAGAATTGACCGCGGGAAATTCCTTTTTGTCATTCATGGATGGATTGTTTGGATATAATCAAATATTTATCAACCTTCAAGATCAATACAAAACAAGATTTACAACTGTTAAGGGAACATTTTGTAGGGTAATTATGCCCTTTGGATTAAAGAATGCGAGATCAACATATCAATGAGCGATGGCATTAATATTTCATGATTACATACATAAAATTTTGGAAGACTATGTTGATGATATTCTAGCCAAATATTTAACTAGACAAGACAATGCGAATGACCTTCAAAAGATCTTTGAGTGAATGAAAAAATAAAACATGAGATTAAATCCAAAAAAGTATTTCTTTGGTGTAGACAGTAGAATTTTTTTAGGTTTTATCATATCTCACAAGGGCATTGAGGTGGCCACGAAGAAAATTGATGCTATAGTTAACATGCCACCTCCTAGAAGTATTTCTCAATTACACACTTTACAATAAGAATTCAAGCTATTCATCTTTTTTGTTGCATACTTAGTAGATCAAACACTACCTTTCACACATCTCCTTAAGAAAGATGCTCAATTTATTTGGAATGAGGATTGTAAACAATATTTTGAGAGTTTGAAAGATTATTTTGCTACTCCACCTATTTTACAACCTGCTATGTAAAACAAACCGTTCATCCTTTACACAACAACATTGACCCATGCTCTCATAGCATTGTTGGCTCAACAAGACAAGAAAGGTAAAGAAAATCTTGTTTATTATATTATCCAAACTTTGATTGATTACGTGCAATGATACACAACAATAGAGAAACAATGTTTGGCTCTTGTATTCACTACTAGTAAGTTGAGACATTACTTACTAAATGCTGAAATACATGTGATGACGAAATTTGATCCTCTAAAACATATTTTTGCTAATTTTTTTTTATCAAGACACTTAACTAAGAGGGTTATGTTGTTAATTGAGTTTGACCTTAAATTTGTTTCACAAAAAGCAATTAAAGGACAGGTCTTGACTAACTAATTAGCCAATGCCCCTTCCCCCTTGGCATTACCTAATATAGAGAAATTTCCTAATGAGAATTTGTTGACTATTTAGGAAGATGAAGAAATATGGGAATTATATTTTGATGGATCTAAATGCAGAACAGGCTCTGACACATGAGTTATAATAGTTCCCCCTGAAGGAAATCATATTCCCTTATCATATCAATTAAATTTACTATGCACTAACAATACCATAGAATATGAAGCGTTAATTGCTAGATTACACGCCACTTTAACCTTGGGAGCCTAAAAAATTAAAATATTAAGTGATTCACAATTATTCATTAAACAAATAAATGGAACATATCAAGCGAAGCATGAAAAAATATCAAAATATAAGGATCTCACAATGACTTTATTAGAGAAGTTTGATTTGTTTACCATTAACAACATCCCATGAAAGGATAATTGACATGCAAATGCAATGGCAAGTGCAACTTCTCTTATATCTCCTCAATATCCTTCAAAATAATTCAAATTCATTGTGCATATAGTTATGAAACCATCGATAGAATCTAAAACAAAAGAAGTATTATTAGCAACCATGGAAAGCTCGAGTGAATGGTACGCTTTGATATTTAATTACCTAAAAGAAGGTAGCTTTCCTAAGCCAACAACTAAAAACACTTGAGCCCACCTTTGAAAACTTGTGTCTAAATATATAATTCTCACCAATGTGTTATATTGGAGGTCCTTTGACGGTCTCTTACTTAGATGCCTTAAACAATCTAAAATTCCCATAGCACTTCAGCAAGCTCATGCAGGTGCTTGTGGAGGTCATTTTGGAGGAAGGACATTAGTCCAAAAACTAACCCGCATATGATACTATTGGAGACATGGAATAATATTGCTTTGCATACATTAAAAGATGTCACAAATGTCAAGAACATAGCAATTTGATTCACGCTACTACCCCTGAACTTCGTGCTCAAGTTCCTATTTGGCCCTTCGCAGGTTGGGGTTTGGATCTCATTGGAAAAATATCACCACCTTCCTCCACTAGACATACATTCATAATCACTACGACATATTATTTCATGAAGTAGGTAGAAGCAATTCCCCTTTGTTCAACAACTGCCAATGTAATATGTCGTTTTGTATTATAACACATTATTGCACACTTTGGACTTCCTTCCACGTTAGTTTTGGACAATGGGATACCATTTAAGAATAATGATGTGAAGAGGTTCTTAGAGACATTCAACATTCAACATCGTTTATCAACACCCTACTTTCCTCAATCTAATGGTCAAGACGAATCAGCTAATAGAACCCTCAAACAAATCTTAAGGAAAAATGTTAGCAAACATAATAAGGATTGAAACACATAGCTAACATATGCGTTATGGGCCTATCACATGAATGTTAGATTATCCATTGGAACTACCCCATCTAACCTCGTCTATGGCACCAAAGCAATAATTTCCTTGGAGTTAGAGATTCCTAAGTTAAGGATTGATCTTCAAGGACTTATTGATGATAACACTTATAAAGAACAACGATTACATCAACTTGAAATGCTCGACGAATAGTGAATTAATGCTCTTGAGAACCTTTAGGATTAGTCTAGGAAAAAGCAACGTAGTTACAATGACAATGCTATTCCTCGGTCATTCAATAAAGGTGATTTGGTGTTATGTGAGAATCAACATAATGTCAATGCCGCCCCAATTGAAAAAGGAAAGTTCAGCCCTAAGTGGTTGGGACCTTACAAAATAATGAAAGTTATGGGTTTGGGGCATACACATTAACAAAAATAGATGGTACACCTCTTAAAGAACCTATCAACACCATGCATTTTCGTCAGTATTATGTCTAACCCTATTGAATAGTGTGAGTGATAAAGTAGTGGTGTTAGAGTTAGTAGATGAAATTCTATATGCTCTCGCATTGTTTTGTTCTTGACAAACAATCATTTGTGTGTCTTGAATACTAAAGTAATTATTTAGATTAAATTTTAGGTGGT
Organism: Sequoia sempervirens; assembly: GCA_007258455.2. Classification (NCBI taxonomy): domain Eukaryota; kingdom Viridiplantae; phylum Streptophyta; class Pinopsida; order Cupressales; family Cupressaceae; genus Sequoia; species Sequoia sempervirens. Next base: position 717,079,602 of record VDFB02058242.1, on the reverse strand, counting down.
TACTTTAGGTTTCATGCTATTCAAGTTCATCTTGTGTGTTATGTTAGATTAGATCCTTACATGCATTTAATGTTCTTTAATTAGCTCATAAGTACATTTAATTTAGCATAACATAATCACAATGTCACATCTAAGGTTAACTAGAATAGTTTTAATTACATCTAATAAAGCATGTTAAATCATGGAGACATTTATTAATAGTATTACAAAGATTATTTGATAAATCACATTTCAATTTAACATTAAACACTTAAGCATAAATAATCAAACACCAAATGATCATATATATATATATATCCCAAAGTTTCAAGTACATTTTATCAATATATACAATGGTAATGTGGTCTATGGCTACGAGATCCCTCAGGATCTAGAGATCGCATCTTTCCAGAAATAGTCTGTTGAGAGACAATAGTATGCGATCATGATCATGAATTGACAAGTGCATCCAAAGCATATTGTAGACCATGTGCTCATCCAATAGCCTCTCAGTGATCTTTTGCTAGGGAGTCTCTCTCTGCCTATAGCCTGGCCACCTCTGCATGGATTCTCTTGACCTTCGTGACCTATAGATGATTAGATCTCCTCATAGGAAGCCTTGGCTCAGTCTGCACACCTAGTAGTGCCCTCATATGCTGCCCTCGGTCTAAAATAAGGATCAAACAACTCTCATTCCCTCTCCATGATGGGTGGGGGAATGTAGTTTGTGGCCTCATGTCTGATAATGGGGGGAACTATCTCTATAGTGACTTGTCAGTAGAGGTCCTGTAAATCTCTCACAACACCTGCAAGATAGAAATTATAAAGCTAAATAAATGAACATCATGATATATATATATATATATATATATATATATATATATATATATATATATATATATATATATATATATATATATATATATAAATGAAAATTAAAAGTATAATCATTAAAGCATAAGCATAATCATAAATAAAATGTCATCACCTAGGTCTCCATTCAGCTATGTAAAGACAACCTCACCCTCCACAAGAGGCATGGAAAATGTTCTAGTCTCTTTGTGCTCATGGGTGTTGACAAATGTTACAACTGCCAACTGTGATCTAGTAACATGAATAGGAGATGGATCTCCCCACTTGTGGGAAACTGGACCCTCATTTGTCATGTCACTGCCTTCACTCATCGACCCCTCCTCCTCCTTGCCATCATAATCAGGGTCTACTACTAAGTTGTAGTCCTCATCTATCTCATCTGCAAATAGGTCAACAACCTTGAGTCCTATATCCTCAGCTATATCCTCCTCCTCATCCCTCTAATCTGGGAGTGTTCATGCATAGCCTATCGACTGATCCATGGGGAACACTAAAGCTAGTTGTGCTATTATCCGCCACTCCTCATATGTGTCTATAGTATCAATGTCATCGACATCGGAGAATAGGGGCATGTCATGGTCACTATCATTATAGTAATTGGCCATGACATCATCAAAGGTGAGTCATCTAATGTCTCCTAGCCTTCAAGCACTTTGCATTGATTTCCTATAAAAGGGTCATGCTACTAGCACTACTTGAATTTGACCAAACTTTCGCATGAAACGATTGTAGTAAAAGGGTCGTACTACATAATCATGTCTTCCTAGTAGAAATCTATCCCTCTACAACATCCTCAGCTACCAAGTCTCATCCAACCACTGTGGTATCAACTGGTAAGGTCTCCACAAGACCTCCTCCTAATCAAGGCGGTCAAATATGACTCTCTAATATAAAAGATCTCTAGCCTTCCATGCCTATCTCAATGGATAACTAAAGGCATGGGGGTACCCAATGGAAAATACAAAAGGGAATCCTGTCGGTCTAGTGCATATGATATGCTCAGACACCATACCTATAGAAGTGTATAATGCACCATACTATCCACCTCACGATATGAAAACCTCTCGAGATCATAATATAAATAACCTAAGATGATGCAGCCCTAGGTGTATACTATCCTATGGTGCTCCATCCATCTAATCATGCAGACTAGGCCTCCATCTAGGTGTGCTCCCTAGTCATCAGGGACGAGTACTAGTGCTACTATAAAAATCATAATCCACCTCAAGAGTGAAGATCACACATAGAGTATCCATAATAGCTCAATGTGTGGCCCCATGATCTCTTCTCGAATCGTTCCATCCAAGAAATATCCCATATCAATTCACATCTATAAATATGACTGGTCCCCTACAAAGCGTACAGTCTCACCGTAGACAGGAACCCGAAGGATGTGATAAATGTCCTCCAGGGTGATCATCATCTCACCCATGGGTAGGTGAAAGGTATAGGTGTTAGCATCCCATCTCTTAGCTAAATACATTAGCATGGAATCATGGTACCTTATGGGAGGCATGAGGTACACCTAGTAGATACCAGTAATCTTCAATGTCTAAACATCTGCCTCTAATAATGTCTAGACCAAGCGACAAAATTGTTTGCCATTGAGACGTTGTTGCAACTGGGAGGGTGACTAACAAAAAAAAGAGAAAAAATATGTCCTATAAGCATTTCAAAATCTAAAATCTTTATATCAATAATCTAAAATCTTTACTTCACGACAAAACGGGACACTTTGTGAAATTTTCTTCCAAGATCCTAAATCAACCTAGAAATGCGTAAAATATAAATTAAAAGCATAAAAACAAAGCTAAGGTACAAAAAATAAACTCACCTGGTGCTGAAGGTCACCTCACGCTACCTCCTCTCATAGCGTATCAAGTCTTGGGGGCTTGTACTCTTGTCCTCTTGTAGGTGTCAGCACCCCATCTCTCAGCTAAATCCATTAGCATGGAATCATGGTACCACCTCATGGGAGGCATGACGTACACCTAGTAGATACCAATAATTTGCAATGTCAGAACATCCACCTCTGATAATGCCAAGACCAAGTGACAAAATTGTCTATCGTTGAGACGTTGTCGCGACTAGGAATGTGTCTAACCAAAAAAAAAAGACTAAAAATATGTCCTATAGTCATTTCAAAATCTAAAATCTTTAATTCACAACAAAAGGGGACACTTTGCAAAAATAGGGGACACTTTGGGAAAAAGAGGGACATTGCAAACTTTTCTTCCAAGATCCTAAATGAACCTAGAAATGTGTAAAATATAAATTAAATGCATTAAAAAAATCCAAGGTACAAAAAATCAACTCACCTGGTGTTGAAGGTTGCCTCGCACTACCCCCTCTTGTAGCTTATCAAGTCTCGGGGGCTTGTACTCTTGCTGACTTGACATTTTCACCTACTCTTCAACAAAGTTAAACTAAAAGAAGGTAAAAGACAAAATAATTATCAATTATTTCAATTTTTACTCTTATATATGTTAAATTAGTGTTTTACTATATTAGGGTTAAAAGTTCCTTTCATTCAAATTAACATAATGGGGGCCAGAGAGCTCCATTTTTGATGCCATTTGTTGTGTTGGAATCGTGATTCTGCTCCCGTTCTCATCAAATGTCTATCATTATGTAGTATGGTACTTGGAAATACCCTATGATGTGACTTATCCAATTTGATGTGGCTAGATTGCTACCTTGATTCCACCTACATAAAGCAAGCAGAATCAAGGGGGGGCATACATCTACCCTCGAATTTGATTTCTATGAGAAATTAGATAAGAGTATTTTTGAATGACTAATGAATTTTTGTTGCAAGATACAGTTCCTAACATTGTGGTCTTGCAGATAGCTACAGTGGGGGCTTCATTCTCCTGTATTATGAATAAATCCATATGAGTGTCCTTTTATGAAATGAAGTGTACTATCCAGAGTCATAGGGGCGCTAAAGTGGGGGCTAAATGTGGCAACAAAAATTGTACTCCCTTCTTGGAGATAGTGTGATTCCTTTCTTGATTTGGACCTATTTTGGTACCCTTGCATTAAATACCCTTTTAAATCACTATTAATAGGCTCCTAAGACCCTTTATTTTGGATGTCGAGGCTTATTTCAACTTAAAACCTAACAAAATAATCAAAAACATCAAAATTTCTAACCCATCCCAAAAATCTAGGGTGGGACTCATACACCACCTTGGGTGTATGAGTCCCACTTGGGCCCTTTTTAGGGTTTGAGCGGGAAATTCAAGTTTTCAATTCAAATTTTTGGTTGATGTCAGCTTTTGAGATCCAAATAATAGTAAATTAGGTGAAATTCATATAAAAAATCTTCTAAAATCATTTTTCATCTAAGCAATGATCTAGAAGACCAATTTCAAGATCCAAGCATTCAAGAGCATCCAAACATTCTTCAAAAGAGAATTCAAGAACAAGTAATAAAAAAAGTTGAAGACTTGGAGCAACATTATTATGTTTTTGCAGGTCTTCAAGCTCACTTTCATCCAAGATCTAGAATTTTCAAGTGTTGATTATGGTTGCCTATGGTGAATCATGATGGACTCTAGATTGGATAGATGCAACTAGCCATCAAGCCAAGCCTAATGAATTTTTTCCTAAGTGATTCCATCCTCCATTATCACTCTACATTCAGCCTAAGGAAGGTGCACACATTATTAGGGCTCATTTGGGGTGATTAAGGATCTCTCAAAGTGAGTCATTCATGTCTATGCTTCATTCTTGCATCTCATTCTAGCACAATAGAATAGGGTTGCATTGCATTTCATATTTCCTAATCTTAGAGACTCTTAAGGTTAGGGTTTATGTTCACATTTACATTAATGATTCATTGTTTCTATCAAGTTTTAATTACCAAACTAGGGGTTTGACTGAGGCAAACCCCCATAAGAAAATCAATCCTATATTTTGTTTTGCAGGTATTTTTACAAGTTTGGATCTGAAAATTAGTTTGGAAGGGAAGAGCAGAGATTGGAGAACGGATCTGAACTTTGAGTTCTTGAAAAAGTGGAACAAGACTGATACTCCAAAAGTGGCATATGAGTCCCACTATAGGAAATTTTTTAGATTTTTGTAGATCTTGAATCTACACTAGTAGAAACCTATTTGAGACCAGAAACCCTAGTTTGGGACTAATACACCCAAAGTGGCATATGATTCCTAGTGTGCCCTAATTCCAAAATTTTTAGTGTTTCAAAATTCATTCCAGGCCTCTATAGATTCCCAGGTGCACACTTCTGATTTCTCACCTTTCTATTTTGATTTACATGCTTTTCTAGGTCATTTAGTGAAATTTTACATTGTATTAGGTTTAAGCATTAGGTCTTGCATTTGATTAGTCTTTCTAAGCCCTAGCTTGGTGGTGAACCCCTCCTTAGTTTATAATCAGACCCTAGGACAACCTTATTGCAAGATCTCTTTCTCCTTTGCATACCTTAGATTGAGATCTCTAGGGTATTTCTTGAATGAGAAGTGTAGAAGATTGTTATTCTATCTCCCAAGCATATAGGCAAACAATTTTCTTCTTTTCACCTTGCAAGTAACACATCTGATTAGAGAAGTGATAGTAACATGTTCTCATACTTATAAATGTAGCAAAGTGACTCCCAAGGATAGACTATTCCCATTTCCATAAACAACGTAGTGTATATCATGATATAAATACACCAATACACATGACCCCTAAGCATAAACAAGACCACCTATAAGCATTCTCTCAAGGATTCACCCCCATCCCACTAGAAATCCTTAAGATCTTTGATGAGGAAAAATCACCCCTGAAATCAATCCTCATAGCACAATCAAAAGATCATCATATCTCCCTACTCCTCACTTGAGTTCCATCTCACCATCCTCAATGCCAATATCCTCATTGTGAAATACTCGTTGTAATGCCTCCTCACCCATTTTAGCATCATACACTATGCGAGCACCTATAATATAGATCCTCAAGATCGTCCATACATCCTTGAGGGTGATTGTAGCCTCTCTAATTAGAAATATAAATGTAGAACTCTCATCGTGCCACCTCTCTTTAAACATTGCACTTTTTCAAATGTGAGCTAAAAATGTTAAAAACAACACATCGTGCTCTAGATACATTGCTTCATAATTCGATGTTTTTGCAAACCTAAGTTGACCTAGTAATTAATGCACTCAAATTGATGAATAAATACTTAAGGGCTAGAAACATACCACCTGAGGTGCCTCAGCTGGCCTTTAGAACTAAGGAACTTAATCACTGCAGCGCACAACATGTGGAACTCTAGCAATCTCTACAACACATTCACACTAAAATCTCTCTAGGGTCTCTACAAATCTCTAAAATGAGTGTGCAAATGAGTGGAAAATGACACCCTAAGCCCCATAAATAGACAATCAAACCATGGATTCACACCACCCTATACATCCCATTTTTCATCACATTTGACCTTTCCTAATCAATTTCTTCGCCAACCTAAGCTTGATTTTCATATCCATCTTCATTGAACCTATCTCAATTTTCCTATTGTGTACCTAACCCAATTTTTTTTGATCTGATCTCTCGAAGGGGAAACCTACCATTCAACCATCATTCCTTTGTCTATTGGGAACAATGGGGCATCTTATCACCAAAATTTTCCATATGAACATGTCTTTGAAACAATGCAACAAGGTACATTATCTAAAAGAGGGGAAAAATGTAGACACGTAAAAATGTCTAACACATTCTTCCAAATTCATCAATTCTCATCATCATCACTCATCACCCCTTTCATCCCTATTAATTACATAATTTTTAATTATTTGATTCAACTAACCCATTTCGTACCTTAATTAAATAATTTTTAATTATTTATTTAATTAAACATTTTCCCTAATCCACTTTAACTAAATAATTTTTAATTATCCTTCTATTTCCATAATTAAATATATTTTAATTATTTAATTAAATCTTGCATTATCTTGTTATTGACATAATTAAATAATTTCTAATTATTTAGGTAAAATCATGCATTCCTCTCATCTCCCATAAATAAATAATTTTCAATTATTTAATTAGCTAATTATTCCTCCTAAATAAAATAAATTACTTAATTTATTTAGTTTGTACATTCCTCTAAAAATAGATAAAATTACTATTTTATTTATTTGCTAATTATATCAATTTCTATCTTTATTCATCCAAAAGCTAAGTTTAGTGAACTCTAAATTTAGTGATAATTGCCAAAATTAGTGATTGACTAAACTTCAACCCTAGTTCACTTTATGCTCACTTCACTTCATCTCTCCATGCATGCTCATGCATGATCATTCTAATCTCTCATTAATCCTCATCCGTCAATCTCATTTTACATCTCACACCATTGATCCAAATAGATCTTGAAACCTATAAATATCTCATGCTTTGATCATTCAATCCCTCCTCTTATTGACAACCAAACTATACTTAATTTTCATCTCACTTTTTCTTAACAAGGTTATGCTAATTTAATGAGCAATCCACATATTGTACTTAAAAAGAATAATCTTAATTTTTCAATAGAGTAAGGCTAGGATTTTTCAGTGAAGGTAAAAAGTAGGTTAATTGATTAGTTTTATTTATATTCTCTTTGATTTATTTCATCTAAATATTGCACACACTCTAATGAAATTAAGTACATATTTGATCATTAGATTTGGATTGTTGATTTGGTTTCCATATACATTGAATTCATTGCATTCCATTAATTCTTATTCAAAATTTTAAGCTTAAAATTTGATGTCTCTCATGCCCATACAATTGTAAACATGGAGAAAATTTGATTAGACTTACAGTCTTCTCTCTCCCACAAGTTTAACAATGCATTTTTTAGTTAAAGTAACATGGGTGAATATAAAGTTAGACTGTTATCATCTTCACATAAATGAGAGTAGGTGATTGTAACAAAGCTAGAGGCTTTAGATAATAAACATGCATATGTCCATGTCTATCAAAATCAAACCTAAAATCTAGGTTAAATGTCTTAACTATTCTATACTAGGCCGAACAAGGTGTTTCAATGTATGCAATCTCATATGTAAATTTCTATTATACTAATGATAATAAAAACTAGTTAGCTATAATTGTTAAACTTTATCTATTATACTTATTATGTAATCATGAGTTTTAAAACCAACACCCTTAGTATAATTTTCTAATGAGTAATCTCTAATTGAAATGAAAAAATTATGCACAATTTTTTTTAATTCTTAATCACTTTCCCTTAAATTATCAATCCAAATATCCAAAATCCAATGTCCCAAATATTCTTAACTAAATTTTAAAACCTTAAATAAACAATATTGTTATTACACCAAACTTAAAAATATAGAAATAACATCCAAATTTCAAATGATATTTTGATGATGAAGTAAATCCAAATGAGTGTGAACAAAATACATAAATATAGATGTCCCTAAACTAGAATATATATCTTAAATTTAATCTATATAAATTACACTAAGATATATCAAGGAGTTTATTTTTTTAATTTAATATATCTATATTAAAGTTGAATGATGAAAAATTAAATGCCTCGATCTATCCCGGTGTAATTTATCTAGATTAAATTTAAGATATATATGCTAGTAGCAATCACGATGCAACACATAACATGAAATAATATATAATTATACAATATTATTTTATTACATTATTAGATAAATAATAATATTTTAGTATATTTAATATAAAAATTTAATATAAGTTATGGTTAGGGGTCAAACATGGTTAGTTTTAAACTTTTATTAGGGTTGAGGTTCAAGTTTAATTAGGGTTAGGGTAAAGGTTAAAATAGGGTTCAATTAGGCAAAAACCTTTGAGTTAGGGTTAGGGTTGAATTAGGGGAAATCTTTGAGCTAGTGTTAGGGTTAAACTATGGTTAACATTCAAATAATGTTAGGGTTAGTGTTTAATTAGGGTTAGTATTAGGGTTAAATTTTAAATAAGGTTAGGGTTAGTCTTAAAATAATATTATGAATTATAGCATATAGTTATGGTTAGTGTTATAAATAAATTTAGGGTTAGAGTTATAATTAGAATTAAAGATATGGTTATGAGTAGGTTTAAAATAGGTATGGGTTTCAATTAGGGTGAGTTTTCAATTATAGTAAGGGTTCAATTTTCTTATGATTTTATAAATGATAAGGGTTAGCATTCAAATAAATTTAGGATTTAGGGTTCAATTAAATTTACAATTAATGATCAATTAGAGGAAGGGTTTGGGTTAGGTTTAGGGTTAAGATAATGGTTAGGGTTAGGGTTATGATTATGGTTAGGGTTAATATTTAGGGTTATGGTTAGGGTAAGGATTTACATCATGAAAAGGGTTATGGTTATGGTTAGGATTATGGTTAGGGTTATGGTTTACGATTAGGGTAAGGATTATGGTGATGATTAGGGGTATATCATGTAGTTAGGGACAATGTTAGGGTTAGGCTGAGGGTGAGATTTTTGGGTAGGGTAAAGGTTAGGATTAGGATTAGGGTTATGTGTATATAATAGTTAGGATGGGGTTAGGTTTTGGGTAGGCTTATATGATTTCATTATATTTTCAAAAGTAATATATATGATTTCATTATATTTTCCATCATTGTTGATTTCAATTCCCATATATAAGACTACACATTAAAATTTAGTGGAATTCCTCCCCAAACATATAATTTAATATTAAACCTAACTCTGATTATAACCCTTTTTGAACCACAATTGTAACCCTAACCCCAATCATTATCATAAAATTATAATACTAATTGAACCATCATATTAGCCCTAATTGATGTCTAACCCTAATTGAATGCTAATTTACAAGAACCCTAATTAAATCCTAACCCTATTTGTACCCTAACCCTAATTGAACTCTAATCCTAATCCTAAATTTAATGGATGGTTAACCTATTTGAACACTAATTTAACCTAATCCTAATTAAATTCTAACAATAATTATAGCCTAATTGTAACCCTAAACCTAAACCTAATTGGACTCTAACCGTAATTCTACAATAACCATCCTAACTATAGTCCTAACCCTAATTAGATTCTAACCATAATCCTAATTAAATTATAACCTTAATTGGACCCTAATCCTAATCCTAATTAAACTCTAACCCTAACTTTTAACACTAATTTAATCCTAACCCTAGCATTAACCCTTACACTAATTAAACCATAACTATAACCCTAATTATAATTGGATCCTAACCCTAACTTTAATCCTAACCCTAACACTAACCCTTATGATGATTGAATCCTACCTATAACCCTAACTCTAATTGAATCTTAACCCTAATTAATCCCTAATCTTAATCCTTTAATTGAATACTAAACCTAAGTTTGATTATAACCCTATTTGAACCCCAATTGTAACCCTAACCCCAATCTTTATCATAAAATCATAACACTAATTGAACCCTCATCTTAGCCCTAATTTATGCATAACCCTAATTAAAATCTAATCCTAATCCTAACTTTAATGGTTGGTTAACCTATTTGAACACTAATTTAGCCTAATCCTAATTAAATTATAACAATAATTACAGCCTAACCATAACCCTAAACCTAAACTTAATTGGAGTAATCGTAATTATATCGTAACCCTCTTAACTGCAATCCTAACCCTAATTAGATTCTAACCATAATCCTAAAGAAATTCTAACCTTAATTGGAACCTAATCCTAAGCCTAATTAAATTCTAACCCTAACTTTTAACACTAATTTAACCCTAACCCTAACATTAACCCTTACACTAATTAAACCATAACTATAACCCTAACTATAATTGGATCCTAACCCTAACTAATCCTCATTCCTAACCCTTTAATAGAATACTAAATCTAACTTTGATTGTAACCCTATTTGAAACCTAACTATAACCCTAACCCTAATTGAATGCTAATGTACACTAACCATAATTAAAATCTCATTGAACAATAACACTTTATAACCCTAATTGCATTGTAGTTTTAACCCTAATTCAACCTTAATTAAACTCTATTTGCACAAAAACCTTAATACTAACTCTAATTAAACCTCAATAACACTTACCATAGTTAAACTCTAATTGAACAATAACATTTTATAACCCTAGTTATAACCCTGATCATAACCTTGAATCCTAATCGAATAATTAGAGATAGAATTAGGTTTATAATTTGGATATCCTTCTCGAGGTTCGTATGCACTTTTATGTGGAAACCCTAACCCTAGTTGAACCCTAACCCTAGTTAAACTCAAAGCCTAATTAAATCCTAAACCAAACCTTATTTGAATCATAACCCTAATCCTAATTGAACCCTAACCTTAATTGAATCCCAACCCTAACCCTTACCTTGACTCGAAGCTTTGTCTTTGAATCTTAATCGTAACCCTAATTGACCCCTAAACCTAATTAAAGCCTAACCCTAATTGAACTTGAACCCTAACCTTAACCTAACCTTAATCCTAATTCTAACACTAACCACAAGATTTATCCTAGAATTCTAACCCTAACCCTAATTAAGCCCTAACCCTAATTGCATCCTAACTATAACCATGACCCTAACTCTAACATAACCTAAACCATAACCATAACCATAACCATAACCCTAACCCCAATCCTAACCCTAACACTAAGCCCAAGATTTATCTTAGAACCCTAACCTTAACTCTAAGCTTTATCTTAGAATAGTAACCCTAACCCTAATTGAAACGCAATTGTAACCCTAATTAAATTGTGACCATTATTGAAACCAAAAAATAATCATAACCCTTATTAAACCTTAAACCTAACCTAACCTAAAAGCCATCCCTAATTTAACCATAACTCGAACCTTGATCCTAACACCAAGCTTTATCCTTGAACCCTAACCCAAATTTAGCCCCTAACCCTAATCCTAATTGAACCTAATTGAAATCTAACCCTAAAGTAACCTTAACCTTAATCCTAACCCTACTTGAACCCTAATTTAAAACTCTAACCCTAAATGAATTATAACCCTAATTAAGCACTAATTTTAATCATAAGCCTAATCAAACCTTCATCATAACCTTGAATGCTAATCGAATAATAATTCCATTTCAACCCTAAACCTAATAGTAACACTAACCATAACCTTAATTAAACCCTTAGCATTGCCTAATCTTAAACCTAATTGTAACCTTGGTTGAACCCCAACCCTAATCGTGATTGAACCCTAACCCTAACCCTAACCCTAACCTTAATATCCCTAATTAAACCCTAACATTAACCTTAACCCTAATTGAACTCTGACCCTAATTTAACTCTAGCCCTAATTGAATCCTAAGCCTAATTAAACTCTATCCCTAATTGAACCCTAACCCTAACCTAAACCCTATTCGTTCCTAACCCTAGTTGAGTCCTAACCCTAACCCCAACCCTAATTGTAACCCTCACCCCAACTTATAACGTGTAACCCTAATGTTAATCCTTCCCCTAATTGAACCCTAACCCTAACCTAAACCCTATTTTTTCCTAACCCTAATTGAGTCTTAACCCTCACCCCAACCCTAATTGTAACCTTTACCCCAACTTATAACATGTAACCCTAATATTAAGCCTTACCCTAATTGAACCCTAACCTAACCCTAACCATAATTATACTCTAATCAAGAACCCTAACCCTAACATAACCTTAACCCTAATTGAACCCTAACCCTAACCATAATTAAATTCTAACACTAACTATAACCCTAATTAAAATAACTATAGTTGAACCCTAACCATAACCTTAAGTGAACACTAACCATAATCAAACCTTAACCATAATTAAATCCTAACCCTCACCTTAACCCTGACCCTAATTGAAACCTAACCCTAATTAAACTCTAGCCCTGATTGAACCCCAACCCTTACCCAAACTCTATTGTTCCTAATCCTTATTGACTCCTAATCCTAACCCCAATCCTAACCATAACCTTTACCCCAAGCTATATCGTATAACCCTAATGTTAACCCTAACCATAATTAAATTCTAATCAAGAACCCCAACCCTATCATAACCCTATACCTATTTGAACCCTAAGCTTAATTAAACTCTAGCCTTGATTGAACCCCAACTCTAACCCAAACCCTATTTGTTCCTAACCCTAGTTGAGTCTTAACTCTAGCCGTAACCTTTACCCCAAGCTATATCATATAACCCTAATGTTAACTGTAACCATAATTGAACCCTTTTGAACCCTAATCCTAATTGATCCCTAAACCTAACTCTATGCTAATTTATTATTAATTAATTGATTCTTAACCTTAACCTATCCCTAATTTAATCTTAATCCTAATTGATCCTTAACCCTAACCCTAACCCTATGCTAATTTATTATTAATTGATTGATTCTTAACCTTAACCTATCCCTAATTTAATCTTAATCCTAATTGATCCTTAACCCTAACCCTAACCCTATCTTTTTTTGAATATTAACCCCTAATTGTGATCTAACTCCAATCACCCTAACCCTAACTCTAAGCTTTATCTTAGAATTGTAATTGAACCATAACCCTAATTTTATGATAAAATTTAGTGTGCATTAATTTGTTAAATATAAGTATGGTAGTTTTAATATATTAATTTAAAAACTTATTTTTATGTGTAATAATAAATTTATTATTCTTTGTATTTAATTTTATAATTTTAAATTTATTTTAGATGTGCACTTATTATGGAAATCTTTTATATTAGATTGTATATCTTACTTGCTATATTTTTGTAAAATAATTTTTGAATAAAGTCTTAAATTTAAATATTTCTCTAGAGATATACATTATTTTTTAAAATAGAATATGGATGATTTTTTCTTTTTGCGATGCTCACTTTTTTAAAAATATTGATTTTTTTTATGTGTAATAGTAAATTTAGAATATAATTGAAGGAATAAAAATATATTATTTAATTAATTCAACATGGCTCATTCATGGAGGTCCAATGGTCACATTCCTGATAGGGAACAGGCTTTGTATGATAGGGATTTGAGTCGTTCTCATAGCTATGACAACAAAAATACTCGTAATCAAGGGCCCACAAATGATCCACAAAGGTATGCAAGACAAAATATGGGTGAGGTCAAATATAGGTTTTCAAAACCTAACTGGAAACCTTTTTAGAAAACCAAGTGCTTGGTGCATGGTAAGCAACCTATCTTTGATTTATATGAGGATGATAGGGGCATATTGAGAGCAGCGAAAGAACTAAGGAGTGCCAGAAAGCCAAAGAACAATTCACATTTTTTAGAAAGCTTTTATGACAAGGCGGAAGTTGATTTTAAATCTCAAGCGAAGGGAAGACACATAAACCCTTTTGGTGCTTCCTTCAATCCAAATATTCTACAAATTTTATATCATGATGCAGAGGTAGATTTAAAAGTGACTAGGCACATGGATTTTAAGGATGGACAAGCCAAAGGTGAAAAACACCTGTAACAGAGGAATAAGGGTTACAAGGAATGACAACCCAAAAATCCGCTGCCTCAAAAGTTAGGCATATCCCCCAATCTATTGAACCCCAATGTTACAAGACAACTGCATGACTCCCCTACAAAGAATACTAGTCAACAAGGAGCTCCCCTCAATCCATAGTTAGTTAACCACAATCCCACTCGAATGAAGGCCAATGAATAAATTCTGCCTCAAATTGAGGAAAAGGCTAGCAAGGAGAAAAGATCAAAGAAAAATTAGAAGAAGAGATCCAAGAAAAGAGGGTCAATTAAGAAAATTTGGAAGCGTAAGGAGTCCAATAAGGAAGAAAACACATCTCAAACCTCTTGTGTCCAAGATGGGATTAAAGTCACTTTTCTAGAGAGAATGCTTCATACGCAAATTCAAGATCTAAGGGACAAAGCAATAATTTGTAAGTTTTGCAATTTATCTTTACCCTTACCACAACTAAAAGAGCTCATCTATAATGAATGGGAGGGGGTGCAAGAAGTTTTTTATTTAAGCAATGATAAGGGCATATTTGTAGTCATTTTTGATAGCAAAGTAAAAAAAGACTCTGTCTTTAGAATTAAATCTTGGGCTTTTCAAGGGGTAGGGTTATGCATGCAACCTTGGACCCCAATTTTTAACCTTGAAAATGCTCCATTTAGATTTGTTCCCTTCTGGTTTCAAATGACAGAGCTTCCTCTTGAATATAGGGAACTTAATCTAATTGAAATCATAGCTAATAATGTGGGAATTTTTCTCATGCATGACAAGGAGTTCTTTAAGAATCCATCAAAACCCATGAGAACTTGTGCTCTCTTTGATATGAGTAAAGTGTTTCTGACACATATTCAATTGGTCTCAAAGTTTGGTACTTGGCAACAACAATTTTTTTGTGAAACTCCTGAAAACACGTGCCCTCATTGTCATATCATAGTCCATCCTCCTTCTCAATTCCTAACATGATCTTCAACACAAGAAATTAATCATTTGGTAAATTTCAAGAGTGATCCCCAACATTGCAGTAAGGTTAATATGCCAGATCCCATCTCAGGAGTTTTCACTAACAAGGTTTAAAGCGATCAGGCATAGTCAATTCAAGAGACCATTTCAATTCATAATATCACACACAAGAGAAAACAAGATGAAGTTGGAGTAGAATTGGGGTTTCTCAAAAATCCAAAGATTAAGAAAAATCTAGTATATCACATTAAATTTCCATAGAATGCATGTAATCTAATGCAAATATTTTCCAGTCTATCACTCAATCTTTATTCTCCAGAGGAAAAATTAAGTTCAAAATGCCAACTTGATGAAATTGTAAAAAAGTTGATATTTCAAGGCATGAAGGATTACTTAGCCTCATGGTCTCTAAATGAAAATTCGCAGTAGAGCCAATTGATTTCTTAAGAGGCGCCTTCTTCAAATGATCAAGATAAATGGATTGTACTGAGCTCTAATAAGGTTAATGATGCGGATCTTGAATATCTGGCAGAAAAAGTGCTATTCTCCATTGGCTCAGATTTGTTTGAAGAAATTGCTATGGAAGATGATTTTTGGGATAGCAGCACCTTGTCAATTCCTCAAGGAAATAAAAAAGCATACACAGTTTAGGGGACTCTAGTAGATTCTCTTAAAGCTCAAAATCTATTAGAGTCTTCCAGTCAAGTAACTAAGGAAGAGTTACTAGGGGATTCTATGTGAGATTTAAAAAGTTTGGAGCCCACAGGGTCATATTGCATCAAAACTCTCTCAATAGTTCAATCTCCTTATCAATCTGCTGTGAAGAAAACTCCAGGGAAAAGAGGTAGGAAATCCAATCTCACAGAGATGCAGGAACAAATAGAGGTAGGAATTCAAAAAACCATCTTGGAGTCCATGTCAAATAAGTGTCTAGGGAGAGCTTGTTGCTCTCCTTGGGTACAATGAGGATCACTTCATGGAATGTCAGGGGTATTAATGCCCCTGACAAGCATGCTCAAATCAAGCAACTGATAGATGCTTGTGGAGAAGATATTGTCCTTTTACAAGAAATGAAAACTTCAGTAGATACATTTGAATCCTTAATAAAAAAGTGGGCTAGATGGGAATCAACACATTCACCAGCTTAAGGTGCTTCAAGAGGCTTATTCATCTTGTGGAACCTAAAGCTAGTAAGTGTTAAATCACACAAAAATGAAAATTGTTGGCAACTTGTAGAAGTAACAAAGTTTGATCTTAATTTTTGGCTCATAAATGTATATGGTCCAACATCGACTATTGAAAAGAAGAACCTGTGGGATGAGCTTACCAAGAAAATTCGTCTGATCCATAGTCGAAAAATCATTCTAGCAAGGGACTTTAATGCAATAACATATCTCCAAGAAAAGCATGGAGGAATATGCCCACCTCAAAAATTCATGTCAGATTTCAGTCAATTCATATCTTCAAATGCTTTACGGGATATCCAACCACATTCAAGCAGTTTTACATGGACCAATAAAAGGAAGGGATTTCTCCAAATTGTAGAAAGGTTAGAAATATTTTTGGTTTCTCCTAATTGGTTTCTTTTAGCTTACATTCTAAACTCTGAGATCCTTCCGTATCCTGGTTCTGATCATTATGCAATTTGTTTGTCTATTGCAAACACATCTACCCCTAAAGTAAAATATTCTTTCAAGTTTGAAAGTATGTGGTTTAGGCATCCTCAATTTATGGATCTTTTGAAGCATTGGTGGGTAAATGCTCCATATGAACATGGCACCAAAATTTTCCATTTTCATGGAAAGCTAAAATCTGTGAAGCAACAAATTAGAGTTTGGAATAAGCAAGTTTTTAAAAACATCTTTCAACAAAAAGATGTAGTGTTTAAAGAATTAACAACAATTGATGAGAATATAATTCAAAATGGGTTGGATGCTATTTTATATGACAAACAGAAAAAACTACAAGAGGAATGGGAAGAATTATGTGCAAGAGAAGAAGCATATTGGAGACATAAATCTAGGGAATTATGGATAAAAGGAGATTGAAATACAAATTTTTTTCATGCCTCCACCCAGATAAAAAAGGAAACAAAGTCAATTCATTCAATTCAGGAGATACCCTCAGGTAATTGGCTCACCAAGGAAGCAGACATCAACAATGAAGGTGTGAAATTTTTCTCAGAGCTCCTTTCTATCCCACAAACCATAGATGCCACCAGAGTAAATGATTAGCAAGAGCTAATAAGCACAATTCCATGCCCTATCAACATTGAAGATAATGAGATGCTTATGAAGCCTTTCACTATGGAGGAGCTCAAATTGGTAGTATTCTCTCTTCCTCCTGATAAGGCTCCTGGCTTAGATGGGTTCAAAACCTTATTCTTTCAAAATGTTGGGATTTCTTATGTTTTGAGCTCCTTTGGGCACTTGAGGAGTCTAGAAGAACAAGTTTCATGTTTAGGAAATTTAATGTAACCAAACATTGCAATTTTTCCAAAAGTCAAAGAGCCTAAAACATTTGTTGATTTTAGGTCCATCTCCCTATGCAATACAATTTACAAAATATTCACAAAAGCCATTTACGTGAGATTGCAACCGCTTATCCCAAGGATCATATCACAAGAGCAAGGTGGCTTTGTCCCAGGGATGGAAACGTATGAAGGTGCAATTGTTGCACATGAAGTTCTACACACAGTTTCAATGTCAAAGTTGCCATCTTTCATAATTAAGCTAGACATGATGAAAGCCTATGACAAGGTTGATTGAAAGTTTATCAATAGGGTTTTGACAAAATTTGGCTTTTGTTCTCATTGGCGTAGGTGGGTAATGTCTTGTCTATCTAGAACTAAGTTCTCAGTAATCTTAAATGGAAATCCAATAGGTGTTTTTAGTGCTTCTCTAGGTGTCAGACAATGAGATCCTCTTTCTCCATTTCTCTTCATTGTTATGGCAGAAGCTTTAAGTCATTTCATCCTTTTGAAACATAGTGAAGGCTTATGGGAAAGGAGTGCAGATAGAAAATTTAGATATTTCAGTTATGCATTCCCTTTTTGCTGATGATACTTCCTTTTCAATAGATCAACATTATCCAAAGCTAAGCAGGTTAAAGAGGTACTTAATAAATATTCTTCAGCATCAGGTGAAAAAATTAACATAGCAAAATCCAAGATCTATATTTTAAATACTCCTAAAAATCTAAAGAAGGAAATTGTAAAGATTTTGGGCTTTCAAGAAGCGGAGTTACCATGCACCTATCTAGGGATACCATTTTTTAAAGGCTCCAATAAAGCATTTCTTTGGGATAATGTAATTGTGAACCTAAGAATTTTATCCTTCTCTAACGTGCAAAATACCTCAAAATGCAAGTGATAAAAGACTAAGGACACTTCAAGATTAGCTAAAAGATTGATAAAACAAGAAGGAAAATGGATAAAACAAGATACAAATGATTTCACCTTCTTTGTTGTTGACGACTCCTTGATTAGCCCTTGCTTGGGATGATTTTGTGTGCTCCTTAGATGATTTCTTGAGTGACTAAATGTAAGATTGAATGTGCAAAATGATTAGAATGGATAGCTAGATGATGGTAGATGATTGAAAATGCAAATGGGCAACATGTAGTTATCAAATGGCTAAGTGTTTTTAAAATGCAAATTGGCAGCATAAGGGTGCTAAAAAATGAAAGTGTTGAAAATGCCCTTGAAGAGGGGGTATTTATAGGAGAATTTGAATTCTCTAGAGAATTCAACGATCAAGATTGATCCAACAAGGTCAAGATGAAGGGCTATGGTGGGTTGAGAACCCACAAGCCCTCACATCTTGACATGTGGAGGGTGAAGTGGCCAAGGGGATATGAGATGGAGATGAGGTGTCAAAAAGGTACATGAGGTGGAGGAAGGACAAGCACCTTGGGGAGTGAGAAGATTTCCACAAAAAGGGATTTCTTGTCCCCAAGTGGGAGTGAGGGAAAGGAATTCCTCAAAAATCTACATGGAAAAAGGAAAGGTGGTTGAAAACATAAATGTGAATTAAAAATTCACATTCTTAGGAGAATCTAAAGGATAAAAGGTGGGCTCCAAAAAGGTGGGACTTGGTCACATGTGGAGATTGTGACAAGTCCAAGGTTCTAGAAGCCTTGGAAGGATAGAATGTGAATTAAAAATTCACATATAAAAAGAGGGAATCTAGGATAAATAAAAAGGAATTAAAATTCCTTTGGGGAAGAGTTGACCAAGGTACTAATTAGGTTTGACTAATCAGTAATTAGAGGATAATTAGGGGTTAATTAAGATTAAAAGCCAACTTGCAAAAGTTGGAGGATGTGACACATCCTAATCAAGGATTAGGCATGTGCACATCCTTAATGAAGAGATTAGGAAATAGATTAGGATTAGATGAAAATGATATGTGAGGAATTAAATAAATGTAATATTTATTTAATTCATTTGATGAAAAGAGGGTTAAGGAGGGTAAAGTATTTAATTATTAACTAAATACCTTAGGGATTTGGCAGAATTAAAGATATTAATTAAATAATAGTAATATTACTTAATTAACTTAGATACGAGGATGTTTAGACGAAAAGTGATAAATTTGGATAAATTAAGTGTCCAATTTGGATGTCTATTTGCCCCTCTTTGAGATGGTGTTATGAAGCAGCATCATTTCAAAATAATAAAAATATAGAACCTAGAAGAAGATGGTTAGATTGGAAAGATGCCCCTAACAAAGGGATGACTAGGAAGAAAGATGATGGGGTGAAGATGAAGAGTAGGGATTGAGGATGCCCTCGAGAGGACATGCGGGTTGAAGAGAACACGCATGTGCTCTCGAAATAGATGATGTAATGCAAGGGGAGATGAGGAAGATGATGCAAGGTGATGGGTAAGAGAGTAAGTGATATGGAGATGGATGAAGCACAAATGGATTTCAAAAGGTGATGTTGCCCTAGTCAAGGTACAAGCCAAAAGGGGTTGAGGATGGATGGAGTGTTGTCAATGAGGATAGGGAAGGATACATCCCAAAACAACACGAGGAGAGGGGAGGATACATCCCACTGAGTGGTATTGATGAGGGAAGGATACATCCCAAAACACCACTAAAGGATAGGGAAGAATACCTCCCGATGATGATGATGAAAGTTTTGTTGATGAGGGAAGGATACATCCCAAAACAACACCAAAGGGATAGGGAATGATACTAGTGGATGATGATGATGATGAGTCAAGGCTGGTAATGAGACTAGGGACAAGACCAAGGATTTGATTAGGTGATTTGTGCAACATGGAACAGATGAGGAGAAGATTGATATGTGAGATGGAGAGGAGGATCTTAAGATTTGGTTCGATATCCAAATATTTGGACTGCAGATGGACGAAAGCTCAGATTAGGGGTTTGGTTAAGCTCAGATGAGGATTGGATTGAATACTAGAATGATTGAAGGAGATGATTGGATTGATTCTACACCAAGTTCCGGGGTTTAAAGGGGATAAGGTGTTGACAATCAGATTTTTTCCAATTTGGCAATTTTCAAAAATTGTCAAATTTTAGGAAACCTCATGGATAGACTTTTGGGAGTCCAAATTTTTTCCAAGAAATACCCAATATTGAGATAGGATGAATTACACCTAACATCCTTAAATGCGTAGATATGCATTCGAAAGTTATGAGGAAAACAATTTTTCAAAAATGTCGAAAAAACACTCAAATTGGGATTGAGGCCTAAGATAAAACCTTGAGGGGCCCCAAAAATGGGCCAAAATGGGTTCCAACGACTTTCAAAGAGACCAATAGGAAATCCACTCGTTATCTCATAATGCAACCACCCGTCAAATTTCAGCTCAAACGGACACCCAAGTCAAAAGTTATGGCCTCCGAAAGTTTCGGTGTAAAAATCAAAAATCAATTTTGAAAATTTCAAGACATGGGTTTTGTTCGTTAGGAAAAATAAGAAAATGGGTCGGAGTTGGTTTGAAAAAGAAAGTCAAAATTTAGTGGGAA
>VDFB02058242.1:717045316-717058261 GCA_007258455.2 Sequoia sempervirens | reverse complement strand
ACACAGAGCATCGTTGACTAGTAAGCGGTGTTGTACAACACTGCTAAGAAATCAAACTGCAACATAGTGACGGATTGCGCCACTGATAGGAAGTAAAAAGTTGAAATTTTATTTTAGCACATGCTTTTTGTCAAATGATGAGTTTATCTTCTGTTTTCTGCTTTTTAACCTCTGTGTTTGTATAATTTGACTAATTTTCTCTCTTATAGGTTGGATCAATTAAAACAAAAGAAAAGGAAGCATGATGATTGTACTTCACAAAATCAAAGTGTTTTTAAACACTTTAGTGTTTGTTTAACACTTTTAAGAAACTGTTATATTTTCTTGCTTAGGCTACTAATTTCGTTTGGGTTTTAAAAGGAGTCTTTTCAATTTTTTGCAAAGGTTTAAAATGAATATTAGGACTACAACTTACTAGAGTTTGTTTTTTGGTTAACAATTGAACAAAACAACTCTCATTTGTCCTTTGGTGCTTTAAAAAGAATTCATAATTGCTTTGTGGATTTAAAATGAACATGTGCAACTTTGTATTTGTGAGGGCTTACTTAAACTAACTTCATTGAAAAAGGACGTATGTGCTTCTCTCGTGCTTTATAGCGATCTTGAGAATCAAAAGGCATTTTTTGTGATTTTAGGTTAAGATAAAGCAATCACCTCCACACTTCATTTTGGGTTTAAAATTGAACAAAATCTTGTGCGAGTGTGAGTGGAGCATTATTGTGTACATTCTCTCTCTTTGTTGGAAAAAAAGATTGATCGAGTTACAGATATTATCTTTGCTCACTTTTGTTTATCTTAGAGGGCCTTCCTTGGAAAAAAAGTACTCACCCAAGGGAACAACTCAACCGGTAACACTCTAAATCCAAGAGTATTTCCAACCGGGATATAAATGTGGGTATTGGAATAAATTCCAATATCACGCAGTTGGCTCCGATGAGATGGATCCGAAAGGGGACTCTCGCCGTATGGGTCAATCTCCATGAATAGAAAGTCCTAATTAAAACCCATGTTTTAGAATTGCCAAAATACTTGATCTATTTGTTGGTGCAACAACGGTCGTTCTGAAACCACCACACACTTTTACGGTCTTTTAGTAGAATTGGAAAGCATGCCATGGGAGTTTCATGGGTGTTGATGCTTGGCTGCCCCGATTGACGTTAATGAGCCGTGGAGGGGAGCTAGTGGGGTCAAGCATCTAACCATTCGCTAAAGATAAGCATAGCTGGACTTGTTCAAGTGGGAATCCAACAATTATTTTCTTCCACTTCCATAGGGTTGTACTTATTTGTGGTTTCCAAATGCTTTTCTTGTTCGAAAACATCTTGGAAACAAACACTTGAACATCATCATCAAAATTTCAAACCCTTTAGGAGACAAATACAATTGACCCAATCCGTATGTTATTGCTTGCCCTTGGGATTCTATCCTTAGAGGTTTCTAAACATTTGGATTACATCTCAATTTGTCTACTAAAGTTAAACAATAGGTAACCCTTGCCCTGAATTCATCAAATTTCCACATAACATACTTTGTGGGATTCAAAGAAATTAAGACATTGGACATCTAGTTTGGAAACTTAATAAAAGAAGTATTTTTTGGTAAAATAAAGCCATTAAGCAAAGATAAACAAAATGAACTCTCACATGTGTTGAAACCTCACAATTTCCAGGAAATCCAAATCCCAAAATGAAAGTCCTTGATTCAAAATCCGAAAATGTATGATCAAATTGAACCACTTCTTGGTCATAAAGGTCTATAGAAACATTACATGTTCTTCAATACTGAGGTTTAGGGAAACAAAGTGCATTTTTTAGGTTCATCTTAGGATCAAAAGAAATCAAAATCTTTTTCACCCATCCTTCAAACATCAAAACAAAAATCACCTCATCATCACCTTTTGAGAAATCTTGAAACTATCCTTCATGCTAGGCTTTTTGGCAAAAAATAAAAATCATCAAATCCTTGAGACAAAATCCTTGAAATCTTTATCAAATCATATTTGGCTAGGTCTGTGTAGATGCATCCTTTTGCATATACTTAGTCAAAGTTATCAAACCATCTTGTTTAGCTAGGTATATGTAGATGCATCCTTCTTCATATGCTTGGTTAAATTATCATCTTATTTGAATAGGTGTGGGTAGATGCATCCTTCTCCCTACACATATTCAAATTATCATCCTTTGAGAAAATCTACCCCTTAGATAATCATCCAACATCTTAGGGTCTATTTGTTCAAAATCAAAGCAAACCAAAATCAATCAATCAAGGGAAATCCAAGAAAATCAAAATCAAAATCCGGAACATATCCAAAAGCCCTAAAAGTCTAGCATTCCCCTCAAGATTTATCAAAAGATAAAAACATCCACATCATCCATCTCTTGCATTGTCATCATATCATCTTTCGATCCTCAAGATATCCTAAAATTTTCTATTTTGTGCATAAAGTAAAGATCAATCCAAAGAATCAAGAGATTCATCTACCATATTCTTGAAAATTGATCCTTGTTTTATGGTTCAAACTAGATCTCAATACAAGAAGACCATGGAAGCCGATAAAGAAACACCCGCTTCAAGTGACCTAAGCCAAACAAACGTTGAAATGAATCCCATCGAATCGAGTAATCCTTTGACTATCTCATCATCATAAAACCCACAAGAGGAAATCCAAGGAGAAGATCGTACCTTTGGGATGTTGCATGAAGAAATAACCGAAATGCTCCAAAATCTGGAAAATCACAAGATCGTCAACATCATGATGAGGCTTAACCCTTCACTATACATGCTTGAACTAGCAAAACAAGGGGCCAAATTACCTTATGATTTTGACA
Organism: Sequoia sempervirens; assembly: GCA_007258455.2. NCBI lineage: Eukaryota > Viridiplantae > Streptophyta > Pinopsida > Cupressales > Cupressaceae > Sequoia > Sequoia sempervirens. The sequence goes on along the minus strand of VDFB02058242.1, from coordinate 717,055,433 downwards.
TGAGTTCAATAGTGGAGACATCTTTACCTCCAATCTCATCCACCATCCCCATCTCATCTACACCCCCATCCCAAAGCATCACCCAAAATATTCCACAAATCATGACATCTTTCGCTCCAACTCAACCTAATTTCAATAAGGGAAATGCATTTCTCAATGCTATTCAAACACACCCCCTTGTTAACAATCAAGAATGGGATGCAAATACCATCTTGGAACAAAACATACCTCAAAATCCATTACATAAGTATGTTCCTCCTCTAATTCCTTCCATAACGCATCCATCATCATCATCCTCCGGGTTTAAATATCATCAATTCTTCAAAATACCTCATTAAATTATAGAAGGTGACATGTCTCTGACCTCAAATTTTTGACACCACAACATTTTCCCAAGAACTCACACTTCTCATGCCATTTTACCTCTTTCCACCATTGCCATCATTTCATCCACACTCTCGGTTTAGGGCTTCCCCTTTACCAAGTATCGACCAAATCGTAAATATCCTGCAATACCGGACCAAACATCATGCAAAATGGTTACTACAGATATTGCAACAACAAAGTGACAACTACACAAGCACGCGAAATCATCGTAACCACCCCCTAACATCGCAAAGCATGGTCTCTTAATAACCAATCACATCAACATCACCATCCACCACTCAAATCACCAACACGACATCACCACTCACCACCACCACAAACGCCATTCCAAATCCTCCACCACCACCCCCACCACCACCAACTTCCAGCATATCAAGCCAATAAAACATGGCATTGCAAGCAGCTCAACAAGTTGCTTTTGAAAGGGGATTCCTACAAGTGCAAAAAGAAAAAGCCACGCAACTAGCTGCTCAGCAAGCCGATCAAGCCACACAAGTTGCTCAAGCAGTCCAAGCCGAATTACAAGCACAAAAGGCTGCTCAAGCCCAAATTCTATTGCAACAACAAGTGAAAAAAGCACAAGCCCAAGCACAAGCACAAGATCAAGCTCAGGAAAACACCCAATATCAAGCACAACACGCACAAGCACAGGCACAACTTCTTGCACAAAAACAAGTAACACAACTACAAGCATATCAAAAATCAATAAAACAATATCAAGAGCAACAAGAAGCAGCCCAATTGGCAGCCCAACAACAAGCATTGTTGGAACAACAAAAAGCACAACAAAAAGAACAAAAAAATCACAACAACAAGCACACCAACAAGCAATCTTAGCGCAACAACAACAAGAACAACAACAAGCATTGTTCATACAACAAGTGCAAGCATACCTGGCTCAGAAAAATGTGAAAATACCATCAAATAACACACCAAAAAAACCACCCATCCAATCCAGAATTGAAACACCCAGAACACCTTCATCCCACCCCCTGATCCGCAAAATGACGTAACGACACAAATCAGGTTGCTCTCGCAACAAGTGCTCGATCTTCAATCAGGGCGAACCAGAAAAACACCAAGCAACTTGTGCCCCTATCCATTTGATAGGAGCCCAGTGATAAAACCATTCCCCAAGGGATTTGAGATCCCCAAGTTTGACAAATATCGTGGGATGGGAAACCCTGAAGATCACATCAGGGAATTCCAGGTTCATTGCATAGAAGTCGCATACAACGATACTTTTCTGATGCAACTATTCCCTAGGAGTTTGGCTAGCCACACTATGGAATGGTTCTCTCACCTACCAAAAGGCATCAAAACATTCCAAGAAATTATAGACACATTCATTAAAAATTATGCATGCAACATTGCAATGGATGTTAGTCTAGAAGAACTCCCAACTCTAAAACAAGGTAGGGGTGAATCATTTGCTTCATTCCTACAACGATGGTGATCCAAGGCCAATCGAAGCAAGTAGAACATGCCCAAAGAACAAAAAGTTTGCACCATTATATCCAACCTTGACAACCTCTTGGCATTTCATCTCAAGGTACAAGGGATCACCACATATGATCAGCTGATCTCCAAGGCGCTCAACATCGAACGAGCCCTTATGACTCAACCTGCGGGATCAACTTCATACCCTGAACAAAAAAACAATAGACCACCCTCCAATTACAATGATAAACCTCACATGTGGGAAAGGAAAAAAAATGTTACTAATGATGGTGTCATCGATGCCAAGGTGGTCATTAGTGCCCCTCGCCAAAATACACCCGCACCACAAATCCAAATCCAAATCCAACACCAAAACAATCATCACACAACACAACAACCTAGCAACAATTCGACAATAAACAATCTCAATGATCAAAGGGGACCACCCCAATGGAATAAGAGCTATCCCAAGCGGAAATACATTGCTTTGGGGGAACCACTTGAAGTCATAATGAAGAAGCTGATAAACGAAAAACTCATCAAGGCTCCTACCTTTGAGAATTACCAAGAACCAGATGTGAAACCTCCTTGGTATAATGAGAATCAACTCTATGAATTCCATAAAATAAAAGGCCATACCATGAACAGTTGCATGAGATTAAAAAACATAGTTCAAGATCTCATCGATCAAAGGATTAGAAACATGGAACAACCTACAGGAAACCAAGATCTTAAGATATACATGAATCCAATGCCTAATCACGACAATAAAGGGAATAATAATAACATCGATAAGGGGAAAGGAACCCACAAAAATGTGAATCATGTGTATGAAACTATTGTGGCCTCCCTAGATGAATACTATACAGTCATCACCATCAAAGGCACCCATGCCGATTGTGGAGTCACCACAAGAGGCAAAAAAGTTACCATCGCAGGATCATCCTAGCCAAATAGATTCCTTGCACCTAGATCTGTCCCTAATGGATATAATGTCCTTGATCAGCTCAAAAGAATGCCAACGCAAATATCCATCATGGATTTGCTAAAAATCTCATCTGCCCATAGGAAAATCCTTGAAGAAGCACTGGTTTCATCCACTGTCCCCACGGATCTTGATGCGGAGCAATTCCAACCTATGGTCAGAAATATCATTATGCGAAATCTCCTCACATTCTTTGACCAGGATTTCCTCGCTCAACAATATCACAACTATGTGCTCCACTTAGAAGCCATAGTACATAAAAGCAAAGTCAAAAGGGTCTTGGTGGATGGAGGTGCGGGCTTGAATATTTGTTCTCTCAATCTCATCAAGCAATTAAAATTTTTAGAGGATTCTGTCAACAAAGGAAAGGGTATCACAATAAGAGCATATGATGATCAAGAAAGAGTGTCTCAGGGCACAATCAAACTCCCTATTCAAGTAGGGATTGCTATCATGGAAACCACTTGTCAGGTCTTGGACCTCGACTTGTTGTATAACATCCTCTTAGGATGCCCATGGATTCATGCAATGAAGGCAACAACATCAAATTTCCATCAATGTGTTAAATTCACACATGAGGGAAAAGAAGTTACCATCCATGGAGATCCCGAACCCTTCTCCTTTTGCAAAAGCCTTGAAGCAAAGTACTATAAAATCCCCCAAGTACCAAAAAATGATGAGGGCCCATCTACACCATACATCGATCCTGCCACTCTTGCATCCACTTCTGCGACAGAGACACCCGCCACTCCCGCCATCCCCACCATCTCTGACATTAAGGTCATCATCCAAGATAATGGTTGTGAAAACTACAAGCTCCCTAATAATGCTTTTGTGGTAGGAGAGTTACCACAATCTCCTAGATCACAGGGACGTCCGCAAATAAATGAAGCCTCCACATCCCAAACATCTCCTGAAGACTATCCTAACTTCACAAGTTGGGGAGATCTTGGCCAAGAAGTTATTGAGGTAGATCCATCTCATATGCTATATCAAGATGAAAGACCAGTAGCTAATTTACCAATGGATAACAGAAGCAAGGGTCTACAAATGATGCTCACAATGGGCTATGACAGAAACCAAAGACTTGGGAGAAACAACAATGTGATTATAATACCTATCATGCCGAAGATGCGAGCAATAAAAAATCTTGGCCTTGGATGTACCCCTCTGAGTATAACCATACGTGGCCGAAGTCCTCCAGTTAGAATGGTTAATAATCTCCGTTTTAATGGCATCCGCGTGGTTTACGATACCATTCCGCAGTAGTGTGGCAGCTATTTCATGTTTATCGCACCAATCTCGGTTCCAGAAAATATCTCGAAAATGGATACCACTCTTTGCATGATTAGCACCCTATCTTTTGAATCAGACCACCAAAATCATGAGATCCACCTAGTATATCCCCAACTCATCGACTATGACCAACGAGGACCACCAGTTCTTAATACATTCAAAAATGATGAGGCACTCTCAGAATTCATGGGACTATGAGATAAAATTCCATGTGGGGATCACAAAGCAGGGTTCATAATGGAGTTAGATATACATGCCTATTATGGGGAAATGATTTAATCCCTCAGTCGCAAAAGTGAAAAATTAAGAATAATATCCAAGTCCTTGAGTGAAAACCACACTGTGGCACTCTCTGACTAGAAAAAAGTAAAAAGGAAGGACACATCCAATGGTGAAAACCTCTCTGAGGTACCCGAGGATGGGGGATTGAATCTTCCTATCAGAGCTATTCATCAAGAAAAATCAGCAGCCCTAGCAAAAAGGTGCAATCCGGTCAATCTAGGAACAGAGGAAATCCTGCACATCACATTCTACGCGGAGTCATTACTATCAGAGGAACAAGAGCTCCTAGCAGCCTTCCTAAGAGAGAGACAGATAAACTTCACATGGAGTTATGCTGACATGCCAGGGCTTGATCCAAAAATCATGGTTCACCACTTAGTAGTATATCCAGAAGCAAAGCTTGTTAAACAAAAACTTCAAAAAATGCACCCTCAGATCGCCTTATTAGTCAAAATGAAGCTAAAAATGCTATTAGATGCAGGATTCATCTAACCAATAGATTATCCAGAATGGGTGTCAAACTTGGTACTTGTTTCAAAACCCGATGGGAACATTAGAATCTACACAAACTTCAAAGACTTGAATAAAGCATGTCTAAAAGATGAATTCCCACTTCCAAACATCGACATGATTGTAGACATGATAGCTAGACATGGAATGTTGTCACTAATGGATAGATTCTCAGGGTACAATTAGATCATGATAGCTAAAGAGGACCAACATAAAACAACTTTCACTTGTCCATGGGGGACCTACTGCTGGAATATGATGCCATTTAGCTTAAAGAACGTAGGAGCAACATACCAAAGGGCCATGACATTGATATTCCACGACATGATCCATAAGACGGTCAAAGATTATGTTGATGACATTCTAGCCAAGTCCAAAAAGAGAAAAGATCACATAGCAACCTTAAGTGCCATTTTTGATAGGCTGGAGGAGTACAAGGTCAGATTAAACCCAAAGAAGGTATCTTTATGATAGTTGGGAAAGCCATAGATATATAGTGTCAATGAGAGGTATCGACGTAGATCGTAACAAAGGTAAAAGCAATCCTCAAAATGGAGGCAATCTAAAAACATTAAAGAAATCGAGAGGTCGTAAGGTAGGTCTAATCAATCAAGATCTGGCAGTTAATAACCTGTAGGAAAACATAACTCCATGTACTCTCACCTACCTCGAAGGCCGTGGAGAAGGTATAAATGGGATACCAAGTGTGAAGAGGCATTCAAAAATCAAAGAATATCACATCGACACCACCTACCTTAACGCCACCAACTTCCCAAAGAAACCATTGATCTACATTAGCAATAAAGAGTCTCTTGAGCTCTTTTAGCCTGTAGCATTTACCTAAAATGGAACGTAAAAGGGCTATTTATTACACGCTACAGAATAATGGTTGGGCATGAGCCAAAACTATTCATGTACATTGAGAAAAGTAATTCTAGCGGTAGTGTTTTAACACAAAAATTTAGACATTACATGTTGGCACACAAAATAAAACTCATCGCCAAAATTGACCCTCTCAAGTACTTATTATCAAAGGCAATGCTCACAAGAAGAATGGCCAAATGGGTGATGATATTGTCAGAATATTACATGGAATATGTGGAGCAGAAAGCAATCAAAGGCCAAGTCATTGCAGATCAACTTGCAGAAGCACCAATCTATTCATAGAATCCTCTCATTTCAGAGTTTCCAGATGAATCTATTTTCAATCTCAACATAGCTGACCACTAGAAATTGTACTTTGATGGCTCATACACACAACATGGGTCAGGATCTGGTGTCTTCTTTATCACCCCACAAGGGGATTGCATACCAAGGTCCTACAAATTGGCATTTCCCTACACCAATAACATTGCAGAATACGAGGCTTTAACCATAGGTATCAAAATAGCAGTGTAGTGGAACATTATAGCTCTCAAAGTATACAAAGAATCTCAATTGATAATAAATCAAGTGAACGATGAATACCAGACCAAGGAGGACAAGCTCACTCCATACAAAAAATTGGTGGAGACTCTTAAATAATCCTTCATCGAAATTACATTTGAGTAGATTCCTAGAACCAACAATAGAGTAGCAGGTGCCATGGAAACAATTGGATCCTTGCTTGACATCCCCCACAATGTTCCAAAATATGAATTCCTGATTGAGTAGCTTCTCGTGCCTACATTCGAGGTACTAGAATCAGAATTCGTGTGCGAAATCATTGCTCCCGGTGATCCTTGGTACCACGACATGTACACATACCTTCGAATAGGAGTCATACCCGCTGAGTTACCCTCAAACCTAAAATGTACCTTTGTAAAAAAGGCATCCAAATTTGTCATCCCTCGTGAGATACCCCATCGTAGAAGCATAGAAGGAACCCTATTGTAATCGCTAAATGCCGAGGAGGCATTAAATCGGGATCTAATCAAATACATAATCTGGTCTGGTTCAGCTAATTCCAGCGCACGACCATAGCCAAAGAAAACCTGGCGATGGGGTATTATTGGCCCAGACCGTAGCATATACTACGACTATGCTAGAAGGTAAGCCCATAATGTCGTAGCATGGGGACCTCATCCATGCTCCAAATTTTAAGAGATTCATCCTATCATCACACTATGGCCCTTTTCAAAGAATGGGGACTCTTGATCTCATTGGAAAAATTACAATCTAATTTCATCTAACAAATTACACCATCATATAACCGGGCCATCGAAAATACTTTTACTAAGTGGGTGCCATACCCATGATGTACATAACTCGGAAGCAGATTTCTAAGTTCATCCTAAACTATCTCATTTGTCGCTATGGTGTTCCACAAGCCATTATCTTAGATAATGGAACACCATTCAAGAATTAGGAGGTTCATGACTTATGCGACAAATTCAAAATCCAACATCACTTCTCCACCGCATACTATCCCTTAAGGAAATGGTCAAGGTTGCCAAAACAAAAACCATTCAAAATCTCAAGAAAAATACGTCAATGACGTGAGGGTCGGGCGACTAGAATTTGTGAAGCTTAATCCCACCCTTTGGGCCTACCAACCAGATCCGCATACACCCAATCGACAATTCACCCTTTTCCCCTCGCTTCATGGATCGGCAAGATTCCCCATTGAGATCGGCGCCCCATCACTCCAGATATCACCGCGAAAACCTCATCACAAATGAAGAGTACCGAAGTATCGGGAAGATTGAATGAGTGATGAGTGGACGCATAAATGGAATCATTTGTAAGTCTATCGAATAGACTTCAAAAGGAGCTATACTAAGAAAATCGGCAAGACTTTCCAAGTTGAGAATCGGGTATTAAGGAGAATCAAAAAAGAATGTCCCAAACCCAAGCAAAGAAGGAAAATTTCTAAACCCAATTGGTTGGGACCATTCATTATCACATCAAGTTACAAGTCAGGGGCATATTAGTTATCAACACCCGAAGGGGAAACTTTGCAAGAGCCCATGAATAACTCTCACCTCAAAAAGTTTTATGCCTAAATTTTTCAAGGTATAGAACCAAAAAAAAATCAAAAATTAGAAAATGTCCTAAAAAAATGGTTACTTCGGTGAAAACCTCGAAAATTGCATCTGGTGACAACAAAAAGATAAAAAAAGATAAAAACCAAAAAATTAGAAAAAGGTTTGAAAAATAGTAAAGCAGAAAAACGCATCCTCTAGTGAAAACCACTTCGGCACTTTGGTAGTACTTTGGTGAAAACCTCGCAAAATGCTAACTTTGCAAAATGCTACCTTCATCCACTCGTGATCTTTATATTTTTCTACATCATCCATCCATCACGCTCTATCATCCATCAAGTGGTCGATTCTCCATCCACTCATCATCCACCTCGCGAGATCTCTATCATAGCTTGGTCTTGTGTTCATGTAATAATCTCTCCTAGTACTACCATCCTAAGGTCAGGCTTTGTCCCTCATTTTATTGAGTGAAGGTCTATTGCATCATGCTGGGGGCATGTTATCATCAGATTAGATTCGTGTATATTCTTAAAGTCCTAAACATAAGAAAATCCAAAAACATTAAAACGTCAAAAAAATCCAAAAACATTCAAAACATATCAAAATCCCAAAACAGGTCATAAATTTGGTCAAAAAGTAAAAAACAAAGTTGTCTTGTTGAACTACGGCTCTCTGAGCCTTGAACGTAAGCAAGGTTGATCTTTGATCATCCCCCGAGACACTTAGGTCAGTCCTTTAGGAGTCCGTCATAATAAACTGACATCTCATCATGTATATTTGCATCTGTAAATCGGTCAACTCATTAGTCGAACTACGTGGTCTCTGCGTATATAACGTAGGCAAGGCTAATATGTTGATCAGCCTCCGAGGCCCCTAGGATAGGTCTTTAGGTTAGTCTCTTGGTCAAAATCTCAGAAAACCCCAAAACATTGGAAAATCAAAAATCAAAACATTTGTAAAATCTCCAAAAAATACCAAAAACAGCCTCAAAACATCTCAAAAAGATCAAAAACATCCAAATATTTGAAAAAAATCCATCCATCTCATCTCGCTTGCACTCTCAATAACATCATTCATAATAAACGATCGTCATCCTTAAAATTTGGTAAGATAATTAGAAACAACTCTAGCCGGTCAAAAGTGAAAACTCAAAATGTCAAGTCTTAGGTCCAAGTCAGTACGTAAACAAGTTGGTCAACTCTTTGTGTCGATAAATCATCATCCAATTGGTCCCATATCAATCATCATTTAGAACGCTTTGGATAAATGAAATGACGTGCCACCATCCACTAACATGTCCTAGGATGCATCCTTCCTACAATGGGCATTATCTTTTGGCAATAGTTTTGGTTCTTATCCTTAGAAAACACATCCTCTTTTGGTTAGCGGTATTGAAGAACATCAGCTTGTTTGTTTACTTTATCTTTATCTTTTGACTTATCTTATTGTGCACATTCCAAGGACTTCTTGATGATATCCGAACAAAGGATTTAGAGAAAATGGAAGGGGGAAATGATCATTATGTTTTGTCTGTTGTGCTTGTACGTTCTTGTAATGTAACTTGGCGAATACTTGCTTTGTTAGGTATGTATGGAGGAGGTTTTGGGCAGCTTGTTTACTATTGCATTGATAGGTTTTACCTTTCTGTGTTTTGGTCTGAGGTTTTTGAAAGTTCTAAAGTGCATCCCAGCAAGGTTTCCGTATGTCTTGTGTGAACAAGGATACTCCTATCTATTTGTCAAGTCAAAGTCCATCACACTAGGTATAACACCATCCTGATTTTCTATACCTTGATGCATCGTACCACGTGTGTTATCAAACATAAGAAAATTAGCCCTTTGAAAATCCCAATTCCTCGACAAGTAATCATCATCATTTTGCATTTTCACCATCTTGTGTCTTGTCGAAGTGACTTCTTCTCTTCTTGCTCGTCGCACTAACAAAGGTACTATGACAGTTGATCACCATCACCATCATCATCATCATCGATCTTGCATCCACAAATTATTAGCATATTGCATCAACATATCATATAGGAAACACATTCATTGCATTCCCACCATCATATAAACATGTTATTATAGGCATTCTTCATAGATTAGCACATCCATTTTATTATATTGCATCCATTCTGGGCATCAAATTACATTCATCACATAAATCATCGCATAACATTCATTTGCATAAACATTTCATAACCATTTCACATTATCACCTACTGCATAATCATACATAATAGGTACATAAGCATCAT
>VDFB02058242.1:716978468-717045216 GCA_007258455.2 Sequoia sempervirens | reverse complement strand
TCCTAACCATCCATACCCAAACTTTGCATCATAGTCTGCTTCTCCTCCAATCACCAATTCCAACTATTAAATCCCCTTTAAAACATTCATAAAGAATCTCATGTAAATAAAACCACCATTAATTAATCATCACTTTAAATCCATTAAAAAATAACACACTTTCAAAAAAGATTATACATTCTCACATAATTATTCCTTTAAATCAGGTTACCGGACCATCAAACCTTTTGGATAACATTAATTTTGTTTTTAAACTTCACTTTGCATTGTTACCCGGTACGCGGTACTTAGTACTTCAGATTTTCCCAGACCTTGAATTTTACCGGAACTTCCATATTTACCAGACCTCTACTCTTGGACTAGAACACTTTGCTCAACATCTTGTGTTACCTTTTACAGTTCTATCTTTCTTGGTTCTCGGTACCCACTACCCGGAAAACTTGAATTACGAAGTACTTTTTTAAAAATATTTCTAATTTTTCTTTCCACTTCCGATGATCTTTCAAACTAGCCAACACCTCTCATAAGAATTATTTCTCACTTGGGGTCCCCAAGTCTTACAATCTTTGGCTGTATTGTGAGACCACACAACACTATCTCCACAAAATTAATTATCAAATACATTGTAACCATTCAAGAAATAATAAAATCACCCAAGAAAACTATGGGAAAAACTAATTACTCCTTTGAATCTTAGTAGGTTCCCACAACAAACTAGAGCTTATTTTAGAATACCACAAGTGGAGGTGATGACCTAGAAGAGGAGAAGGAAAATAATTGAGAGAAGTGATGATCCACCTATGAAAATGGGATATGAAAAGAAGAAAAAGAAATAGAAAAGCTTACAAGAGCCATTAGACGTTTGTATAGAGAAGGTACAATAGATTACACTATAAATATCTATCTTCCTGAGCTCCTCCTAGCTTTATCCCTTTTAAATTCTTCCTTATATTCTATATTGAATTATCACATAAGTAAATGATAAATCATTGGTGAATCATTTTTTAAAATATTAAAGTTGTTTAGCATCAATTAATAAATATTCAAGACAAACCATGAAGGACAACAATGATCAATGCTCCTAGGGCTAGCCAATTAATAAGTATACATGTGAATAAGTCAAACACAATTACTCAAATACATGTAAGACATGAAGTATACAAATGAATACATAGTATACACAATAATACAAAGTATATGCATGAATACAAGGTATACGCATGAAAAAACACAAGTTGTGAAGTATACATTGGAATATACATAAGTCAAAAAGTATACACGTAAGTTGTAAAGTATACACTTGAATACACATAACTCATATATATTGAAGCATGGATTTATAATGCAAAATGGAAACCAACAATAAAAACAATTGTATTAACCAAATACCCATGTCGACATACATCAATATATGTCGATATCAGTATAAAATATATACAAAATAGCCATATAGGCTTACAAGAATGCCATATAGGCATACAATGTCAAATATATGCAATACAAAATATGTCCGAAAATTCCATATAAGCATACAACAAACAGTGTAGGAATCAAAACACATTTCCCTCCAGGATCTTGAAACAAACTCTTTCCCTTTGTTGGTCAGCCAAATAGCAATAACTCTGTCACTCATTTACTCTGAGGTTAAGGAGTGCTCCTAGTGCTCCTCCTAAGGTTTAGTTCCCAATCAAGCCTTACCTGTTACAATAACAAGTAAAGGCATTAATATATATAAATTGCATTATAAAAAAATGATATATTTAACAAAATAATCACTTACTGCTTCTAGATGATCACTCTCTTGGAGGGAAATATTTGAATGCCCATGTTGTGGAATGCTAGAGCCCTATAGAAACCATCCAAAGAGAAATTAAACTACAAATCAATAGTGGTTTGATTTTTCACTAACTAATAGATATAGCAATGAATGTATATTGAAATTTAGTAATTTTCCTCATACCCCTGTAAGAGGAATCGAGGAGTCTATGGAAGAAGAAACACCAAGCTCCATTTCCCTATGAACATCTGGAGGTATTTTTTCTTGCAACAACTGAAAATAAAACAACAAATTATTCAATCATGAAAACTACAATAGTGATGCACGTCAGGGCTTATAATGTATGAGATAATGAAATAAATTTTGAGTACTTATTGAACTATATATTTCTTACTATCATGCTTACTATTTTCCCTATCCATGGCTTGTTGAGAGCTTCTATTTTAGGCTTTTATCCATGAGTATCAAGGTGGTGGCGTTTGATAAAATCTTTGGCAAAACATTACCGAAAATGTAGCACAATATAAGAGAAAGGACTTTCACAAAGAGCTGCCTCAAAGAAATGTGGTCTCGCCAGTGAGTTGAGAAGAAACAGCGATGTGTCATGGGATTCCATCACCATCAGTTTCATTTCTTGGTACAAACAATTCATTGCCCTCTCTATGGTAGCATGTTGGGATGGGGTGGATGGTATAGTGTGGTCTTGGTTATGAGATGGAGGGAGATCATGACATGAAGAGGGAGGGGTGGGGATATGAGCAAGTGTAATAAGAGGTGGAAGGTTCCATTGATTGGTAAATTGAGGATTAGGATGAGGAACTTGAAAAGAATTTGGAGGGGAATTTTGGCTAAAGGCTCTATTTCTATTTTTTAAGGTAGTGAGTAATTTGAAAAAATGCCTCAAAGAAATGTCCATCACCATGAGACCACATTTCTTTGAGGCATTTTTTCAAACTACTCACTGCCTTGTCTATGTTATTGCTTACTATTATGATTTGATAATTTTTTTCCAAGCATCCATAATTTGTTGGAAATCACCTTTTTTAGGATTTTAGCCATATCAACAAGGAAGTGAACTGTTTGATAAAATGCTTTGGTAGACATGTATGGAAAATGTGGTAGCATAGAAACGGCGGTGAGCTATTTGAAAAATGGCCTCAAAGAAATTGTGTCTCATGGTGATGGACATCACCATGAGACTACATTTCTTTGAGGTATTTTTTCAAACAACTCATTGCCTTGTCTATGCTATCACTTACTATTATTCTTTCATGGATTTTTTCCAAGCATCAATAGCATAGACAAGGCAGTAAACTATTTTTAAAAATATCAAACTAAGAAGATGACCTACATGCAATGCCATCGCAGAAATAATTTAGTAGTTACAGTACCGGACACCTAAATTTATTACTTTATGCTATGTGAAATGAAATTGGCATGTTGGCACATATTGAGCTTTTCTAAAACAACTATATTGCTAATTAAGAATTTTTCATCATCAGCATCTGGTTTTAAGTATAAAATGTATGGAAATGATTTCTTTGGTTTCGAGAGTATTACAGTACAGTATTATCAACGATAGCAGACCATAACTACTGAATCTATTAGTACAATTCATTTGAATTTGAAACTCTTTTCATTCTATTTTTCCTATGTGAATGTTTGCTTTACGCTCATTTGGCACATTGAAGGGAGATATTGGTGAAACCTCAATATTAACTATTCAACATCAGCTCATTTTTTATCTTGAGCTTGTTTTGGACCATACACCCATCCATTTCTTCAGTAGAATATGGAACCAAGTCCCTCCCATTATATGTTGGTGCTTATGGAAAGTGAGGAACAATAGGATCTTCAGGAATACTAAGATGAACCCGAAAGAGGTGTTTGGTATTGGAGCTCGACTAATTATGGAAAATATCTTGCTCTTCAAAGGGAATTCCCTGACAAAGGACCTATTGAGATGGAAATAAGCATAGCTAAATCTTGGCACCAGAACCTAGATGCCAATTCTTATGACAATTATTGGATTCTCACTCAGAGAGCCACTATTTGGAAACCCCCTTACAGGGGCTAGTTTAAACTAAACTTTGATGGGGCTGCTAAGGGCATCGTAGGCAGAGCAAGTATACGAGGTGTGATCAGGGATCATAGAGAGAAGTTTGTTGTTGGTTATGCTATGGGGATTGTCATTCATTCTTCCATGGTAGCAGAAGCTAGAGCATTATTAAAGGGCTTACAGATAGCTATCTCCTTGGGGATTGAGAACCAACATATAGAAGGTGACTCTAAGTCCATTATTGGTGCTATTAATTTTGATAAACTATTGGGATGGAGTACAAAAGAGGAACTTAAATTTCTTCCTGAACGGTACGAGTTCCTCAAAATTATTCAAAGATAAAATTAAAGTGGTCAGTCATATATCTATAGAGGAACCGAGTTGGTGATGCCTTAATGATTATGGCACCAGAAAATTTTTCCCAAATGTTGTATAGTCTAGTAGCCTTCTCTAATTGATTATTGCAGTGAAAGAACCGACATATACGACCAGTAGAAATTTAACATGTACTTCAGCTATAAGATATTCTAGGTCCGCAATGGCACCTATCATAATGCTCTTGTTCTAATTGTTTACGACAGATGAATGGTTGTACTAATGGGATGGAAACAAATTGCTTTCCCAATTCAAACTGGCGGGTGATTTGCAAGAATCAGTATTTTGCTACTGTGGTACCCTATGTGGGTTAATATTGGGATGGACATTTTCCATACCGTCCTCATATGGGGATCTTATTAAGCTATGGGGACCCTCAGTTCTTTTGTTCTTGATTTTGATGCTTGACTTTATGTGGTGTATGAGATAAAACTTTGTTTTGGATTTTATTTATCCTCCTATTATGGTTTCGCCTTATAGCTTCTATTAGTGGTATAACTAAATTTGGTCCACCTATGAAAGCTATCAACTTAGATGTTTCTAACTCTGGCCCCATGGCTATGTTGCTTAGATTTTTGTGTGTCTTCTACGTGGAAGGAAATACTTCCCTACCTTTAATGTCCTATTTTCTTAGCCGTTTGTGTGAGGAGATCCTCATTAATGCTTCAACTAAGATTGATTCTAGGAAATTATTAACTCTTTTGTGTGACCTATCCTTAGGCTTGATTTCCAAAGACTGTCGTTTATGGCTTAAATTCCTTGATGTGTGGGTTATTTTTCACTTTCATATTATCTCTAACCTTCTATTTTTTCAGGCTCCTAGTTATACTATGTGCAAAGATGAATCATGGGAGGTGATAGGGTGCAGATGGGGTCGGATAATTGTAGTGAATTTTGCAAGGATTCGCTCATTTGGCACGTTTGTGTCGAAGGTGGCCTTGCTCCTCTAATGGAGAGGCATGTGGGCCATGACCTTAATCTATCTGCTCAGTTCCTCAACTCTTGGAATATTTGTCATGTGACTTTGGGTGGCATCTCCTTTATTGTGGACAAGGAAGTGATAGCGTAGGCGACGGGTCTCCAGAGTACTGGTATAAAACATCTAAAACACTCAAAGATCCAGGACAATGAAAGTATGAACAATTTTTTTGTGGGGAATGAGACACCGGTGCACAACTAGTTGAGGTTTGAATGGGAGGCTTTTCGTCAACTATGAAACTAGGTGCATCTTGCCTTGATGAAATATGTCATGTTGGAAAGTAGGTACAAGACCTATTATGTCTAACATTTCCCTCTATTGATTCACCTCAGGCATAAATTTTTATTGAGATTTCCTTTTTTCTTGCTTATGGACCTCAAAAATTATGTTGAAAAATGTGTTGAGTCTGTCACTTTGAATCCTAATGAACCTACTCCCCTACCACTCCACCAGGGTCTTATCCTAAAACTCTACCACTTCAATCTAGATTTATGCCTTCCTAAACCCATTTTGACTATCTGCATTGAATAAATTGAGTCTCCCACTACAACCAAGTTATCTCCAGCCGATTCTAAAGGTCCTGTCAAGAAAAATCACCCGATCCCTACTGACCCTTAAAAACCAAAACCCACTACTAAAAAGCTTAAGGGGAATGAGGGAATTTCCCAAAATAGTGTGGCGGATAACCTATGTGTTCTAAAGTCTACCCCTACTAAGAATCTCAATAAGTTCACCTTGAAAAAGAAAGGAAAGGAGGAGAAGGAGCCTCCAAGCAAGGGGAAAAATGTTGTGAGGAACGACTTGTTCGGTGATATGGTGGCTATGGAGATTGTGGTTATTGGTTGTGATGCTATCATTCAGTGCTCAAGAAGGTTGGCTAAGAACAAAAAAAAGTTTATGTTAAAGATTTGGACACTGAAGAGGAGTTGTTTGACAACAAAGATAGCAAGGTTGAAGAGGTGTCAAAGGGTGAGGAGGGCGAGAAGGATAGAGGTACCTGCTCCATTCTTGACAAGGGAAAAGCTTAGAAGGAGGTTTCAACCTCTCACTCTTCAGAACCTCTTTATATTGAATAGAATGATCCCAACTACACTGTGGGCAGCGGGGAGGAGCTCTGTGTGCTAAAAGAAAGAATGGACAAAATGGAAAAAAAATTATGTGGGTTGATGCGCTTCACGGTCAAGTTGGTGCACTGTGTCACTAGTACCCTATCGGCGGTCATGAAGGACGAGATGGAGATGAAAAAGACTAAAGAATGTTAGGAGTGGGTCGGAGATGATGTGGTTCATCTTCTGTCCAAGAGTTGGGAGGATGCTAAGCTGATCTCTTGCCCGGTCCCATTTGTTTATACATATGTTATTTGTTATTTCCCATGTATGTTTTTGGTTTTGATTTTTTTTTATGCTTTTTTTATCTTGGAATTTATTGTCCCTTGTGGCTCTTTGTGAAGGGTACAACACCCTAAAAATGTTTCTTACTTTATCAAAAACATCTAAATCAGATATTAGAATACTATTCATATAACAATGCTATTCACATGTAATATTCATAATTGTTTACTAGTTACATACCTCAGCGGTAGATACACTTGAGTAAAAAATAGGTGGAGGGCCGATGTATCTAGTATCAACACTGTGACCCTAAAATTTTATTACAATCATTAAAATAAATTAGTTAATCTTGCATTTCAAAAATGAAATTTAATAAATTAAATTCAATGAGCATGCTAACATTTACCTGAGTATAGATGTTGAAAGCCTCATTCAAAATTTCATTTGTCATTACCATCTCCACAGTTGCAGATGTATCTTGCACACTAGCCTCCTCACTAACTATGGGGCCATATGAATAGGCTGACCTAAAATCTGACAAGAATGGAGTGAAATCCTACCCCTTCAAATCTCCCCTGGATAGCATATACTACTTCTAGGGTGGCATGTTGGATGATACTACGGTCAAAAGGTTGGTAAGTCTATAGATTTTTCACTCACCAAACGCTCTATTTCACACGATGGAAGGGATAGCAATGTGCTCATGCATTGACCTACCAAGTGCTCATCTCCCTTGCCGCTAAGTGAAAATTAATTTGATTGAAAATTCTGCTCTAAAGAAATTCATCTGATTTCCACCTCAACTTACACTTTCCAAGACTTCAATCTAGGCAACTATGTACCACAAATTCCTCATGACTTTCTATAAATTCCTCACTTCCCTCCAATTCTTCACACCTTTACTTTTCTCTTTCAATTATCATTTTGCATTTCTTCTTTTCTAGTGCTTTCTTGCTTCCAGGTCATAGATACTCCAATTTTCTTGACATGCACTCACTTCCAGAATGGCTTCATGGGTCGTATCACGACTTAGAGGCTTGACAAGGTTTTCTTCATTTGAACTACCAATTTCACTATTTTGAACTTATGCTTAGCCCTTAGGGAAAAATTCGTGGAATCCAAATCATACTACCGACTGTATTTAGACTTAGCTTCATGATTTGTAGTGTTTCTCTTGGACCTTGGGCTTTATATTGAAGATGTTCATTGGGCTACGAATATGATAGTGTGGTCTGACTATCTAGGGAATCAAGATTTTGTTATGTCTATTGCACACCTGACCATTGGAATCCCTTCTATGGATAATATTCCTTGGTTCCTAGAGCACAGAGAAGTAGTTCCACTCTGGCCATTCCTGACTGACCTCCATACCCTTGACTTTTAAGTTCATTGGGAAATTGCCTACTTAGGATATTTGTCCTTGGTAGACGAGTCATCCTAGATTGAATAAATGACCACCCTCATGTGGCTTAGCTCCCTTTTTTTTGCAATTTTTCACTTTTTGTAGTGAGAATTTTGGTACTTTCATATATATATGCAATATACACATATATATATATTTGGAACAATTAATTTATTGTCATATTCCTAAATTTTGGTTTTTCCTTGGGCTTTCTACTCTCGGGAATGGGTTACACCGAAGGTTGGCACTCTCCTTTTCCGCATATGTAATACCAAGATCCTTGGTATTCTAACAACTCAAGCTCCTCCTTTGCATAACTTCCTGGAATGTGTAGCCCAACCTAGATATTATTTTATTCGTGATCTAAATTTTCCTAACCATCCATACCCAAACTTTGCATCGCAATCTGCTTCTCCTCCAATCACCAATTCCAACTATTAAATCCCTTTCAAAACATTCATAAAGAATCTCATGTAAATAAAACCACCATTAATTAATCATCACTTTAAATCCATTAAAAAATAACACACTTTCAAAAAATATTATACATTCTCACATAATTATTCCTTTAAATCGGGTTAAGTACTGGACCATCAAACCTTTTGGATAGCATTTTTTTTTTAAACTTCACTTTGCATTGTTACTTGGTACCCAATACCTAGTACTTCATCTTTTACCCATAAATTTTGCAAACCTCGAATTTTACCAGAACTTCCATATTTATCGTACCGTTGCTCCTGGACTAGAACACTTTGCTCAACATCTTGTGTTACCTTTTACACTTTTGTCTTTCTTGGTTCTCAGTACCTGCTACCTAGAAAACTTGAATTACAAAGTACTCTTTTTAAAATATTTCTATTTTTTCTTTCCACTTCCGATGATCTTTCAAACTAGCCAGCACCTGCCATAAGAATTAGTTTTCACTTGGGGTCCCCAAGTCTTACAATCTTGGGCCGTATTGTGAGACCACACAACACTATCTCCACAAGAATAAGGTTATCAAATACATTGCTTAAACCCGTTCAAAGCCAATGATCTTGAACAACTAGGGAAAACTAGCCAGATCACTTTTCAGTCTTTAGTAGAGACACTTCCACCACTACAAACTAAAACTTATTTTGAGCCTGCTGAAATTGGAGGTGAGGACCTAGAAGAGGAGAAGGAAAATAATTGAGAGAAGTGATGATCCACCTATGAAAATGGGATATGAAAAGCAGAAAACGAAATAGCAAAGCTTACAAGAGCCATTAGAGGTTTGTATAGAGAAGGTACGATAGATTACACTATAAATATCTATCTTCCCGAGCTCCTCCTAGCTTTATCCCTTTTAAATTCTTCCTTAGATTCTCTATTGAATTAGCACATAACTAAATGATAAATAATTGGTGAATCATTTTTTAAAATATTGAAGTTGTTTAGCATCAATTAATAAATATTCAAGACAAACCATGAAGGACAACAATGAGCAATGCTCCTAGGGCTAACCAATTAATAAGTATACACATTAATAAGTGAAGCACAAGTACTCAAATACATCTAAGACATGAATTATACAAATGAATACATAGTATACACAATAATACAAAGTATATGCATGAATACAAGGTATACACATGAAAAAACACAAGTCATGAAGTATACATTGGAATACACATAAGTCAAAAAGTATACATGTAAGTTGTAAAGTATACACTTGAATACACATAACTCATATATATTGAAGCATGGATTTATAATGAAAATATGGACACCAACAATAAAAAAAATTGTATTAACCAAATACCCATGTCGACATACATCAATATATGCCGATATCAGTATAAAATATATACAAAATAGTCATATAGGCTTACAAGAATGCCATATAGCCATACAATGTCAAATATATGCAATACAAAATATGTCTGAAAATTCCATATAAGCATACAAGAAAGGGCTTAGGAATCAAAACTCATTGCCCTCCAAGATCTTGAAACAAACTCTTGCCCTTTGTTGGTCAGCCAAATAGCGATAACTCTGTCACTCATTTAATCTGAGGTTAAGGAGTGCTCCTCCTAAGGTTTAGTTCCCAATCAAGCCTTACCCGTTACAATAACAAGTAAAGGCATTAATATATATAAATTACATTATAAAAAAATGATATATTTAACAAAATAATCACTTATTGCCTCTAGATGATCACTCTCTTGGAGGGAAATATTTGCATGCCCATGTTGTGGAATGTTGGAGCCCTATAGAAATCATCCAGAGAGAAATTAAACTACAAATCAATAATGGTTTGATTTTTCACTAACTAA
This sequence comes from Sequoia sempervirens, assembly GCA_007258455.2. NCBI lineage: Eukaryota > Viridiplantae > Streptophyta > Pinopsida > Cupressales > Cupressaceae > Sequoia > Sequoia sempervirens. The sequence goes on along the minus strand of VDFB02058242.1, from coordinate 717,034,996 downwards.
TAGCTATAGCAATGAATGTATATTGAAACTTAGTAATTTGCCTCATACCCCCGTAAGAGGAATCGAGGAGTCTATGGTAGAAGAAACACCAAGCTCCATTTCCCTATGAATATCTGGAGGTATTTTTTCTTGCAACAATTGAAAATAAAACAACAAATTATTCAATCACGAAAACTACAATAGTGATTCACGTCATGGCTTATAATGTATGAGATAATGAACAAAATTTTGAGTACTTATTGAACTATATATTTCTTACTATCATGCTTACTATTTTCCCTATCCATAGCTTGTTCGGAAGCACCTATTTTAGGCTTTTATCCATAGTATCAAGGCAATGAACCATTTGATAAAATGCTTTAGTAGAAATTACAAAAAAATGTGGCAGTATAGAGAAGGCGGTGAACTTTTCTAAAAAATGCCTTAAAGAAATGTGGTCTCATGGTGATGGAATTCCATCACCATGAGACCTCATTTCTTTGAGGCATTTTTTCAAACAGTTCTTTGCCCTCTCTATGGTATTATGTTGGGATGGGGTGGATGGTATAGTGTGGTCTTGGTTATGAGATGGAGGGCGATCATGACATGAAAAGGGAGGGGTGGGGATATGAGCAAGTGTAATAAGAGGTGGAAGGTTCCATTGATTGGTAAATTGAGGATGAGGATGAGGAAATTGAAAAGAATTTGGAGGGGAATTTTGGCTAAAGGATCAATTTCTATTTTTAAGGCAGTGAGTAGTTTGAAAAAATGCCTCAAAGAAATATCCATCACCATGAGACCACATTTCTTCGAGGAATTTTTTTAAACTACTCACTACTTTGTCTATGCTATTGCTTACTATTATGATTTGATAGATTTTTTCCAAGCATCCATAATTTGTTGGAAATCATGTTTTTTAGGCTTTTAGCCATATTAGCATGGAAGTGAACTATTTTTTAAAATGCTTTGGTAGACATGTATGGAAAATGTGGTAGCATAGAAAATTTGGTGAGCTATTTGAAAAATTGCCTCAAAGAAATTGGGTCTCATGGTGATGGACATCACCATGAGACTACATTTCTTTGAGGTATTTTTTCAAAAAATTCATTGCCTTGTCTATGCTATTGCTTACTATTATTCTTTCATAGATTTTTTCCAAGCATCCATAGCATAGACAAGGCAGTAAACTATTTTTAAAAATATCTCAATAAAAAGTGGTCTTGTGGAATGCCATGACAAGCAAATACAATTGGTAGTTGTTGGACTAGTTATTACCTATGCTATGTGAAGTAATTGTATCACTGGTTATGTTCACTTTCTAAACAACTATATTGTAATTGATTTTTTTTCATCTATCAACACCTAGTTATTAGTTATGCAATGTGAAGTAATGCTTTGAGTTTGAAAGATGGGCAATGCAATGTTATCAAGGATATGAATATAAACTACACAAATCTATTAAGTACAATTCATTAGTTAATCTCTTTATTATATTACCTGTGTGAATGTTTGTACAACTCCACTCGCATTGGGAGGTGTTTTGGAAAAACCTCCAATATTAACCTATTCAACATCCAAAATATTTTTATCTTGAACTAGTCTGGACCCTTTACCCATCCTTTAACTAGTGAAATATGGAACCAAGTCCCTCCCATTATATGTTGGTGCTTATGGAAAGCAAGGAACAATAGGATCTTCAGGAACATTGAGATGAACCCAAAAGAGGTGTTTGGTATTGGAGGTCAGCTAATTGCAGAAAATATCTGTGTATGTATAGGATCATGATTGGCCAAAAAGTGGTAATACTGATGGGTATGTTGGTGACTTTTACCCAAAATTGATGAAATGAAAAGGGTTTTTAAAAGAGATTCTTATCTTTCCACTAATATAAATTATGCTTTACTTTGAATTTAATAAATTTATTATTTATTTTCTATTGGAATTACAAATCCTAATTAATTATTGTAATTCTTAGAAAAATATAGCTGATATCACATTTTTTTAATCCAAAACATGTGTCACATTCTATACTTTGCATACTATAGTTAAAAAAGAAAAGTGAATTTCTTGGTTTTGACCAAGTTAAGTGTGAATTTGGACATACGCGTTTTATATTTTTTTAAAAGTTGTAATAAAAAAATCATAATTAATTATTTACTTGGAAAAAAATTACAAAAAATCTGCATCACATCGAGGACACGAGTCCTCTACTTATATCTAAAATATTATCATTTTATTGTGGTTTAAATGGTGGCATCGACATACACCTACTTCTTATTTTTTCTGAAATTTACTTACTGCTACACTGAATTTCAAATTTTCACCAAATAGATTTAAAAAGTAAAACCTAGTAGTTTAGAAACTACATTCAATTTGCTACAGATTCTATTCTTACATATTTTTGAAATAATATCGATAACTTATTAAAATCTTTACATCAAGTTGCCTAACTCTGATTTTTCTAAATTTTTTGCCACTTAAGGGCCTATTTTTTCCATGATGATCTTGCAGATACGCATCTTGCTCTTCAAAGGGAAAATCCTTGACAAAGGACCTACTGAGATGGAACTAAGCATAGCTAAAGCTTGGCACAAAAACCTAGATGCCAATTCTTATGACAACTCTAGGATTCTCACTTGGAGAGCCACTATTTGGAGACCCTCTAACTGGGGCTGGTTTAAACTAAGCTTTGATGGGGCTACTAAGGGAAACTCAGGCAAAGCAAGTATAGGAGGTGTGATCAGGGATCATAGAGGGAATTTTTTCATTGGTTATGCTAGGGGGATTGGTATTCATTCTTCCATGGTAGCAGAAGCTAGAGCATTGTTAAAGGGCTTACAGATAGCTATCTCCTTGGGGATTGAGAACCTGCATATAGAAGGTGACTCAAAGTCCATTCTTGATGCTATTAATTTTGATAGACTGTTGGGATGGAGTACTAAAGACATTATTCAAGACATTAGATTCGTCGTGTCAAATATAAAATTAAAAGCGGCCAGTCATATCTACAGAAAAGGGAACCAAGTTGTTGATGCCTTAGCCAATTATGGCACACACTAGAAATTTTCCAAACGTTGGTGTGATCTAAGTAACCTTCCTCCTAGCATTCAGATTATTATAGTGAAGGAACAAAGCCCTTACTTGACCAATGACAAAATCTCAGCATGTGCCTAGCTAGATATTCAGGGGGTCCACATGCTTACCTGTTGGGCTATGTGGTCTAATTGTTTTGATGAGATGGATGAATAGTTGTACTAATGGGGATGGAAAACAAGTGGCATAATTCAAACTATGGGATGGAGCCCATTTTGAAAAATGAAATCATGATTTTCTATGACAAGTACCTAATGATTAATGCTAAGCTGGATTGTACCCTTCGTAATCTCCTTATGGGGATCTTATTAAGCTATCATATTTTCAAGTTCTTTGTTCTTGATTTTGATGTGACTTTTAATTATGAGATAAAGATCATTTTTGGATTTTCTTTATCCACTATTATGGTTTCATGCCTTATAGCTTCTATTAGTGGTATAAATAAATTCGGCCCGCCTGTGAAAGCTATCAACTTAGATGTTTCTAACTCTAGCCCCGCAACTATCTTGCTTAGATTTTTGTGTTTCTTCTACGTGGAATGAAATCCTTCCCTACCTTTCATGTCCTATTTTATAGCCGTTTGTGTGAGGAGATCCTCATTAATGCTTCAGCTAAGATTAATTCTAGGAAATTATTAACTCTTGCGTGTGACCTATATCCTTAGGATTGATTTCCAAAGATTGTTATTTATGGCTTAAATTCCTTGATGTGCGGGTGATTTTTCACTTTGCTATTATCTCTAACCTTTTATTTTTTCAGGGTTCTTCATTATACTATGTGTAAAGAGGAATCATGGGAGGTGATAGGGTGCGAACGAAGCTAGATAATTGCAGTGAATTTCACAAGGATCTGCTCATTTGGCACGTTTGTGTTGAAGGTGGCCTTACTCCTCTGATGGAGAGGCATGTGGGCCATGACCCTAATCTATCTACTCAATTCCTCAACTCTTGGAATATTTGTCATGTGACTTTTGGTGGAATCTCCTTTACTGTGGATGAGGAAGTGATAACGCAAGTGACAGGTCTCTAGAGTACTAGTATAAAGCATCTAAAACACTCAAAGACCCAAGACAATGAAAGTATGAACAATTTTTTTTGTGGGGAATGAGATGCCAGTGCGCAACCAGTCAAGGCTTGAACATGAGGCTCTCCCTCAGCTATGGAACTAGGTGTGTCTTTCCTTGAAGAAATATGTCATGCTAGAAGGTAGGTACAAGACCTATTACTTCTACCATTTCCCTCTATTGAATCACCTCAAGCATAAAGTTTTATTAAGCTTTCCTTTTTTCCTACTTATGGACCTCAAAAAATTTGTTGAAAAATTTGTTGATTCTATCGCTCTGAATCCTAATGAACCTACTCCCCTACCACTCCACCAAGGTCTTATCCTAAGACTCTACTACTTCCATCTAAATTTATGCCTGCCTAAACCCATTTTGACCTTCCGCATTGAAGAAATTGAGCCTCCCACTGCGACTAAGTTATCTCTAGCCGAATCTAAAGGCCCTGTCAGGAAAAATCACCCAGTCCTTGCTGACCCTCAAAAACCAAAGTCCACTGCTGAAAAGCTTAAGGGGAACGAGGGAACTACCCAAACTAGTGTGGCAGCTAGCCTATTTGTTCTCAAGTCTACCCCTGCTAAGATTCTTAGTAAGCCTACCCTAAAAAAGAAAGGCAAGGAGGAGAAGGAGCCTCTGAGCAAAGGAAAAAATGTTGTGAGCAAGGAATTGTTGGGTGATATGGTGGTTGTGGAGACTGTGGTTATTGGTTGAGATGCTATCATTCGACACTCTGGCAGGTTGGCTAAGAACATGAAAAAAGTGCATGTTAAAGATTTGGACACTGAAGAGGAGTTGTCTGACAACAAAGATAGTAGGGTTGAAGAGGTGTCAAAGGGTGAGGAGGGAGAGAAGGACAAATGTCCCTACTCCATTCCTGACAAGGGAAAATCTCAAAAGGAAGTTTTAGCCTCTCACTCTTTAGAACCTCTAGATATTTAGCAGAATGATCCCAACTACACTGTGGGTGGTGGGGAGGAGCTCTATGTGCTAAAAGAAAGAATGGAAAATTTGGACAAAAAAAATTGTGGGTCGACACGCTTCATGGTCAAGTCGGTGCATTGTGTCACTAGTACCCTATCGGTTGTCATGAAGGACGAGATGGAGATGTAGAAGACTGAAGACCATTAGGAGTGGGTTGGAGATGATGTGGTTCATCTTCTATCCAAGAGCTAGGAGGATGCCAGCTAGTCCAATGCCGGTCTATTTTTTATTCGTGTGTTGTTATTTTGCATGTCTATTTTTTGGTTTGGTGTTTTGTTTTTATGTTTTTTTGGTCTTGGATTTTATTGGCCCTTGTGGCTCTTTGTGAAGGGTACAACACCCTAAAAATGTTGCTTACTTTATCAAAAACATCCAAAATCAAATATTAGAATACTATTCATATAACAATGCTAGTCACGTGTAATATTCATAATTGTTTACTAGTTACATACCTCAGTGGTAGATACAGTGGAGTAAAAAATAGGTGGAGGGCTAGTGTATCCAGTATCAACATTGTGACCCTAAAATTTTATTACAATCATTAAACTAAATTAGTTAATCTTGCATTTCAAAAATGAAATTTAATAAATTAAATTCAATGAACATGCTAACATTTACCTGAGTATCGATGTCAAAAGCCTCATTCAAAATTCCATTTGTCATTTCCATCTCCACAATTGCAGACGTATCCTGCACACTAGCCTCCTCACTAACTGTGGGGTGATATGAATAGGCCAACCTACAAATCTGACAAGAATGGGGTGAAATCCTACCCCTTGAAATCTCCCCTGGATGGCGCTATACTATAGGACTAGCATGTTGGATGATACTCTGGGTCAAAGAGTTGATAGAAGTCTATAGAGTTTCCTCCTCAACACTCTACTTCATGATGGAAGGGATAGAAATGTGCTCATGCATTGACCTAGCAAGTGCTCATCTCCCTTGCTGCTAAGTGATTGTGAAATATTGGGGGACCTTGTTATTGTTGTATGGTGGATGTGGTGGCACCAATGCATAGGAAACCTCGTGCTATATTAAGGTCAAGAGTTTGATTTGTGCGTGGGTTAGTGAATAATGTGTAAAAATCATATTTCATAATTTTTTCATCTTTTACTTCTTTATATGATGATTTATCTACATAAAAATTCCTACACTCCTGCCTCTTATCCATCCAACCATTTAATTGTTTGCTAATTGTGTCTACATGTGTTAATGTGGCTTGTAGTGAATTTGCAAGTGTGCTTATTTCCAAGGTTGAACTTACAAGATAGTTCAACCTTATGATTAACTCTTCAATCTATTTTTTGTTGTTTTCTATTTGCCCCATTAAATTTTTCCAAGTACTGAGAGGATGTTGAGGATTTTTTGGGGGATTTTGTTGCTATGGTTGTTGAGGATTTTGTTCATGTTCTTGTTCATGAGAAGGAAAAGAATTTTGAGGATGATTTTGAGGTTGATTATCACCTCCTACAAATTAAAGAAATGAACATCAAAAACAACCTAAATTTACCTATTTAACAACAAATTCATAAAGAAAACAAATAATGCTTACTTATTCGACCTCCCCATCAACATGGTGGTAGCTTGGTGATAAAATTGCAAAGATTTGATGAAAAAATTGCAAGTTTTTTATGCTTCCAAAATGTGAGTTTGCAATAGTAGGGTTTGTTGGCCGCGGGAAAGAAAAGACACAGTAAAAATGAAATGTAATGGTTTTCCTTTGTTGTTTTAATAAGCTATAATGCGCTTGTGTTATAATGCAAACAAGTGATAGGATCGATTATAACTCGCTCGCATTATAGTCTTTCAATTTAAAAAAAAAAAAATTGGCCACAATTTGGCCCCCAACTTTTTGCACCCGCCCTATAATAAAATTACTATAATAATATAATACTAGAATAGATATCTTAAATATATCTATCTAAAAGACATTGAGAGATATCAGTCTCGAGTCACCTATGTTGAAATTATTTTTAAGAATAGATAGACGCCTCAAGATTGATATATGTCAGTGTCTTTTAGATAGATTTATTTAAGATGTCTATGCTAGTAGCATTCGCAACACGACATGTATTTAATATATGTAAGTCACATCTTAAACCAAAAATATTAATAGAAGAATTATCTCGAATAATGTATACATTACATTAAATTATTGTGTTTCAAAATATTTGAGTCTTTCTTCCTCAACTTTCTTTTTGGTAAGTTGCTTCCATGTTTTCATCTTTTCATAAAGATAATATTAAAATGATGGTGAGATTTTGAGTCCATCAAAGGACTTAACACGTAATATAGCAACAAATGTTAAGACCACTCTTTCTCTCAGTCCTATATCAATTGTTGTATTGGAAAGAGTCAATCCTTGTGATTTGTGGATTGTTAGTGCCCAAGTTAATCGTAAGGGAAATTAACGTGTGCACCCCCTTTGTATTGGTGAAATTGGAATTAAATTTGGAGATTCATTTTCAAATGGAATTCTAGAGTAGTTATCAAATTCAACCATAACATATGTTGGTGGATCTGGTGGGGCACTTCTAGGTTTGTATATGATATTTTTAACATACCCTAATGCTCCATTCAAAAGACCTACTTCTATCCATATATTAGAGGTTAACTTGACCCTTGCATCCTTAACAATTAATAATTCAATGTCCAATTCATCATTCCAACCTCCTGTTGGATTAGTACTACCTTCTTAACTTGTAATGCTACAGGCTATCAGTCGTATTAATGAATTTCTTTTTTCCTATTATGATTATGTATATTATCATTAGTTGCAAATAAATGGATATTATTATCAAACTCTTCCTTGATTGTTGGATGCAATGAAACATTTGTTCTTGTGATCAATAGTTTCCAATCATCTATAGTTGGATGTGCATATCTAATATTTGTCAAGACGCATATGAAGATGAACAAAAAAAAATCGTCAAAATTTAGGATGTGTGGATGCTCAAAATTAGCTATGACCATGACCACTACCGGTGCTCTTCCCTTACTATTTTTATGTTTGCTAGAAGGTGATGTGTGAGTAGGACTGCCGACCAACTTATGTGATAGGCCTAGATAGCCATTCATTTACCCCTTTGCGCGGCGTCGTAGCCCCTCAATCTTTAATACTCTACCGTATGGCGTAATGATGACACAATCTCGATGAGCTCATCTTTTAGGTGACGCGTCCTTTAACCATAGGGAAATAGAGGAGAAAGTCCATTGAAGAGGGGTGTAAAAACTCTATAAAAGAGTATGGAGAGGGCTTGGGGGAAAGCACCCGGACTGTATCTCTACTAGTGGGCTAAGTGGAGTCGGGCAAAGGAGAAGTCATTACTTGTCAATGTCCATTCTTGCCTTAGGGAGTCTGGCAATCACCTTAGTTTGGGCCGTCTCTGCTTTTCAATACTGTTAATAGAAAGTTTCTTTTATTTTGTGTGTTTATTATAGCATACTCTGTATACTGATCAACCAAAGGTTTTTAGTTAGTGTTCATCTGTCTTACCTGTTGTGGTGTGATAGCCATGGGTGAAAATGATAGGGTCAGGGCTAAAGAGCATATGGGTGATATTAGTCCTTGCACTGTTTTCCCGGACCAAGTAAATGATTATTGTCAAACGCAGAAAGTAATAGAGGAAAACTTTATACGGTTGAAAGATCAGTTAATGGTCTGTCTTAGAGAGGCTGGCAAAGAAGATTTTCTGGCACCACAGATTGCCCTTAAACCTGATCTGAGACAGGTATCCCCTCAAGACAAGTTCCACCAGTGGTCAACCCATAATCAGAAAACACTTGAGCAGCTCATTCAGCATCTCTTCACCCAGTTCTGTCATTCCTGTAGGTGTACTTCAGGGAAATACCCTAAGATAGCCTCAGAGGACCGCATGAGTGCTATTTCTCCTTGTACTTTTCTCTATGATCCATCCACAATTCCCGATTCACAGATGCGAATAGAAGAGAACTTTGACAGGCTAAGATCCCAGTTGTTGGTTTGTCTTAGAAAGGCTGGTTATAAAGAAGATTCCATCTTACCTCAGATTACCAAAAGACCCGACTTCAACGCCGCAGTCTATGATTTCACGTTCAATCACTTGGTAACAGTGAATCAACAAGTTCTTGAAAAATTCATACAAAATGTATTTTCCCAAATGTCTTCTTCTTGCAGATGTGCTTTAAGAAGCAATGAAGAAATGAAGCAATGAAGTGCCTAACCCTTCACAGACTAGTGCTTCTAAAATACTCTTGATTGTCTAGAGGATCTTAGTTAGTTAGATTTCATAAGATCTGAATTGTCCCCAGGAGCTTAGCTGCATAAAGTCCGTAAGATCTTAATTGCATTAGCATGGTAAAGTAAAATCTTTTTATCTTTGGTTATAGTAGGATCCTAGTTAGTTAGATTTCATAAGATCTGAATTGCATAAAGTCCCCAGGATCTTAGCTACATAAAGTCCGTAGGATCTGAATTGCATTAGCATGGTAAAGCAAATTCTTTTTATCTTTGGTTATAGTAGGATCCTAGTTAGTCAGAATTGGATCTTTGCATCTGAGTCCCATAATAAGCAAAGTTCCTGGATCTTAGTTAATCAATAGAGCAGGTAGGATCTTGGTTGCATGGAGGAGCGGAAGGATCTATGCTATTGCTAATTGGATGATAATGAAATATTCTAAGCCCTTAGCAAAGGGCTGTATGTGTGAGTTTCAGGGTCATTCGTGTCAAGATAGAAGACAAAAGACTGGATGCTCTGGTCTACACGGTCGACGAACTAGTCAAATCCTGTTTCATGTATACTTCGTGGCAAAATCATGTAAACAAAAGTCTGACATCTGCGTACTAGTTGTAACATGCATGGATTATTGGATGCTATCAAGCTGAGCAACTCTAATTTATGTTAGAATTAAGGTTCAGCTTGTAATAAATAAAACTGTCACTATATGTTTGTTTTAATTTATTTTCGCTATTTTTATAGAAATCTTTTTCAATTATATTTTGATTAATAGATCATTTTTCAGATGAATTTCTTATAATGTTTAAAATTTTGATACTTTTTATTCATTAAAACTATTTATTTTTTTCTTTTTAATCATCTAAAATTAGAAGTATTCTTAAACATATTTGTTTGTATTTTTTACTATTATTCAAATGAATCTAGGTATATTACATGATTGTTATCAACAACAGCAAAAACATACTATTAATAGATTTTCCTTTATCAAAACATGTTATTTGCATACATTTCAAATTTTGTAGAAGAAAAAATTACACTTTCATTATCAAAGCACATACCATCTTCCTATCTAATTCCAATCAATAACAATAATAATTAATTACAAATTGATCCACATTGTCCTCTAAAACCGTACAATATGTGAGTGCAATCTAGAAATATTCTATATAAACATCGATTGAATCTATTATAAAAACATAAAGATAGAGCTGCTAACGATAACTATAAGAAATTGCAAGCTGATTGTTGATCCAAAACAAAGTAAGCTAGGCATCTTCATTGACAACAATCTTACAACCTCGACTATGCTAAAATGTTCCAATCCGTTTAAGTACACAAGGACCTCCATTGCATTTCATAGCCACACTTAAGTTTATGGACCCATAAATCTTTATGTGCTAACACTAACATCTTTGTGTGGCCTTTTTTTCCTACTATTTATTTCTAACGTGCTTCCCCATTACCCAAGGTTACCTTTATGTTTTATTCCATCGCCATGTTTAATTTGGACATCTATTTGGAATATAGATTTTACAAGTGCACAAGGTGTTCACATGGTAATTGAGAAATGATTTTATCACTCCAAGCTTCTCTTGGCTTTAGTATTCTTCAATGAAAATTGATGGTTTAGATTGGAGTAGACTTTTTGTCAAGGCATATTGTTTGAAAAATTACACTATTTTAAGCACTTTACCAAAGATAAAGAGAAGTTCAATTGACTAAGGGAAAATCTAACACATCTAGTCTAGCATTCTCCTCATTTGATCATATGTTCACATGGATTAACACGTGTGGTAGGTAAATTTTAATAAAGTGGTAACGCATCTCATGAGACCTTTAAAAATAATTGCAATTCTAGCAACCACAAATAGAAAATGGGATAATGAAAAAATACATGTTCTTATACTTCAATTAAGTAACATGATTTTTTTTTAATTAGCTTTGATATTTTACTTCTTACAATATCTTGTTTATATAATATTTTTATTTTTACACTAGGTAGAACTCAATAGTAAGGTTGTGATTTTTATTGTTTTAAATCATTTTTCTTGAGCTACTATTATTAAATAGTTTATCTTAGCACTAGACATTTAAAATGTAGTTTGTGGTCTTTTTTTGAAGTTGTAATAACTCAAATTATTATACCTAAAAATACCACCAAATTTATGTTTTATGTTAATATTTTACTCAGTTTATTGAGTGTTCATTCATTTGTATAATTAGGTACTTCTACCCATACATGATAGGAATTCATCCTATTTGAGACAAGCATCCAATCATATAGGTTAGTAATCTATCTATACAACTTAGGCATTTTTCCATATGAGATATATATCCATTTGAGATAGACATTTATCCAAATGGGATAGGCATATATCCATAAAGAAAAGGTAAATTTTCTAGTTAGAGATGTAAACTCATTAGGACTATATGGATCCTAAGTAATTTTTTAAATATTGCACTCTCCTACTAGGAGTGCATCAAGCTAGCCATCTTCAAGAGTATAATATATACATAAAATAAAGGACTCAAACCCACCTCAAAATTTGGCCTAAATCCTTAGGGAATCAAGCAATCTATCTGACATTCTTTCAAGTATGTAATAAATATATTTTATCTTGATATATTTATCTTAGAGATTTTCCCCCCTTCATTGAATAATTTTATTGAATGATTTATCCAATATTATTGTTTGTTTATATATTCTTTCTTGAATACTCTCTAACCTCATACCCAAACCCCTACATATTGGGGACATCTTTTGTTCACTAGAATGCCTACATACACCACTTTCAAATGACATAAAGGTGTAATATATCTAGTTCTACTTTCTAGGGTATGTTTCATGTGAAGTATTTATTGAGGGCATGCTTACCTTTATAGGTCCTTGCTTCCCTAGACAATTCTTCTAATTTTGCTACCCATGAAGGGAAGCATTTAGTTTTAAATTTAGTTGGTTGTCATGACCAATATTTGTTTACTAATTCTATGTATTATGCATAATCCTACTAAAAATATCTTTGAAGAATATAATGATATTTTTATTCTTTGTGATATATAAGATGACAATTTTATTCCCCTTTCAAATTGAGGGATGTTTATTCTTTTACCCTTACAACTATATTAGAGTATTTCTACTTCCAATGGAACTATATGATAGTGATGATTTTCTCAATATGATCTACATAACGGTGTTCCTATTTTAATTTAGCATTATTTTGGTTCATTTGAATTATCTTTCTTAATTTGTGACCAAAGGAAGATTATAAATTCCTTAGATTTTAATTAACATGATGTCCTTGTATTTCTTCCTATCGATTTATAGGATTGATGTCATAGATGTCATTGTTTAACCTATATCAAGCTATAAGTGTAGTAGCTCAAGCATGATATCATTACTCATAAACATAAGCCATAGCTACTTCTTAGACCAAATGTTGTAGGTTTTTTATTCAAACCTTGTTTAAGTTTGTTTAACTATAAAATAAAAGTGAATTGAAATATGGTAGTAAACTAACAAATCTACCAAAGATGAAATTACATTTAGAATGAAAATTAATTCAAGTACTATGGTTAAAATAATTTATAAATTCAAGAAATTACAATCTAAATTTTATAAAAGATACATAAATAGTTGTGAAGAGCTCTAGAAGAGCTTTCCAGTGGTGTAAGAATCACAAAGAAAGAGGAACTAGCCAAGAGTTATGAGCTTGGGAGCCAAAAAGGTAGATCTAACTTTGACAAGCAATAAAATGTACCAGTAGTAAAACCTTCAAAAACTACTTATTCCTCTAGAAATTTCTTATAAATAGTTTTGTAATGATATCTCACTTGACAAATTTTGATACCAAATTCCAAAGTTATGAAAAAATGAAAAAGAAAACTCCTTTAGAGAAAATTAGGGCTTAGGTACGTGATTTGACCATATTATTGATGGTAATATGATGCCATACTAATGTCAGCAAATGGAATATTCCTCTAACCATTATAATATACCTATTTTTACTAGAAAAAAGCCAAGTTGCCCACACAATCACCAAATTACTTGAAAGCAATAGGATCCTAATGGAAAATGGTGAAAGATGATAGAAAGTAGTGAAAAATGTCATTAAAAGTACAAAAACCCGTGCATGTGCTTAAATGGTTTTCATGGTGATAGAGAGAAAGGTTCAACATGATGAAGTTGGATGTTGGTAGGGTGTCAACTAGTTAGAAAATTTGGTAGCCAAAAAAGATTGTGCTAGTACTGATGTGTGCTTGAAGGGGAAATTTGTCACTATTTGGTGAATATTAAAGTTGCTAGGGAGTTGAAGAACACTGTCATGAAAGGAAAGGTGGAAAGTAAATTTGTCACTAATAACACTCGAAGAAATGGATTGCATCACATCTAAAAATTTTAAACAATTGTTGATTCTAACAATTTTTTTCTCATTCTTCAAAATCTACAACCAAAGTTAACTAGAGGACTACTATGGAACTATTATACATACCTATAATTATTGAAATAAATTTTGGATTTTCAATAGTAGAGAGAGTAATGCTAACTCTTACTTCTAAACTCACCTAACTACATTGATATGAATACAGATGGAAGGATGTTTACTAGACTTCTCATGGTTGGACCATATAGCTCCCCTAGAAGAGGCGATCCTTGATGCCTAAAAAATATCAATTTCCTAATACCAATCTCTAGTCATAAACTGAGGAATCTAGTCCAATATATTGAACACCTCGATTAATGAACGACTTCCATTAATTATCCTTGTTTTTCCAAAAGAATATTCCCTTATGTTATGTGCAAGACGACTCGCTTGAGATTTGGTGATTCTCATCAATGTGATAACATCTCTATTTTTCATCAGAAAATGTGAATAAACCCCGAGATTTGTTATTATACTGACAAAGACAAGTGACCGAACGCAGAAAATGTGATAAAACCCCGAGATTTGTTATTATACTGACAAAGACAAGTGACCGAACGCGTAGATGGCTGACAGCCTGTGTTCGGTAGAAAAGCGTGTGAAATAAATTTGGTATGTCATTCCTAGTTTACGTTGTGCCGCTCTAAATATTTCCACGAGACGGTAAGCCGTCATTCTCCACGTGAATCTCACGACAATCTCAAAAGTTTTTTCCCAACCATTACTGTCCAAATGGCAACCATATCCTCGGAACTTGTTTTTGCCCAACCATTACTGTCCAAATGGCATCCATATCCTCAGAACTTGTTTTTCTTCCACTCATGGAGATAATAGCAGAAAATATCAAACCCACGTAGATTGTGTGGCTGCCAAAGACAAGTGACCAGCGCGTAGATGGCTGACCTATGTTCGATAGAAAACCAAGTGAAATAAATTTTTTATTTATGTCAAAGGTGTATCTTATATGAATATGATGAGATGAATTGGTCGATCGATGGTTGAGCCTATTCCAAAATGGATGTGGCAGGTGAATTAGGAAAAAAAATAGTTTTTTTTCCCATACATTTGTGTAGTAAATGAGGTAGGTCATTTTAAAAATGGTTTTTTTTATATTATTATTAATTTTATTTTATATTTTTATTATATAATAATATTATTATATATATTTTTTGATTTTATGTATTAACTATTATATTCATCACACTAATCTTAGACCTAAGTAATTTACTGTGTTTAGTTATAAATTTCTCTTCAACTATTTATGCGTTTGGATTAAATGCCTTCAACTTTGTGTAAGATACTTTCTAGGGAAGAAGCTTTCTCCTTGAAGATTTTGACATTACGTTCTTTCCAAAGCTGCTAAATTACCGTCGTCAAAATCTCACACCAAAGGCCTCCCAGTGTTGAGCCAACATATAAGATAGGCCAAGATTCAAACAGTGATTGGAGATAGTTCAGGAGTGAGCCTACCCATTCCATTAAACTACAAAATTTGCGCCAGACCACCTATGCCACTTCACATTGGAGCAACAAGTGTTGATCATCTTTAGAGTTTTTCCTACACAGCACACACCAATGTGGGCCATGAATGCCAACTTTTCCCAAGCTATCACCGGTAAGGATGCGCCCATGGACAGCCACCCATTCGATTGCACCTACGTTAGGAATCACATTGCATCCCCAACAAAGCCTCTTTGGCCAAGTTTCCTTCTCCAATTCCACCTTTAGAAGTTTGTAGTCGAGCCTAACTAAGTACTCTCCAATTTTCGCCGCACACCAAAGGATTAAATCTAGGGAATCATAAACAAAGAACCATCTTTGTGAGATCACATTTAGCAGAGCAACTCTTTGGGGTTCTTGCAAAAAATCGAATAATTTCCAAGACCAAAAACCAGGGGCCCTTTGATTGCCAAGTGTTTATGTACCCTCTCAACAATTCGCCATACATAGGCTTAGTCAGATTGATTACATCTTCAAGTTCGGGGAACTCACTTAGAGCAGGGTAAGCATTCCAAGAATCATTCCAAAATTTAGCTTTCCATCCATCACCTATATGCTATGTGATATGTTCACGAATCACTTCCCTGGAATTTATAATGAAGTTCCAAATATCAAATCCTCTTTGCAGGTTGGCTATGGTGAGAATCCTTTTGGGCTTCTAGGAATCTAGATACTTAGCTTTGAGGATTTTGCTCCATAAAGCACTTGAATTCTTGAAGAGATGCCACATGAGCTTTGCTCTGAAAGCCCTGTTGTGAATCTTTAGGTCTTTGATTCCAACGCCACCACATTCCTTGGATTTTGACACTGTCTCCCAGGCGAGCAGGGGTATATGTTTTTTCTCTTGCATGCCATCCCATAGCAGATTGCACTACACCCCCACTAAATGCCTAACATATTTTCTTGGAGCTTTGATGTAACAGAACGTATAGATTGGGATTGATGCCAGAACTAATTTGACCATGGTTAACCCCCCTATCAAGGTGAGCCAACACCCTTTACAATTGTCTTATCTTCGACTACATTTATTTATCATCTCTTCCCAATGAGAGAATCTCGATTGGCTAGCCAACAGAGGAATTCCCAGATACTTTGTTGGTAGTTGACCAACGTTAAAACCCAAGATATCCATAATGCATTGCTCCAGTCTTCTTGGGGTATTAAAGAAGAAAATATTAGATTTATCATTGTTGATTTGTTGGCTTGATTGGAGATAAAATATCTGCACCACTTCCTTCATCATTCGGGCTTTCAACACTGAAGAACCACCATAGAGCATCGTATCATCAGCGAATAACTGATGAGAAATTGTCGGCAAGAGATTTGATATAGGAATACCACACCACCTGCCTTGATTTCTCACCTTTGAAATTTGAGAGCTTAAGGCTTTGGCCATAATGATATACAAGAAAGGGGATATTGGGTCCCCTCATCGGAGGCCTTTTTCCCTTGGGAAGAAGCCACAAGGCGATCCATTGATTAGGACCAAATACCTTGGAGAGGAAATACAACTGAAGACCCAGCCTAGCCAATCATCACAAAACCCAATTTTTTTCAAGACCTCCATCAAAAAGTGCCAACGTTCACCCTGTCATAGGCCTTGCTCATGTCAATTTTGACCACCATGCCCTTGATCTTAGATTTTTTGAGAGAATGTACAATCTCGTGTGTCACCAAATACCATCCAAAATGTTCCTACCTGGAACGAAACTACTTTGTTCCTGTGAAATCAATCTAGGGAGAATGTGTTTCAACTAGTTTTCCATCACCTTCATTATGATTTTGTAGATTGTATTGCATACTACAATAGGCATGTAGTCTACAAAGGATTCACTATTTTCGCGCTTGGGAATCAGGGTGATATTTTTTTGCTTAGATCTTTCAGGATAGTTTTCTTTTTTCTTGATTCTTCCACCACCCCATGAATTTATTCTCCCATAAAGTCCCAGTAAGCTTGATAAAAAAATGTGTTAAATCCATTGGGCAGGAGCTTTATCCAGCTACATTTGGAAAAGAGCATCTTTCACTTTCGCCAAACTAGTGTTACCATACAACATTGCATTATCCTCCTGAGATACGAGCGTGTTGATGTCTATTGATTATAGATTCATAGGCTCTACTTCATTTTCCCCGCCCAGGAGGGAGGAGAAATAATCAACCCCTACTTTATGAATGCCCTCCTCTTTTGCTAGCATCCTGCTTGCACCATCAGAGATTTGTTGAATGTGGTTCTAACTGTGGTTCACTTTAGTCAAATTATGAAAAAAATTAGTATTGAGATCTCCTTAAACCAACTAGGTATCCTGTGATTTAGAGCGCAAAAAAATTTCTTCCCGATGTAGCAGCTCATTGTATTCTGTCAATATCAATTTCTCCTTTTCATATTCGGTATTTGTCATGCCCTATCTTAAAATGATGTCCCCCAAGGCTTCCAATTCTTCTTCAACACATTCTTTCTCTATGAAAATATTTTTGAATGACGACCTATTCCAATCACAAATTTTGTCCTTTAGCCTTTGTAGTTTCTTATGGAAGAGGAACATCTTTGAGCCTGCTATCCTTAGAGGCTCAGACCACCAATGATGCAAGATATTGGGAAGATCCCCTACATGCATCCACATCTTTTCAAATTTAAACCGATAATTAGGGGCCTTTGACTCTTCGTCAATTGTGAGAATGACTGGGAAGTGATATGAGATTGAAATTGGCCAGATTGTTGACTTTGGTAGAAGATTACCCTATAACCAATCTCTAGACACTGAAAATCTATCTAGCCTTTCAACTATGTTAGTAAAATCTTTTCTTCTGTTATTCCAAGTGTAGACACCATTTTAGGCCTTAATATCAATGATATTGTTGTTTTCAATAAATCTCAAGAACTCTTTTTATGGATATAAAATTTTCCTAGAACCTTTGAGTTTTTCATTTAAGTCCATTATAGCATTAAAGTCTCCACCCAAGACTACTTTTGAATTGCCCAAATTATTTGAGATAAAATTCCATAGCAATTTCTTATCTTCAATTTTAGTTGGACCATACACATTGTGAATTTCATACAGTGAATTTGTTTGTAAATTTGTTACCTCCAATTTCATCCATTGTGGGTTTGAATTCAACAGAGATACCTTTATTTGCTTTGAGTTCTAGAGAACCTTGAGCCCACCTAAGGCACCACGAGCGTCCATGAAATGGCCTTCCCAGTTCTTGCAGGATTTGATAAACAACAAATATTCTTTGCCCGCCAATTTAGTCTCTTGAAGCAAGATGATATCAAGTTTATGGCATTTCACGAGTTACATTTTGTTAGGGGCGTTTATGCCCCTAACATTCCACGTGAGGATCCTCATCTCTTCCCAAGGGAGGCACTCGCTCCCTTGGATCTAGTCATGTAGGATCTTAAAGATGGTTGATCACCCTTTAAAGCTTCTTTCTCTCTCTTTTGTTTTAGAGATTTCCTTCCAACCCTAGAGGTTGAAGCCTTTTTTGTTTTCTGCCTTATACTTCTTTTTTCAGTTATTTCCAAATCCTCTTCAATTTCTCTTCTCGACATTTGATCATAGAACTCTGAAACTTCGTTTGAGTACCACTCGAGCATTTTTATAGGGGATGGGTGGTCATCCTCTGAAAAGCCAATCTTATCTTCTTCATTCTCTTCTTCCTAGTCGCCAAATTCCAATGGTTTGGCCAGGATAATCTACCATTTTTTGACATGTTTTGAGGCTTGTCGACCGCTTTGTTCCATAGAGCTTGTTTGTTCATTTTGGCCAGTTGTTTGCGGTGGTTCCTTGTTAACTCATTTTTGTTTCTCCCTCTAGACTTCTCTTCTGGTTTTTTATTATATATAAATATAATAATTAATAATTAATATTTATATATATGTAATAGTTTTATTAAAGGATATAATATATAATAATAATAAATAACATAATTATATATTTATAATTATTTTTTTATTATATAAAATATACATTATATATTAATTATGCCAATATATATTTAACTATGTAGGGTAAAATATGTTGTAATGTTAAAACCTAAATGTGCTCATTATTAGGATCTTGGCCGTAATTTTCATTTTAATAGACATACTCTAAAACGCTCACCGAAACCTTATTTTTAAGGTTGCAACTCGCCAAATTGGAGGAGTGGGAGGTCATTACCAGTGATGAAGAGTTTGGAGGAGTGGAAACCAATAGTAGTGAGAAAGTAGTAAAAAACAGTGAAAAATAGTCAGAAAAGTGGTGAGAACTAATGAGCAACTGAGATTCATTTAACTGTCTTGCATAGCTTGTTTGAAAATCCTCACCATGTATAGACAAAAGAAGCTCTTGATCTTCAAATAAGGAAAATCCTTCAACATAAATATAGGAATTACAAAATGCAAGTTTTTTGATAATTTGTGATTACCTTTGTAAAAATCAAATGATAAAATGCTCAAGTTGTTCTCATAATTTAATACTGGGTGATCCCACAAAGCTAGTTTACAATTTCTGGGAGATTTTGATTTTTATTGAAATCACATTATTTTAGAAAATATAATGATTTAAGCCTTAAGAAGTTCCATTTAATGTATTTCAATTGAAGAGGGTTTGATCAAACTACCTTAGATCAAACCCCCTTGGATAAAACCCTGCTAGAACTTTTTAACCCATACCTATAATGAAGTCTCCTTTACACCTATCAAAATGCTAATAAAACCCACTTTTGATTTACCTTTTGGGGGATCAAATGAATTCATTTAAAATTTATTTTTTGTAAGCATGTAGTCCTTATTATAAGCTTCCCAAAAAGTATAATTTTAAATAAATTTAATAATTATTATATTTTTTTCTTGTGAATGTAGGTTTTTATTTGAAAATCAAGCTCTCTATGCACATGTGGAAAATAGATTATCAAAAAATTGAAAATATAGTGCACGGATATTGAAGTCTTGGATCGAACAAAGAAAAAGAATTTTGATACATACAAAAAGGTTATGCATTATATGGCCGCACTATGTCTAAATTGTAATTGGTTTGACTTCGAAACTTGATTAAAGAAAAAATATTCAATAAAAATATCTAACCAAGTGGAAGCACTAGATATAGGAGTTAGAAATATAAATTTGAAAGAATTAGAATTTTATCCTTCATGGAAAAAAATTTATGCATTATACAGTGAGCATCACTTTTTAAAAATGTTGTTTTATGAAAAAACTAGTTTTCGAGGGAGATGGAAAAAGAAGTGCAATCTGATTCCAAATTTTTTAAAAAATATATATTTAGAATCTATAGAAAAAATGTCACAAAACTATAGTTTGCATCATCTTCAAATTCTTCATGGTTTAGCCGCTATAGGTGTCCGAAGGTGAATATTTAGTTAAAAAAATTATTCTAGTGTCCAGTTTGGCCAAAAATTGTAAACCACTATTGTGGGATCACCCTACTTCGATTCAAAAGAGACCAAGCATGATTTCAAAAGGCATGAGAAGTGCAAGCTAGATTGTAAAATTGATGGTTCAATAGGTTTCAAAAGATGATGCAAAATAGTGGTTTGTGACATTTTGTCTGTAGATTCTAAATATATTGTTTTCAAAAATTTTGGACTCAGATTGCACTTCTTTTCCATCTCCTTTGAAAACTATGTTTTTTTTAGTAAACACCATTTTTAAGGAGTGATGCTCACCGTATACAACATAATTTTTTCCATGAAGGATAATTTTTTTGGTAATTTAGATTTCACATCGATATAGTGCTTTGATTTGGTTTCATAGTGTTTTATTGAATATTTTTTCCTTAATCAAGTTTTGAAGTCAAACCAATTACAATTCAAACATAGGTAGACCGTAAACAACATAACTTTTTTGTATGTATCGAAATTCTTTTTTTTTTGTTAGATCAAGGGCTTCAATATCTAGTGCACTAATATTTTTCAAAATAAAAAAATGATAATTTGTTATTTTTCTACATGTGCAAAACAAAGAGATTGATTTTCGGTGAAAAACCTATGTTTAATCAAACTAAAATAAATAAATAATAAAACCAAAACATATTAAAATTATATTTGTTGGATAGCTCGTTCCAAGGACTACCATCATCTAGTTGGGTCTGTGAAATCTCCTCTATTTTCATCCTCAACTTGAGCTTCAAAGGGCACAATTCTAGAGATTTTTGGTGCCAGAGGGGGAGAAGGGGGGAAAAGGAGGGTTCGAGCGAACCCCCTTTCCACAAACTTTTCTTTTGATATGTTCTCAGGAAATGTGGGACCCAACATTTAATGGTTTCTTCATAGTAGGGTTTTAGTGAACCCCCTTTGGGTTTGTTCGAACCAAATGTTCGTTCAAACCCCCAAAAACCAAAAAAAATTCAATGGGGGCATTTTTTGCAATTTTCCTTCCTCATTGGAATTGTAAACTATTTTTGTGGGTTCACCCTATAATCACACAAGATTCATGCTAATTTCTAATATACCATTTAAAAATATTGTGGATTGATCATGATGTTTACTTGATAGACATATTAGACTTGTTTAGTGAATCCCATCTTATAAAAATTCTAGACACTATATTCAATTCATATTGATAGTTATGTATCTTAATGCTTTCTTATATTGAGATTTGGTAATTCTCATCAATGTGATAACCTCTCTATTTCTCATCATCACTATGTCTCTAGTGTATTAATTTCCTAAATGATGTACAATTGATTGAGATGTTTTATTAATAGGAATATATATATATATATATATATATATATATATATATATATATATATATATTCTTCATAAGAGAAAGTTTTATTGATTAAATTTAAAGCATACATAAATGGCCAATGACTGGAATGCAAATTTGCAACAGATAGTTGCATACACATCTCCCTATTCTAAGATGAAATATGGACACCAATATTGGTGTGAGAGCCCAGTTGTAATTTAATATGATTTAATTCTGACTAGGGGAATTTCTTTTTCTTACTCTGTACTTCTTGCCAACCCTCCCCATCCATTTTTTTATTCATTTTCATGGTGTCCACGATAATAGTTTGAGGCGTACTCCCTCCACCCAAAGCCAAAGAATTCCCCATACCCAACTAAAGGTTGCTTGATGATGGGTTTAAATTTTCCTTGTCCACATGAAGATGTTGCTTCTGCACCAAACTCACTACTGAAGAGGATTTTGAAGATTATTGTGTCTTAGCTTTCTTTTCCCCAAATTTTGGGGAGGGCTTGAACTTCTGAAAGGGCATTGAATTCACCTCCTTCTCCTTTGTCAGAGCTTTGATTAAGTATTGATGAGGTAGAGCACTATCCCACCAAGATTGCAAACCTAGATTTTTGATTGTTCTAGAGCAGGGATTGGCCATATGACCAGTTTCAAAGCATATCCTGCAATGAAAGGGAAATTCTTCATAATCTAAAATTTGTGTCCAACAACGATCTAAAAACTTGAAAGTGATGTCACCAGGAAGATCTCTTGTGACATCCAAATCAACCAGGATGCAAGGAAAGGTTGTGTGGGTAAAGTTCATTATGTCAAAATCCATAACAAGGAAGCTTCCCAAAGAATTTCTAATTGCTTGGAAGCAATCTACAAACCAAAATTGTAGTAGGAGATTTGGAAGATGAATCCAAACAGGTTTGACAAAGAAGGAAGAAGTGGCAAGGTTAAACTCAAGAAACCACAGCTTGAGAAGAAGCAGGCTTTGCCCCTTACACCATTTTTCTTACAATATTGCATCCTTGTTTTGAATATAGTCGAAAACCAAAATAAAAAAAATGTCGAGCACAAGGGTAAATTTATGCATTACCTTTGAGCATTGGTTGCCAAACCCTTGAAATCCAATCATACAGATCTGGTAATTTTGGCCACATGCGATTGAACTAGCCTATCAAACCATTAGAAGAAAAATATGGTTTTCCAACATCAACCTCGTTTTTTAACTTCTCTAAAAATACTAGAATGGGAGAAGATGATTCCTTTTTTATGAGGATATTTGGATTGCTCATGGAGATTCCAAACCCATTGGAAAACTGATTTGCTCCTCAATGGTCAAGCATCCCATGCTGCTTATTTGAATTTTTTCCTTTGACTCAAGCAAACAAGAATATCCCTAAATGATGGGTTGTCCCCATGCTTGGGACCTAATGATTCCTAAGACCCAACATCCAGTTGGAAATGCATTGATTCACTTGCCAAAACTTTTCTTGAGCATTGAGCATCTGCAACCCTAGCTAAATTAGGGCATGAAATTTTTAGCAAAAAGAGCCACCGCCGCCATCAAAGCCAGGCATAAAATCCCCTGCTTGATCATGTAGAGACATGGAGAGCACCTTCTTACCATCACATAATCCACTACCGATTTCATTGAGTGCAGAAGGATGAAGGGAGCCTTTTCCTCCAGCGACTAGACTATTGATGCCCCTGTGTGCAAATAAAAGCACAACATACAAAACCTTATGCCCTTATTTTCCATCACTCCACACCATGCCAGGGCATGTACACACAAACCCAAAGGCGTCACCATAACCATTTGAAGCCTTGTTCTCACCAACAACTCCCGCAACAATCGAAACCCTAGGAATGCAACAACTCGACAACGCCATGTTAGCATAATTGTGTATACCTATGTTATAGTTGATTTCATAAAATTTCTCTAATTTTTATTGATAGGAATATTAGACTTGTTTAGTGAATCCCATTTTATAGAGTTTCCATACATTGTATTCAATTCATATAGATAGTCATGTATCTAAGTGCTTTCTTATATTACTATTTGGTAGTTCTCATCAATGCGATAACATCTCTATTGTTCAACATCACTATGTCTCTAATGTGTTAATTTCTTTAATGAACACAATTATAAGGGATTATTTTAGTGGAAAATCTTCACCAATTGATAAATAGTTTATATCGGCCAATTTAAAATTAGTGAATATATTGCAACCAACAGGGTAGCCAAATTGCCCAAATTTTATGAATTATCAATCCAATACATTTCAATTTTCCATCAATTTATTTTATGAGGTATATATGTAATTAATAATTTTTCCATATAAAAAACTATGTATTTCCAATGGTCTAATTAATATTCTCGTTTAGAAATTTGGAAGCATGTATTAAATCACCCACATATTTTCCAATACAAATAAAATGGAATTATGTATTAAAACACATTTCACCAACAACATTAAATTTTCACTGCATGTGAGGACCCATTTCACCAATAAAATTATAAAATAATTGCATATGAGGACCCGTTTCGCTAATGATATTAAAAATAATTATGTATAAGGACACATTTCACCAATAACAATAAAAAATAATTGTGTATGAGGACCCATTCATTAATACTATGATAATCGTATGCTAATCCTAGGCCTATCATTTCCTTGAAAACTACAATGTATATGTTTTTTAAAGGGTTGATTCACTCAAAATTTAATGCATCATTATATAATCACACGAGATTCACCAAACTTTTAGTATACCATTTAAGAATCTTATTGAATTTTACAAATATGAATTGATATAAATACAATCAAAACTAATTTATTTCTACACATTTTGTTCTTTTTTCAACTTGTGAGCTCTTGATTCAGATTGTAGGAAAGTTACAAACTTACAACTACAAGTATTGTTGTTGTAACGCTCCACCACACAAACCCCAAAGGACAACAAATTAACTAACAATACAACACAATTTTTTTGTTTTTAAAGTAAAACTAATATGAATTTTAGTTAACACACAACACTAAGTGCAACCATACATATATACATTATCTAGCTACGTCCTTTGGGGTAAACATGACTACATTACTTAACACAATTCCATTCCCATAACAATGATAACTACTAACAAGTTTACATTTCAAATCGATTATATAGAATAAGATAAACTATGAACATACATCGGGTATGTGCAGGATCATGATGGGCCAGAAAGTGGCGATATGATGGGTATGTGTAGGGTATGTGGCTGACGACTTTGTTTTTACCCAAAATTGATGAAATGAAAAGGGTTTTTAAAGGAGATTCTCAAATTTCCACCAATATAAATTATGCTTTACTTTGAATTTAATAAATAATTATTATTCATTTTCTATTTGAATTATGAATAAAGTTTTGATTCATAGGCTGATTGAAAAGCATCTATAGCTTTCAAACGGTATAACATTTTTAAAATCTAAAACATGCATCACATTCTATGCTTCACGTACTATAGGATTAAAAAAAAAAAAAATTAATGAAGTTTTGACCAAGTTAAAGTCAAAGAATCGAGTTTTATATTTTTTAAAAGTTGTAATAAAAAATCATAATTAATTATTTACTTGGAAAAAAAATACAAAAAAATATGCATCACATCGGACCATGAGTCCTCTGCATATCTAAAATATTATTAAAAAATATTATAATTTTATTGTGGTTGGGGTGGTTAGGCAGCACCCTACTTCTTCTTTTTCCCTGAAATTTAAGTGCTACTACATTGAAATTTCAATTTTTCACCAAATAGATTTTATTTTAAAAAAAACCTAGTAGTTTAGAAACTACATTCAATTTTCTATAGATTCTATTCTTACATATTTATGAAATAATATAGATATCTTATTCAAATGTTTACATCAAGTTGCCTAACTCTGATTTTTCTAAATTTTTTCCCACTTAAGGGCCTATTTTTTCCATGATGATCCTGCACATACCCCATCCATAACAATACTTAAATGATAAAAACCATCAATGTTCTTAATATAATGCCACATAATACATTCATTACATTTACAACATGAATTTACTTCATTCAAGGATTACAATGATACAATAGTGCATCCCATCATGAATGGGAATAATACATCAATAACATATAGTGATACAACTAAAAAGAATGAGCACAAAGTGTCAAGACTGGTTCCAACTTTGGAAAGCTTAGAAGTCACTGCAAACGTTACATCTTTGCACATCTTGATCTTTGATTAGGGACCCAATGGGGTGCATATCACGTTCCACCTGACCATGTGGACCCTAAGGCCCACCCTCCATGCTAGGAGATGACAAGAAAGACCCACAACATAAAACAATCAAGTGAACAAGGTTAAAAAGACTCCACAAGAAAAGCAATAGAAAACACAAGAAACATTTGCTTCCAGAGGCACAAGAACAACAAGAGGAAACAACAAACATACAAGGTTGCTAAAGGATGGAGTGTCATCACATAAGCTTGACATGGGTTACCCAATGCAGATCTTCATAGGTTACTAGACCTCAAGTGATCCTCGACCCCCACTCTCACTCATGCAAGATCAACATACCTTTGAAGAGGACAAGGAAATTGATCTTTTCCATTCCAAACCTTGTCACTCATCTCAAGCCTAAGCGAACACTTGAGCCATGAGTGAGGCTAACTTATCTAGATTAAAGTGAGATACTACCCAAGCCCCCTAATTAAATATTAGTTTATCACTAATTAAGGAAATTCTCAATGAGTTACCCATACACCACTTTGTGTGTCGGCCCCCATTGAAAGCCACTCCCCCTACTAGCAACAAGAGACTCACAATCACTAACTGGGTAAGCCAACTTGCACAAACTAGCAAAACCATATAAATATGCACATAAAATGAGGCATGCAACACCTCGCACAAGATCTCCATTATAAAACCATTTCCATAGTGCAAGGTTCAAACCCACATAAACACAAACTAAATATAAAAATCAACCATTATCAAAATGAAAAAATCTTGAAACCACCCACTTTCAGGTGAAACAATATAAACTCATGTAAATACTCAAGACTTGATATGGGTTACCCAATGCGGATCCTCCTAGGTTGTTGGCCCACATCCCGGGTTACTCAAGCACCCTCATCAGATCCTCGGTCCCCATACCAACTCATGCAAATAAAACCATACCCCCTTCTAACCTCTAGAAGACTTTCAAAGAACTATTTTCAATCCACAATTTATGAGTCAACAAGTATGAAATAGCGAGTGGTGCAACATCCCAACAAAATCTCCAAACTCAATCCAAATAAAAAAATTCAATTCAATACCAAATCAACCACAAAAGTCAGAATCCTCTCATTAACCCTTAGGAACCAAAAAGGATCCCTCCATGAAACAATAGCCAAAATCATCACCATGCCAAAATCAACCATAATAACCAACCACAAAGTCAACCAATAGTATACCATGATTTTGCATCAACAAGCAATAACATTTCAACCATGAACTCAACGAAAGATCACAAATGGAATTGAAATGAAATAGATTACTCACTTGATCAAATTAACAATTGTGTAACGATATTTCAAGGTGAATCTATTATCAATGAAATAATCACTTCAGAACTCTAATATTAGAATTTCACTATAAAATAATGCTATAAGGATTATACAAAAGTAAATTTCACAAAGATAATTTATGGTGTTCCTTACCACTACATTTAGTAATACTATATTTACTTTGCAATGATCACTAATTCAACTTAGAATTATTACTTGGTTTTATAAACCAATAGATAAATATCCAACTATTAAAGGCAATGATAATACTATCTCAAACTCTATCCATTTACAACATGGACATTTAAAAACTTACTAAAAATCTATGTATATATTTGTACTATTTCCTAATCTATTTCATATAAGAAGCAAAACCATAATTTTACCATTAAAACCAAATATAATAATCATATATATATATATATATATATATATATATACTCATACACAATCTTTTAAATCCACCATGATTTAATAGTATGAAGAAGTCAATTTAAAATGAAACAAATAGAAGTTAACTATGATACCCTCAATCAAAGGTTACACAAGGTATGAAATTTTTATCCACAAAGGTAATGATATATTCTCATTTCCTACTAAAATTTATATTAAATCAAAAGGTAACATTGATATACACTCATCAAACTGAAATGAAATACAAGGTATTGGATATCCTCACAAAAACTATCTATCATTTACTAAATAAATAGAGAAACATCGAGTACTATAAATATAAATTATACCTCACAATACATCGTAATAATATGATATGGGTATGTGAAGGATCATCATGGAAAAAATAGGCCCTTAAGTGGCGATAAAAATTTAGAAAATCAGAGTTAGGCAACTTGACGTAAAAATTTGAATAAGCTATCTATATTATTTCAAAAAATGTAAAAATAGAATCTATAGAAAATTGAATGTAGTTTCTAAACTACTAGGTTTACTTAAAAAAACAAAAATCTATTTGGGGAAATTTTGAAATTTCAATGCCGTAGTACTTAAATTTCAGGGAAAAAATAACAAGTAGGTGTTTGTTTGACCACCCTAACCATAATAAAATGATAATATTCTTTTATAAGATTTTAGATATAAGTAGAGGACTCATGTCCTGATGTGATGCATATTTTTTGTAATTTTTTTCCAAGTAAAGAATTAATTATTATTTTTTTATTACAACTTTTAAAAAATATAAAAACTCGTATGTTTGACCACCTTAACTTGGTCAAAACTTTATGAAATTCATTTTTTTTAATCCTATAGTATGCGAAACATAGGATGTGACGCATGTTTCGGATTCAAAAAATGTGATACCGTTTGAAAGCTATAGATGTTTTTCAATTAGCCTATCAATCAGGACTTTAGTCATAATTCAAATAGAAAATGAATAAATAATAATTTATTAAATTCAAAAGTAAACCATAATTTATATTGATGGAAAGTTGAGAATCTCCTTTAAAAATCCTTTTTGTTTCATCAATTTTTGGTAAAAAAATTTGTTAGCCACATGGGCCATCATATCACTTAAACATATCACCACTTTTTGGCCCATCATGATCTTGCACATACCCATATAGCTATTTGAAGACAAAAAACCTCTTGGAGTCACTATGGAAACAAATAAATAAAAGATAATGAACATTCCACAGTGTAAGCAACAAGGCTAATACATGGGTGACAACATAAGGTGAAACCATAATTTACAACTAAAATCAATAATAACTCATATTCAATGGCACCCGAGCAATCACAAATGAAACAAAGCTAACATTGAAGGCAGGCGCAAGGAGATGCTATTTACAACCAAGATAGGAAAGCTACAGAGGTAGTTATGTATTAATGATACATATTTAATAAAATTGAAATATTGCAGAGCTTGAGTAAGCAAATTGCAAATGACTTCACAATAAACCTTATCAACTATGACCCACCTATGCTGACTCAAAACATGCTAGCAGGAAGCAAAGAAAACACAATATAATAATAGCGTATAACTATCGAGTACTCCTAGATCAGAATACATCAACACCAAATTGAATGACCTATGCACCAGTTGCCAAGCAATACAAAAGATTCATCATGTACACCGAATACTACCTAATAAATATATATGAACTTAAGACAAAACACAAAGCATAGTGCAATAAACAACTTCAAAACAATGATTCCCAATTAGTATTTATGATCATTGAAATACACCTATCGATGCCAATGAAAGCAAGTCCATTAATTACTGATTACATAACATATAAATTAAACTACTATTTAGGCACCGTAAAAAGTGAATGCAGAACATGAAACGTAGGCATCGGTCATAAAAAGTAAATAGGTAAACCATCATCGAAAGAATTCAACATAGGTTATTGTGGATCGCATAAGAATATCAATGTGGGGAAAGCTAAGTTGAAGGAATTGGCATGGCGAGTGAAAGACTCAAGGTATTCTCAAACCAACTCCAAGATCATTGCAAAAGGGTTTGTTCTGAGAGCTATGAACCATTTCCATCATTTATTAGGTACGATCATCTTGTGGAGAACATTGGTGATGCAAAATGAAACAACCTGAAGACTTGGCTTGCACTATGAAATGCACACTAAATCCATGCATGCAAGATATGGTAGCATAAACAATACACAAGATCTATTTGATAGCATACCTCGATTGTTTAAGATAATACTACCATGGTATAGGGTAATTCTCTAAACTTATAATGACACATAAATTTCTTTATACATAGGTAATATAATCATAACACACAACCTTCAGAGTCAAAACTACCTAAGTCAATTTACTATATGATTCTCAATCAATCGATACCTTTCTCAAAGAAAAACTATTTTACTCACTTTCTATTATATAGGGGTGACATACCTCTATACTTGCATTGTCGAAATCAGCTTGGGAAAGAGATTTAGCCACCAATTTAGAGCTTGTGGTCTGCTTTGATCCTCCAATATAACCAATTACAAATGGCTCCACCGATGTTGTTGGTTCATTGCATTGGTGATGTTGCTTCCTTCGAGCCAATTCTACACATGCAAATCCTTATACCTTGCTCCCTTCCTCACAATTTTGTTGTTCTTGCATTTTGACCGCCTTTGTAACGTAGGGCATACCAATAGTATGAGGAGCTTTCCCTTCAACTATTTTCTGAAAATCCACTTGTGTCCTCTTACTCTTCATAACTTATTTCATCCTCCCCCATGGTATTCACTTCTCTCCCCAAAAGAACATTTTTTTTTAGCAAAAAGCCGACTGTTAGATTTTAGAAAACAATAAATGAAAAAAAATCTCCAATAGGCTTTTGGTTTCTTTTCAACGATGATTTCAAAGACGTGCATGCTCGTGCATGAGAATATTTGACCCAATTTACTATGATGCATTTGATCCAATTTACTAACACCATTTTCATCTGGATTTGACCTCTTTAATCTATTTAATTAAATAATCTTGATTGTTTAATTAAATTCATCATTTTCCTTATATTAATCAAATAATCAATATTATTAGATTAATTCACCTCTTTCATGCCAATTTTCATCCTATTTGATTAAATAATGTGAATTATTTAATTAAATCCATGAATGCCTCTCATTTGATTAAATAATCTTAATTATTTGATTAAGTTTCATTAATCCCACACTTTTAATTAAATGAGCTAATTGTTTAATTAAAATCCTAAATTCTTTCATCTTGCACAATTAAATAATATCTTAATTATTTAATTGACTAATATCTTCTAATTCCTCCAACTTCTCCCACTTGCAAGAGAATATTCTCAAGAATATTCATCTAATTCAAATTCAAATATTTACCTCCAAATGGAACTATCTTCCAAATTTTTTCCTAAAATCATGGGATTTGTGTTTGTTTCGATCAATTTGGGCCTTTTATCAATTCTCTCAATCCATGACATTGAGTAATATTGATCCTTCATTTGATTATTAATCCATGACATTCCCTCTCATCCATTTCTATCAATTTTTAACCAAATCAATATTAGCCATTAATTCAACTAAAAATCCTATAAATAACCCTCATTTCTATGATTAATTCATCCACAAATCATTTGAGCACTCTTATGCTCCATGAATTCATATCCACTTTCATTAATTGAGAGTAATTGTGAGCATCTTTGTGGTTCAATATGCATTAACACATCAACTTCAAGCTTTGCATCAATGAGTTTAGGAAAGAATTGATCCTTCCACATCAAGTCAGCACTAATCCCCCAATGGGATGAGGTTTGAGTGTTAAACTAGGTTTCCCTTATCAATTTGAATGTTATTTCATGTTTCATGGATTCTTCATTAACATTTCAAGGATTTCATTGGGAATGTGGGTTAATTAGGTTACATTCTTAGTTTCTTAGTTGACTCTAGGTTTATTTGATCTAAACAATATTAATGTTCACATATTTGGCATGCCCGATGGGACCCTATCCACTTATTTGACATTTTTTTCTTGTGATTTTCATGTTTTGCAAGAACCAAAAGTAGGTTGAAACACTTTTCAAATATAGAGCCACACTCTTGTTTCATTGGAGCACACTTGTTGCATTGATGTGCACTTTTTTCATTGGAGCACACTTGGTAAACACACAGTGATGCACTTGAAAGGATAGTCTGACACACTTGCATGACATAGAGTGACACACTTATAAATTGTGATGCACTTAAAAAGACAGTCTGACACACTTGCATAACATAGAGTGATGCACTTGTAAATGACAGGGCAACACACTTGCATTCTTACTTTTGCACTCCGTCTTTAAACAACCATATCTTGGTCATATGATGGTACTTTTTGAAGCTTATTTTTGAAATAGGCTAGAATTTTGTGCTATTCACAATTATGTGGGTGGTTTTCAATTTTTGTAGAGTTAAATTTTCCCTTTGTGCACCTAAAGTTAACTCACATTGTAATTTGTTCTAAGTTGTAGGGTTTTGATGCTTAATCGTTTTTCTAACCCTAACATCTTGTTTTCTTGATTTCATCTAACATTTGTAGCATAAAGAATCTAAAAAGTGCTTATTAACACTCATTTGGAAGTGATCTTAAAGTTAACCTTTACTTTATGCATTTCGTTTTTGTATTTATCAACACACATTTGGAATTAATCTTAGATTTATCCTATTTTATTTATCTCACATTTCAATTTGTGTTTATTAATGAACAATGCAACTTGTACTTTCAGTTTGGAGTTAAAATTGAACAAAACAACCTCACTTTATTTTGGGCTTTAAAATTGAACAAAACAAATCTCACACTTATTTTTGGTGCTTTAAAGTTCATTTCATATTTAACTTTAGTGCACTTAAAATGAACAAGTGTTTGCTTTGTTTGTTTTGAGTGGTAGATTAGTAGTGTGTATCCTCTCCCCTTGTGATTTGTGTGATATTGGGTGAAGAGAAACACTCTTATTTCTCACTTTTTTCTTTGAGTCACCCAAGGCTTGCTATGTATCCTCTCCCCTTGCAGTCCATGCAATCTTGGGTGAAGATAAATAACATTCCTTCTTTTCTTAAGTAGAGAGGGCCTTCCTTGAGAAACATCCCACAATGTGGAACTCAAGGTGACCTCCAAGCATGTGTTCAAGTGGGCTATTAAAGGGTATGAAAGAAAAAAAAATAGTACTTATTTGGTGTCAAATTTATACCTTGCATGTCAATTTTAGTGTGGGTGTATAGACCACACGAAGGTTGATTAAAGGATTTAGTATCTCATGTCTAAAGTATACCACTGGTGTTCACTGAATCATTACAAATCATTGTACTTAGAAGCCTAAGACCAGTTTTGAACATCTCTTAAGAAGGTGCAATGGAACAGATGGTCATTCCATGAAGATATTCATCATGTACTAATTGTTTGTTGAGGTAACAAACACCTTGTAAGGAGCTTATTTTCCTTTCAAGGTAAGAGGTGTATTGTGTATGTGTGCATACTCTAGTCATCCACCCAAGCTAGATATTTTATCATACAAACCTAACTTAAGAGATGTACCCACTTGACTAAATAGGAATGTGCTTGATTGATGATATCAAACTTTTCTTAGTAAGCTTTATGGAAGAAATCTTGCAAAATATCCTCTAACCTATTGAGTCAGTAAATACATTTCTTATCATTCAAACACTCAAAGAAAATATCAACATGGTCATGACTAAAATTTCAAACCCTTTGAACATAATTGAGTGCACTTGAAGGATATTAAACTACTGCATGCATCTAAGTATATCTTGTTTTTATCAAAATAATATCTTAGTGTGCTTCCTAGTATCTTTTCCCATATATTTACTCTTTATGTGAAAGTAAACCTAGGGAAATATAATTTAGCATCTTGGTTTTCATAAATTTCAAGCTTTTGTGGAAAACAACTTGATTTGTTATAGACATCTTAGTCTTAAATGATTCATAATCAAGACTTCTATGTGGTAAAAATGATTCATGCTAAATTTTAAGAATTGAACCCACAAAGTAGGTTTCCTTGGTTACTTGATTAAAAAAAAAATGGTTACTTGGTTTCAAAAAAAGAAATGAAGGAAACTCATGCTTAAATTTGTTTTTATCAAAGGTATTACACATCAAACATCATAGAAAAGTCCTCTATCAAAATAATTTGGTCTTTTAGGTTTTCAAACACTCAAAAGGAAAGGCATGTTTTTCAACACCTTGCTCTTGTGAAAATTTCCTCTTAGGTTTCACATTAGGATCAATCAAACCAAACATCAACATAACATTGACATCAAACATCAAACCATTCAAACGTTCCATCTCACAAACAACTCAAAATTTTGGCAAACAAATCCTTAGACTAATTTTTCATCAATATAATCTAGTTTAGCTATATGTTTGGAAACATCTCTTTTCATACATCTAGTTGGACTAGCACACATCTTTTGGAAAAAAATATCTTAGAGTCACAAGTCTACTTCTAATATTGGAAAGTTCTATTGAATGCACAAGACAACTAAGAGGGGGGGTGAATCAGTTTTACCTTAAACTTGAAAAACCTCATACACATTCAAATCGACATTAATATAATTAACCCTTAATCTGTTATAATAATTTAGCATGAAAGGTAAATAATAGAAATAGAAACAAATCAACACCATGCACAAGAGAACACCAGATTTGTGTGGAAAACAAAAGATGATAAAAACCATGTGGGGATTACCTCACAATATAAAGTAATATCAACATTGAATACAATGGGGCTCACTACCTAGACAAAGAGAAAGGATTACTACCAAAGGCTCACTTCCAGAATAGAAAAGAATATAGAGAAGAATGTTACACAAAGAAATCCATCTCAATGCAATAGATAAATCCACCACAATATCATCAACACCTTCATAGCATGACTAAAGAATTGTAGACACCTTCTACTCACTACTTCCAACAATCTAACACATGAAAGCTCACACCACACTTTCTAAATTCACATTATAACACTTTGAAATTCAGATTTCTCTTGTGTATATCTTCATCCCTCAACAACTCAACTCTTATTTATACCATCTTCAACCTCGAAACCATTCTCCAAGGTCGGCGCCTATGCACATCAACTATGCAAATTCAAATTAGGTCAGCACCAAAACACTTCTATGATAGATAGAATTGAAGGAGGACCACACCATTCCATATTTGGAATCCAAATATATAACACCATGCTATAACATGCTTTTACAAACAATAAATATCCACCGCAATTAGTGTAAACACCAAGGTCGGTCATTACCTGTGTAAACACCATTGAAATTTTAAGTACACGCTTCCTTTGATTCAAAAACACCTTGCATACAGTAAATGTTACTTGAACATAACCTGGAATATTCCATAAACACCCTAAAATCCAAAAACTCTTTTGCAACAATTTCCACCTAAGAAATGTACACACCTAGTACACTCAAACAACATTTTTAAATACTACAACTTAAGAGACTAACTTTTGAATCAATAAACCTCAAACAACCTCAACTAAAGAAAGGTACCAATACTATCAAAACCCCTTTAGATCTGTAAGACCTAAAACCAAGTTATGGAGAAATGTGGAGCAATAACATTTCTCCCAAATACCTCTGCAATACACTATTCACATACTGGTGAGCTAAAATTCTACACAATGATCCAACACGCCAAATTTTGAATACAACACCTCTAAACACCTCTGATCAACATATTTGAAATGCACAACTGATCTTCAACCTAGAAGAAATGTAACATAGCAACTGAAAACCAAGCATCAAAGACATGTACATCCTCATCACATTTAGTACTTCTTCATCACCACCAAGCCAATTGTAACATAGCAACTCAACCATATATCCATAGACAAAAGCTTGTCAAAACAACACTAGAGGTTGACAATAGTAACTTACTAATGACAATATAGTGAAACTAATCAAAGCATGGATAGCACCAACATATTCTTGCAACAATCTTCTACTTGTCAATGACAAAAAATGCTTGTTGACATTGATGACAACACCAACTATTCATACTTCCATCAATATCCCCCTTTGTCATTGATGGCAACACATGATGTGAAAAACCATCAAAGACACAAAAAATATACTCCATACCTCTTTCCTTTTCTTTTTCTCATTACTCACTCTCCCCCTTTCAACACATCTTTTTCTTTTTACATACATCATTATTCTTTCCCCCTTAACTGTCTTCTTTCTCTCTCCTTTAACTGTCTTCTTTTTCACATGACTCTTTCCCTCTTTGAAATCAATGACAAAGGACAAGAGATTTGTATCATCGATGTTTCCCCCTTTGAAAGTGCTTATCCTTTTCACAACTACTCTACAACTTTCTTTCCTTCAATGCTCAGTATACTCCCCCTTAGGAGCACACACCATACTGCACCAATCAACAACCATTGCACAATGACAACACTTACTCCCTCTAACTACAACAACCAATAATGTCACTACCTACTCCCCCTAATAGGTAACCACCAACATCAGTCCAATAAATGACTATGTGACAAACTTTTAGCCACAACAACTAAAAATGACTAAATTTTACTAATTTGTTGCAACTTAGCTATAAATGAGTAAATAAATGACTAATTTGGTCATCGGCTAAAAAAATATTTAGCTATACAAATAAAAATGACTAAATAGTTAGTCACACAAATACAAATAAGAAAAAAATTTAAAAATTTATTCTGGGGAATTATTGGCAGGAGTGTATTATGTGTGATTCATTATTCATTGAATTTCTCATTTCATTAGCAGCTACTTGCATATGAAGGAAAGCAATGAGTCTTTCCTTTCTTGCAAAAGGATTCACTCGATTTTTTGGACAAAGCAAGTTATTATGGAAACTATAACTTTGCAAAAGGAAGAAGCTTCAGGTTTGCAACGTTTCTTTCCCTTTTTGATGCAAAAAAAATTCTCATTCATTACATTATGTATGGTGGTTTTCTATTTGTGATTTTTCCCTCTTCCATTCATGGGTTAGGTTTTGAAAGAATACATATGTTTATTTAAAAATTCCTTTGGATCCATATGGTATGTTACAATACAAGAATAAGCATGATAGAGCTCTCAAAGCTTTGTAACTTGTGAGAGTTGAGTCATTGAGTGGTGAATTGGCATGAAGTTTTGAAACCCTAGATCATGAGACCATGAGGCAACAAGTTCAATTTTTGACTCCATGGTCCAAATGAAAGGGAACTATCACAATCAAAATGTGGGACAATAATGAGCATAGATATATTTAATTAATAGGTATAATGTTAATACGTTTGCATGCATATGGGATTGATAACTTCACTTTGTCACCCATTTGCATTAGGGAACCAGTCTTCTTGCATCTTGTTCTTCCACCACACCACTCCAAAAATTATAAAGAAAATATCTTATTTACATTTGTTTGCTTGTTACCTTGTATACCTAATTATTACAATATCATATGAGAGACATTTCTAGAAGAATCTATAAGGGGTTATGCTATGTTGTTTGTCTGATTTTTCATGTATGAAGTATACTACTAAACTACATAAATATTTTGGGATCTTGATTAGTTTCATGACTTGTTGCATGCATGCCATTTGATATATGTTGAAAGAGATTCTCAAGGGTCTTGAATATGTAAGCTTGTACAGTGAAGTTTAGGATAAAAACCTTAGGGATTACCCTCCCATGATTATCATTGCTTAAAGTGATGAAGGAATACACTTCTTGAATGATAAATTTTGGCCTTAGGGATTTGGAAAAAAAAACTTAAATCAGCAACATATTCCATTTCCATCATTTACTATGCTATCTTCTTCACTCAACTGCAGTGTTGACATTCCATGTTTTTGTATATGTGGGATTTCCAACACAAATGTTATATGATTTTAGCACATTTTTGGTGTCATTATTGATTTTATTTGAATGTATCTCATTACTGACATAGAGAAAACTCTCCACATAGGTTATGATTGGATCCTTTGAATTTGGCGAGTCTATTAGAATTGATGGGTTTGAATAGATTCAATAGGTACTTAGGTCATGATTTCTTGGGCCTTGGTTAGGTTGGCTCAACTAGGGACTCACCGAGTCTAGATGGTCCTAATGAGTCTTGTAACTATGACTGATATGCACTTGTTTTATATACACAATAATTTCAAATTCTATTTTCAACATAATAATGAATTCATTATTAATATTCTCTAATATTTTTGAAAGCACATCACCTATGTTTGATGGTAGGTCTACCTACACAATATACAAATGTATTGGGAACTATTGGATGTAGAAACCAAAACTCCTTGAAAAAAATTCTAGAGAAGCCTAAGTCATATGTACTTTAGAGAACAATGATTTCATTATGCTAGATCATTGATTAGGTTGGGATCCATCATCAACTTGAGGTATTCCATTAGAAATGAATGAAAAAATATTAGAAAGATTCACTTTTTGAATAGGAGTTGAGGTTGCCATTTTTTTATGTGCATTTCCCATGTCCCCATTTTGAATAGTAGGTCTATGTAAAGTTGCTACATCCCCAAGACTTTGAGATCTATCCACAAGATTTCCCAAAACTGGTGTAGATTCCTCACTCTCTCTTATGAAAAACTAGGAACAACCAAAACAATACATCCTTCCTTCTTTGGATACCAAAGAAAAAAAAATCGTCAATCTTGTAATAGAGAAAGCCATAAAACCTTAAACCCTATCATGTTATATTTTAGATAAACACATCCTTATTCAATGCACTAGTAATTGTAAATTGTTAAAGACTATAAATAATAAGGAATACATTTAATGAGGGGATAAATCTGATTGTCATGTGAAAAAATCAAGGTACATGGGTTGTAGAAAGTGGACAACGATGCCATCTAAATCAATGTATGTAAGTAAATGAATAAAGGAACTATTATATAACATATAATTATTGTCACATGAATATTTAGGGATAAAGGTATTGCTACATTACATATATTTATGGTCACATGAAGATGTAGGGATAGGGACAGGGATGCAATCCTCATCCCTATACTAGAGTTTCTTGACGAATATGATAAATACTAAATAGTAAATATATAGACACAAGAAATTCTATCTATTTACAAGACTACTTGAGTGTCAAGCTATTGAATTTATCTAGCATCATAATATCAAAATAACTTGTATACAAGGAATATGGCACTTGTTCTATGATTTATTTGTTGCAAGCAACCCACTTTTTTATATTATAAGATATTTGGAATTGTAAATAATAAGAAGTCATGTAGCCAATGAGAGTGGGTAAATACTAAAGACTAAATAGAAAATTTTACAAGCCCAAGTGAGACAATGGGTATTAATAAGGCCAATTTCATGTCAAGTTATTCAAGTTGTCCAACATCAAATAATAAGAAAAAATTGCATTCAAGAGATGTGGCACTTGGTCCATGAATTTTTTGTTTGTAGTAGGCCAACCACTTCATTACAGTAGAAGATATGTACATGTACAATATAGATGTAAAAATACAATCATGGAGAAGATGATGCTCATTCACTTGAGGTATCCAAGTCCATAGGAAATTAATTGTTAGATGATGCATTATTGAAGATGAATTGCACATGCCAACACATGGAAAAAAGTAACACCCTCCATCTAATAAAATGACTTAATGCCATTTTTCTGACACTTCTTCCCTCTATCAATTACAATGTTGATAGTGGTGTTGCCATGTCATTGTCTCCCCTCTATTGAGCTATCTATAAATACTGTTAGCTTGAAATAAAATGATCAAGCCTTGAGAACTTGGAAATTCGACAAGAAAGACAACAACAATGGCATAATTACTGACTACAATGTTGACTGTAGGTGAAGTTCTGTAGTAGTCTTGATTTTGGAACTAACAAGATTCAGAATAGCATTGGTTCACTTAATCTCTTGTTCACTTTTTATATCTAAAGGTAGAGTGATTTTCCCTTATGCATTTACTGATGACACCTTATACCCTTATCCATAGGTACTATCTAACCACATATCTATGAAAAATATTCTAATTTCTATTCTATATAGTCATAATATTAGAGATATGTTCCAAATTTATGATCAGAATAAAAACTAGAAGTATGGAAGATGATGAATTCTAGTTCATTTCAAAGTATGCACATTGTAAATTAATAAATGTATAGGGTATATTTATCATCATGAAATTCTCTAAATGTTTATAAATTCATATATTGAATGTTATCCATACATGAAATCTACATTGAATAGAGCTAAGATTTTATATCAACATCTACATTGGTAACACCTCTATATATAATTCAACATATTTGGGGGAACCACACATTATCAACTCCCCCATACGAAAATTCTACATATATCATTGAAATGAGTTCATTTGTGGCCTTAGCGATGATGATCAAAGCATTGAGGATGACTTTATTTCCTGGTATGCATCTTCGCCAAAATTCATAGATCAGAGTAGCTACTATTATTTGGTTTAAGACAAAGAATATACTAAATGTGCAACCTGCACAACTAATGTAACTAATTCCTAATTTATATGTAATGTGGTACATATATAGTCATTAGATGAAGATATTTCATTTATTTTTTAAGTGTGGTTTTTGTGAGCATTTAGATTTTAGTCTTGTTGACTATTAGTCTATTAGTTTAGGTGAGAGTAGGTGTGACCTAAATTGGATCAGTTACTGTGTGATGAAGATGATGATCCCACAAGTGCTACACCTTATAAAGCAACCATACCTGAGTATCACGTAGAAATTTTTGATTCTATAGTGTAAGTGTATGAGGAAACTTATTTATCCAAGTTGAATGGTGAATTGGTTTATGATATCCATGGTAAGTTTCATAATGGTCATAATACAATACTTAACTTGGCAGCTCAATTATTAAAGCCTTTGTTACCTGTTCCACATCATATATTAAAGCCTCCATTGCACGATCAAGCAACGATCCATGACAACACTACACAGTTTGTGGGGCCTTGCAATTATGTAATGATTTACCGCATCACTGCAAGGCCCAACAATAAACCTTGTGGTGTTGTGATGGACCGTTGATGGGCCTTGCAGGTGATATCACATTTGTTTGAGGCATTTTTTGAAATAGTTTACTTTCCTTGTCTATGCATCCACATTTTCATCTATGTCTAGCAAGGCACTTTTAACTACAACATATGACAAAAATCCCTGTTGTTATGCTTTGATGGATGTCCCTTCGTTATTACTAGATATTTGATGTAGTGCATATTATTATAGTGCAAGCCTATTTTTCAAATTGCTTCATTTAACATAACTAATATTATCTACAAGAATGATTAGGCACATGATTTTGATTTTTTCATTTAGCATCACCAATATGATTATATTATTATAGTGCAAGCCTATTTTTTAGATTGTTTCATTTAGCTTCAGCTGGATTAGGCACATGATTTTGATTAGTTAGGATTGTAGATGTAGATTGTAAGCCTTACCCATATTTTTTGTGTTTCATTGTTTTGTTTAAATATATTTTTTGTCATATACCATTTCATAAAAAAAATTAGTACAATTTTTGTCTGACAGCTCTCTTAAAACAGAGCGAGAATTTCATTTTCTTTATGCATTCCATCTATTATTAACAATGTATTCATTTTGGAGCTAGTGGAAATTGGAATGCTATATAGCATTCAAACATTGTAATGCTACTATGATTTTCATATAAACCATTTTAATATATCAATTATCATTAACACATTTATGATTTTACAATTAGCATTGAAATATCAAATGTCAATTATCAACTATATTCCTAGTGTTGCATTTAACCCTGAAATCTAGTCCTAGAACCTTTGAGAAATACCAAGTATAAATTAAAATAAAAACCCTAATTGTGGTGGAATCTAAATTTTAAACCACAATTAAGGCCTTTCTTTTAATTTAAACCTAATTTATTTCTTCAATTTTCCACATTTGCAGTCTTTGTATCCATTCTTGAACCTTTCTTTGAAACTTAAGAAATAGTATGTATACATTAAAAGAAAAACCCTTATCATGGTTTAAAATTCATCTTCTAAATGAAATCTATTCAAAGTAAGTTTAAAGAAGCTTTAAAATAACCTAATCCTAAACACACAACACAATTTCTCAGTATGTCCATGTTATGTATGGTGCAATATTACTATATTTGTCACTTCTATTTAAAAAAAATACATTTAATACTAATTACATTCTCGTGTTTGGAATGTAGCATCAAACCTATTTAAGATGCTTCTAATATAGAGGCTAGAAGACAAAGCTGGAAAAAAGGAAAGGATTTTGAAGAATGTATAGTTAAAGGTAGAAGGAAAACCCATTGAATTCAAGAAACCCATTGTTGTGAAATATGGTATCAATCATATAACCTACCTTATTGAACAGGTATTACTGGATCCATGATATAAGTATTTTGGAGTTTAGTTTATATCTCTACAAGATCAATTTTAATTTTGGAAATGAAGTGGTATGGTTTTTTATTAAGTAAATAAATAATTTAGTTCAATGTCCTTAGTCATGAAAAATCATATTATTGAGTTTTTTTAATTTTCACCAATGATTTCTTTTAGATAGATTACTAGTGAGGTTGAGAAATAGATAAATTCCATTGAGATTCCTCTTTTTCTTTTTCTTATAAAGCTATAATAGCTTTGGTGCTTCAAAAGAATGGAAAGTGAATAACAAAAATTAGATACACATGTTGAATATTCTTGTAGAGAAGGGGGATTCACTACTCATGAGTTCTCTTCATTCAGAGAGCCTCATGGGGTGAATTACCCAAAACTACCTCAAGAACAATGTGAGATTTCTAGAATAAAAAAAGAGAAAGTCATGAAGATTTTTTGGACAAGTTGATAAACTCTCGGCCAAAGGACAACATAGTGGGATACAGACAATTGTGGGACACATTGGCATCCTATAGGCACGTTGGAATCTCATATGGAATAGAAAGAGAACTTATCACAGAAAATAGCTAAATGACTACTTCTACTTCGATTGATGATAACTTTTAAAGCATAGGAAAATAACAGAATGTGATAGAACTGAAACAAAGTAAAGAATAAATGATAAAGTAAGAGAATAAGAGATAGAAAAATTATCATGAAAACCTAAGTAATTAAGCCTCCAACTAGTAGATATCTTCAATACCTACATCTATAAGATTGAGAGAAAGTGTTGGGGCTATATAGGGGTTTTCCTCAGTCAAACCCCCATTTTGGTGTTCCCACCTCCAGAAAAAACTAGATAGATAGAGAGAAATGAACCAAAATGGATAAAGCACATGGTGAAAGAAAAGCCTACTTTAGGAGTAGAACATGCACCACCAAGTATGAGTGATAAAAGCAATCCCTGCTCAAGGAGGAGAACCCATATCACAAAATAAGGATGCAATTGATAGGGGATATCGAATCTCAGGATGCTCGCAAGCATTAAGTAAGAGAGATAGAGCTACAAGAGCCAAAGGAGCTATAAAGAGGGAGAGAAAGATAGCTGCAAGAGCCAAAAGTCTTGCAAAGGGTGTTGCTAAGAGAGATTGAGAGTGTTTGAAGCTACTATAACAAGTTGTATGGAGTTGTGCAAGACAAAGTTGGAGAGTAGAAGGCTAGAGCCAAAGTTGGAGAGAAGTTAGAAGCAAAGGAATGGAGCTAGAGAGCCAAATGAATTTCATTGAAACGATGACATTAAAGGAAAAGAAGCTTCCTGGGCGATTATAAGGCATCTCAAACTGTTACCACCGACCAAAGGAGGTGACAAGTGGAAAACATGCTCAGAGATAGCTCTTTGAGAATTGAAACATTGCAGGATGCTAGCATGGTGTGGGGACTTTCGCACGGTGCACTAGTGTCTAGATACATCATGCTACAAAACAACGAGAATGGGAAAAGCACAAGGTTCGACGCAAAGCTAACACGTGAAGGGTAGCTATTGAAAAGGGGTGTTGAGCATCTTGAGAAAGGAAAAAGGTTGATGAATGGGCTAAAATGAGCCTACACAAGATACTAAGGGAGTGGACACTAAATTGGACACAAGAATGTATGTGAAATTGCAAGGGGAGCAATTTTACATCATTACATTTTTTCCCCACTTTAGCAAGCATATGAATCTAATCTAATATATGCACACTAAAGGAAATATACTAAACATAAATAACATAATTTTTCCAAAAGGATACTATAGAGGAAACAAATAGCTCTTCGAACCACGAAAGCATGCCCCCAGGTTGAAGACCTGCAAAATGAATGCATTAGACAAGAAAAAATTGCACCAGACAATAATGTTAGAATGTAAAAAACTAAAGTGTTTGAGTCAGAAAAGTGAAAGAGACCTCAATGTAAAAGGTTTTCTCAATACTATGCATCATCCTCAAATTCAAAACAATACATAGAAGAACTCTAAGATGTTGAAGAGACAAAGAGCATATACTTAGGATGAAGAATATAGAAATCTTTGATCCAATATATACAATTGAGAAGAGAAGAGAAGATAATTTAAGAAAGAGATGGAAAGGCTAGAAAGGAATGAAAATTCCAAGAGAGATGGTTGCACAGGTACTCTCCCTAGGGAGTTTTGAACAAAAGGAATCTGTAGCTCCACATAACTATGAAGTTGAACAAAGTACACCGAAGGCCCTCAGACCAATGATGGAAAAATCATGTAGGATGGAAGTGTATCACAGGTCCACAGACCTGCAAGGAGGTGACCCCCAAGATCTCTCACATGAAGGAAGTCCCGTGAAGTATGTTCCTTATAGGCCCACAGTCCTGTAAGAAGGTATCTCCCAAGATATCTCACATGAAGGAAACCCAGATGAAAGTACCTTATAGGCCCATAGACCTACAAGGAGGCATCCCCCAAGATCTATTTCATGGAGGAAACCCAAAGGAGGGGACTTCGTAGAGTCTAATTGAAAAGTAGC
Source organism: Sequoia sempervirens (assembly GCA_007258455.2). Classification (NCBI taxonomy): domain Eukaryota; kingdom Viridiplantae; phylum Streptophyta; class Pinopsida; order Cupressales; family Cupressaceae; genus Sequoia; species Sequoia sempervirens. The sequence goes on along the minus strand of VDFB02058242.1, from coordinate 716,990,097 downwards.
TTTATAGGTGCACTTGCAAAGTGACATGTTTACCCACAAATAAATCATGCCCAAAAAAAATTTGGCCATGTAGGTATTCAAGCAGACAGTAATGCAGATCATCAATAAAATTAGAAAGCTTTCAAAGGGGTCCCTTAGGAACCCTTCAAAAGAAGAGGGGGTCCACTCAAGGGACGCTAAATTTGAAAGATAGAGATAAGAGAGGGGGTCTTTAAGAAGGACACAAATCTCTATAACAAGTTATCATTTACCCCAACATATAGGGGAGGATAACCATGCAAACATATAGGATAGAGGTAAACCTCGATATCACTTGTTATTTAAAGAAGAGGCAGACACGTCAACAAATAAATGAGTGACGACTCCTGAATCGGGAAGTTTTTGTATTATGTCCTTCAAGGCCTTACATTCACTAGTGGAATGGCTAGGTGATCGATGGTATGCATAGAAAGAATGTTTTTGTTTATCATGTTTATGAAATTTATTGCATGTAGGAGAAGGAAGAGTAATTAAGCAGGCTTTGAGAAGCATAAAAAAAATACGCTCCTTCTTAGACAAAGAATGAGTAGGAATTAACCCTTTCTCTTATGGAGAAAAGATTGACTTCTCACAAGAAGAAGGCATAAAGATAGAAGACAAAGGAGGGGGGTCTCCATAGAGAGTGTTATTCCAGCAATGGGGATCACACTCTTCTATGGGATCACTATCAACCTTCTTGATAGGACTACCATCATTAACCTCTTTAATAGAAGTGTGATCATCTTCCTCAGAAGGAGGAGGATTTTCATTAAGGATATTACAACTATTGTTGACATTACCCCATGATACAAAAGAATAGTAATCTTTGATAGTAGGTTCAGATTATGTTATCAGAAGGTCTAAGTGGATCGCGGTGACTTTATATTCTCCAGTGAAGGATTCTGTAAAGTCTAAAGAACCCCAATAATCACCAAGAAATGTATTTTCTTGAGAAGAGGTAGAAGGAATAGACTTAAGATTTATTTATTTAGAAGGATCTTCTTTAGGGACATCTATCTCAAGAGTATCTTTTGTAGTAGGTACTGTTGGAGTAAACATCGACACATTGGAAGACACTAAAAGGATAAGAGTAGGCATGACTGAAGCCTGACCAACAACTACCATTTCAAATAAGTGTATAGCCTCAGGGTTGGCCTTGATTGTGACTACTCTATTATTACAAATGAACTTAATACATTTATGCAAGGTAGACAAAACTGCACCTATAGTATGAATCCATAGTCTTCCAAGAAGAAGGTTATATTGTAGTTTTTTTGACATAACATATACAAGGGTAGGTATGGTAAAAGGTCCCAACCTCAAAGGAAAGACTATCGTGCCTAGGGCTTGTCAACTAACATTATCAAACCCATGAATTTTAATAGAAGAAGCATTAAGAGAAGATGAATCAATATTAATCTTAGGTAATAGATCAATGCTACATACATTGAGTGCTGAACCAACATCAATGAGAGTATGACTAATGCTGATATTATTATTGTTGACTATAATCATTAGAGGATTCACTTGCTTTTGTACTTCTAGAGGTAGGAGTTCTTGTGTATAGAACATAATATTTGGCGAATCCACACAATTATGAGCTATCAATGCATTAGCATCCATTGGCCTAGTGGAAGAAGGTAAGAGGATTTTTTGCAAGGATTCCTAAAGCATACCTTGATAAACTGGAGCAGATTGAAGCAAGTCCCATAGTGATATCTTAGCCAGAGTAACCTGAGGTTTCTTGACAAGATCATAATCACCAGGTGCTTTAGCTGTAGGTTTAGGAGGTTGAGGAAGCCTTGGTTTTTTATTCATTCTATTCTTATAAGTATGGGCTATTTCTCTATAATAAGGAGCCTTATAAAGGTCAAGAGAGTCACTATCAAATGGAACACCATCAATAGAACAAACCATTTTAGGAGAAGGACTAGCTGGAGTCATGTAAATGACTAGTCTCTTATGCCTTTGAGGGGAAACAAAGACATAGATTACATTTAAAGAATCATCACAACTAGTATAATAATTATTTGAATACTCTTCTAAACACCAATCCAGGGAAGATAAGATGTGGAAGGAGGTTCATCATTCACTAATGTACCATCTGTGGAAGAGAGTGCATTGGAATAAAGATGAGATTCATCATTCACCAATGCAACGTCTTTAGAAGAGAGTGCATTGGGATGAAAAGATTCATCATTAACTAATGCACCATCTCTAGAAGAGAGTGCATTGGAATGAAGAGAAGGTAGAGTAACATTAAGAAAGGTATTGATTATTTCATCTTCTTGCAACAAAATATCCTCTGAAGCAAGATGAATTTTGTGAGAAGGATCAAAGATATCAAGTGACATAGGCAAAGTCAAGTCACCATCACATTTATGAAAAGGAATATCATTAAAATTTTGAACAAAATTAGATACTGAACTAAAAAAAGAAGATATTAAATTCATTTTGATGTGAGAGAACTGAGAAAAACTAGAAATCTATATTTTCAAAAAATTTCAGTATTTTCTAGGTTCTAGTAATTTGCATTTTTAGAGGTCTTTGGAGTGGAATTTGAGGTCGAAACTATATTTTGTAATTTTCACTATTGTGACATGTTTGAAGGACATGTCTTTGTTGAGTTTAGAGGCACCACATATCCCAAGTGTATGGAATTAGATCTTACTTCAAAGTGCTTATTTTGCATGACATATTACTATGACATCTTTATCTCTTTGCTCAATTCAAGGCAAGGAAAGTCCATGCAATGAATATCAGTAGGCAACAACAATGATGTAGTGGTCTTTGCATTAGAGTTGTTGTGAAAATCAAAACATACTCAAAAGTTCTTACAACTCTAATAGTTGTACTAGGGGCCATGTTTAACAAACCAAATGTAATTGATAACTTTTCACTATGGTGGAAGATAAATGGTTCTTTTTTCTTCTATTCCATAGCATTAAGTAAAAGTCTTGAATCTAGAAATACCCTATTTCCTTCATTTTCCAAGCCAATTTCTCCAATTTTGCATAGCTCTCCCATGTTTTTGGATGTGATATGTTTCCTACAATATTTTAATTGATTTATCTTTCTATTGTGTTTGGACTTACTTTTGTAAACTTGCAATATACAATGCACTTTTATTCTTTCTAAATTGAGACTAATAGTAATTTTTTTGGTTGTATTGAGGCATCTTCATTCATGGTAGAAAAGGAACCACCCTGTTGCTCATATCAAATGGAACATTGCATATAAAGGAGGAAATATTCTAGGGTTATTATTGACTGCATTGAAGGAGAGAGCTTCATATATGGGACATAATCAACACTCTCCTTCTTGGATTCTATGTACATTACAACTTTCTCTAGGAAGATTTCCCAAATTGTAGAAGTTTTAAGAGATAAAAGGGGCATGTGCTCACATTGAAGGGCTCCAATCATGTGTCTCCATAATTACAAAACTTTTTTTGAGAAGTTTCTTTCTTGACATTTCTATGCATTGTAACTCAAATTTTTAGTCTTGTGACGAAAAAATAAAAATTGTAATACTCTATTTCTAAGCATTTTTCAAGCAAGATAGATATTTCAAGCTTGTGCAAGCTATAAGAATACCTTTCTTCTAATAAAGTTCAACGATTTTTCCTTCTCAATGGCTGACTTATTGTGTGCAATTAATGATTGATGTGTAATTTTGTGTTTTATGTTTAAATCCTCAAATATTAGTCAATTAAAATGACTAAATATACTACTAATTGATGTCAATTAATAATTAAATTGACTAAATATACTACCAATTGATAGAAATTAGTGAACACTGAATAAATATGACTAAATAGATGACCACGAAATCAGTGAATAAAAATGACTAAATATACTACCAAATTGATCAAAATGATGATTACAATTAATGACTAAATACAATATGAATGGATAGAAACCAATGAGTAGAAATGACTAAATAAGTGACTAGCTAATAACAATCAATGACTAAATTAACGACTAAATATATCACTAAACAAAAAGGGACTAAATAAGTGACTAGGTTACAACAATCAATGACTAAATAAATGACTAAATATACTACAAAATCAATCAATAAAAAAAACTAATAAATGACTAAAAAATGGTTTAATCATCAATTTGGTCATGTTATAAATGATTGTCAATAAAATTCTAATGGTCATGCGACCATGTTTAGTTATTTATAAGAAGTTTTTAGTGGTTTTTTCAGTCATATATTGTTGTTTTTGTACTAGTGTTGAAATCCACTAGATTGATGCATCTCAAATTATGCATCTAGTTCAAAGAAGGAGGGGAAATGACCCCCAAATTCTCTCAGAGAAACTCAAATGTAACTTTAAGAAGATCCTTAGTGAATATATCAACAACCTAATCCTTTGTAGGCACATATTCAAGCTTAAATTCATTTTGTACAAAATTCTCTCTTACAAAGTGATATCGGATTGAGATATATTTTTTCCTTGAATGCATTAACATATTCTTTCAAATATTGAAAGCACTTGTATTGTCATAGAAGATAGAAATTGTTTCATCATACACTACTCTAATATTCTTAAATATTTGTCCCATCCACAACACCTATGTGCATCAAGATTTTTTTGCAATGTACTTTGCCTCTGCAATAGATAAGGACACTAAATATTTTTTCTTACTTAGCCATGACACTAATTTTCATCCAAGTAAGAATGCACCGCCACTTGTACTTTTCCTATCATCCACACATCCAAAAAAATCTATGTCTATTTAAGCACTCAGAGAAAAATTAGTATCCTTTGGATACCACAAGTCACGTTTTAGAGTACCCTTCAAATATTTAAATATCCTCTTCACTGCTGCAACATGTGTCTCTCTAGGATCTTCTTGAAATATAGCCACAAGAAAAACTGCATGCATGATATCCAGTCTAGTAGCAGTTAGATATTTAAGTCCAATAGCCATTGATCTATACTTTCTCTAATCAACCTTAGGAGATTCATAATTCTTGCTCAAGTTGTAACTAGTAATCATAGGAGTACACACTAGTTTAGAATCTTCCATTCCAAATTTCTTCAACATTTCCTTGACATACTTTGATTGTGAAATGAAAATTCCTTTTTCTGCCTAATTTGTTTGTAGTCCAAGGAAGAAATTCATCTCTCCAAACATAGAAATTTCAAACTCTATCTTCATTTCCTATACAAAATTCTTGCACACATCTTTATTGCCTCCAAAAATTATGTCATCAACATATACAACCACAATCAAAATTTTATCTTTTTCAAATTTAAAGTAAAGATTGTTGTCTACAGTACCTTTATTGAATCCTTATTGTATCAAATACTTATCGAACCTTGCATACTCATCTCTAGGAGCTATATTCAATCCATAAATTCCATTTAAGAAAGAAAAATTCACATCCATTTGATAAAATTTGAAATCCTTATTTTCTCAAAAGATAAAAACATCTTGATAGCTTCCATTCTTGCCACTAGAGCAAAAGTTATCTCAAAATCTATTCCTTCAACAGGTGAGTATCCTTTACATACAAGGCCTGCCTTTTTCCTTACTACTCCATTCTCAATTAGTTTGTTTCTGAATACCCACTTAGTTCCAATCACTTTTTTGTTGTTGCAGGTCTTGGGACAAGTTCCCAAGTCTGATTCTTCTCAATTTTTAGCAATTCTTCTTCCATAGCCTTGATCTAATATACATCTTTGCATGCCTCAATCATTGTTTTAGGTTCAACTTCATAAAGTAAACATAGATTTACCTGTTCTTCAATAGCCTTCCTTTGTGTTAGTACACCTTTTTTCTTATCTCCAATGATTTAATTTTTAGAATGATTCTTCTATACATAGGAGTTTTAGGAGTCTTTTCTAGAGATTCTACCTCTTCAATCTGCACTTCTCTTTCCTTTTCTTCTTCTCTGCAAGATGACTCATCTGATTCATATACATCTATCATCATTGAATTATTTTGTACATATTCATCAACCTTGACACTTTCACTCTGAACATTGTAGCATCAGTAGGCTTTGCTTCTAGTACAGTATCCAAGGAAGATACCTTCATCAAACCTTGCATCAAACTTTCCTTAGTTATCTTAATCTCTTATGATATTAATTTTTCTTCCAAACACTCTAAAGTTCTTGAAAATGGGAATCCTTCCATATTATAACTCATAAGAAGCCTTTGTGCTATTTTCTATTGCTTGAACTCTATTAAGTATATAAAATATAGTATGAATTACTTCTCTCGAGTAGAATTTTTGTAGATTTTCCTCTTTCATAATTGTTCTTGCAGTTTCTAGAATAGTCATATTCTTCCTTTCAACTAATCCATTCTTATAAGGAGTCCTAGGGGTAGACAAGTGCCTCTTTATGCCATGATATTCACAAAAGATGTTAAACTCATTGGAGGTGAATTCTCCACCTTTATTAGATCTCAAACATTTTATTTTCATATCCATTTCATTCTCAACCATAACTTTGAATGTTTTAAAGTTGTTTAGAGCTTCTAATTTTCTTTAAGAAAAGTAACCTATGTCATTCTAGAATAATCATCAATCAATAGCATGAAATTCCTATCACCTTGAAGACTTCTTACTCTTGTAGGGCTACAAAGATTTGTATGCACCAATGCCAATAGTCCAGTAGCAGATTATTCTTTGACATTGAAGCTTCCTCTTGCTCTCTTTCCAATTTGACATTCTTTACAAAAAAAAATGATAGGATTTTTAATCTTTGGAAGATCTCTTGCAACTTTAAATAAACTAATTCTTACTAAGTTATCAAAATTGATGTGATAGATCCTTTTGTGCCATAACTAGCTTTCATTAATCTGAGTCATAAAGCAATGACCATTAGCACCCTTGAGCTGATAAAATTTCCATTTTTCCTTATTCTAGCAATAACAACTCTTCTGGATCCTTTCCTAATCTCATATACATCATCCTAAAACATAATATTGTATCCTATTCTGCACATTTTTCCAACACTCAAAAGGTTATGCCTTAAACCCTTAACATAGTAAACATCATCAGTATTATGCTTTCCATCAAAACTAATAGAACCCTTTCCACATTTCTTAGTAGATGTATCATCACCAAATCTAACACATCCTCCATCATATTTTTCAAGTTTAATAAACTTACACTTGTCATTAGTCATATAATTAGAACATCCACTGTCAATGATCCAGTAGTTCTTCTCTTGTCTAGCATGAAAGGTAGATACAAAAGTACCTTTAGTTTTATCCTTCATCTCTAGATGCCTTTCCTTCAAACATATCTCATGGTTAGTAGAAATGGATTCATATTTTAAATCCATTAAAAATCATTCATCATCATCATTTACATAATTGGATTCATCATAAAAAATAGTTGCATCTTCTCTAACATAATAAATTTTCTTAATCATCTTACCTTCTTTCTCCTTATTTTTGTTATTCAAAGATCTATTTGAACATCTTGATGCATAGTGACCTATCTTTCCAGAATTGAAACATTTGAAAGGAAACTTACCACTGTACTTACTAATACCCTTCTTCATTCTCCTTACAAATTTGGCTTCTATATAATCAAGATCATCCCTATTTGATTCCTTGATCTCCTCTGATTTCCTAGTCTTAAAAGAAGTCTTCAATCCATAAAATCCAAATTATCTCATATCAAAAGCAATTAAAGATCCATAAAATTGATCTCTGGTATATTGATTCAAATTTTTAAATGGTTCAATAGAAAATACTTTATGACTATAGGATTTAGGAAGAGTTATAAGAATTTTCTTTAACACTTCTGGTTCTTTGAGTTCGTTATCAAGACCTCTGATGTAGCTGAAAACTTCATCTACCCTTTGTTTATAGCTTGTATCATTTCTTCTTCAGAAATCCTCAAGTTCTTAAACATGATCTTTAGATTCTCCATCGTAGTTTCTTTGACCTTATCATCTCCTTCATAAATTCTTTCTAACTTTTCCCAAATTTGTTTAGTAGTTTTCCAAATCATAAATTTCATCAGTTTAGAATTTGTAAGACTATTTAAAAGAGAATACCTTAATTTACCACTGCTTTCATAGGCTTTGATCTCATCAACAATACTTGGACCATTTGTAGGTTCATTATATCCAATCTTAATATAATTCCATACATCATATCCAAGATAAACCAAAAATCCTTCAATCCTTGTCTTCTAGAATGCATAATCCATTCCATCAAATATAGGGATCTGTTTCTTATGTGTCATCCCAAATCTACCTCAAGTGGCCAAGATTTCTTCTAAGGAACCTTTCTCTAATACCAATTGTTAAATGCATAAGACAACTGAGAGGGGGGGTGAATCAGTTGCACCTTAAAAATTCAAAACCTTCATAAACTTAGATCCACATTAATATAATTAATCCTTAATATATTATAATACTTCGGCATGAAAGGTATCTAGCACAAAAAAAAATTAGAACCATGCACAAGAGAACACTAGATTTACATGGAAATCCTAAAATGGGAAAAAACATGATGAGGATTAGCTCACAATATAAAGTAATATCAACACCGAATACAGTGGGGATCACTGCTAGAGGGCTCACTAACCAAAGAAAGAGAAAGGCTTACTGCAAAATTCTCTTTGCCAAAATAGAAAATAAGATAGAGAAGAATGTTACATAAAGAAATCCATCTAATCAATGCAATAGAGAAATCCACCACAATATCATCAACACCTTCACAACATGATTGAATAATTGTAGACACCTTCTACTCACTACATCCAACAATCTAACACATCAAATATCACATTGCACTTTCCAAATTCGCACTCTAACACTCCACAATTCACATATCTCTTGTGTATATCTTCATCCCTCAACAACTCAACTCTTATTTATACCATCTTCAACCTTGAAACCATTTTCCAAGGTTGGTTATGCACATTGACCATGCAAATTCAAATTAGGTTAGTACCAAAACACTTATGTGGTAGATAGAAGTGAAGGTAGAACACGACATCATGCTACAACATGCTTTTAAAAATAATAAATATCCACCGCAATCAGTGTAAACACCAAGGTCGGTCATTACCGAAGTAAACATCATTAAAATTTTAAGTGCACACTTCCTTTGATTCAACAACGCCTCATAGAAAAAAAATGTTACCTGAAAATAAATTGGAATATTCCATAAACACACTAAAATCCAACAAAATCCTTTAAAACAACTTCCACCTAAGAAATTCACACACCTAGTACACTCAAGCAACTCTACCATATATTGCAACTTAAGAAACTAACTCTTGAAGCTTTAAAACTCAAAAAACCTCAACTCAAGAAAGATACCAACACTGTTAACACCCCTTTAGATCTACAAGACTTGAAACCAAATTGTAGAGAAACGTGAAGTAAAAACATTTCTCCCAGATACCTCTATAATACATTGCTCACATACTGGTCAACACAACTTCTGCACAATGATATAGCACACTAAATTTTGAATACAATACCTCTGAACATCTCTAATCAACATATCTGAAACACACGTGTAGATCTTCAACCTAGATGAAATGCATAGCAACACCAGAACACTACTCTACAACCTAGAATAGCAATGCAACTCACTATTTCCTATTTTTATCAAATTTTCTTAAAATCACTTGAAAACCAAGCATTAGAGAGACATCCTCATCACCTTTAGTATTTCCTCATTACCACCAAGCCAACTATAATGTAGAAAATCAACCATATATCCATAGACATAAGCTTATCAAAGCAACACTAGAGGTTGACACTAGTAACTTACTAATGAAAACATAATGCAACTAATCAAAGCATGGATAACACCAACATATTCTTGTAACAATCCTCTACTCATCAATGAGAACACACAGTTGATGAAATCAATGACAACACCAACTGTTCATACTTGTGATGAGTTCATCAACATCGCCATCAAACATAGATCAAAACTTGAGTCTAGATTTGTTCAAAATTAAGGGTTTAATATCATTCACATCCTTCATCACATCATTCACATAATTGTTGGTCCTAAAACAATTAGAGGTTCTCTTTTAGGAAAAAATGAATCAACCCATGAATTTAGACAATACCAATCACATCATACATATCCAAAGATTGATACTGTATACATCTAAAAATGGTCACATCACAATAATCTAGTAATTAATTAAATATTTTTAATATTTAATTAAATCTCTGAATTCAATCTGCATATAAATAAATAATTTATTTATATTGTTCATTCTTTCATTTATATTAAATAAATAAGTTTATTTAATCACTTTTCTTATCCATTTCTTAATTAATTAAATAAACATTACGATTTATTTATATTAATTATCATTTAATCTTGACTTGAATATTTTATTCAAATAAATGTTAAATATTCTTCTCTTCTAAAAATCATTCACAATTAAATATTCCAAAATATTTAATTAATCCTCTAAATCCATTCACAATTAAATATTTCCAAATATTTAATTAATTCTTCTAAAGTCTAGTTGCAATTAAAAATTCTAAATATTTAATTGAGTCTTCTATAGTTCTAAAAATAAATATTTCAAAAATATTTAAATTCCTCAAACTCACACAAAAATTAAATAAATTTATTTATTTAATTAATTTGGATTATCTTCAACAACCGTGAAACAAACTGCAAAAATAGAAAATTAAATTCCTTTGTTTCTATGCAAGCTTGTTCCCGTGGGTTCAAGGCAATCTTCCATTCTTCTCTCCAACCTCCCCAACATCTCCCATCTTCCTCTCAACCTCTCCATCTCTCACCATTCAAGTTTACCAGACAGTCTCACAGCCATTGATCTTTGCCAGCCAGGCTCTTGCCTGTGAAAGTCTATAAAAGGGACTACCGGGTCTCTGAAAAACATAGAAGCTTTCATACAGGAAAACTATAGCCAAATAGCATTCATAGCATTCTAGCATAGCATAGCTTAGCATAGTAGTATTCTGTATCATGACATATCCACCTCATATCATAGCCTTCATAATTCACAGCCTCTGTGCATAATCTACAGCCCCTGTACATATCTGTATCAACATTTCACTTCACCAGCATATAGAATAGAGAAGCATTCATCCTTTGCATACTCGTTCTTTAGGTTGCCATTTTGAGAAGCTTTGCTTACACAATCTGACAGCAGCAGCTTCAGGGAAATCACTGGAGATAGAGAACAATGGAACTGTTTTGAAGAAGCTCTGTTTAATTTCATTTCAATTTATCTTGCTTTCTTTAGTTTAATGTTTCATTGGTGTGTTGTTTATATTGTTTCATTTTGATACTAACAATTCTCACACACAGATACACGTTTTATGGTTACAAAAATATCACAACACAAGAGAAGCATGCAACAAAACCCAAATGTACCTATCATGTGTGGCACAAATGAAGAAAACCTTGGAGTGAAAGAGTTTAATCCTAGAGGTTTCACAAATCCACCATACAATCAATTCTGAGGGTCATCATATCCTACAAAATTAAATGACAAAAAATGTGGGTATGCCTAATCAAAACCTTGGAACATCTTGTCACATGATAGTTTTCAATCAATGTCAAAACTTACAAGTCTATCAACCAAATAATCAAATAATGAGTCTTCATCAAAACAAT
>VDFB02058242.1:716843985-716978368 GCA_007258455.2 Sequoia sempervirens | reverse complement strand
ATTATTAAAGGGCTTACAGATAGCTATCTCCTTGGGGATTGAGAACCAACATATAGAAGGTGACTCTAAGTCCATTATTGGTGCTATTAATTTTGATAAACTATTGGGATGGAGTACTAAATACATTCTTCTAGACATTTGATTCCTTGTGTCAAAGATAAAATTAAAAGTGGTCAGTCATATCTATAGAGAAGGGAACCAAGTTGTTGATGCCTTAGCCAATTATGGCACACACTAGAAATTTTCCAAATGTTGGCATGATCTAAGTAACCTTCCTCCTAGCATTCAGAGTATTATAGTGAAGGAACAAAGCCCATACTTGACCAATGACAAAAATTTAACATGTGCCTAGCTAGATATTCTAGGGGTCCACATGCTTACCTATATAGCTATGTGGTCTAATTATTTTGATGAGATGGATGACTAGTTGTACTAATGGGGATGGAAAACAAGTGGCATAATTCAAACTATGGCATGGAGCCGATTCTGAAAAAGGAAATCATTATTTGCTATGACAAGTACCTAATGATTAATGTTGAGTTGGACCATACCCTTCATAATCTCTTTATGGGGATCTTATTAAGCTATCAGATTTTCAAGTTCTTTGTTCTTGATTTTGATGTGACTTGTAATTGTGAGATAAAACTTGTTTTTGGATTTTATTTATCCTCTATTATGGTTTTGCGCCTTATAGCTTCTATTAGTGGTATAACTAAATTTGGTCCACCTATGAAAGCTATCAACTTAGATGTTTCTAACTCTGGCCCCATGGCTATGTTGCTTAGATTTTTGTGTGTCTTCTACGTGGAAGGAAATACTTCCCTACCTTTAATGTCCTATTTTCTTAGCCGTTTGTGTGAGGAGATCCTCATTAATGCTTCAACTAAGATTGATTCTAGGAAATTATTAACTCTTTTGTGTGACCTATCCTTAGGCTTGATTTCCAAAGACTGTCGTTTATGGCTTAAATTCCTTGATGTGTGGGTTATTTTTCACTTTCATATTATCTCTAACCTTCTATTTTTTCAGGCTCCTAGTTATACTATGTGCAAAGATGAATCATGGGAGGTGATAGGGTGCAGATGGGGTCGGATAATTGTAGTGAATTTTGCAAGGATTCGCTCATTTGGCACGTTTGTGTCGAAGGTGGCCTTGCTCCTCTAATGGAGAGGCATGTGGGCCATGACCTTAATCTATCTGCTCAGTTCCTCAACTCTTGGAATATTTGTCATGTGACTTTGGGTGGCATCTCCTTTATTGTGGACAAGGAAGTGATAGCGTAGGCGACGGGTCTCCAGAGTACTGGTATAAAACATCTAAAACACTCAAAGATCCAGGACAATGAAAGTATGAACAATTTTTTTGTGGGGAATGAGACACCGGTGCACAACTAGTTGAGGTTTGAATGGGAGGCTTTTCGTCAACTATGAAACTAGGTGCATCTTGCCTTGATGAAATATGTCATGTTGGAAAGTAGGTACAAGACCTATTATGTCTAACATTTCCCTCTATTGATTCACCTCAGGCATAAATTTTTATTGAGATTTCCTTTTTTCTTGCTTATGGACCTCAAAAATTATGTTGAAAAATGTGTTGAGTCTGTCACTTTGAATCCTAATGAACCTACTCCCCTACCACTCCACCAGGGTCTTATCCTAAAACTCTACCACTTCAATCTAGATTTATGCCTTCCTAAACCCATTTTGACTATCTGCATTGAATAAATTGAGTCTCCCACTACAACCAAGTTATCTCCAGCCGATTCTAAAGGTCCTGTCAAGAAAAATCACCCGATCCCTACTGACCCTTAAAAACCAAAACCCACTACTAAAAAGCTTAAGGGGAATGAGGGAATTTCCCAAAATAGTGTGGCGGATAACCTATGTGTTCTAAAGTCTACCCCTACTAAGAATCTCAATAAGTTCACCTTGAAAAAGAAAGGAAAGGAGGAGAAGGAGCCTCCAAGCAAGGGGAAAAATGTTGTGAGGAACGACTTGTTCGGTGATATGGTGGCTATGGAGATTGTGGTTATTGGTTGTGATGCTATCATTCAGTGCTCAAGAAGGTTGGCTAAGAACAAAAAAAAGTTTATGTTAAAGATTTGGACACTGAAGAGGAGTTGTTTGACAACAAAGATAGCAAGGTTGAAGAGGTGTCAAAGGGTGAGGAGGGCGAGAAGGATAGAGGTACCTGCTCCATTCTTGACAAGGGAAAAGCTTAGAAGGAGGTTTCAACCTCTCACTCTTCAGAACCTCTTTATATTGAATAGAATGATCCCAACTACACTGTGGGCAGCGGGGAGGAGCTCTGTGTGCTAAAAGAAAGAATGGACAAAATGGAAAAAAAATTATGTGGGTTGATGCGCTTCACGGTCAAGTTGGTGCACTGTGTCACTAGTACCCTATCGGCGGTCATGAAGGACGAGATGGAGATGAAAAAGACTAAAGAATGTTAGGAGTGGGTCGGAGATGATGTGGTTCATCTTCTGTCCAAGAGTTGGGAGGATGCTAGCTAGTCTACTGCCAGTCTGTTGTTTGTCTGTGTGTTGTTATTCCATGTGTCTGTTTTTTGGTTTGGTTTTTTTTTTATGCTTTTTTTATCTTGGAATTTATTGTCCCTTGTGGCTCTTTGTGAAGGGTACAACACCCTAAAAATGTTTCTTACTTTATCAAAAACATCTAAATCAGATATTAGAATACTATTCATATAACAATGCTATTCACATGTAATATTCATAATTGTTTACTAGTTACATACCTCAGCGGTAGATACACTTGAGTAAAAAATAGGTGGAGGGCCGATGTATCTAGTATCAACACTGTGACCCTAAAATTTTATTACAATCATTAAAATAAATTAGTTAATCTTGCATTTCAAAAATGAAATTTAATAAATTAAATTCAATGAGCATGCTAACATTTACCTGAGTATAGATGTTGAAAGCCTCATTCAAAATTTCATTTGTCATTACCATCTCCACAGTTGCAGATGTATCTTGCACACTAGCCTCCTCACTAACTATGGGGCCATATGAATAGGCTGACCTAAAATCTGACAAGAATGGAGTGAAATCCTACCCCTTCAAATCTCCCCTGGATAGCACTATACTATAGGACTGGCATGTTGGATGATACTCTGGTCAAAGAGTTGATAGAAGTCTATAGATTTTCCTCCTCAGCACTCTCCTTCACGATGGAAGGGATAGCAATGTGCTCATGCATTGACCTACCAAGTGCTCATCTCCCTTGCCGCTAAGTGAAAATTAATTTGATTGAAAATTCTGCTCTAAAGAAATTCATCTGATTTCCACCTCAACTTACACTTTCCAAGACTTCAATCTAGGCAACTATGTACCACAAATTCCTCATGACTTTCTATAAATTCCTCACTTCCCTCCAATTCTTCACACCTTTACTTTTCTCTTTCAATTATCATTTTGCATTTCTTCTTTTCTAGTGCTTTCTTGCTTCCAGGTCATAGATACTCCAATTTTCTTGACATGCACTCACTTCCAGAATGGCTTCATGGGTCGTATCACGACTTAGAGGCTTGACAAGGTTTTCTTCATTTGAACTACCAATTTCACTATTTTGAACTTATGCTTAGCCCTTAGGGAAAAATTCGTGGAATCCAAATCATACTACCGACTGTATTTAGACTTAGCTTCATGATTTGTAGTGTTTCTCTTGGACCTTGGGCTTTATATTGAAGATGTTCATTGGGCTACGAATATGATAGTGTGGTCTGACTATCTAGGGAATCAAGATTTTGTTA
The DNA here is from genome assembly GCA_007258455.2 of Sequoia sempervirens. Lineage (NCBI taxonomy): Eukaryota > Viridiplantae > Streptophyta > Pinopsida > Cupressales > Cupressaceae > Sequoia > Sequoia sempervirens. Next base: position 716,974,594 of record VDFB02058242.1, on the reverse strand, counting down.
TGTCTATTGCACACCTGACCATTGGAATCCCTTCTATGGATAATATTCCTTGGTTCCTAGAGCACAGAGAAGTAGTTCCACTCTGGCCATTCCTGACTGACCTCCATACCCTTGACTTTTAAGTTCATTGGGAAATTGCCTACTTAGGATATTTGTCCTTGGTAGACGAGTCATCCTAGATTGAATAAATGACCACCCTCATGTGGCTTAGCTCCCTTTTTTTTGCAATTTTTCACTTTTTGTAGTGAGAATTTTGGTACTTTCATATATATATGCAATATACACATATATATATATTTGGAACAATTAATTTATTGTCATATTCCTAAATTTTGGTTTTTCCTTGGGCTTTCTACTCTCGGGAATGGGTTACACCGAAGGTTGGCACTCTCCTTTTCCGCATATGTAATACCAAGATCCTTGGTATTCTAACAACTCAAGCTCCTCCTTTGCATAACTTCCTGGAATGTGTAGCCCAACCTAGATATTATTTTATTCGTGATCTAAATTTTCCTAACCATCCATACCCAAACTTTGCATCGCAATCTGCTTCTCCTCCAATCACCAATTCCAACTATTAAATCCCTTTCAAAACATTCATAAAGAATCTCATGTAAATAAAACCACCATTAATTAATCATCACTTTAAATCCATTAAAAAATAACACACTTTCAAAAAATATTATACATTCTCACATAATTATTCCTTTAAATCGGGTTAAGTACTGGACCATCAAACCTTTTGGATAGCATTTTTTTTTTAAACTTCACTTTGCATTGTTACTTGGTACCCAATACCTAGTACTTCATCTTTTACCCATAAATTTTGCAAACCTCGAATTTTACCAGAACTTCCATATTTATCGTACCGTTGCTCCTGGACTAGAACACTTTGCTCAACATCTTGTGTTACCTTTTACACTTTTGTCTTTCTTGGTTCTCAGTACCTGCTACCTAGAAAACTTGAATTACAAAGTACTCTTTTTAAAATATTTCTATTTTTTCTTTCCACTTCCGATGATCTTTCAAACTAGCCAGCACCTGCCATAAGAATTAGTTTTCACTTGGGGTCCCCAAGTCTTACAATCTTGGGCCGTATTGTGAGACCACACAACACTATCTCCACAAAATTAATTATCAAATACATTGTAACCATTCAAGAAATAATAAAATCACCCAAGACAACTAAGGGAAAAACTAATGAATCCTTTGAATCTTAGTAGGTGCCCACCACAAACTAGAGCTTATTTTAGAATACCACAAGTGGAGGTGAGGACCTAGAAGAGGAGAAGGAAAATAATTGAGAGAAGTGATGATCCACCTATGAAAATGGGATATGAAAAGCAGAAAACGAAATAGCAAAGCTTACAAGAGCCATTAGAGGTTTGTATAGAGAAGGTACGATAGATTACACTATAAATATCTATCTTCCCGAGCTCCTCCTAGCTTTATCCCTTTTAAATTCTTCCTTAGATTCTCTATTGAATTAGCACATAACTAAATGATAAATAATTGGTGAATCATTTTTTAAAATATTGAAGTTGTTTAGCATCAATTAATAAATATTCAAGACAAACCATGAAGGACAACAATGAGCAATGCTCCTAGGGCTAACCAATTAATAAGTATACACATTAATAAGTGAAGCACAAGTACTCAAATACATCTAAGACATGAATTATACAAATGAATACATAGTATACACAATAATACAAAGTATATGCATGAATACAAGGTATACACATGAAAAAACACAAGTCATGAAGTATACATTGGAATACACATAAGTCAAAAAGTATACATGTAAGTTGTAAAGTATACACTTGAATACACATAACTCATATATATTGAAGCATGGATTTATAATGAAAATATGGACACCAACAATAAAAAAAATTGTATTAACCAAATACCCATGTCGACATACATCAATATATGCCGATATCAGTATAAAATATATACAAAATAGTCATATAGGCTTACAAGAATGCCATATAGCCATACAATGTCAAATATATGCAATACAAAATATGTCTGAAAATTCCATATAAGCATACAAGAAAGGGCTTAGGAATCAAAACTCATTGCCCTCCAAGATCTTGAAACAAACTCTTGCCCTTTGTTGGTCAGCCAAATAGCGATAACTCTGTCACTCATTTAATCTGAGGTTAAGGAGTGCTCCTCCTAAGGTTTAGTTCCCAATCAAGCCTTACCCGTTACAATAACAAGTAAAGGCATTAATATATATAAATTACATTATAAAAATATGATATATTTAACAAAATAATCACTTATTGCCTCTAGATGATCACTCTCTTGGAGGGAAATATTTGCATGCCCATGTTGTGGAATGTTGGAGCCCTATAGAAATCATCCAGAGAGAAATTAAACTACAAATCAATAATGGTTTGATTTTTCACTAACTAATAGCTATAGCAATGAATGTATATTGAAACTTAGTAATTTGCCTCATACCCCCGTAAGAGGAATCGAGGAGTCTATGGTAGAAGAAACACCAAGCTCCATTTCCCTATGAATATCTGGAGGTATTTTTTCTTGCAACAATTGAAAATAAAACAACAAATTATTCAATCACGAAAACTACAATAGTGATTCACGTCATGGCTTATAATGTATGAGATAATGAACAAAATTTTGAGTACTTATTGAACTATATATTTCTTACTATCATGCTTACTATTTTCCCTATCCATAGCTTGTTCGGAAGCACCTATTTTAGGCTTTTATCCATAGTATCAAGGCAATGAACCATTTGATAAAATGCTTTAGTAGAAATTACAAAAAAATGTGGCAGTATAGAGAAGGCGGTGAACTTTTCTAAAAAATGCCTTAAAGAAATGTGGTCTCATGGTGATGGAATTCCATCACCATGAGACCTCATTTCTTTGAGGCATTTTTTCAAACAGTTCTTTGCCCTCTCTATGGTATTATGTTGGGATGGGGTGGATGGTATAGTGTGGTCTTGGTTATGAGATGGAGGGCGATCATGACATGAAAAGGGAGGGGTGGGGATATGAGCAAGTGTAATAAGAGGTGGAAGGTTCCATTGATTGGTAAATTGAGGATGAGGATGAGGAAATTGAAAAGAATTTGGAGGGGAATTTTGGCTAAAGGATCAATTTCTATTTTTAAGGCAGTGAGTAGTTTGAAAAAATGCCTCAAAGAAATATCCATCACCATGAGACCACATTTCTTCGAGGAATTTTTTTAAACTACTCACTACTTTGTCTATGCTATTGCTTACTATTATGATTTGATAGATTTTTTCCAAGCATCCATAATTTGTTGGAAATCATGTTTTTTAGGCTTTTAGCCATATTAGCATGGAAGTGAACTATTTTTTAAAATGCTTTGGTAGACATGTATGGAAAATGTGGTAGCATAGAAAATTTGGTGAGCTATTTGAAAAATTGCCTCAAAGAAATTGGGTCTCATGGTGATGGACATCACCATGAGACTACATTTCTTTGAGGTATTTTTTCAAAAAATTCATTGCCTTGTCTATGCTATTGCTTACTATTATTCTTTCATAGATTTTTTCCAAGCATCCATAGCATAGACAAGGCAGTAAACTATTTTTAAAAATATCTCAATAAAAAGTGGTCTTGTGGAATGCCATGACAAGCAAATACAATTGGTAGTTGTTGGACTAGTTATTACCTATGCTATGTGAAGTAATTGTATCACTGGTTATGTTCACTTTCTAAACAACTATATTGTAATTGATTTTTTTTCATCTATCAACACCTAGTTATTAGTTATGCAATGTGAAGTAATGCTTTGAGTTTGAAAGATGGGCAATGCAATGTTATCAAGGATATGAATATAAACTACACAAATCTATTAAGTACAATTCATTAGTTAATCTCTTTATTATATTACCTGTGTGAATGTTTGTACAACTCCACTCGCATTGGGAGGTGTTTTGGAAAAACCTCCAATATTAACCTATTCAACATCCAAAATATTTTTATCTTGAACTAGTCTGGACCCTTTACCCATCCTTTAACTAGTGAAATATGGAACCAAGTCCCTCCCATTATATGTTGGTGCTTATGGAAAGCAAGGAACAATAGGATCTTCAGGAACATTGAGATGAACCCAAAAGAGGTGTTTGGTATTGGAGGTCAGCTAATTGCAGAAAATATCTGTGTATGTATAGGATCATGATTGGCCAAAAAGTGGTAATACGATGGGTATGTGGCTGACGACTTTTTTTTACCCAAAATTGATGAAATGAAAAGGGTTTTTAAAAGAGATTCTTATCTTTCCACTAATATAAATTATGCTTTACTTTGAATTTAATAAATTATTATTATTTATTTTCTATTGGAATTACAAATAAAGCCCTAATTGATAGGCTAATTATTGAAAAACATATAGCTTTCAAACGATATCACATTTTTTTAATCCAAAACATGTGTCACATTCTATGCTTTGCATACTATAGGATTAAAAAGAAAAAAAATGAATTTCATGAAGTTTTGACCAAGTTAAGGTGGTCAGACATACGCGTTTTTATATTTTTTAAAAGTTGTAATAAAAAAATCATAATTAATTATTTACTTGGAAAAAAATTACAAAAAATATGCATCACATCGTGACACCTAGAAGTCCTCTACTTATATATCTAAAATATTATCATTTTATCAGGGTTTAAAATGGTGGTCGACATACACCTACTCTTATTTTTCCCCGAATTTACGCATTACTACACCTAAATTTCAAATTTTCACCAAATAGATTTAAAAAACCTAGTAGTTTAGAAACTACATTCAATTTGCTACAGATTCTATTCTTACATATTTTTGAAATAATATCGATAACTTATTAAAATCTTTACATCAAGTTGCCTAACTCTGATTTTTCTAAATTTTTTGCCACTTAAGGGCCTATTTTTTCCATGATGATCTTGCAGATACGCATCTTGCTCTTCAAAGGGAAAATCCTTGACAAAGGACCTACTGAGATGGAACTAAGCATAGCTAAAGCTTGGCACAAAAACCTAGATGCCAATTCTTATGACAACTCTAGGATTCTCACTTGGAGAGCCACTATTTGGAGACCCTCTAACTGGGGCTGGTTTAAACTAAGCTTTGATGGGGCTACTAAGGGAAACTCAGGCAAAGCAAGTATAGGAGGTGTGATCAGGGATCATAGAGGGAATTTTTTCATTGGTTATGCTAGGGGGATTGGTATTCATTCTTCCATGGTAGCAGAAGCTAGAGCATTGTTAAAGGGCTTACAGATAGCTATCTCCTTGGGGATTGAGAACCTGCATATAGAAGGTGACTCAAAGTCCATTCTTGATGCTATTAATTTTGATAGACTGTTGGGATGGAGTACTAAAGACATTATTCAAGACATTAGATTCGTCGTGTCAAATATAAAATTAAAAGCGGCCAGTCATATCTACAGAAAAGGGAACCAAGTTGTTGATGCCTTAGCCAATTATGGCACACACTAGAAATTTTCCAAACGTTGGTGTGATCTAAGTAACCTTCCTCCTAGCATTCAGATTATTATAGTGAAGGAACAAAGCCCTTACTTGACCAATGACAAAATCTCAGCATGTGCCTAGCTAGATATTCAGGGGGTCCACATGCTTACCTGTTGGGCTATGTGGTCTAATTGTTTTGATGAGATGGATGAATAGTTGTACTAATGGGGATGGAAAACAAGTGGCATAATTCAAACTATGGGATGGAGCCCATTTTGAAAAATGAAATCATGATTTTCTATGACAAGTACCTAATGATTAATGCTAAGCTGGATTGTACCCTTCGTAATCTCCTTATGGGGATCTTATTAAGCTATCATATTTTCAAGTTCTTTGTTCTTGATTTTGATGTGACTTTTAATTATGAGATAAAGATCATTTTTGGATTTTCTTTATCCACTATTATGGTTTCATGCCTTATAGCTTCTATTAGTGGTATAAATAAATTCGGCCCGCCTGTGAAAGCTATCAACTTAGATGTTTCTAACTCTAGCCCCGCAACTATCTTGCTTAGATTTTTGTGTTTCTTCTACGTGGAATGAAATCCTTCCCTACCTTTCATGTCCTATTTTATAGCCGTTTGTGTGAGGAGATCCTCATTAATGCTTCAGCTAAGATTAATTCTAGGAAATTATTAACTCTTGCGTGTGACCTATATCCTTAGGATTGATTTCCAAAGATTGTTATTTATGGCTTAAATTCCTTGATGTGCGGGTGATTTTTCACTTTGCTATTATCTCTAACCTTTTATTTTTTCAGGGTTCTTCATTATACTATGTGTAAAGAGGAATCATGGGAGGTGATAGGGTGCGAACGAAGCTAGATAATTGCAGTGAATTTCACAAGGATCTGCTCATTTGGCACGTTTGTGTTGAAGGTGGCCTTACTCCTCTGATGGAGAGGCATGTGGGCCATGACCCTAATCTATCTACTCAATTCCTCAACTCTTGGAATATTTGTCATGTGACTTTTGGTGGAATCTCCTTTACTGTGGATGAGGAAGTGATAACGCAAGTGACAGGTCTCTAGAGTACTAGTATAAAGCATCTAAAACACTCAAAGACCCAAGACAATGAAAGTATGAACAATTTTTTTTGTGGGGAATGAGATGCCAGTGCGCAACCAGTCAAGGCTTGAACATGAGGCTCTCCCTCAGCTATGGAACTAGGTGTGTCTTTCCTTGAAGAAATATGTCATGCTAGAAGGTAGGTACAAGACCTATTACTTCTACCATTTCCCTCTATTGAATCACCTCAAGCATAAAGTTTTATTAAGCTTTCCTTTTTTCCTACTTATGGACCTCAAAAAATTTGTTGAAAAATTTGTTGATTCTATCGCTCTGAATCCTAATGAACCTACTCCCCTACCACTCCACCAAGGTCTTATCCTAAGACTCTACTACTTCCATCTAAATTTATGCCTGCCTAAACCCATTTTGACCTTCCGCATTGAAGAAATTGAGCCTCCCACTGCGACTAAGTTATCTCTAGCCGAATCTAAAGGCCCTGTCAGGAAAAATCACCCAGTCCTTGCTGACCCTCAAAAACCAAAGTCCACTGCTGAAAAGCTTAAGGGGAACGAGGGAACTACCCAAACTAGTGTGGCAGCTAGCCTATTTGTTCTCAAGTCTACCCCTGCTAAGATTCTTAGTAAGCCTACCCTAAAAAAGAAAGGCAAGGAGGAGAAGGAGCCTCTGAGCAAAGGAAAAAATGTTGTGAGCAAGGAATTGTTGGGTGATATGGTGGTTGTGGAGACTGTGGTTATTGGTTGAGATGCTATCATTCGACACTCTGGCAGGTTGGCTAAGAACATGAAAAAAGTGCATGTTAAAGATTTGGACACTGAAGAGGAGTTGTCTGACAACAAAGATAGTAGGGTTGAAGAGGTGTCAAAGGGTGAGGAGGGAGAGAAGGACAAATGTCCCTACTCCATTCCTGACAAGGGAAAATCTCAAAAGGAAGTTTTAGCCTCTCACTCTTTAGAACCTCTAGATATTTAGCAGAATGATCCCAACTACACTGTGGGTGGTGGGGAGGAGCTCTATGTGCTAAAAGAAAGAATGGAAAATTTGGACAAAAAAAATTGTGGGTCGACACGCTTCATGGTCAAGTCGGTGCATTGTGTCACTAGTACCCTATCGGTTGTCATGAAGGACGAGATGGAGATGTAGAAGACTGAAGACCATTAGGAGTGGGTTGGAGATGATGTGGTTCATCTTCTATCCAAGAGCTAGGAGGATGCCAGCTAGTCCAATGCCGGTCTATTTTTTATTCGTGTGTTGTTATTTTGCATGTCTATTTTTTGGTTTGGTGTTTTGTTTTTATGTTTTTTTGGTCTTGGATTTTATTGGCCCTTGTGGCTCTTTGTGAAGGGTACAACACCCTAAAAATGTTGCTTACTTTATCAAAAACATCCAAAATCAAATATTAGAATACTATTCATATAACAATGCTAGTCACGTGTAATATTCATAATTGTTTACTAGTTACATACCTCAGTGGTAGATACAGTGGAGTAAAAAATAGGTGGAGGGCTAGTGTATCCAGTATCAACATTGTGACCCTAAAATTTTATTACAATCATTAAACTAAATTAGTTAATCTTGCATTTCAAAAATGAAATTTAATAAATTAAATTCAATGAACATGCTAACATTTACCTGAGTATCGATGTCAAAAGCCTCATTCAAAATTCCATTTGTCATTTCCATCTCCACAATTGCAGACGTATCCTGCACACTAGCCTCCTCACTAACTGTGGGGTGATATGAATAGGCCAACCTACAAATCTGACAAGAATGGGGTGAAATCCTACCCCTTGAAATCTCCCCTGGATGGCGCTATACTATAGGACTAGCATGTTGGATGATACTCTGGGTCAAAGAGTTGATAGAAGTCTATAGAGTTTCCTCCTCAACACTCTACTTCATGATGGAAGGGATAGAAATGTGCTCATGCATTGACCTAGCAAGTGCTCATCTCCCTTGCTGCTAAGTGATTGTGAAATATTGGGGGACCTTGTTATTGTTGTATGGTGGATGTGGTGGCACCAATGCATAGGAAACCTCGTGCTATATTAAGGTCAAGAGTTTGATTTGTGCGTGGGTTAGTGAATAATGTGTAAAAATCATATTTCATAATTTTTTCATCTTTTACTTCTTTATATGATGATTTATCTACATAAAAATTCCTACACTCCTGCCTCTTATCCATCCAACCATTTAATTGTTTGCTAATTGTGTCTACATGTGTTAATGTGGCTTGTAGTGAATTTGCAAGTGTGCTTATTTCCAAGGTTGAACTTACAAGATAGTTCAACCTTATGATTAACTCTTCAATCTATTTTTTGTTGTTTTCTATTTGCCCCATTAAATTTTTCCAAGTACTGAGAGGATGTTGAGGATTTTTTGGGGGATTTTGTTGCTATGGTTGTTGAGGATTTTGTTCATGTTCTTGTTCATGAGAAGGAAAAGAATTTTGAGGATGATTTTGAGGTTGATTATCACCTCCTACAAATTAAAGAAATGAACATCAAAAACAACCTAAATTTACCTATTTAACAACAAATTCATAAAGAAAACAAATAATGCTTACTTATTCGACCTCCCCATCAACATGGTGGTAGCTTGGTGATAAAATTGCAAAGATTTGATGAAAAAATTGCAAGTTTTTTATGCTTCCAAAATGTGAGTTTGCAATAGTAGGGTTTGTTGGCCGCGGGAAAGAAAAGACACAGTAAAAATGAAATGTAATGGTTTTCCTTTGTTGTTTTAATAAGCTATAATGCGCTTGTGTTATAATGCAAACAAGTGATAGGATCGATTATAACTCGCTCGCATTATAGTCTTTCAATTTAAAAAAAAAAAAATTGGCCACAATTTGGCCCCCAACTTTTTGCACCCGCCCTATAATAAAATTACTATAATAATATAATACTAGAATAGATATCTTAAATATATCTATCTAAAAGACATTGAGAGATATCAGTCTCGAGTCACCTATGTTGAAATTATTTTTAAGAATAGATAGACGCCTCAAGATTGATATATGTCAGTGTCTTTTAGATAGATTTATTTAAGATGTCTATGCTAGTAGCATTCGCAACACGACATGTATTTAATATATGTAAGTCACATCTTAAACCAAAAATATTAATAGAAGAATTATCTCGAATAATGTATACATTACATTAAATTATTGTGTTTCAAAATATTTGAGTCTTTCTTCCTCAACTTTCTTTTTGGTAAGTTGCTTCCATGTTTTCATCTTTTCATAAAGATAATATTAAAATGATGGTGAGATTTTGAGTCCATCAAAGGACTTAACACGTAATATAGCAACAAATGTTAAGACCACTCTTTCTCTCAGTCCTATATCAATTGTTGTATTGGAAAGAGTCAATCCTTGTGATTTGTGGATTGTTAGTGCCCAAGTTAATCGTAAGGGAAATTAACGTGTGCACCCCCTTTGTATTGGTGAAATTGGAATTAAATTTGGAGATTCATTTTCAAATGGAATTCTAGAGTAGTTATCAAATTCAACCATAACATATGTTGGTGGATCTGGTGGGGCACTTCTAGGTTTGTATATGATATTTTTAACATACCCTAATGCTCCATTCAAAAGACCTACTTCTATCCATATATTAGAGGTTAACTTGACCCTTGCATCCTTAACAATTAATAATTCAATGTCCAATTCATCATTCCAACCTCCTGTTGGATTAGTACTACCTTCTTAACTTGTAATGCTACAGGCTATCAGTCGTATTAATGAATTTCTTTTTTCCTATTATGATTATGTATATTATCATTAGTTGCAAATAAATGGATATTATTATCAAACTCTTCCTTGATTGTTGGATGCAATGAAACATTTGTTCTTGTGATCAATAGTTTCCAATCATCTATAGTTGGATGTGCATATCTAATATTTGTCAAGACGCATATGAAGATGAACAAAAAAAAATCGTCAAAATTTAGGATGTGTGGATGCTCAAAATTAGCTATGACCATGACCACTACCGGTGCTCTTCCCTTACTATTTTTATGTTTGCTAGAAGGTGATGTGTGAGTAGGACTGCCGACCAACTTATGTGATAGGCCTAGATAGCCATTCATTTACCCCTTTGCGCGGCGTCGTAGCCCCTCAATCTTTAATACTCTACCGTATGGCGTAATGATGACACAATCTCGATGAGCTCATCTTTTAGGTGACGCGTCCTTTAACCATAGGGAAATAGAGGAGAAAGTCCATTGAAGAGGGGTGTAAAAACTCTATAAAAGAGTATGGAGAGGGCTTGGGGGAAAGCACCCGGACTGTATCTCTACTAGTGGGCTAAGTGGAGTCGGGCAAAGGAGAAGTCATTACTTGTCAATGTCCATTCTTGCCTTAGGGAGTCTGGCAATCACCTTAGTTTGGGCCGTCTCTGCTTTTCAATACTGTTAATAGAAAGTTTCTTTTATTTTGTGTGTTTATTATAGCATACTCTGTATACTGATCAACCAAAGGTTTTTAGTTAGTGTTCATCTGTCTTACCTGTTGTGGTGTGATAGCCATGGGTGAAAATGATAGGGTCAGGGCTAAAGAGCATATGGGTGATATTAGTCCTTGCACTGTTTTCCCGGACCAAGTAAATGATTATTGTCAAACGCAGAAAGTAATAGAGGAAAACTTTATACGGTTGAAAGATCAGTTAATGGTCTGTCTTAGAGAGGCTGGCAAAGAAGATTTTCTGGCACCACAGATTGCCCTTAAACCTGATCTGAGACAGGTATCCCCTCAAGACAAGTTCCACCAGTGGTCAACCCATAATCAGAAAACACTTGAGCAGCTCATTCAGCATCTCTTCACCCAGTTCTGTCATTCCTGTAGGTGTACTTCAGGGAAATACCCTAAGATAGCCTCAGAGGACCGCATGAGTGCTATTTCTCCTTGTACTTTTCTCTATGATCCATCCACAATTCCCGATTCACAGATGCGAATAGAAGAGAACTTTGACAGGCTAAGATCCCAGTTGTTGGTTTGTCTTAGAAAGGCTGGTTATAAAGAAGATTCCATCTTACCTCAGATTACCAAAAGACCCGACTTCAACGCCGCAGTCTATGATTTCACGTTCAATCACTTGGTAACAGTGAATCAACAAGTTCTTGAAAAATTCATACAAAATGTATTTTCCCAAATGTCTTCTTCTTGCAGATGTGCTTTAAGAAGCAATGAAGAAATGAAGCAATGAAGTGCCTAACCCTTCACAGACTAGTGCTTCTAAAATACTCTTGATTGTCTAGAGGATCTTAGTTAGTTAGATTTCATAAGATCTGAATTGTCCCCAGGAGCTTAGCTGCATAAAGTCCGTAAGATCTTAATTGCATTAGCATGGTAAAGTAAAATCTTTTTATCTTTGGTTATAGTAGGATCCTAGTTAGTTAGATTTCATAAGATCTGAATTGCATAAAGTCCCCAGGATCTTAGCTACATAAAGTCCGTAGGATCTGAATTGCATTAGCATGGTAAAGCAAATTCTTTTTATCTTTGGTTATAGTAGGATCCTAGTTAGTCAGAATTGGATCTTTGCATCTGAGTCCCATAATAAGCAAAGTTCCTGGATCTTAGTTAATCAATAGAGCAGGTAGGATCTTGGTTGCATGGAGGAGCGGAAGGATCTATGCTATTGCTAATTGGATGATAATGAAATATTCTAAGCCCTTAGCAAAGGGCTGTATGTGTGAGTTTCAGGGTCATTCGTGTCAAGATAGAAGACAAAAGACTGGATGCTCTGGTCTACACGGTCGACGAACTAGTCAAATCCTGTTTCATGTATACTTCGTGGCAAAATCATGTAAACAAAAGTCTGACATCTGCGTACTAGTTGTAACATGCATGGATTATTGGATGCTATCAAGCTGAGCAACTCTAATTTATGTTAGAATTAAGGTTCAGCTTGTAATAAATAAAACTGTCACTATATGTTTGTTTTAATTTATTTTCGCTATTTTTATAGAAATCTTTTTCAATTATATTTTGATTAATAGATCATTTTTCAGATGAATTTCTTATAATGTTTAAAATTTTGATACTTTTTATTCATTAAAACTATTTATTTTTTTCTTTTTAATCATCTAAAATTAGAAGTATTCTTAAACATATTTGTTTGTATTTTTTACTATTATTCAAATGAATCTAGGTATATTACATGATTGTTATCAACAACAGCAAAAACATACTATTAATAGATTTTCCTTTATCAAAACATGTTATTTGCATACATTTCAAATTTTGTAGAAGAAAAAATTACACTTTCATTATCAAAGCACATACCATCTTCCTATCTAATTCCAATCAATAACAATAATAATTAATTACAAATTGATCCACATTGTCCTCTAAAACCGTACAATATGTGAGTGCAATCTAGAAATATTCTATATAAACATCGATTGAATCTATTATAAAAACATAAAGATAGAGCTGCTAACGATAACTATAAGAAATTGCAAGCTGATTGTTGATCCAAAACAAAGTAAGCTAGGCATCTTCATTGACAACAATCTTACAACCTCGACTATGCTAAAATGTTCCAATCCGTTTAAGTACACAAGGACCTCCATTGCATTTCATAGCCACACTTAAGTTTATGGACCCATAAATCTTTATGTGCTAACACTAACATCTTTGTGTGGCCTTTTTTTCCTACTATTTATTTCTAACGTGCTTCCCCATTACCCAAGGTTACCTTTATGTTTTATTCCATCGCCATGTTTAATTTGGACATCTATTTGGAATATAGATTTTACAAGTGCACAAGGTGTTCACATGGTAATTGAGAAATGATTTTATCACTCCAAGCTTCTCTTGGCTTTAGTATTCTTCAATGAAAATTGATGGTTTAGATTGGAGTAGACTTTTTGTCAAGGCATATTGTTTGAAAAATTACACTATTTTAAGCACTTTACCAAAGATAAAGAGAAGTTCAATTGACTAAGGGAAAATCTAACACATCTAGTCTAGCATTCTCCTCATTTGATCATATGTTCACATGGATTAACACGTGTGGTAGGTAAATTTTAATAAAGTGGTAACGCATCTCATGAGACCTTTAAAAATAATTGCAATTCTAGCAACCACAAATAGAAAATGGGATAATGAAAAAATACATGTTCTTATACTTCAATTAAGTAACATGATTTTTTTTTAATTAGCTTTGATATTTTACTTCTTACAATATCTTGTTTATATAATATTTTTATTTTTACACTAGGTAGAACTCAATAGTAAGGTTGTGATTTTTATTGTTTTAAATCATTTTTCTTGAGCTACTATTATTAAATAGTTTATCTTAGCACTAGACATTTAAAATGTAGTTTGTGGTCTTTTTTTGAAGTTGTAATAACTCAAATTATTATACCTAAAAATACCACCAAATTTATGTTTTATGTTAATATTTTACTCAGTTTATTGAGTGTTCATTCATTTGTATAATTAGGTACTTCTACCCATACATGATAGGAATTCATCCTATTTGAGACAAGCATCCAATCATATAGGTTAGTAATCTATCTATACAACTTAGGCATTTTTCCATATGAGATATATATCCATTTGAGATAGACATTTATCCAAATGGGATAGGCATATATCCATAAAGAAAAGGTAAATTTTCTAGTTAGAGATGTAAACTCATTAGGACTATATGGATCCTAAGTAATTTTTTAAATATTGCACTCTCCTACTAGGAGTGCATCAAGCTAGCCATCTTCAAGAGTATAATATATACATAAAATAAAGGACTCAAACCCACCTCAAAATTTGGCCTAAATCCTTAGGGAATCAAGCAATCTATCTGACATTCTTTCAAGTATGTAATAAATATATTTTATCTTGATATATTTATCTTAGAGATTTTCCCCCCTTCATTGAATAATTTTATTGAATGATTTATCCAATATTATTGTTTGTTTATATATTCTTTCTTGAATACTCTCTAACCTCATACCCAAACCCCTACATATTGGGGACATCTTTTGTTCACTAGAATGCCTACATACACCACTTTCAAATGACATAAAGGTGTAATATATCTAGTTCTACTTTCTAGGGTATGTTTCATGTGAAGTATTTATTGAGGGCATGCTTACCTTTATAGGTCCTTGCTTCCCTAGACAATTCTTCTAATTTTGCTACCCATGAAGGGAAGCATTTAGTTTTAAATTTAGTTGGTTGTCATGACCAATATTTGTTTACTAATTCTATGTATTATGCATAATCCTACTAAAAATATCTTTGAAGAATATAATGATATTTTTATTCTTTGTGATATATAAGATGACAATTTTATTCCCCTTTCAAATTGAGGGATGTTTATTCTTTTACCCTTACAACTATATTAGAGTATTTCTACTTCCAATGGAACTATATGATAGTGATGATTTTCTCAATATGATCTACATAACGGTGTTCCTATTTTAATTTAGCATTATTTTGGTTCATTTGAATTATCTTTCTTAATTTGTGACCAAAGGAAGATTATAAATTCCTTAGATTTTAATTAACATGATGTCCTTGTATTTCTTCCTATCGATTTATAGGATTGATGTCATAGATGTCATTGTTTAACCTATATCAAGCTATAAGTGTAGTAGCTCAAGCATGATATCATTACTCATAAACATAAGCCATAGCTACTTCTTAGACCAAATGTTGTAGGTTTTTTATTCAAACCTTGTTTAAGTTTGTTTAACTATAAAATAAAAGTGAATTGAAATATGGTAGTAAACTAACAAATCTACCAAAGATGAAATTACATTTAGAATGAAAATTAATTCAAGTACTATGGTTAAAATAATTTATAAATTCAAGAAATTACAATCTAAATTTTATAAAAGATACATAAATAGTTGTGAAGAGCTCTAGAAGAGCTTTCCAGTGGTGTAAGAATCACAAAGAAAGAGGAACTAGCCAAGAGTTATGAGCTTGGGAGCCAAAAAGGTAGATCTAACTTTGACAAGCAATAAAATGTACCAGTAGTAAAACCTTCAAAAACTACTTATTCCTCTAGAAATTTCTTATAAATAGTTTTGTAATGATATCTCACTTGACAAATTTTGATACCAAATGCCAAAGTTATGAAAAAATGAAAAAGAAAACTCCTTTAGAGAAAATTAGGGCTTAGGTACGTGATTTGACCATATTATTGATGGTAATATGATGCCATACTAATGTCAGCAAATGGAATATTCCTCTAACCATTATAATATACCTATTTTTACTAGAAAAAAGCCAAGTTGCCCACACAATCACCAAATTACTTGAAAGCAATAGGATCCTAATGGAAAATGGTGAAAGATGATAGAAAGTAGTGAAAAATGTCATTAAAAGTACAAAAACCCGTGCATGTGCTTAAATGGTTTTCATGGTGATAGAGAGAAAGGTTCAACATGATGAAGTTGGATGTTGGTAGGGTGTCAACTAGTTAGAAAATTTGGTAGCCAAAAAAGATTGTGCTAGTACTGATGTGTGCTTGAAGGGGAAATTTGTCACTATTTGGTGAATATTAAAGTTGCTAGGGAGTTGAAGAACACTGTCATGAAAGGAAAGGTGGAAAGTAAATTTGTCACTAATAACACTCGAAGAAATGGATTGCATCACATCTAAAAATTTTAAACAATTGTTGATTCTAACAATTTTTTTCTCATTCTTCAAAATCTACAACCAAAGTTAACTAGAGGACTACTATGGAACTATTATACATACCTATAATTATTGAAATAAATTTTGGATTTTCAATAGTAGAGAGAGTAATGCTAACTCTTACTTCTAAACTCACCTAACTACATTGATATGAATACAGATGGAAGGATGTTTACTAGACTTCTCATGGTTGGACCATATAGCTCCCCTAGAAGAGGCGATCCTTGATGCCTAAAAAATATCAATTTCCTAATACCAATCTCTAGTCATAAACTGAGGAATCTAGTCCAATATATTGAACACCTCGATTAATGAACGACTTCCATTAATTATCCTTGTTTTTCCAAAAGAATATTCCCTTATGTTATGTGCAAGACGACTCGCTTGAGATTTGGTGATTCTCATCAATGTGATAACATCTCTATTTTTCATCAGAAAATGTGAATAAACCCCGAGATTTGTTATTATACTGACAAAGACAAGTGACCGAACGCAGAAAATGTGATAAAACCCCGAGATTTGTTATTATACTGACAAAGACAAGTGACCGAACGCGTAGATGGCTGACAGCCTGTGTTCGGTAGAAAAGCGTGTGAAATAAATTTGGTATGTCATTCCTAGTTTACGTTGTGCCGCTCTAAATATTTCCACGAGACGGTAAGCCGTCATTCTCCACGTGAATCTCACGACAATCTCAAAAGTTTTTTCCCAACCATTACTGTCCAAATGGCAACCATATCCTCGGAACTTGTTTTTGCCCAACCATTACTGTCCAAATGGCATCCATATCCTCAGAACTTGTTTTTCTTCCACTCATGGAGATAATAGCAGAAAATATCAAACCCACGTAGATTGTGTGGCTGCCAAAGACAAGTGACCAGCGCGTAGATGGCTGACCTATGTTCGATAGAAAACCAAGTGAAATAAATTTGTTATTTATGTCAAAGGTGTATCTTATATGAATATGATGAGATGAATTGGTCGATCGATGGTTGAGCCTATTCCAAAATGGATGTGGAAGGTGAATTAGGAAAAAAAATAGTTTTTTTTCCCTTACATTTGTGTAGTAAATGAGGTAGGTCATTTTAAAAATGGTTTTTTTTATATTATTATTAATTTTATTTTATATTTTTATTATATAATAATATTATTATATATATTTTTTGATTTTATGTATTAACTATTATATTCATCACAGTAATCTTAGACCTAAGTAATTTACTGTGTTTAGTTATAAATTTATCTTCAACTATTTATGCGTTTGGATTAAATGCCTTCAACTTTGTGTAAGATACTTTCTAGGGAAGAAGCTTTCTCCTTGAAGATTTTGACATTACGTTCTTTCCAAAGCTGCTAAATTACCGTCGTCAAAATCTCACACCAAAGGCCTCCCAGTGTTGAGCCAGCATATAAGATAGGCCAAGATTCAAACAGTGATTGGAGATAGTTCAGGAGTGAGCCTACCCATTCCATTAAACTACAAAATTTGCGCCAGACCACCTATGCCACTTCACATTGGAGCAACAAGTGTTGATCATCTTTAGAGTTTTTCCTACACAGCACACACCAATGTGGGCCATGAATGCCAACTTTTCCCAAGCTATCACCGGTAAGGATGCGCCCATGGACAGCCACCCATTCGATTTTCACCTACGTTAGGAATCACATTGCATCCCCAACAAAGCCTCTTTGGCCAAGTTTCCTTCTCCAATTCTACCTTTAGAAGTTTGTAGTCGAGCCTAACTAAGTACTCTCCAATTTTCGCCGCACACCAAAGGATTAAATCTAGGGAATCAGAAACAAAGAACCATCTTTGTGAGATCACATTTAGCAGAGCAACTCTTTGGGGTTCTTGCAAAAATCGAATAATTTCCAAGACCAAAAACCAGGGGCCCTTTGATTGCCAAGTGTTTATGTACCCTCTCAACAATTCGCCATACATAGGCTTAGTCAGATTGATTACATCTTCAAGTTCGGGGAACTCACTTAGAGCAGGGTAAGCATTCCAAGAATCATTCCAAAATGAAGCTTTCCATCCATCACCTATATGCTATGTGATATGTTCACAAATCACTTCCCTGGAATTTATAATGAAGTTCCAAATATCAAATCCTCTTTGCAGGTTGGCTATGGTGAGAATCCTTTTGGGCTTCTAGGAATCTAGATACTTAGCTTTGAGGATTTTGCTCCATAAAGCACTTGAATTCTTGAAGAGATGCCACATGAGCTTTGCTCTGAAAGCCCTGTTGTGAATCTTTAGGTCTTTGATTCCAACGCCACCACATTCCTTGGATTTTGACACTGTCTCCCAGGCGAGCAGGGGTATATGTTTTTTCTCTTGCATGCCATCCCATAGCAGATTGCACTACACCCCCACTAAATGCCTAACATATTTTCTTGGAGCTTTGATGTAACAGAACGTATAGATTGGGATTGATGCCAGAACTAATTTGACCATGGTTAACCCCCCTACCAAGGTGAGCCAACACCCTTTACAATTGTCTTATCTTCGACTACATTTATTTATCATCTCTTCCCAATGAGAGAATCTCGATTGGCTGGCCAACAGAGGAATTCCCAGATACTTTGTTGGCAGTTGACCAACGTTAAAACCCAAGATATCCATAATGCATTGCTCCAGTCTTCTTGGGGTATTAAAGAAGAAAATATTAGATTTATCATTGTTGATTTGTTGGCTTGATTGGAGATAAAATATCTGCACCACTTCCTTCATCATTCGGGCTTTCAACACCGAAGAACCACCATAGAGCATCGTATCATCAGCGAATAACTGATGAGAAATTGTCGGCAAGAGATTTGATACAGGAATACCACACCACCTGCCTTGATTTCTCACCTTTGAAATTTGAGAGCTTAAGGCTTTGGCCATAATGATATACAAGAAAGGGGATATTGGGTCCCCTCGTCGGAGGCCTTTTTCCCTTGGGAAGAAGCCACAAGGCGATCCATTGATTAGGACCAAATACCTTGGAGAGGAAATACAACTGGAGACCCAGCCTAGCCAATCATCACAAAACCCATTTTTTTTCAAGACCTCCATCAAAAAGTGCCAACGTTCACCCTGTCATAGGCCTTGCTCATGTCAATTTTGACCACCATGCCCTTGATCTTAGATTTTTTGAGAGAATGTACAATCTCGTGTGTCACCAAATACCATCCAAAATGTTCCTACCTGGAACGAAACTGCTTTGTTCCTGTGAAATCAATCTAGGGAGAATGTGTTTCAACTAGTTTTCCATCACCTTCATTATGATTTTGTAGATTGTATTGCATACTACAATAGGCATGTAGTCTACAAAGGATTCACTATTTTCGCGCTTGGGAATCAGGGTGATATTTTTTTGCTTAGATCTTTCAAGATATTTTTCTTTTTTCTTGATTCTTCCACCACCCCATGAATTTATTCTCCCATAAAGTCCCAATAAGCTTGATAAAAAAATGTGTTAAATCCATTGGGCAGGAGCTTTATCCAGCTACATTTGGAAAAGAGCATCTTTCACTTTCGCCAAACTAGTGTTACCATACAACATTGCATTATCCTCCTGAGATACGAGCGTGTTGATGTCTATTGATTATAGATTCATAGGCTCTGCTTCATTTTCCCCGCCCAGGAGGGAGGAGAAATAATCAACCCCTACTTTATGAATGTCCTCCTCTTTTGCTAGCATCCTGCTTGCACCATCAGAGATTTGTTGAATGTGGTTCTAACTGTGGTTCACTTTAGTCAAATTATGAAAAAAATTAGTATTGAGATCTCCTTAAACCAACTAGGTATCCTGTGATTTAGAGCGCAAAAAAATTTCTTCCCGATGGAGCAGCTCATTGTATTCTGCCAATATCAATTTCTCCTTTTCATATTCGGTATTTGTCATGCCCTATCTTAAAATGATGTCCCCCAAGGCTTCCAATTCTTCTTCAACACATTCTTTCTCTATGAAAATATTTTTGAATGACGACCTATTCCAATCACAAATTTTGTCTTTTAGCCTTTGTAGTTTCTTATGGAAGAGGAACATCTTTGAGCCTGCTATCCTTAGAGGCTCAGACCACCAATGATGCAAGATATTGGGAAGATCCCCTACATGCATCCACATCTTTTCAAATTTAAACCGATAATTAGGGGCCTTTGACTCTTCGTCAATTGTGAGAATGACTGGGAAGTGATCTGAGATTGAAATTGGCCAGATTGTTGACTTTGGTAGAAGATTACCCTATAACCAATCTCTAGACACTGAAAATCTATCTAGCCTTTCAACTATGTTAGTAAAATCTTTTCTTCTGTTATTCCAAGTGTAGACACCATTTTAGGCCTTAATATCAATGATATTGTTGTTTTCAATAAATCTCAAGAACTCTTTTTATGGATATAAAATTTTCCTAGAACCTTTGAGTTTTTCATTTAAGTCCATTATAGCATTAAAGTCTCCACCCAAGACTACTTTTGAATTGCCCAAATTATTTGAGATAAAATTCCATAGCAATTTCTTATCTTCAATTTTAGTTGGACCATACACATTGTGAATTTCATACAGTGAATTTGTTTGTAAATTTGTTACCTCCAATTTCATCCATTGTGGGTTTGAATTCAACAGAGATACCTTTATTTGCTTTGAGTGCTAGAGAACCTTGAGCCCACCTAAGGCACCACGAGCGTCCATGAAATGGCCTTCCTAGTTCTTGCAGGATTTGATAAACAACAAATATTCTTTGCCCGCCAATTTAGTCTCTTGAAGCAAGATGATATCAAGTTTATGGCATTTCACCAGTTACATTTTGTTAGGGGCGTTTATGCCCCTAACATTCACATGAGGATCCTCATCTCTTCCCAAGGGAGGCACTCACTCCCTTGGATCTAGTCATGTAGGATCTTAAAGATGGTTGATCACCCTTTAAAGCTTCTTTCTCTCTCTTTTGTTTTAGAGATTTCCTTCCAACCTTAGAGGTTGAAGCCTTTTTTGTTGTCTGCCTTATACTTCTTTTTTCAGTTATTTCCAAATCCTCTTCAATTTCTCTTCTCGACATTTGATCATAGAACTCTGAAACTTCGTTTGAGTACCACTCGAGCATTTTTATAGGGGATGGGTGGTCATCCTCCGAAAAGCCAATCTTATCTTCTTCATTCTCTTCTTCCTAGTCGCCAAATTCCAATGGTTCGGCCAGGATAATCTACCATTTTTTTACATGTTTTGAGGCTTGTCGACCGCTTTGTTCCATAGAGCTTGTTTGTTCATTTTGGCCAGTTGTTTGCGGTGGTTCCTTGTTAACTCGTTTTTGTTTCTCCCTCTAGACTTCTCTTCTGGTTTTTTATTATATATAAATATAATAATTAATAATTAATATTTATATATATGTAATAGTTTTATTAAAGGATATAATATATAATAATAATAAATAACATAATTATATATTTATAATTAATTTTTTATTATATAAAATATACATTATATATTAATTATGCCAATATATATTTAACTATGTAGGGTAAAATATGTAATGTTAAAACCTAAATGTGCTCATTATTAGGATCTTGGCCGTAATTTTCATTTTAATAGACATACTCTGAAACCCTCACCGAAACCTTATTTTTAAGGTTGCAACTCGCCAAATTGGAGGAGTGGAAGGTCATTACCAGTGATTAAGAGTTTGGAGGAGTGGAAACCAATAGTAGTGAGAAAGTAGTAAAAAACAGTGAAAAATAGTCAGAAAAGTGGTGAGAACTAATGAGCAACTGAGATTCGTTTAACTTTCTTGCATAGCTTGTTTGAAAATCCTCACCATGTATAGACAAAAGAAGCTCCTGATCTTCAAATAAGGAAAATCCTTCAACATAAATATAGGCATTACAAAATGCAAGTTTTTTGATAATTTGTGATTACCTTTGTAAAAATCAAATGATAAAATGCTCAAGTTGTTCTCATAATTTAATACTGGGTGATCCCACAAAGCTAGTTTACAATTTTTGGGAGATTTTGATTTTTACTGAAATCACATTATTTTAGAAAATATAATGATTTAAGCCTTAAGAAGTTCCATTTAATGTATTTCAATTGAAGAGGGTTTGATCAAACTACCTTAGATCAAACCCCCTTGGATAAAACCCTACTAGAACTTTTTAACCCATACCTATAATGAAGTCTCCTTTACACCTATCAAAATGCTGATAAAACCCACTTTTGATTTACCTTTTGGGGGATCAAATGAATTCATTTAAAATTTATTTTTTGTAAGCATGTAGTCCTTATTATAAGCTTCCCAAAAAGTATAATTTTAAATAAATTTAATTTAATTATTATATTTATTTTTTATTTCTTGTGAATGTAGGTTTTATTTGAAAATCAAGCTCTATTCTCACATGTGGAAAAATAGCAGCATTATAAAAAAATTGAAAAATATGAGTGCACCAGATATTGAAGTCTTGGATCGAACAAAAGAAAAAGAATTTTGATACATACAAAAAAGGTTATGCATTATACGGCCGCACTATGTCTGAATTGTAATTGGTTTGACTTCGAAACTTGATTAAAGAAAAAATATTCAATAAAAAACTATCTAACCAAGTGGAAGCACTAGATATAGGAGTTAGAAATCTAAATTTGAAAGAATTAGAATTTTATCCTTCATGGAAAAAAAGTTATGCATTATACAGTGAGCGTCATTTTTTAAAAATGTTGTTTTATGAAAAAACTAGTTTTCGAGGGAGATGGAAAAAGAAGTGCAATCTGATTCCAAATTTTTTAAAAAAATATATTTAGAATCTATAGAAAAAATGTCACGAAACTCTAGTTTGCATCATCTTCAAATTCTTCATGGTTTAGCTGCTATAGGTGTCCGAAGGTGAATATTTAGTTAAAAAAATTATTCTAGTGTCCAGTTTGGCCAAAAATTGTAAACCACTATTGTGGGATCACCCTACTTAGATTCAAAAACAGACCAAGCATGATTTCAAAAGGCATGAGAAGTGCAAGCTAGATTGTAAAATTGATGGTTCAATAGGTTTCAAAAGATGATGCAAAATAGTGGTTTGTGACATTTTGTCTGTAGATTCTAAATATATTATTTTCAAAAATTTTGGACTCAGATTGCACTTCTTTTTCCATCTCCTTTGAAAACTAGGTTTTTTTTAGTAAACACCATTTTTAAGGAGTGATGCTCACCGTATACAACATAATTTTTTTTCCATGAAGGATAATTTTTTTTTTTTTAATTTAGATTTGTAACTACAATATCTAGTGCTTTGATTTGGTTTCATAGTGTTTTATTGAATATTTTTTCCTTAATCAAGTTTTGAAGTCAAACCAATTACAATTCAAACATAGGTAGACCGTAAACAACATAACTTTTTTGTATGTATCGAAATTCTTTTTTTTTTTGGTTAGATCAAGGGCTTCAATATCTAGTGCACTAATATTTTTCAAAATAAAAAAATGATAATTTGTTATTTTTCTACATGTGCAAAACAAAGAGATTGATTTTCGGTGAAAAACCTATGTTTAATCAAACTAAAATAAATAAATAATAAAACCAAAACATATTAAAATTATATTTGTTGGATAGCTCGTTCCAAGGACTACCATCATCTAGTTGGGTCTGTGAAATCTCCTCTATTTTCATCCTCAACTTGAGCTTCAAAGGGCACAATTCTAGAGATTTTTGGTGCCAGAGGGGGAGAAGGGGGGAAAAGGAGGGTTCGAGCGAACCCCCTTTCCACAAACTTTTCTTTTGATATGTTCTCAGGAAATGTGGGACCCAACATTTAATGGTTTCTTCATAGTAGGGTTCTAGTGAACCCCCTTTGGGTTTGTTCGAACCAAATGTTCGTTCAAACCCCCAAAAACCAAAAAAAAATTCAATGGGGGCATTTTTTGCAATTTTCCTTCCTCATTGGAATTGTAAACTAGTTTTGTGGGTTCACCCTATAATCACACAAGATTCATGCTAATTTCTAATATACCATTTAAAAATATTGTGGATTGATCATGATGTTTACTTGATAGACATATTAGACTTGTTTAGTGAATCCCATCTTATAAAAATTCTAGACACTATATTCAATTCATATTGATAGTTATGTATCTTAATGCTTTCTTATATTGAGATTTGGTAATTCTCATCAATGTGATAACCTCTCTATTTCTCATCATCACTATGTCTCTAGTGTATTAATTTCCTAAATGATGTACAATTGATTGAGATGTTTTATTAATAGGAATATATATATATATGCTTCATAAGAGAAAGTTTTATTGATTAAATTTAAAGCATACATAAATGGCCAATGACTGGAATGCAAATTTGCAACAGATAGTTGCATACACATCTCCCTATTCTAAGATGAAATATGGACACCAATATTGGTATGAGAGCCCAGTTGTAATTTAATATGATTTAATTCTGACTAGGGGAATTTCTTTTTCTTACTTTGTACTTCTTGCCAACCCTCCCCATCCATTTTTTTATTCATTTTCATGGTGTCCACGATAATAGTTTGAGGCGTACTCCCTCCACCCAAAGCCTAAGAATTCCCCATACCCAACTAAAGGTTGCTTGATGATGGGTTTAAATTTTCCTTGTCCACATGAAGATGTTGCTTCTGCACCAAACTCACTACTGAAGAGGATTTTGAAGATTATTGTGTCTTAGCTTTCTTTTCCCCAACTTTTGGGGAGGGCTTGAACTTCTGAAAGGGCGTTGAATTCACCTCCTTCTCCTTTGTCAGAGCTTTGATTAAGTATTGATGAGGTAGAGCACTATCCCACCAAGATTGCAAACCTAGATTTTTGATTGTTCTAGAGCAGGGATTGGCCATATGACCAGTTTCAAAGCATATCCTGCAATGAAAGGGAAATCCTTCATAATCTAAAATTTGTGTCCAACAACGATCTACAAACTTGAAAGTGATGTCACCAGGAAGATCTCTTGTAACATCCAAATCAACCAGGATGCAAGGAAAGGTTGTGTGGGTAAAGTTCATTATGTCAAAATCCATAACAAGGAAGCTTCCCAAAGAATTGCTAATTGCTTGGAAGCAATCTACAAACCAAAATTGTAGTAGGAGATTTGGAAGATGAATCCAAATAGGTTTGACAAAGAAGGAAGAAGTGGCAAGGCTAAACTCAAGAAACCACAGCTTGAGAAGAAGCAGGCTTTTCCCCTTACACCATTTTTCTTACAATATTGCATCCTTGTTCTGAATATAGTCGAAAACCATAATAAAAAAAATGTCGAGCACAAGGGTAAATTTATGCATTACCTTTGAGCATTGGTTGCCAAACCCTTGAAATCCAATCATACAAATCTAGTAATTTTGGCCACATGCGATTGAACTAGCCTATCAAACCATTAGAAGAAAAATATGGTTTTCCAACATCAACCTCCTTTTTTAACTTCTCTGAAAATACTAGAATGGGAGAAGATGATTCCTTTTTTATGAGGATATTTGGACTGCTCATGGAGATTCCAAACCCATTGGAAAACTGATTTGCTCCTCAATGGTCAAGCATCCCATGCTGCTTATTTGAATTTTTTCCTTTGACTCAAGCAAACAAGAATATCCCTAAATGATGGGTTGTCCCCATGCTTGGGACCTAATGATTCCTAAGACCCAACATCCAGTTGGAAATGCATTGAGTCACTTGCCAAAACTTTTCTTGAGCATTGAGCATCTGCAACCCTAGCTAAACTAGGGCATGAAATTTTTAGCAAAAAGAGCCACCACCGCCATCAAAGCCAGGCATCAAATCCCCTGCTTGATCCTGTAGAGACATGGAGAGCACCTTCTTACCATCACATAATCCACTACCGATTTCATTGAGTGCAGAAGGATGAAGGGAGCCTTTTCCTCCAGCGACTAGACTATTGATGCCCCTGTGTGCAAATAAAAGCACAACATACGAAACCTTATGCCCTTATTTTCCATCACTCCACACCATGCCAGGGCATGTACACACAAACCCAAAGGCATCACCATAACCATTTGAAGCCTTGTTCTCACCAACAACTCCCGCAACAATCGAAACCCTAGGAATGCAACAACTTGACAACGCCATGTTAGCATAATTGTGTATACCTATGTTATAGTTGATTTCATAAAATTTCTCTAATTTTTAATGATAGGAATATTAGACTTGTTTAGTGAATCCCATTTTATAGAGTTTCCATACATTGTATTCAATTCATATAGATAGTCATGTATCTAAGTGCTTTCTTATATTACTATTTGGTAGTTCTCATCAATGCGATAACATCTCTATTGTTCAACATCACTATGTCTCTAATGTGTTAATTTCTTTAATGAACACAATTATAAGGGATTATTTTAGTGGAAAATCTTCACCAATTGACAAATAGTTTATATCGGCCAATTTAAAATTAGTGAATATATTGCAACCAACAGGGTAGCCAAATTGCCCAAATTTTATGAATTATCAATCCAATACATTTCAATTTTCCATCAATTTATTTTATGAGGTATATATGTAATTAATAATTTTTCCATATAAAAAACTATGTATTTCCAATGGTCTAATTAATATTCTCGTTTAGAAATTTGGAAGCATGTATTAAATCACCCACATATTTTCCAATACAAATAAAATGGAATTATGTATTAAAACACATTTCACCAACAACATTAAATTTTCACTGCATGTGAGGACCCATTTCACCAATAAAATTATAAAATAATTGCGTATGAGGACCCGTTTCGCTAATGATATTAAAAATAATTATGTATAAGGACACATTTCACAAATAACAATAAAAAATAATTGTGTATGAGGACCCATTCATTAATACTATGATAATTGTATGCTAATCCTAGGCCTATCATTTCCTTGAAAACTACAATGTATATGTTTTTTAAAGGGTTGATTCACTCAAAATTTAATGCATCATTATATAATCACACGAGATTCACCAAACTTTTAGTATACCATTTAAGAATCTTATTGAATTTTACAAATATGAATTGATATAAATACAATCAAAACTAATTTATTTCTACACATTTTGTTCTTTTTCAACTTGTGAGCTCTTGATTCAGATTGTAGGAAAGTTACAAACTTACAACTACAAGTATTGTTGTTGTAATGCTCCACCACACAAACCCCAAAGGACAACAAATTAACTAACAATACAACACAATTTTTTTGTTTTTAAAGTAAAACTAACATGAATTGTAGTTAACACACAACACTAAGTGCAACTATACATATATACATTATCTAGCTACGTCCTTTGGGGTAAACATGACTACATTACTTAACACAATTCCATTCCCATAACAATGATAACTACTAACAAGTTTACATTTCAAATCGATTATATAGAATAAGATAAACTATGAACATACATCGGGTATGTGCAGGATCATGATGGGCCAGAAAGTGGCGATATGATGGGTATGTGTAGGGTATGTGGCTGACGACTTTGTTTTTACCCAAAATTGATGAAATGAAAAGGGTTTTTAAAGGAGATTCTCAAATTTCCACCAATATAAATTATGCTTTACTTTGAATTTAATAAATAATTATTATTCATTTTCTATTTGAATTATGAATAAAGTTTTGATTCATAGGCTGATTGAAAAGCATCTATAGCTTTCAAACAGTATAACATTTTTAAAATCTAAAACATGCGTCACATTCTATGCTTCACGTACTATAGGATTAAAAAAAATAAAAATTAATGAAGTTTTGACCAAGTTAAGGTGGTCAAAGATACGAGTTTTTATATTTTTTAAAATTTGTAATAAAAAAATCATAATTAATTATTTACTTGGAAAAAAAATACAAAAAAATATGCATCACATCGGGCCATGAGTCCTCTACTTATATCTAAAATATTATTAAAAAATATTATCATTTTATTGTGGTTAGGGTGGTTAGACAGACACCTACTTCTTCTTTTTCCCTAAAATTTAAGTACTACTACATTGAAATTTCAAATTTTCACCAAATAGATTTTATTTAAAAAAAACCTAGTAGTTTAGAAACTACATTCAATTTTCTATAGATTCTATTCTTACATATTTATGAAATAATATAGATATCTTATTCAAATGTTTACATCAAGTTGCCTAACTCTGATTTTTCTAAATTTTTTCCCACTTAAGGGCCTATTTTTTCCATGATGATCCTGCACATACCCCATCCATAACAATACTTAAATGATAAAAACCATCAATGTTCTTAATATAATGCCACATAATACATTCATTACATTTACAACATGAATTTACTTCATTCAAGGATTACAATGATACAATAGTGCATCCCATCATGAATGGGAATAATACATCAATAACATATAGTGATACAACTAAAAAGAATGAGCACAAAGTGTCAAGACTGGTTCCAACTTTGGAAAGCTTAGAAGTCACTGCAAACGTTACATCTTTGCACATCTTGATCTTTGATTAGGGACCCAATGGGGTGCATATCACGTTCCACCTGACCATGTGGACCTTAAGGCCCACCCCCCATGCTAGGAGATGACAAGAAAGACCCACAACATAAAACAATCAAGTGAACAAGGTTAAAAAGACTCCACAAGAAAAGCAATAGAAAACACAAGAAACATTTGCTTCCAGAGGCACAAGAACAACAAGAGGAAACAACAAACATACAAGGTTGCTAAAGGATGGAGTGTCATCACATAAGCTTGACATGGGTTACCCAATGCAGATCTTCATAGGTTACTAGACCTCAAGTGATCCTCGACCCCCACTCTCACTCATGCAAGATCAACATACCTTTGAAGAGGACAAGGAAATTGATCTTTTCCATTCCAAACCTTGTCACTCATCTCAAGCCTAAGCGAACACTTGAGCCATGAGTGAGGCTAACTTATCTAGATTAAAGTGAGATACTACCCAAGCCCCCTAATTAAATATTAGTTTATCACTAATTAAGGAAATTCTCAATGAGTTACCCATACACCACTTTGTGTGTCAGCCCCCATTGAAAGCCACTCCCCCTACTAGCAACAAGAGACTCACAATCACTAACTGGGTAAGCCAACTTGCACAAACTAGCAAAACCATATAAATATGCACATAAAATGAGGCATGCACCACCTCGCACAAGATCTCCATTATAAAACCATTTCCATAGTGCAAGGTTAAAACCCACATAAACACAAACCAAATATAAAAATCAACCATTATCAAAATGAAAAAATCTTGAAACCACCCACTTTCAGGTGAAACAATATAAACTCATGTAAATACTCAAGGCTTGATATGGGTTACCCAATGGGGATCCTCCTAGGTTGTTGGCCCACATCCCGGGTTACTCAAGCAGCCTCATCAGATCCTCGGTCCCCATACCAACTCATGCAAATAAAACCATACCCCCTTCTAACCTCTAGAAGACTCTCAAAGAACTATTTTCAATCCACAATTTATGAGTCAACAAGTATGAAATAGCGAGTGGTGCAACATCCCAACAAAATCTCCAAACTCAATCCAAATAAAAAAATTCAATTCAATACCAAATCAACCACAAAATTCAGAATCCTCTCATTAACCCTTAGGAACCAAAAAGGATCCCTCCATGAAACAATAGCCAAAATCATCACCATGCCAAAATCAACCATAATAACCAACCACAAAGTCAACCAATAGTATACCATGATTTTGCATCAACAAGCAATAACATTTCAACCATGAACTCAACGAAAGATCACAAATGGAATTGAAATGAAATAGATTACTCACTTGATCAAATTAACAATTGTGTAACGATATTTCAAGGTGAATCTATTATCAATGAAATAATCACTTCAGAACTCTAATATTAGAATTTCACTATAAAATAATGCTATAAGGATTATACAAAAGTAAATTTCACAAAGATAATTTATGGTGTTCCTTACCACTACATTTAGTAATACTCTATTTACTTTGCAATGATCACTAATTCAACTTAGAATTATTAATTGGTTTTATAAACCAATAGATAAATATCCAACTATTAAAGGCAATGATAATACTATCTCAAACTCTATCCATTTACAACATGGACATTTAAAAACTTACTAAAAATCTATGTATATATTTGTACTATTTCCTAATTTGTTTCATATAAGAAGCAAAACCATAATTTTACCATTAAAACCAAATATAATAATCATATATATATATATATACTCATACACAATCTTTTAAATCCACCATGATTTAATAGTATGAAGAAGTCAATTTAAAATGAAACAAATAGAAGTTAACTATGATACCCTCAATCAAAGGTTATACAAGGTATGAAATTTTTATCCACAAAGGTAATGATATATTCTCATTTCCTACTAAAATTTATATTAAATCAAAAGGTAACATTGATATACACTCATCAAATTGAAATGAAATACAAGGTATTGGATATCCTCACAAAAACTATCTATCATTTACTAAATAAATAGAGAAACATCGAGTACTATAAATATAAATTATACCTCACAATATATCGTAATAATATGATATGGGTATGTGCAGGATCATCATGGAAAAAATAGGCCCTTAAGTGGCGATAAAAATTTAGAAAATCAGAGTTAGGCAACTTGACGTAAAAATTTGAATAAGCTATCTATATTATTTCAAAAATATGTAAGAATAGAATCTATAGCAAATTGAATGTAGTTTCTAAACTACTAGGTTTACTTAAAAACAAAAATCTATTTGGTGAAAACTTGAAATTTCAATGCCGTAGTACTTAAATTTTAGGGAAAAAATAACAAGTAGGTGTTTGTATGACCACCCTAACCATAATAAAATGATAATATTTTTTTATAATATTTTAGATATAAGTAGAGGACTCATGTCCGATGTGATGCATATTTTTTGTAATTTTTTTCCAAGTAAAGAATTAATTATGATTTTTTTATTACAACTTTTAAAAAATATAAAAACTCGTATGTTTGACCACCTTAACTTGGTCAAAACTTTATGAAATTCATTTTTTTTAATCCTATAGTATGCGAAACATAGGATGTGGCATGTTTGGATTCAAAAATGTGATACCGTTTGAAAGCTATAGATGTTTTTCAATTAGCCTATCAATCAGGACTTTAGTCATAATTCAAATAGAAAATGAATAATAATCATTTATTAAATTCAAAGTAAACCATAATTTATATTGATGGAAAGTTGAGAATCTCCTTTAAAAACCCTTTTTGTTTCATCAAGTTTTGGTAAAAAAAAATTTGTCAGCCACATGGGCCATCATATCACTTAAACATATCACCACTTTTTGGCCCATCATGATCTTGCACATACCCATATAGCTATTTGAAGACAAAAAACCTCTTGGAGTCACTATGGAAACAAATAAATAAAAGATAATGAACATTCCACAGTGTAAGCAACAAGGCTAATACATGGGTGACAACATAAGGTGAAACCATAATTTACAACTAAAATCAATAATAACTCATATTCAATGGCACCCGAGCAATCACAAATGAAACAAATCTAACATTGAAGGCAGGCGCAAGGAGATGCTATTTACAACCAAGATAGGAAAGCTACAGAGGCAGTTATGTATTAATGATACATATTTAATAAAATTGAAATATTGCAGAGCTTGAGTAAGCAAATTGCAAATGACTTCACAATAAACCTTATCAACTATGACCCACCTATGCTGACTCAAAACATGCTAGCAGGAAGCAAAGAAAACACAATATAATAATAGCGTATAACTATTGATGTCATTACTCTATAGGGACCATTTACTCACACAACAGCAAATAAAAAAATTCACATTGACTATGTACAAGGAAATCGAAAGATATAGACTTATGTATTTTGTACCCAACAAGTTTCATCGAGTACTCCTAGATCAGAATACATCAACACCAAATTGAATGACCTATGCACCAGTTGCCAAGCAATACAAAAGATTCATCATGTACACCGAATACTACCTAATAAATATATATGAACTTAAGACAAAACACAAAGCATAGTGCAATAAACAACTTCAAAACAATGATTCCCAATTAGTATTTATGATCATTGAAATACACCTATCGATGCCAATGAAAGCAAGTCCATTAATTACTGATTACATAACATATAAATTAAACTACTATTTAGGCACCGTAAAAAGTGAATGCAGAACATGAAACGTAGGCATTGGTCATAAAAAGTAAATAGGTAAACCATCATCGAAAGAATTCAACATAGGTTATTGTGGATCGCATAAGAATATCAATGTGGGGAAAGCTAAGTTGAAGGAATTGGCATGGCGAGTGAAAGACTCAAGGTATTCTCAAACCAACTCCAAGATCATTGCAAAAGGGTTTGTTCTGAGAGCTATGAACCATTTCCATCATTTATTAGGTACGATCATCTTGTGGAGAACATTGGTGATGCAAAATGAAACAACCTGAAGACTTGGCTTGCACTATGAAATGCACACTAAATCCATGCATGCAAGATATGGTAGCATAAACAATACACAAGATCTATTTGATAGCATACCTCGATTGTTTAAGATAATACTACCATGGTATAGGGTAATTCTCTAAACTTATAATGACACATAAATTTCTTTATACATAGGTAATATAATCATAACACACAACCTTCAGAGTCAAAACTACCTAAGTCAATTTACTATATGATTCTCAATCAATCGATACCTTTCTCAAAGAAAAACTATTTTACTCACTTTCTATTATATAGGGGTGACATACCTCTATACTTGCATTGTCGAAATCAGCTTGGGAAAGAGATTTAGCCACCAATTTAGAGCTTGTGGTCTGCTTTGATCCTCCAATATAACCAATTACAAATGGCTCCACCGATGTTGTTGGTTCATTGCATTGGTGATGTTGCTTCCTTCGAGCCAATTCTACACATGCAAATCCTTATACCTTGCTCCCTTCCTCACAATTTTGTTGTTCTTGCATTTTGACCGCCTTTGTAACATAGGGCATACCAATAGTATGAGGAGCTTTCCCTTCAGCTATTTTCTGAAAATCCACTTGTGTCCTCTTACTCTTCATAACTTATTTCATCCTCCCCCATGGTATTCACTTCTCTCCCCAAAAGAACATTTTTTTTTGGAAAAAAGCCGACTGTTAGATTTTAGAAAACAATAAATGAAAAAAAATCTCCAATAGGCTTTTGGTTTCTTTTCAACGATGATTTCAAAGACGTGCATGCTTGTGCATGAGAATATTTGACCCAATTTACTATGACGCATTTGATCCAATTTACTAACACCATTTTCATCTGGATTTGACCTCTTTAATCTATTTAATTAAATAATCTTGATTGTTTAATTAAATTCATCATTTTCCTTATATTAATCAAATAATCAATATTATTAGATTAATTCACCTCTTTCATGCCAATTTTCATCCTATTTGATTAAATAATGTGAATTATTTAATTAAATCCATGAATGCCTCTCATTTGATTAAATAATCTTAATTATTTGATTAAGTTTCATTAATCCCACACTTTTAATTAAATGAGCTAATTGTTTAATTAAAACCCTAAATTCTTTCATCTTGCACAATTAAATAATATCTTAATTATTTAATTGACTAATATCTTCTAATTCCTCCAACTTCTCCCACTTGCAAGAGAATATTCTCAAGAATATTCATCTAATTCAAATTCAAATATTTACCTCCAAATGGAACTATCTTCCAAATTTTTTCCTAAAATCATGGGATTTGTGTTTGTTTCGATCAATTTGGGCCTTTTATCAATTCTCTCAATCCATGACATTGAGTAATATTGATCCTTCATTTGATTATTAATCCATGACATTCCCTCTCATCCATTTCTATCAATTTTTAACCAAATCAATATTAGCCATTAATTCAACTAAAAATCCTATAAATAACCCTCATTTCTATGATTAATTCATCCACAAATCATTTGAGCACTCTTATGCTCCATGAATTCATATCCACTTTCATTAATTGAGAGTAATTGTGAGCATCTTTTTGGTTCAATATGCATTAACACATCAACTTCAAGCTTTGCATCAATGAGTTTAGGAAAGAATTGATCCTTCCACATCAAGTCAGCACTAATCCCCCAATGGGATGAGGTTTGAGTGTTAAACTAGGTTTCCCTTATCAATTTGAATGTTATTTCATGTTTCATGGATTCTTCATTAACATTTCAAGGATTTCATTGGGAATGTGGGTTAATTAGGTTACATTCTTAGTTTCTTAGTTGACTCTAGGTTTATTTGATCTAAACAATATTAATGTTCACATATTTGGCATGCCCGATGGGACCCTATCCACTTATTTGACATTTTTTTCTTGTGATTTTCATGTTTTGCAAGAACCAAAAGTAGGTTGAAACACTTTTCAAATATAGAGCCACACTCGTGTTTCATTGGAGCACACTTGTTGAATTGATGTGCACTTTTTTCATTGGAGCACACTTGTCAAACACACAGTGATGCACTTGAAAGGATAGTCTGACACACTTGCATGACATAGAGTGACACACTTATAAATTGTGATGCACTTAAAAAGACAGTCTGACACACTTGCATAACATAGAGTGATGCACTTGTAAATGACA
This sequence comes from Sequoia sempervirens, assembly GCA_007258455.2. NCBI lineage: Eukaryota > Viridiplantae > Streptophyta > Pinopsida > Cupressales > Cupressaceae > Sequoia > Sequoia sempervirens. The sequence continues at coordinate 716,939,811 of VDFB02058242.1, read as the reverse complement.
GGGCAACACACTTGCATTCTTACTTTTGCACTCCGTCTTTAAACAACCATATCTTGGTCATATGATGGTACTTTTTGAAGCTTATTTTTGAAATAGGCTAGAATTTTGTGCTATTCACAATTATGTGGGTGGTTTTCAATTTTTGTAGAGTTAAATTTTCCCTTTGTGCACCTAAAGTTAACTCACATTGTAATTTGTTCTAAGTTGTAGGGTTTTGATGCTTAATCGTTTTTCTAACCCTAACATCTTGTTTTCTTGATTTCATCTAACATTTGTAGCATAAAGAATCTAAAAAGTGCTTATTAACACTCATTTGGAAGTGATCTTAAAGTTAACCTTTACTTTATGCATTTCGTTTTTGTATTTATCAACACACATTTGGAATTAATCTTAGATTTATCCTGTTTTATTTATCTCACACTTCAATTTGTGTTTATTAACGAACAATGCAACTTGTACTTTCAGTTTGGAGTTAAAATTGAACAAAACAACCTCACTTTATTTTGGGCTTTAAAATTGAACAAAACAAATCTCACACTTATTTTTGGTGCTTTAAAGTTCATTTCATATTTAACTTTAGTGCACTTAAAATGAACAAGTGTTTGCTTTGTTTGTTTTGAGTGGTAGATTAGTAGTGTGTATCCTCTCCCCTTGTGATTTGTGTGATATTGGGTGAAGAGAAACACTCTTATTTCTCACTTTTTTCTTTGAGTCACCCAAGGCTTGCTATGTATCCTCTCCCCTTGCACTCCATGCAATCTTGGGTGAAGATAAATAACATTCCTTCTTTTCTTAAGTAGAGAGGGCCTTCCTTGAGAAACATCCCACAATGTGGAACTCAAGGTGACCTCCAAGCATGTGTTCAAGTGGGCTATTAAAGGGTATGAAAGAAAAAAAAATAGTACTTATTTGGTGTCAAATTTATACCTTGCATGTCAATTTTAGTGTGGGTGTATAGACCACACGAAGGTTGATTAAAGGATTTAGTATCTCATGTCTAAAGTATACCACTGGTGTTCACTGAATCATTACAAATCATTGTACTTAGAAGCCTAAGACCAGTTTTGAACATCTCTTAAGAAGGTGCAATGGAACAGATGGTCATTCCATGAAGATATTCATCATGTACTAATTGTTTGTTGAGGTAACAAACACCTTGTAAGGAGCTTATTTTCCTTTCAAGGTAAGAGGTGTATTGTGTATGTGTGCATACTCTAGTCATCCACCCAAGCTAGATATTTTATCATACAGACCTAACTTAAGAGATGTACCCACTTGACTAAATAGGAATGTGCTTGATTGATGATATCAAACTTTTCTTAGTAAGCTTTATGGAAGAAATCTTGCAAAATATCCTCTAACCTATTGAGTCAGTAAATACATTTCTTATCATTCAAACACTCAAAGAAAATATCAACATGGTCATGACTAAAATTTCAAACCCTTTGAACATAATTGAGTGCACTTGAAGGATATTAAACTACTGCATGCATCTAAGTATATCTTGTTTTTATCAAAATAATATCTTAGTGTGCTTCCTAGTATCTTTTCCCATATCTTTACTCTTTATGTGAAAATAAACCTAGGGAAATATAATTTAGCATCTTGGTTTTCATAAATTTCAAGCTTTTGTGGAAAACAACTTGATTTGTTATAGACATCTTAGTCTTAAATGATTCATAATCAAGACTTCTATGTGGTAAAAATGATTCATGCTAAATTTTAAGAATTGAACCCACAAAGTAGGTTTCCTTGGTTACTTGATTAAAAAAAAAATGGTTACTTGGTTTCAAAAAAATAAATGAAGGAAACTCATGCTTAAATTTGTTTTTATCAAAGGTATTACACATCAAACATCATAGAAAAGTCCTCTATCAAAATAATTTGGTCTTTTAGGTTTTCAAACACTCAAAAGGAAAGGCATGTTTTTCAACACCTTGCTCTTGTGAAAATTTCCTCTTAGGTTTCACATTAGGATCAATCAAACCAAACATCAACATAACATTGACATCAAACATCAAACCATTCAAACGTTCCATCTCACAAACAACTCAAAATTTTGGCAAACAAATCCTTAGACTAATTTTTCATCAATATAATCTAGTTTAGCTATATGTTTGGAAACATCTCTTTTCATACATCTAGTTGGACTAGCACACATCTTTTGGAAAAAATTATCTTAGAGTCACAAGTCTACTTCTAATATTGGAAAGTTCTATTGAATGCACAAGACAACTAAGAGGGGGGGTGAATCAGTTTTACCTTAAACTTGAAAAACCTCATACACATTCAAATCGACATTAGTATAATTAACCCTTAATCTGTTATAATAATTTAGCATGAAAGGTAAATAATAGAAATAGAAACAAATCAACACCATGCACAAGAGAACACCATATTTGTGTGGAAAACAAAAGATGATAAAAACCATGTGGGGATTACCTCACAATATAAAGTAATATCAACATTGAATACAATGGGGCTCACTACCTAGACAAAGAGAAAGGATTACTACCAAAGGCTCACTTCCAGAATAGAAAAGAATATAGAGAAGAATGTTACACAAAGAAATCCATCTCAATGCAATAGATAAATCCACCACATTATCATCAACACCTTCATAGCATGACTAAAGAATTGTAGACACCTTCTACTCACTACTTCCAACAATCTAACACATGAAAGCTCACACCGCACTTTCTAAATTCACATTATAACACTTTGAAATTCAGATTTCTCTTGTGTATATCTTCATCCCTCAACAACTCAACTCTTATTTATACCATCTTCAACCTCGAAACCATTCTCCAAGGTCGGCGCCTATGCACATCAACTATGCAAATTCAAATTAGGTCAGCACCAAAACACTTCTATGATAGATAGAATTGAAGGAGGACCACACCATTCCATATTTGGAATCCAAATATATAACACCATGCTATAACATGCTTTTACAAACAATAAATATCCACCGCAATTAGTGTAAACACCAAGGTCGGTCATTACCTGTGTAAACACCATTAAAATTTTAAGTACACGCTTCCTTTGATTCAAAAACACCTTGCATACAGTAAATGTTACTTGAACATAACCTGGAATATTCCATAAACACCCTAAAATCCAAAAACTCTTTTGCAACAATTTCCACCTAAGAAATGTACACACCTAGTACACTCAAACAATATTTTTAAATACTACAACTTAAGAGACTAACTTTTGAATCACTAAACCTCAAACAACCTCAACTAAAGAAAGGTACCAATACTATCAAAACCCCTTTAGATCTGTAAGACCTAAAACCAAGTTATGGAGAAACGTGGAGCAATAACATTTCTCCCAAATACCTCTGCAATACACTATTCACATACTGGTGAGCTAAAATTCTACACAATGATCCAACACGCCAAATTTTGAATACAACACCTCTAAACACCTCTGATCAACATATTTGAAATGCACAACTGATCTTCAACCTAGAAGAAATGTAACATAGCAACTAAAAACCAAGCATCAAAGACATGTACATCCTCATCACATTTAGTACTTCTTCATCACCACCAAGCCAATTGTAACATAGCAACTCAACCATATATCCATAGACAAAAGCTTGTCAAAACAACACTAGAGGTTGACAATAGTAACTTACTAATGACAATATAGTGAAACTAATCAAAACATGGATAGCACCAACATATTCTTGCAACAATCTTCTACTTGTCAATGACAAAAAATGCTTGTTGACATTGATGACAACACCAACTATTCATACTTCCATCAATATCCCCCTTTGTCATTGATGGCAACACATGATGTGAAAAACCATCAAAGACACAAAAAATATACTCCATACCTCTTTCCTTTTCTTTTTCTCATTACTCACTCTCCCCCTTTCAACACATCTTTTTCTTTTTACATACATCATTATTCTTTCCCCCTTAACTATCTTCTTTCTCTCTCCTTTAACTGTCTTCTTTTTCACATGACTCTTTCCCTCTTTGACATCAATGACAAAGGACAAGAGATTTGTATCATCGATGTTTCCCCCTTTGAAAGTGCTTATCCTTTTCACAACTACTCTACAACTTTCTTTCCTTCAATGCTCAGTATACTCCCCCTTAGGAGCACACACCATACTGCACCAATCAACAGCCATTGCACAATGACAACACTTACTCCCTCTAACTACAACAACCAACAATGTCACTACCTACTCCCCCTAATAGGTAACCACCAACATCAGTCCAATAAATGACTATGTGACAAACTTTTAGCCACAACAACTAAAAATGACTAAATTTTACTAATTTGTTGCAACTTAGCTATAAATGAGTAAATAAATGACTAATTTGGTCATCGGCTAAAAAAATATTTAGCTATACAAATAAAAATGACTAAATAGTTAGTCACACAAATACAAATAAGAAAAAAATTTAAAAATTTATTCTGGGGAATTATTGGTAGGAGTGTATTATGTGTGATTCATTATTCATTGAATTTCTCATTTCATTAGCAGCTACTTGCATATGAAGGAAAGCAATGAGTCTTTCCTTTCTTGCAAAAGGATTCACTCGATTTTTTGGACAAAGCAAGTTATTATGGAAACTATAACTTTGCAAAAGGAAGAAGCTTCAGGTTTGCAATGTTTCTTTCCCTTTTTGATGCAAAAAAAATTCTCATTCATTACATTATGTATGGTGGTTTCTATTTGTGATTTTTCCCTCTTCCATTCACGGGTTAGGTTTTGAAAGAATACATATTTTTATTTAAAAATTCCTTTGGATCCATATGGTATGTTACAATACAAGAATAAGCATGATAGAGCTATCAAAGCTTTGTAACTTGTGAGAGTTGAGTCATTGAGTGGTGAATTGGCATGAAGTTTTGAAACCCTAGATCATGAGACCATGAGGCAACAAGTTCAATTTTTGACTCCATGGTCCAAATGAAAGGGAACTATCACAATCAAAATGTGGGACAATCATGAGCATAGATATATTTAATTAATAGGTATAATGTTAATACGTTTGCATGCATATGGGATTGAGAACTTCACTTTGTCACCCATTTGCATTAGGGAACCAGTCTTCTTGCATCTTGTTCTTCCACCACACCACTCCAAAAATTCTAAAGAAAATATCTTATTTACATTTGTTTGCTTGTTACCTTGTATACCTAATTATTACAATATCATATGAGAGACATTTCTAGAAGAATCTATAAGGGGTTATGCTATGTTGTTTGTCTGATTTTTCATGTATGAAGTATACTACTAAACTACATAAATATTTTGGGATCTGGATTAGTTTCATGACTTGTTGCATGCATGCCATTTGATATATGTTGAAAGAGATTCTCAAGGGTCTTGAATATGTAAGCTTGTATAGTGAAGTTTAGGATAAAAACCTTAGGGATTACCCTCCCATGATTATCATTGCTTAAAGTGATGAAATAATACACTTCTTGAATGATAAATTTTGGCCTTGGGGATTTGGAAAAAAAAACTTAAATCAGCAACATATTCCATTTCCATCATTTACTATGCTATCTTCTTCACTCAACTGCAGTGTTGGCATTCCATGTTTTTGTATATGTGGGATTTCCAACACAAATGTTATATGATTTTAGCACATTTTTGGTGTCATTATTGATTTTATTTGAATGTATCTCATTACTAACATAGAGAAAACTCTCCACATAGGTTATGATTGGATCCTTTGAATTTGGCGAGTCTATTAGAATTGATGGGTTTGAATAGATTCAATGAGTACTTAGGTCATGATTTCTTGGGCCTTGGTTAGGTTGGCTCAACTAGGGACTCACCGAGTCTAGATGGTCCTAATGAGTCTTGTAACTATGACTGATATGCACTTGTTTTATATACACAATAATTTCAAATTCTATTTTCAACATAATAATGAATTCATTATTAATATTCTCTAATATTTTTGAAAGCACATCACCTATGTTTGATGGTAGGTCTACCTACACAATATACAAATGTATTGGGAACTATTGGATGTAGAAACCAAAATTTATCTAGCATCATAATATCAAAATAACTTGTATACAAGGAATATGGCACTTGTTCTATGATTTATTTGTTGCAAGCAACCCACTTTTTTATATTATAAGATATTTGGAATTGTAAATAATAAGAAGTCATGTAGCCAATGAGAGTGGGTAAATAATAAAGACTAAATAGAAAATTTTACAAGCCCAAGTGAGACAATGGGTATTAATAAGGCCAATTTCATGTCAAGTTATTCAAGTTGTCCAACATCAAATAATAAGAAAAAATTGCATTCAAGAGATGTGGCACTTGGTCCATGAATTTTTTGTTTGTAGTAAGCCAACCACTTCATTACAGTAGAAGATATGTACATGTACAATATAGATGTAAAAATACAATCATGGAGAAGATGATGCTCATTCACTTGAGGTATCCAAGTCCATAGGAAATTAATTGTTAGATGATGCATTATTGAAGATGAATTGCACATGCGAACACATGGAAAAAAGTAACACCCTCCATCTAATAAAATGACTTAATGCCATTTTTCTGACACTTCTTCCCTCTATCAATTACAATGTTGATAGTGGTGTTGCCATGTCATTGTCTCCCCTCTATTGAGCTATCTATAAATACTGTTAGCTTGAAATAAAATGATCAAGACTTGAGAACTTGGAAATTCGACAAGAAAGACAACAACAATGGCATAATTACTGACTACAATGTTGACTGTAGGTGAAGTTCTGTAGTAGTCTTGATTTCGGAACTAACAAGATTCAGAATAGCATTGGTTCACTTAATCTCTTGTTCACTTTTTATATCTAAAAGTAGAGTGATTTTCCCTTATGGATTTACTGATGACACCTTATACCCTTATCCATAGGTACTATCTAACCACATATCTATGAAAAATATTCTAATTTCTATTCTATATAGTCATAATATTAGAGATATGTTCCAAATTTATGATCAGAATAAAAACTAGAAGTATGGAAGATGATGAATTCTAGTTCATTTCAAAGTATGCACATTGTAAATTAATAAATGTATAGGGTATATTTATCATCATGAAATTCTCTAAATGTTTATAAATTCATATATTGAATGTTATCCATACATGAAATCTACATTGAATAGAGCTAAGATTTTATATCAACATCTACATTGGTAACACCTCTATATATAATTCAACATATTTGGGGGAACCACACATTATCAACTCCCCCATACGAAAATTCTACATATATCATTGAAATGAGTTCATTTGTGGCCTTAGCGATGATGATCAAAGCATTGAGGATGACTTTATTTCCTGGTATGCATCTTCGCCAAAATTCATAGATCAGAGTAGCTACTATTATTTGGTTTAAGACAAAGAATATACTAAATGTGCAACCTGCACAACTAATGTAACTAATTCCTAATTTACATGTAATGTGGTACATATATAGTCATTAGATGAAGATATTTCATTTTTTTTTTAAGTGTGGTTTTTGTGAGCATTTAGATTTTAGTCTTGTTGACTATTAGTCTATTAGTTTAGGTGAGAGTAGGTGTGACCTGAATTGGATCAGTTACCGTGTGATGAAGATGATGATCCCACAAGTGCTACACCTTATAAAGCAACCATACCTGAGTATCACGTAGAAATTTTTGATTCTATAGTGTAAGTGTATGAGGAAACTTATTTATCCAAGTTGAATGGTGAATTGGTTTATGATATCCATGGTAAGTTTCATAATGGTCATAATACAATACTTAACTTGGCAGCTCAATTATTAAAGCCTTTGTTACCTGTTCCACATCATATATTAAAGCCTCCATTGCACGATCAAGAAACGATCCATGACAACACTACACAGTTTGTGGGGCCTTGCAATGATGTAATGATTTACCGCATCACTGCAAGGCCCAACAATAAACCTTGTGGTGTTGTGATGGACCATTGATGGGCCTTGCAGGTGATATCACATTTGTTTGAGGCATTTTTTGAAATAGTTTACTTTCCTTGTCTATGCATCCACATTTTCATCTATGTCTAGCAAGGCACTTTTAACTACAACATATGACAAAAATCCCTGTTGTTATGCTTTGATGGATGTCCCTTCGTTATTACTAGATATTTGATGTAGTGCATATTATTATAGTGCAAGCCTATTTTTCAAATTGCTTCATTTAACATAACTAATATTATCTACAAGAATGATTAGGCACATGATTTTGATTTTTTCATTTAGCATCACCAATATGATTATATTATTATAGTGCAAGCCTATTTTTTAGATTGTTTCATTTAGCTTCAGCTGGATTAGGCACATGATTTTGATTAGTTAGGATTGTAGATGCAGATTGTAAGCCTTACCCATATTTTTTGTGTTTCATTGTTTTGTTTAAATATATTTGTTGTCATATACCATTTCATAAAAAAATTTAGTACAATTTTTGTCTGACAGCTCTCTTAAAACAGAGCGAGAATTTCATTTTCTTTATGCATTCCATCTATTATTAACAATGTATTCATTTTGGAGCTAGTGGAAATTGGAATGCTAAATAGCATTCAAACATTGTAATGCTACTATGATTTTCATATAAACCATTTTAATATATCAATTATCATTAACACATTTATGATTTTACAATTAGCATTGAAATATCAAATGTCAATTATCAACTATATTCCTAGTGTTGCATTTAACCCTGAAATCTAGTCCTAGAACCTTTGAGAAATACCAAGTATAAATTAAAATAAAAACCCTAATTGTGGTGGAATCTAAATTTTAAACCACAATTAAGGCCTTTCTTTTAATTTAAACCTAATTTATTTCTTCAATTTTCCACATTTGCAGTCTTTGTATCCATTCTTGAACCTTTCTTTGAAACTTAAGAAATAGTATGTATACATTAAAAGAAAAACCCTTATCATGGTTTAAAATTCATCTTCTAAATGAAATCTATTCAAAGTAAGTTTAAAGAAGCTTTAAAATAACCTAATCCTAAACACACAACACAATTTCTCAGTATGTCCATGTTATGTATGGTGCAATATTACTATATTTGTCACTTCTATTTAAAAAAAATACATTTAATACTAATTACATTCTCGTGTTTGGAATGTAGCATCAAACCTATTCAAGATGCTTCTAATATAGAGGCTAGAAGACAAAGCTGGAAAAAAGGAAAGGATTTTGAAGAATGTATAGTTAAAGGTAGAAGGAAAACCCATTGAATTCAAGAAACCCATTGTTGTGAAATATGGTATCAATCATATAACCTACCTTATTGAACAGGTATTACTGGATCCATGATATAAGTATTTTGGAGTTTAGTTTATATCTCTACAAGATCAATTTTAATTTTGGAAATGAAGTGGTATGGTTTTTTATTAAGTAAATAAATAATTTAGTTCAATGTCCTTAGTCATGAAAAATCATATTATTGAGTTTTTTTAATTTTCACCAATGATTTCTTTTAGATAGATTACTAGTGAGGTTGAGAAATAGATAAATTCCATTGAGATTCCTCTTTTTCTTTTTCTTATAAAGCTATAATAGCTTTGGTGCTTCAAAAGAATGGAAAGTGAATAACAAAAATTAGATACACATGTTGAATATTCTTGTAGAGAAGGGGGATTCACTACTCATGAGTTCTCTTCATTCAGAGAGCCTCATGGGGTGAATTACCCAAAACTACCTCAAGAACAATGTGAGATTTCTAGAATAAAAAAAGAGAAAGTCATGAAGATTTTTTGGACAAGTTGATAAACTCTCGGCCAAAGGACAACATAGTGGGATACAGACAATTGTGGGACACATTGGCATCCTATAGGCACGTTGGAATCTCATATGGAATAGAAAGAGAACTTATCACAGAAAATAGCTAAATGACTACTTCTACTTCGATTGATGAGAACTTTTAAAGCATAGGAAAATAACAGAATGTGATAGAACTGAAACAAAGTAAAGAATAAATGATAAAGTAAGAGAATAAGAGATAGAAAAATTATCATGAAAACCTAAGTAATTAAGCCTCCAACTAGTAGATATCTTCAATACCTACATCTATAAGATTGAGAGAAAGTGTTGGGGCTATATAGGGGTTTTCCTCAGTCAAACCCCCATTTTGGTGTTCCCACCTCCAGAAAAAACTAGATAGATAGAGAGAAATGAACCAAAATGGATAAAGCACATGGTGAAAGAAAAGCCTACTTTAGGAGTAGAACATGCACCACCAAGTATGAGTGATAAAAGCAATCCCTGCTCAAGGAGGAGAACCCATATCACAAAATAAGGATGCAATTGATAGGGGATATCGAATCTCAGGATGCTCGCAAGCATTAAGTAAGAGAGATAGAGCTACAAGAGCCAAAGGAGCTATAAAGAGGGAGAGAAAGATAGCTGCAAGAGCCAAAAGTCTTGCAAAGGGTGTTGCTAAGAGAGATTGAGAGTGTTTGAAGCTACTATAACAAGTTGTATGGAGTTGTGTAAGACAAAGTTGGAGAGTAGAAGGCTAGAGCCAAAGTTGGAGAGAAGTTAGAAGCAAAGGAATGGAGCTAGAGAGCCAAATGAATTTCATTGAAATGATGACATTAAAGGAAAAGAAGCTTCCTGGGCGATTATAAGGCATCTCAAACTGTTACCACCGACCAAAGGAGGTGACAAGTGGAAAACATGCTCAGAGATAGCTCTTTGAGAATTGAAACATTGCAGGATGCTAGCGTGGTGTGGGGACTTTCGCACGGTGCACTAGTGTCTAGATACATCATGCTACAAAACAACGAGAATGGGAAAAGCACAAGGTTCGACGCAAAGCTAACACGTGAAGGGTAGCTATTGAAAAGGGGTGTTGAGCATCTTGAGAAAGGAAAAAGGTTGATGCATGGGCTAAAATGAGCCTACACAAGATACTAAGGGAGTGGACACTAAATTGGACACAAGAATGTATGTGAAATTGCAAGGGGTGCAATTTTACGTCATTACATTTTTTCCCCACTTTAGCAAGCATATGAATCTAATCTAATATATGCACACTAAAGGAAATATACTAAACATAAATAACATAATTTTTCCAAAAGGATACTATAGAGGAAACAAATAGCTCTTCGAACCACAAAAGCATGCCCCCAGGTTGAAGACCTGCAAAATGAATGCATTAGACAAGAAAAAATTGCACCAGACAATAATGTTAGAATGTAAAAAACTAAAGTGTTTGAGTCAGAAAAGTGAAAGAGACCTCAATGTAAAAGGTTTTCTCAATACTTTGCATCATCCTCAAATTCAAAACAATACATAGAAGAACTCTAAGATGTTGAAGAGACAAAGAACATATACTCAGGATGAAGAATATAGAAATCTTTGATCCAATATATACAATTGAGAAGAGAAGAGAAGATAATTTAAGAAAGAGATGGAAAGGCTAGAAAGGAATGAAAATTCCAAGAGAGATGGTTGCACAGGTACTCTCCCTAGGGAGTTTTGAACAAAAGGAATTTGTAGCTCCACATAACTATGAAGTTGAACAAAGTACACCGAAGGCCCTTAGACCAATGATGGAAAAATCATGTAGGATGGAAGTGTATCACAGGTCCGCAGACCTGCAAGGAGGTGACCCCCAAGATCTCTCACATGAAGGAAGTCCCGTGAAGTATGTTCCTTATAGGCCCACAGTCCTGTAAGAAGGTATCTCCCAAGATCTCTCACATGAAGGAAACCCAGATGAAAGTACCTTATAGGCCCATAGACCTACAAGGAGGCATCCCCCAAGATCTATTTCATGGAGGAAACCCAAAGGAGGGGACTTCGTAGAGTCTAATTGAAAAGTAGCTTTATAGGTGCACTTGCAAAGCGACATGTTTACCCAAAAATAAATCATGCCCAAAATTTTTTTGGCCATGTAGGTATTCAAGTAGACAATCATGCAGATCATCAATAAAATTAGAAAGCTTTCAAAGGGGTCCCTTAGGAACCCTTCAAAAGAAGAGGGGGTCCACTCAAGGGACGCTAAATTTGAAAGATAGAGATAAGAGAGGGGGTCTTTAAGAAGGACACAAATCTCTATAACAAGTTATCATTTACCCCAACATATAGGGGAGGATAACCATGTAAACATATAGGATAGAGGTAAACCTCGATATCACTTGTTATTTAAAGAAGAGGCAGACACGTCAACAAATAAATGAGTGACGACTCCTAAATCGGGAAGTTTTTGTATCATGTCCTTCAAGGCCTTACTTTCACTAGTGGAATGGCTAGGTGATCGATGGTATGCATAGAAAGAATGTTTTTGTTTATCATGTTTATGAAATTTATTGCATGTAGGAGAAGGAAGAGTAATTAAGCAGGCTTTGAGAAGCATAAAAAAAATACGCTCCTTCTTAGACAAAGAATGAGTATGAATTAACCCTTTCTCTTATGGAGAAAATATTGACTTCTCACAAGAAGAAGGCATGAAGATAGAAGACAAAGGAGGGGGGTCTCCATAGAGAGTGTTATTCCAGCAATGGGGATCACACTCTTCTATGGGATCACTATCAACCTTCTTGATAGGACTACCATCATTAACCTCTTTAATAGAAGTGTGATCATCTTCCTCAGAAGGAGGAGGATTTTCATTAAGGATATTGCAACTATTGTTGACATTACCCCATGATACAAAAGAATAGTAATCTTTGATAGTAGGTTCAGATGATGTTATCAGAAGGTCTAAGTGGATCGAGGTGACTTTATATTCTCCAGTGAAGGATTCTGTAAAGTCTAAAGAACCCCAATAATCACCAAGAAATGTATTTTCTTGAGAAGAGGTAGAAGGAATAGACTTAAGATTTATTTATTTAGAAGGATCTTCTTTAGGGACATCTATCTCAAGAGTATCTTTTGTAGTAGGTACTGTTGGAGTAAACATCGACACATTGGAAGACACTAAAAGGATAAGAGTAGGCATGACTGAAGCCTGACCAACAACTACCATTTCAAATAAGTGCATAGCCTCAGGGTTGGCCTTGATTGTGACTACTCTATTATTACAAATGAACTTACTACATTTATTGCAAGGTAGACAAGACTGCACCTATAGTATGAATCCATAGTCTTCCAAGAAGAAGGTTATATTGTAGTTTTTTTGACATAACATATACAAGGGTAGGTATGGTAAAAGGTCCCAACCTCAAAGGAAAGACTATCGTGCCTAGGGCTTGTCAACTAACATTATCAAACCCATGAATTTTAATAGAAGAAGCATTAAGAGAAGATGAATCAATATTAATCTTAGGTAATAGATCAATGCTACATACATTGAGTGCTGAACCAAACATCAATGAGAGTATGACTAATGCTGATATTATTAATGTTGACTATAATCATTAGAGGATTCACTTACTTTTGTACTTCTAGAGGTAGGAGTTCTTGTGTATAGAACATAATATTTGGCGAATCCACACAATTATGAGCTATCAATGCATTAGCATCCATTGGCCTAGTGGAAGAAGGTAAGAGGATTTTTTGCAAGGATTCCTAAAGCATACCTTGATAAACTGGAGCAGATTGAAGCAAGTCCCATAGTGATATCTTAGCCAGAGTAACCTGAGGTTTCTTGACAAGATCATAATCACCAGGTGCTTTAGCTGTAGGTTTAGGAGGTTGAGGAAGCCTTGGTTTTTTATTCATTCTGTTCTTATAAGTATGGGATATTGCTCTATAATAGGGAGCCTTATAAAGGTCAAGAGAGTCACTATCAAATGGAACACCATCAATAGAACAAACCATTTTAGGAGAACTACTAGCTGGAGTCATGTAAATGACTAGTCTCTTATGCCTTTGAGGGGAAACAAAGACATAGATTACATTTAAAGAATCATCACAACTAGTATAATAATTATTTGAATACTGTTCTAAACACCAATCCAGGGAAGATAAGATGTGGAAGGAGGTTCATCATTCACTAATGTACCATCTGTGGAAGAGAGTGCATTGGAATAAAGATGAGATTCATCATTCACCAATGCAACGTCTTTAGAAGAGAGTGCATTGGGATGAAAAGATTCATCATTAACTAATGCACCATCTCTAGAAGAGAGTGCATTGGAATGAAGAGAAGGTCGAGTAACATTAAGAAAGGTATTGATTATTTCATCTTCTTGCAACAAAATATCCTCTGAAGCAAGATGAATTTTGTGAGAAGGATCAAAGATATCAAGTGACATAGGCAAAGTCAAGTCACCATCACATTTATGAAAAGGAATATCATTAAAATTTTGAACAAAATTAGATACTGAACTAAAAAAAGAAGATATTAAATTCATTTTGATGTGAGAGAACTGAGAAAAACTAGACATCTATATTTTCAATTTTTTTCAGTATTTTCTAGGTTCTAGTAATTTGCATTTTCAGAGGTCTTTGGAGTGGAATTTGAGGTCGAAACTTGGGTTGGTCCTTAAAATTATTTAGAAAAAAGCATATTATTTTAGGCATCAAACTAGTTCTCTTGGAGATATTTCCAATAGTGCAAATGGTTTTGAATTTAGAGCACCGAGTCAAAAGTTATGACCTCGCCAAGTAGGGGTAAATAAATCCCTAGTTTTTTCACTTCACATTGGCCTCACCAAAATGTAGAGAAGGGGGATTCAATACTCATGAGTTCTCTTCATTCAAAGAGCCTCACAAGGAGAACTACCTTAAACTACCTTAGGAACAACATTAGAGTTCTAGAATCAGAAAGAGGTCATGAATATTTTTTGGACAACCTTATGAGCTCTCAACCAGAGGATGACAACGTAAGATACATATGACAATGTGATGTGCTAGTGTCCTAGAGGCACGTTGGCATCTTGTAAAGAACAGAAAGCGAACTTATCACAAAAAATAGCTAAATTACCACTGCTTTGGTTGCTGAGAACTTCTAAAGCATATGAAAATAACGGAAGGTGATAGAACTGAAGCAAAGTAAAGAATAAATGATCAAGAGAATAAGAGATAAAAATTCTCATGAAAACCCAAGTAATGAAGCCTATAGCTAGTTGATATCTTCAATACCTATATCTGTAAGATTGAGAGAAATTGTTGGGGCTGTATAGGGGTTTTCCTCAGTCAAATCCCCTTTTTTGTGTTCCCACCTCCATGGATAGCTAGATAGATAGAGAGAAATGAACTGAAATGGATAAAGCACATGGTGAAAGAAAAACTCGGTTCAAGAGTAGAACCCATACCTCCAAGTATGAGTGATAAAAGCAATCCCTACTTGAGGAGAAGAACCCGTATCACAAAATAAGGATGCAATTGATAGGGGATATGAAATCCCAAGATGCTAGCAAGAATGAAGAAAGAGAGATAGAGTTACAAGAGCCAAAGGAGTTGCAAAGAGGGAGAGAAAGCTAGCTGCAAGAGCCAAGAGTGTTGCAAAGGGTGTTGCTAAGAGAGCTTGAGAGTGTTCGAAGCTACTATAACAAGCTATATGAAGTTGTGCAAGAAAAAAATAGAGAGTAGAAGGCTAGAGCCAAAGCCAGAGAGAACTTAGAAGCAGAGGAATGGAGCTAGAGATCCAAATGAATTGAGAAAGATGACATTTAAGGAAGAAAAAGAAGCTTCCGTAGCAGTTACAAGGCATCTCAAGCCATTACCATTGACCAAAGGAGGTGAAAAGTGGAAAACATGCTCAGATACAGTTATTTGAGCATTCAAATGTTGCAATATGCTAGTGCAGTGCATAGAAATCCATGCAGTGCACTAGTGTTTGGATACATCACACTATAAAACAACAAGAACAAGAAAAGTGCAAGGTTCGACACAAAGATGACACGTGAAGGGTAGCTATTGAAAAGGGGTGTTGAGGATCCTAAGAAAGGAAAATGGTTGATGCAGGGGCTAAAATGAGCCTACACAAGATGCTAAGGGAGTGGACATTAAAGTGGAGGCAAGAATGCATGTGAAATTACGAGGGGTGCAATTTTACGACATTACAATTCTATAAGAATTTTTTTTTCCTAAATAGACTTGGAAGTGACCTAAAATGCATGTATTTGGAGTAGAAATGGTTTTTTTTAGATGCTATGTGGTTACCATGATAGTTGGTTCCTAGCTTTCCTTGGGTGGTAGAAAACTATTTATTTTTCTAGATTCTTTATGTTCTTGCATTTCACATTCCTAGCTTGGTTTTCTAGTTATACCATTCTATAAGACTTGTTTCATTTGATTATTTCAAGATTCTTACTATTGTCTTACTTACTATATTTGGACCATTTTTCACGATGGTTCATCATCGAAGAAAGAAAATGAGGAGTTGGATCATGCAATTGCACTATCTCTTTTGAAAGAATTGACAAAACCAAATGGTACATTTGATGATTTCAGAAATGTTAAAGCTTTTATTCTATTACAAGTCTTCTAATTTGAAGAGAGACTGATTTGAGTTGTATATACCTTAAGATTGAAGTATTAAAGACATTTATGTATTCAAAATTAGCACAAAATTATTTTTTATTGTAGAAGACAAATACATCCTAAATTTCCAAATAAAAAGAATGGGACTTTGGATTTTATTAGCACTTTGCCTAGTTTTGACTGTATGTTTTTTTTGTACTAGCATCTTTATATGTTTTAAGTGAAATTGGTTAAATATCTAGTTTATATCATTTTTTTAGATTTGATATCATCATATTAATAAATGTAAGAGAGATTCATTGCGACATAGTATATACCATATTGAATTCTACTTTGGTGGTGAATAATATGTTCAATTAGGAACTCATATTGTCAATGAACTAAGATAGTCTAACTTCCCATCTTTCAATCTCTCGTGAAGCTCACAACAAAACCCTAAATTTCTTACTTTTATAGGGAGCTAATTGATTCCTATAAAAAACCTACCCCTTTAGTATCATTTGTGTGGAAGTGTTATAATGCTACATGCTCCTTTCAAGGCTAGCTTTGATACAAGCACTTTATTCACCAAACCTATTCAAGACTGCACTTTCATTGTGTATATTCTTGATATGATGCTCACTACATTCACTAACTTGCACTCAAAATCATTCATTTAATTTGTAAAGTACCATATCCCTGCAATCACCTCATTACAATGTTCTTCAATACAACCCTAGCAACCACTAAAAGAAGCATCACCCCATTACAATGTTCTTCAATGCAACCCTGGCAACCATTGAAAAAAGCATGTCTTCAAGATAAATTGGCATGAGTACCTCTATTAAATCAACTGATTTCTTACTTCACTTGTCACACATGCATAATAACCAAACCCCAATTGTCATATGTACTAGGTCTAAGATGATATTATAACACGTAACATGAACTAGCTATAGCTTGTTCAATGATACATCACTATATTTTGTAATTTTCACTATTGTGACATGTTTGAAGGACATGTCTTTGTTGAGTTTAGAGGCACCACATATCCCAGGTGTATGGAATTAGATCTTACTTCAAAGTGCTTATTTTGCATGACATATTACTATGACATCTTTATCTCTTT
Organism: Sequoia sempervirens; assembly: GCA_007258455.2. NCBI lineage: Eukaryota > Viridiplantae > Streptophyta > Pinopsida > Cupressales > Cupressaceae > Sequoia > Sequoia sempervirens. The sequence goes on along the minus strand of VDFB02058242.1, from coordinate 716,922,326 downwards.
GCTCAATTCAAGGCAAGGAAAGTCCATGCAATGAATATCAGTAGGAAACAACAATGATGTAGTGGTCTTTGCATTAGAGTTGTTGTGAAAATCAAAACATACTCAAAAGTTCTTACAACTCTAATAGTTGTACTAGGGGCCATGTTTAACAAACCAAATGTAATTGATAACTTTTCACTATGGTGGAAGATAAATGGTTCTTTTTTCTTCTATTCCATAGCATTAAGTAAAAGTCTTGAATCTAGAAATACCCTATTTCCTTCATTTTCCAAGCCAATTTCTCCAATTTTGCATAGCTCTCCCATGTTTTTGGATGTGATATGTTTCCTACAATATTTTAATTGATTTATCTTTCTATTGTGTTTGGACTTACTTTTTTAAACTTGCAATATACAATGCACTTTTATTCTTTCTAAATTGAGACTAATAGTAATTTTTTTGGTTGTATTGAGGCATCTTCATTCATGGTAGAAAAGGAACCACCCTGTTGCTCATATCAAATGGAACATTGCATATAAAGGAGGAAATATTCTAGGGTTATTATTGACTGCATTGAAGGAGAGAGCTTCATAAATGGGACACAATCAACACTCTCCTTCTTGGATTCTATGTACATTACAACTTTATCTAGGAAGATTTCCCAAATTGTAGAAGTTTTAAGAGATAAAAGGGGCATGTGCTCACATTGAAGGGCTCCAATCATGTGTCTCCATAATTACAAAACTTTTTTTGAGAAGTTTCTTTCTTGACATTTCTATTCATTGTAACTCAAATTTTTAGTCTTGTGACTAAAAAATAAAAATTGTAATACTCTATTTCTAAGCATTTTTCAAGCAAGATAGATATTTCAAGCTTGTGCAAGCTATAAGAATACCTTTCTTCTAATAAAGTTCAACGATTTTTCCTTCTCAATGGCTGACTTATTGTGTGCAATTAATGATTGATGTGTAATTTTGTGTTTTATGTTTAAATCCTCAAATATTAGTCAATTAAAATGACTAAATATACTACTAATTGATGTCAATTAATAATTAAATTGACTAAATATACTACCAATTGATAGAAATTAGTGAACACTGAATAAATATGACTAAATAGATGACCACGAAATCAGTGAATAAAAATGACTAAATATACTACCAAATTGATCAAAATGATGATTACAATTAATGACTAAATACAATATGAATGGATAGAAACCAGTGAGTAGAAATGACTAAATAAGTGACTAGCTAATAACAATCAATGACTAAATTAACGACTAAATATATCACTAAACAAAAAGGGACTAAATAAGTGACTAGGTTACAACAATCAATGACTAAATAAATGACTAAATATACTACAAAATCAATCAATAAAAAAAACTAATAAATGACTAAAAAATGGTTTAATCATCAATTTGGTCATGTTATAAATGATTGTCAATAAAATTCTAATGGTCATGCGACCATGTTTAGTTATTTATAAGAAGTTTTTAGTGGTTTTCTCAGTCATATATTGTTGTTTTTGTACTAGTGTTGAAATCCACTAGATTGATGCATCTCAAATTATGCATCTAGTTCAAAGAAGGAGGGGAAATGACCCCCAAATTCTCTCAGAGAAACTCAAATGTAACTTTAAGAAGATCCTTAGTGAATATATCAACAACCTAATCCTTTGTAGGCACATATTCAAGCTTAAATTCATTTTGTACAAAATTCTCTCTTACAAAGTGATATCGGATTGAGATATATTTTTTCCTTGAATGCATTAACATATTCTTTCAAATATTGAAAGCACTTGTATTGTCATAGAAGATAGAAATTGTTTCATCATACACTACTCTAATATTCTTAAATATTTGTCCCATCCACAACACCTATGTGCATCAATATTTTTTTGCAATGTACTTTGCCTCTGCAATAGATAAGGACACTAAATATTTTTTCTTACTTAGCCATGACACTAATTTTCATCCAAGTAAGAATGCACCGCCACTTGTACTTTTCCTATCATCCACACATCCAAAAAAATCTATGTCTATTTAAGCACTCAGAGAAAAATTAGTATCCTTTGGATACCACAAGTCACGTTTTAGAGTACCCTTCAAATATTTAAATATCCTCTTCACTGCTGCAACATGTGTCTCTCTAGGATCTTCTTGAAATATAGCCACAAGAAAAACTGCATGCATGATATCCAGTCTAGTAGCAGTTAGATATTTAAGTCCAATAGCCATTGATCTATACTTTCTCTAATCAACCTTAGGAGATTCATAATTCTTGCTCAAGTTGTAACTAGTAATCATAGGAGTACACACTAGTTTAGAATCTTCCATTCCAAATTTCTTCAACATTTCCTTGACATACTTTGATTGTGAAATGAAAATTCCTTTTTCTGCCTAATTTGTTTGTAGTCCAAGGAAGAAATTCATCTCTCCAAACATAGAAATTTCAAACTCTATCTTCATTTCCTATACAAAATTCTTGCACACATCTTTATTGCCTCCAAAAATTATGTCATCAACATATACAACCACAATCAAAATTTGATCTTTTTCAAATTTAAAGTAAAGATTGTTGTCTACAGTACCTTTATTGAATTCTTATTGTATCAAATACTTATCGAACCTTGCATACTCATCTCTAGGAGCTATATTCAATCCATAAATTCCATTTAAAAAAGAAAAATTCACATCCATTTGATAAAATTTGAAATCCTTATTTTCTCAAAAGATAAAAACATCTTGATAGCTTCCATTCTTGCCACTAGAGCAAAAGTATCTCAAAATCTATTCCTTCAACAGGTGAGTATCCTTTACATACAAGCCCTGCCTTTTTCCTTACTACTCCATTCTCATTTAGTTTGTTTCTGAATACCCACTTAGTTCCAATCACTTTTTTTTTTTGCAGGTCTTGGGACAAGTTCCCAAGTCTGATTCTTCTCAATTTTTAGCAATTCTTCTTCCATAGCCTTGATCTAATATACATCTTTGCATGCCTCAATCATTGTTTTAGGTTCAACTTCATAAAGTAAACATAGATTTACCTATTCTTCAATAGCCTTCCTTTGTGTTAGTACACCTTTTTTCTTATCTCCAATGATTTAATTTTTAGAATGATTCTTCTATACATAGGAGTTTTAGGAGTCTTTTCTAGAGATTCTACCTCTTCAATCTGCACTTCTCTTTCCTTTTCTTCTTCTCTGCAAGATGACTCATCTGATTCATATACATCTATCATCATTGAATTATTTTGTACATATTCATCAACCTTGACACTTTCACTCTGAACATTGTAGCATCAGTAGGCTTTGCTTCTAGTACAGTATCCAAGGAAGATACCTTCATCAAACCTTGCATCAAACTTTCCTTAGTTATCTTAATCTCTTATGATATTAATTTTTCTTCCAAACACTCTAAAGTTCTTGAAAATGGGAATCCTTCCATATTATAACTCATAAGAAACCTTTGTGCTATTTTCTCTTGCTTGAACTCTATTAAGTATATAAAATATAGTATGAATTACTTCTCTCGAGTAGAATTTTTGTAGATTTTCCTCTTTCATAATTGTTCTTGCAGTTTCTAGAATAGTCATATTCTTCCTTTCAACTAATCCATTCTTATAAGGAGTCCTAGGGGTAGACAAGTGCCTCTTTATGCCATGATATTCACAAAAGATGTTAAACTCATTGGAGGTGAATTCTCCACCTTTATTAGATCTCAAACATTTTATTTTCATATCCATTTCATTCTCAACCATAACTTTGAATGTTTTAAAGTTGTTTAGAGCTTCTAATTTTCTTTAAGAAAAGTAACCTATGTCATTCTAGAATAATCATCAATCAATAGCATGAAATTCCTATCACCTTGAAGACTTCTTACTCTTGTAGGGCCACAAATATTTGTATGCACCAATGCCAATAGTCCAGTAGCAGATTATTCTTTGACATTGAAGCTTCCTCTTGCTCTCTTTCCAATTTGACATTCTTTACAAAAAAAAATGATAGGATTTTTAATCTTTGGAAGATCTCTTGCAACTTTAAATAAACTAATTCTTACTAAGTTATCAAAATTGATGTGATAGATCCTTTTGTGCCATAACTAGCTTTCATTAATCTGAGTCATAAAGCAATGACCATTAGCACCCTTGAGCTGATAAAATTTCCATTTTTCCTTATTCTATCAATAACAAATCTTCTGGATCCTTTCCTAATCTCATATACATCATCCTAAAACATAATATTGTATCCTATTCTGCACATTTTTCCAACACTCAAAAGGTTATGCCTTAAACCCTTAACATAGTAAACATCATCAGTATTATGCTTTCCATCAAAACTAATAGAACCCTTTCCACATTTCTTAGTAGATGTATCATCACCAAATCTAACACATCCTCCATCATATTTTTCAAGTTTAATAAACTTACACTTGTCATTAGTCATATAATTAGAACATCCACTGTCAATGATCCAGTAGTTCTTCTCTTGTCTAGCATGAAAGGTAGATACAAAAGTACCTTTAGTTTTATCCTTCATCTCTAGATGCCTTTCCTTCAAACATATCTCATGGTTAGTAGAAATGGATTCATATTTTAAATCCATTAAAAAGCATTCATCATCATCATTTACATAATTGGATTCATCATAAAAAATACTTGCATCTTCTCTAACATAATAAATTTTCTTAATCATCTTACCTTCTTTCTCCTTATTTTTGTTATTCAAAGATCTATTTGAACATCTTGATGCATAGTGACCTATCTTTCCAGAATTGAAACATTTGAAAGGAAACTTACCACTGTACTTACTAATACCCTTCTTCATTCTCCTTACAAATTTGGCTTCTATATAATCAAGATCACCCCGATTTGATTCCTTGATCTCCTCTGATTTCCTAGTCTTAAAAGAAGTCTTAAATCCATAAAATCCAAATTATCTCATATCAAAAGCAATTAAAGATCCATAAAATTGATCTCTGGTATATTGATTCAAATTTTTAAATGGTTCAATAGAAAATACTTTATGACTATAGGATTTAGGAAGAGTTATAAGAATTTTCTTTAACACTTCTGGTTCTTTGAGTTCGTTATCAAGACCTCTGATGTAGCTGAAAACTTCATCTACCCTTTGTTTATAGCTTGTATCATTTCTTCTTCAGAAATCCTCAAGTTCTTAAACATGATCTTTAGATTCTCCATCGTAGTTTCTTTGACCTTATCATCTCCTTCATAAATTCTTTCTAACTTTTCCCAAATTTGTTTAGTAGTTTTCCAAATCATAAATTTCATCAGTTTAGAATTTGTAAGACTATTTAAAAGAGAATACCTTAATTTACCACTGCTTTCATAGGCTTTGATCTCATCAACAATACTTGGACCATTTGTAGGTTCATTATATCCAATCTTAATATAATTCCATACATCATATCCAAGATAAACCAAAAATCCTTCAATCCTTGTCTTCTAGAATGCATAATCCATTCCATCAAATATAGGGATCTGTTTCTTATGTGTCATCCCAAATCTACCTCAAGTGGCCAAGATTTCTTCTAAGGAACCTTTCTCTAATACCAATTGTTAAATGCATAAGACAACTGAGAGGGGGGGTGAATCAGTTGCACCTTAAAAATTCAAAACCTTCATAAACTTAGATCCACATTAATATAATTAATCCTTAATATATTATAATACTTCGGCATGAAAGGTATCTAGCACAAAAAAAAATTAGAACCATGCACAAGAGAACACTAGATTTACATGGAAATCCTAAAATGGGAAAAAACATGATGAGGATTAGCTCACAATATAAAGTAATATCAACACCGAATACAGTGGGGATCACTGCTAGAGGGCTCACTAACCAAAGAAAGAGAAAGGCTTACTGCAAAATTCTCTTTGCCAAAATAGAAAATAAGATAGAGAAGAATGTTACATAAAGAAATCCATCTAATCAATGCAATAGAGAAATCCACCACAATATCATCAACACCTTCACAACATGATTGAATAATTGTAGACACCTTCTACTCACTACATCCAACAATCTAACACATCAAATATCACATTGCACTTTCCAAATTCGCACTCTAACACTCCACAATTCACATATCTCTTGTGTATATCTTCATCCCTCAACAACTCAACTCTTATTTATACCATCTTCAACCTTGAAACCATTTTCCAAGGTTGGTTATGCACATTGACCATGCAAATTCAAATTAGGTTAGTACCAAAACACTTATGTGGTAGATAGAAGTGAAGGTAGAACACGACATCATGCTACAACATGCTTTTAAAAATAATAAATATCCACCGCAATCAGTGTAAACACCAAGGTCGGTCATTACCGAAGTAAACATCATTAAAATTTTAAGTGCACACTTCCTTTGATTCAACAACGCCTCATAGAAAAAAAATGTTACCTGAAAATAAATTGGAATATTCCATAAACACACTAAAATCCAACAAAATCCTTTAAAACAACTTCCACCTAAGAAATTCACACACCTAGTACACTCAAGCAACTCTACCATATATTGCAACTTAAGAAACTAACTCTTGAAGCTTTAAAACTCAAAAAACCTCAACTCAAGAAAGATACCAACACTGTTAACACCCCTTTAGATCTACAAGACTTGAAACCAAATTGTAGAGAAACGTGAAGTAAAAACATTTCTCCCAGATACCTCTATAATACATTGCTCACATACTGGTCAACACAACTTCTGCACAATGATATAGCACACTAAATTTTGAATACAATACCTCTGAACATCTCTAATCAACATATCTGAAACACACGTGTAGATCTTCAACCTAGATGAAATGCATAGCAACACCAGAACACTACTCTACAACCTAGAATAGCAATGCAACTCACTATTTCCTATTTTTATCAAATTTTCTTAAAATCACTTGAAAACCAAGCATTAGAGAGACATCCTCATCACCTTTAGTATTTCCTCATTACCACCAAGCCAACTATAATGTAGAAAATCAACCATATATCCATAGACATAAGCTTATCAAAGCAACACTAGAGGTTGACACTAGTAACTTACTAATGAAAACATAATGCAACTAATCAAAGCATGGATAACACCAACATATTCTTGTAACAATCCTCTACTCATCAATGAGAACACACAGTTGATGAAATCAATGACAACACCAACTGTTCATACTTGTGATGAGTTCATCAACATCGCCATCAAACATAGATCAAAACTTGAGTCTAGATTTGTTCAAAATTAAGGGTTTAATATCATTCACATCCTTCATCACATCATTCACATAATTGTTGGTCCTAAAACAATTAGAGGTTCTCTTTTAGGAAAAAATGAATCAACCCATGAATTTAGACAATACCAATCACATCATACATATCCAAAGATTGATACTGTATACATCTAAAAATGGTCACATCACAATAATCTAGTAATTAATTAAATATTTTTAATATTTAATTAAATCTCTGAATTCAATCTGCATATAAATAAATAATTTATTTATATTGTTCATTCTTTCATTTATATTAAATAAATAAGTTTATTTAATCACTTTTCTTATCCATTTCTTAATTAATTAAATAAACATTACGATTTATTTATATTAATTATCATTTAATCTTGACTTGAATATTTTATTCAAATAAATGTTAAATATTCTTCTCTTCTAAAAATCATTCACAATTAAATATTCCAAAATATTTAATTAATCCTCTAAATCCATTCACAATTAAATATTTCCAAATATTTAATTAATTCTTCTAAAGTCTAGTTGCAATTAAAAATTCTAAATATTTAATTGAGTCTTCTATAGTTCTAAAAATAAATATTTCAAAAATATTTAAATTCCTCAAACTCACACAAAAATTAAATAAATTTATTTATTTAATTAATTTGGATTATCTTCAACAACCGTGAAACAAACTGCAAAAATAGAAAATTAAATTCCTTTGTTTCTATGCAAGCTTGTTCCCGTGGGTTCAAGGCAATCTTCCATTCTTCTCTCCAACCTCCCCAACATCTCCCATCTTCCTCTCAACCTCTCCATCTCTCACCATTCAAGTTTACCAGACAGTCTCACAGCCATTGATCTTTGCCAGCCAGGCTCTTGCCTGTGAAAGTCTATAAAAGGGACTACCGGGTCTCTGAAAAACATAGAATCTTTCATACAGGAAAACTATAGCCAAATAGCATTCATAACATTCTAGCATAGCATAGCTTAGCATAGTAGTATTATGTATCATGACATATCCACCTCATATCATAGCCTTCATAATTCACAGCCTCTGTGCATAATCTACAGCCCCTGTACATATCCGTATCAAAATTTCACTTCACCAGCATATAGAATAGAGAAGCATTCATCCTTTGCATACTCGTTCTTTAGGTTGCCATTTTGAGAAGCTTTGCTTACACAATCTGAGAGCAGCAGCTTCAGGGAAATCACTGGAGATAGAGAACAATGGAACTGTTTTGAAGAAGCTCTGTTTAATTTCATTTCAATTTATCTTGCTTTCTTTAGTTTAATGTTTCATTGGTGTGTTGTTTATATTGTTTCATTTTGATACTAACAATTCTCACACACAGATACACATTTTATGGTTACAAAAATATCACAACACAAGAGAAACATGCAACAAAACCCAAATGTACCTATCATGTGTGGCACAAATGAAGAAAACCTTGGAGTGAAAGAGTTTAATCCTAGAGGTTTCACAAATCCACCATACAATCAATTCCGAGGCTCATCATATCCTACAAAATTAAATGACAAAAAATGTGGGTATGCCTAATCAAAACCTTGGAACATCTTGTCACATGATAGTTTTCAATCAATGTCAAAACTTACAAGTCTATCAACCAAATAATCAAAGAATGAGTCTTCATCAAAACAATGTTATCTCACCAAGTCAATACATGTCAAACATGAACATACCAAGCACAAACATATCAAATATGAAAATTTCAAATCTACACTTGGTAAACTATGGGATGGATACATTCACACCTCAAAACATCATTCAATATCCAAAACATCAATGAAATCCTCAAAATCCATACCAAAATCAACTACATCAAGAGTTTCAAAATCAACATCAAGATAAAAATCTACATCAAATTTCCATAAATTCACTTACCAAAATAGTTGATACACTTCTCGAAAAAACATCTCAATCTCCAAATGAATACATTCCTCATCAAAATCTTCAAAAATTTGATTTGCATCAAAAACAACATCAACCACATCTCCAACATCAAGACATGGGATATCAAGAAACACAACATTGACAACAACATCTATCCCTACAACAACAATATCAATCTCAACAATCACCACAACAATCACAAATTTCACAAGGTAACAACACCATTTCCAAATGTGAAGACACTCCTTTATGGGAGCTAATTGAATTGGTGTTAAAGAAGCAATTTCATGCAAAATTCATCACTCTTCCAAGAATAAGTTCTTACCACTCTATCATCAACCTCTAATGGAACAAGAAAAAAGCTTACTGTGAGTATCATAGAGCAAAAGGTCATGAAACATCAATTTTCATTCAACTCAAAAATCTCATCCAAGACCTTATTGATCAAAGAGAAATAATTATTAAATGCAATGATGAAGATTTAACGATCAATGATCACAGTGAAGATGTCTCTACCTCATCCAATGAGGAAGTCTATGTACATCAAGAGTCACTTCCCAAGCATGATCAAAATCCTTCACCAATATCTAACAATGATCCATTTCAAGAAATATCAACATCATTTGATCTCATGGTTAAAAATATCAACAAGGTCTCTACCTCAAACATTGAGGATAACCTTCCAGCTCCATCCACAAATGATCATGTTGACAATGTTTCTACATCACCCAATGAGTTAGATGGCATGCCTCAAGAATTTATTCCAAAGTATGATCAAAATATTTCACCAAAGTCTAGCAATGGTCCTTTCCAAGAAATATTGACATCATTTGACCTCATAGTTGCCAATATTGAATAAATTATTTATTCAACACTTGATCCAAATCCACTTGAAGATAAATATAATCTTAAACCAATACCCATGCATAATGAAGACATTCAAGAACCATTTGCAAACAATCCATCCTTTAAAATTGATCAATAACAAGAACTTGATCCAAAGCATATCAAAAACAATTCCAAAATCAGTCAAGATCAAGAATCCACATCTCCAAGATACTACAACAATTTAAGGTGCATCTTACAATCCATACAATATTTTTCAAACAATGATCATATCCATATACTAAGCACATATACATCTACCCATGAGATGCTTACTCCTAATGGCCATGTAGATGATCTTTATCCAAAACAAGAGTCTCATATTCTTGATATCATCATCAAGGAACAAGAGTCTCCTACTCTTCAAATATTTACACATGATCAAGGCATAGTAGAATCCATAGACATAAAAAATTAATCATGAATAAGACTTCTACATGGATTATGAATAAAAAACATCCTTTGAAGAGCAAGAAAAATGGATCATGAGGAAGATCCCTACATGGATTTTGAAGCATCAAAACCTTTTAAAGAAGCACTAAAATAAAAAAAATCCTCCATGTAGATTAAAGACATTGAGTATGAGGATATCGAGCATTATTAGAACAAAGGATTATGTTTATAGAAACATAGTATCTTGAAATCAACAAAGATAGTCAACAATCCTAAGCAACAAGGTCTTTATTTATAGAAATCAAATAATCTGATCATGTTACTGACACTTCTATAATACTGGGGGCAACTTTATCTAGTCCAAACACCAACATTGGGAGCATGGAGAGTCCTTATGATGAAACTATTACCAATGCTATAACTAGCCATATCATGAATCGTCATCCACACATTTTTCCACCCTCTATTTGGTACCAACTACAAGAGAGGTCTATAAAGAAAAGAGAAATTCATTGAAGTAAAATAATCAGTGAAGCAAAATGGACAAAAAAAAACAAATGGATACCAAAGAAAATAAATAAAATTATCCCTATGAAAATCTATTAGTCAATGAAATAATGGGGAAATATAAAAAAGGGAACTTCATCTATCAAAAATTTCCAGCAATGTAAAAAAAAGCTTCAAGAATGACCTACAAGGTATATCAAGTAGTTGGTACTAATAAAATCTCCATATCCACCCATCATTTCTCATCCTCCCAATTTTTAAAAATCAAAGGTTTCAAATTGTCGACCAATCCATTTGCATTGCATATCCCTCAACAAATTTCACCATCCACTTCAACATCTAGGATATCCAAATCTCACATTAACCATGTGTTGGTAGCAACTCTTTATCATAAGGACTCTAAGGGCACTATATCACTTTGTGCGCATCTAGGTAAGTTTAACTCCTATATAAACAAAGAAGATGAGAATTATCAGGGGTTACATTCAAGCACCTGTATCCTAGCAAAAAGACTCCTCCAAGAGGGATATTTTTGGGACATCATGACAACACATATATTAGCACCAAAAACATCTACATCAACACAACTAGATGGTTCTACATGAGTATAAATCTTTAAAAAAAAAATCAAGAAAATAGTCAATAGAAAAATTGTCCTCCAATGAAAACCACTATGGTGGTGCTTTGGGTAAGTACCATAATGAAAATATAGAAAACATGCATCATATGTAGAATCTAGCATCTACGTGTGTCGTTTTAGGTGGAAGCATCTCATCTCATCCAAAATAAATCCATGAACCATCTATCCAATCCATTTTCATCCAAATCCATGTTATCTTGATCTTGATTAAGGTTCAATGTATACTTCAACCTTTCTCATGGAAATTTTTTTGACATGGTCTTTACCACTAATCCCATGAAGTCCCATGACCTATTTATAGCATTCTCTTAATGGTCCTATTGTGTGATACAAATCTATTGAACAATCTTCACATGCTTATCCATTCACTATCGTGAGTTGCTCATAAAAAATTGCTAGACACTGGGGGCGGGTTTTTGCACTCTTGTTTTTGAATAATTCTTGATCCATGTCATATATCTCACAACGTGACATTGACATCATAATCTAGGTATCATTTATATTTAAAAATCCAAAAACATTAGAAATATTCAAAAATCCAAAAAATACCCAAACACTTGTAAAGTTCAAAATCCCTAAACATAAAAAACTTGTAAAGTTTGAAAATAACAAAATGTCAGAAAATTTTCAAAATCTCAAAAACACCTAGATCACTAGCCCATGGTACATTTTGATGGGAAGATGTTCCTTATCAAGTTATATTTTTTATCAAACAATGATCCAAAATCAATATCAATTTCATCTAACTTACACTTCGACATCAAAATGAATCATTCCAATAGATTTTATTCCAATACTAGCTTCAAAATATTGATCTATCTTATCTGACCAATCCATCATCGGGTGTTGGCAAGAAGTTGAGTGCACCCCAATTTTCAAAATTTGTCACATTTGACTTAAAATTTGAAGCACTTAGAGATGGAATCTTGAAAAAAATCACTAATACTAAAATGTAGTACTCAAAGTCTACTTTCCAAAGATGTAATTTATTTTAATACCCAACTGATACAAATTGATTTTCAATAGGTGTTTCAAAAAACCATTGTTTAAAAGTCACTTTTTTTAATAGTACCATGCACATGTACATTATCCATATTTTGGCATAAATAATCATAATTTTCTAAATCCTTTTGGGAAAAAATTTATAACTCACTTAATCACGTTTTCCCAATTTTTTTGTATTTTTTAATTTAATTTTTTTTTGGTTAATTTTTCACTAGCCATATTTGGTGTTTTGAAAATCGTCATGTATGTCATGCATAAGATCACCTAAACTTATCATTTTTTTATGATTTTTTTTCCAAATTGAAAAGAATTGTCTAAAGTATGTTTTCATAAATTTTGTTTCCAAAAAATTATCTTAATAAAAGTTATTAAAATACTAAAAAATCCTGCTAATTCAAGTTTATGGACCTATTTCACAAATCAGATCAATCAATCCTAGCTTGGTTTTCAAAAAAATCCCAAACAGGTCACTGATATCACCACATATCCATAGACACTCATCAAAATCATGCAAAAAACTCAAAAACATTTGTAAAAATCCAAAACCATCCAAATCAAATCAAAACCCCTAAATAGGTCTAAAACATAAAAAAAAAAATTAAAAAACTTGTCAAACAACGTTTTCTTTCCCTTACATAGGAAATTCCATCATCAATGAGCCGCCAAAGTGTTAGGTCAGTCCCCCTTAGGTCTTGATCTTGTTCCAACCTTTTGAAAACATAAAAATAGTTAGAAAATGTAAAAATCAAAACATTTGGAAAACCTTCAAAAAGTCCTAAACAACATCAAATATCTTCATAAAACTTTAAATATCCTCAAATAATTTAAAAACAAAAACATTCAAATAACTTGAAAAGTTCAAAAAGAACCTCAAAATGCTTTCAAAACATCAAAAACATTAAAATATTTCAAAAAAAAAACCACCCATCTCATCTCACTTTCACCTGCAATAAACTCTCATCCATAATAAATTGATCGCCACCCTCAGCCTTTGATGATGCAAATGGAAACAAGTACAATAATCAACAAAGTTAAACTTCAACGAAAATTCAAAGTCAAAACAACAAACTTTAAATGCAAAATCAAATTCTTGATCATTATCAAACATGTTAATCAAACTCTTATCAATGACCTAATTAATTCAACCCATCATCATCCAATGAATGTCCTACGATATATTGTTCCTAAAATGGGCATCATTTTTTATATCATTAATGGATATTAATCCTAAAAAAAAATCTCTTTAGAAATAGATATGAATAACATTGATAGTTTGTTCATTTGGATCTTTTCTTATGATTTGTCTTATTGACCCATTCCAATGACCTCTTGATGATGTCTATCAAAACAATTTAGAGAAAAATGAATGGGTAATTGATCATTAATTTTTTTTTGTGCTTGTTCTATATTATTGTAATATGACCTTGGCTAATACTTTCCTTGTATGTACAAGGATAGTCTCAAGTAAAACAATGGCTATGACATATCAGCTCTTCATTGGTGCAGAAGCACCTTTGCAATTTTTGGGTTTTGCATATGCAATTTGGAGTCTAGGTTAGGTGTGAGTTATTTTTCCATGTAATAAGGTCACATGGACCAATTTATGATGTAAATACTATTTTTAGGAGGTCCTAGGTGTGTGGAGTCAAAAATTGCTAATAATGTTTGCTTAATGCATTTTTGTCAATTTTTGTGGTAGTTGGAACATGAACAGTCAGAAATTCAAAATTATATTGTACACTATTGGTATGTTGTTTGAACATGTTTAAATTCCTCTCAAATCATCGAGGTAGGTTGGCTTGGAGAATTTTTGAAGGAATAAATCAATATTGCTTTATTTTTGTGCGATAATTTTGTGTTTTCTTGGAAATTTTGAACCTACATGATTCCGTACAGTCTGCAATTAATGTGAAACCTGTATGAATCATTGGAGAGTTGTTTAATCTTTCATTTGAATCTATTTAGAGAAGTTTTCATCAAGTTTGATAGGAGATAAAGCATGTTTTTTGTAGGTTACTTGATTGCTTAGGGTTTTCTAGGGTTTGTTGGAAAAATGAAAATTTAGGCCATTCCACCATAGGTTAGGTATGAGAATTGGTGGAATGGGCCAATTACGAGCTTAGATATTTTTATGTTTCTAGGGCAGGATGATGTTTTTGAAGGTGAATTAGCATGTGCCCTAGCTTGACAAGTCTGAGTGTCAAGCAAAAAATTGATGGTTTTGGAGTAGGACAACAAAAAGAAGAGGTGTTATGTGAAAAAAATGGTGAAATTGTAAGTTTGGTGATTGGTAGAAGGTTTCTGTGAAGAATTTCAAGTTTTTGGGGAAGAAAATCAAAGACCTCCTTTGTAAAAGAGGCCTAATTAGGCCTAGAAAACTATGTTGAAGGAAAAATTTAGGGTGATGGTCCAAAACAACCCTTGGAAAGGGTTTGGTATGTTGAAAGATAGCAAAATGGGTTTCTGAAACTATTGGAGACAAGTCCCTAAAAGACTTTCAATGAGAGATATAGTTGAATAAATGTGTCCCTTGAACTACAAGCAAATAGGTGGCTTATTGAGGAAGACACCCCAAAAAAGGTTTGTAGCCTTGAAGACTTGTTGGAATCTATTTGGTTGAGTCTAATATCACCCTTCCTTGCATTAGGTAGTATCAAAGCTTAGGCTCAAGATCTATTGGAGAAACTGATTTGAGTTTCAAGAAAGAATATTGAGAGTAGAGCATTCAATATGCCTCCTAAAGGTGGATCAATGGTTGCTAGGGACATTATAGTCCTAAGAGAGAGCCAAGAAGCCATGATGGCCAGAATGGAAGCATTGGAGACCATAGAGAGGAGAGGTAAGGGGATGGCACAAGAGAGTGACCTTGAAGAAGAAGAGGTGGAACAAGGAGATAATCCTCTTGCAGGACCACAAGGTGAGTTGGATCCTAAAGAGAGAAATTTTCTTCAAGTGCTCAAGGCTACAAGAGGTGAGGCTCAAGAGGTAAAGATGGAGCTTCCTATGTATGGTGGAAAAATTGATGGAGAAGAGGTTATTGAGTGAATTGATGCTCTCGATAACTATTTTGAATACAAAGAGATTCCTAAAGACAAGAAGGTCAAGTTTGCAAAAACCAAATTGAAGGGGCCAACATTAACATGGTGGAGTTATGTCCAGGAGGAGAGGTCAAAGAAAGGAAAGTCCAAGATCAATTCTTGGGACAATATGGTGGCAAAGGTAAAGGGTCAATTCCTTCCTGCTGATTATGAAATACAAGTGTTTAGGAGATTGAAAAATCTAAAACAAAAGGAGTTGGATGTGGCAACCTATACTAGAGAATTTTATAAGCTTAGTATTAGGTCAGGTCATATAGGAAATGAAAAAGAGAAGGTGGATAGATACTTGAATGGATTGATGTCAGCAATACAATATGAAATCAGCTTAACCACTCCTAGGTCCGTGGAGGAATGCTTTCAAATAGCCATTAAGGCTGAAGAGAAGATCAAGAGGAGGCTGGAAAAGAAATCTAGGGGCAGAGGAAAGAGTTTCAGGGATAGAGGTAACCTTGGTGGAAGAGGTTCTCAAAGAGGACCAAATGAATAAAGCACATCACAAGTATCTAGTTGAGAAACAAGAGGAACTTTCAGAGGTAGAAGACCAGGAGGTAGGGGAAGATTTAATGGACAAGGAAGGGGTTCTAATGCCTTATCTGGAAGGTGTTACTATTGTAATCAGTATGGACATCCTGTTTGGAAGTGCTTAGACAAACTGGGCACAAGTTTTCAAAGTGGAGAAAGAAGACCACAACTTGTTCATGAATAAGAGGAGGTGGAAAGTGTGGGCTCATCATACCTCTGTGCTAAACCAGAAATAAGAGAGGCTTTGATGATTAGAAGAACACTAATCAAGGTACCAACTACAAAGGAACCCCCTCAAAGGAAATATTTTTTCAAGACAACATGCAAGGTCCATGGAAAGGTATGTAAAGTCATCATTGACTCTGGTTCAACAAATAATATTGTGTCTTTCGAAATGGTAGATAAACTTAAGATGAAAAGGATACCTCATCCTAATCCATACAAGATTTCATGGCTCAATAAGGGGCAACAGGTGCTTGTGAATAAGCAAAATTTTGTAGAGTTCTCTATAGGGCCTTATAAAGACAAAATACTTTGTAACATTGTGCCCAAATATGTGTGCCACCTACTTCTTAGTAGGCCTTGGAAATATGGCCAGAAGGCTCAACATGATGGTTAGAAGAATGAATATAAAATTGTGAAGGATGGTGTGTCAATCAGTTTGGAACCTCCACATGAGGATGAAAATATAGTCCATGAAGGTCCTAGTGTGATAGTTGTAAACGAAAAAGTGTTCTTGAAAGACTTGGAGAAAGAAGAGGTTGGTTTTCCCATTGTAGGGAAGCCCATTTTTGATGTAGCAGTAGATCAAATAGAGGTTCCCAGTGAAATGCAGATTTTGTTTGATAAGTATGAGCATATTGGGACAAAGGAGTGCCTAATGCATTACCACCAATTAGTGAAGTAAGTCACCATATTGACTTGATACTGGGTGCAAGTCTGCCAAACAAGGAAGCATATAAGATGACCCCTCAACAGAATGAGGAGATCAAAAATTAGATTCAAGAGTTGTTAGATAAATGTCTGATTAGAGAATTTCTACGTCCTTGTGTCGTACCAATAGTATTGGCTGCAAAAAAGGATGGAGATTGGAGATTATGCACTGATTCAAGAGAAATAAACACAATTACCATAAGGTATAAATTTCCTATCCCTAGAATGGAAGATTTGATGGATAGCTTGGATGGTGCTAGATACTTTTCAAAGATAGATTTAAAAATTGGATACCATCAGATACAAATTATGGAAGGTAAGGAGTGGAAGACAACCTTTAAAATTAATTAAGGCTTATATGAATGGCTAGTGATGCCATTTGTACTATCAAACACTCCTAGTACATTAATGAGACTGATGAATGAGGTGTTGAAGAGATTCATAGGAATATTTGTGGTGGTGTATTTAGATGGAATCCTTGTGTATAGCAAGACAAAAGAAGACCACTTGGATCACCTTGACAAAGTTTTGAACAAGCTCAATGAAGAAAGGTTAATGATCAACCTCAAAAAGTGTGAGTTTATGAAGAGGGAACTAATCTATCTTGGATTTGTGATATTAGAAGGGAGTTTGAGGATGGATCCATCAAAAGTTGAGGCCATACTCAATTGTCCAAAACCTACTTCAGTTGGAGAAGTTATGAGCTTTCGTGGACTAGCCAACTTCTATAGAAAGTTCATCAAGAACTTTAGCAATATATGTGCACCAATGATTGATACCATCAAAGGTGGGAAGAAGGATCATTTTTACTAGGTTGTAGATGCAGATAGGAGCTTTGAGCACTTGACTTCAAGAGTGGAAAAAATTCCTACCCTTAAACTTCTTGATTTTGACAAAGTATTCATAGTGGAATGTGATGCAATCAGATTTTCCATAGGTGCAGTTTTGAGCCAAGAAGGAAAGCCAGTAGCCTTCTTTAGTGAAAAGCTAAATGATGCTAAGAAAAGGTACTCCACTTATGACCTTGAACTTTATGCTATTGTTCAATCTCTCAAGAAGTGGAGACATTATCTCTTTCCAAAGGAGTTTGTGGTATTTATTGACAACCATGCATTAAGTTACTTGAACACTCAAGACAAATTGAATCAAAGGCACATGAAGTGGATGGAGTACTTGCAGGCCTATACCTTCTCAATCAAGCACAAGAAAGGACAAGCAAGCAAGGTTGTTGATGCCTTGAGTATAAGAACTATGTTGGTGCAAGAGGTACAAATTCAAAGCATTGGAATATATTCACTCAAAAGTATGTATGAGCATGATGATGACTTCAAAGAAGCTAATTCTATTTGCAATCAATTTCAAGGTAGTTTTCATAGTGAATATGCAGATTATGTATTGCAAAATGGTTTTTTGTTCAAGGGGTCTCAATTGTGTGTGCCTAAGTACTCTCTAAGAGAAAATTTAGTAAGGGAAAAGCATAGTGGGAGTTTGAGTGGTCACTTTGGGATTGATAAAACTTCGGAGCAGGTTAAAATGTTTTACTATTGGCCTGGGATAGATGCTGATGTAAAAAGGTTTGTTGAGGGATGTGGAATCTGTCAAAGGGAAAAATGAAGAATTTCAAATGTTGGTTTGTATCAACCTTTACCAGTCCCTAATCATCCATGGGAGTTTATAAATATGGAATTTGTTTTAGGTCTACCAAAAACGCAAAAGGGGAATGATAGTGTCTGTGTGGTTGTAGATAGATTTAACAAGATGGTATATTTTATTGAATGTAGAAGCACTAATAATGCAACTCATATAGTTGGTCTATTTTTCAAAGAAATTGTGAGGATACATGGATTTCCCTTAAGCATTGTGTCTGATAGATATTCAAAGTTTATAGGTCATTATTGGAGGACCTTGTGGAAAAATTTGGGTACTAAGTTGCAATTCAATTCAACATATCATCCACAAATGGATGGTCAAATAGAGGTTGTTAACAGATCTCTTGGGAATTTGTTGAGGTGTCTGTCCAAGGAGTATAGTGAATCATGAGATGTTTCTCTTCCTCAAGTAAAGTATGCATACAATGACTCAATTAAAAAAAGTATAGGGAAGAGTCATTTTGAAGTGGTCTATAGGATGAATCCTAGGGGAATTTATGAGCTTAGATACCTGAGAGACATGGAGATAAGGAGTGCAACAGGTGAAGACTTTGCAATTTCTATGAAAGACATTCATGATTAGGTGAAGGAAAACTTGAAGAAGAGTGTGGAGAAATACAAAGAGAAGGCAGATTTGAGAAGGAAAGATGTTCAATGCAAATTTGGTGATTTGGTGCTTGCTCACCTTAGGAAAGAGAGACTTACAAAGGGAAAATACACTAAACTGATGATGAAGAAGATAGGTCCCTACAAGATAGTGCATAAATTTGGCCAAAATTTCTATGAAATTGAGTTGCCTCCAGGAGTTGCTATATCCCCTATTTTCAATGTGGCTGATTTGTATCCTTTTAAGGGTGTTGTGAATGAAAGTGATATTGTAGGTATTGCTAATGCTGATGATGATGAATGGGTCAAATATTTACCTCCTATCCAACCAATGAAACTTGAAAGCATTGTTGATACAAGGGAGGTCAAAAGAACAAGAAATAAGGTATACAATGAGCATTTGGTTAAATGGAAATATTTTCCCATTGAATATTCCAAGTGTATGATTGAAGATGACATTAAATAGCATGGATCCTTTTTCACACATCTCATTTCATTAGGAGGATGAAATTTTTCCTCCCCGGTTGAATGGTGCAAGAGCACCTTTGCAATTTTTGGGTTTTGCATATGCAATTTGGATTTTAGTTTAGGCGTGTGTCATTTTTCCATGTAATAAGGTCATGTGGAAAAATTTATGTTGTAAATACTATTTTGAGGAGGTCCTAGGTGTGTGGAGTAAAAAGTTTCTAATAATGTTACATTTTTATAAATGTTGCTTAATGCATTTTTGTCAATTTTTGTGGTAGTTGAAACATGAATGGTCACAACTTCAAAATTCTATTGTAGACCATTGGTATGTTGTTTGAACATGTTTAAATTCCCCTCAAATCATCTAGGTAGGTTGGCTTGAATAATTTTTGAAAGAATAAATCAATATTGCTCTGTTTTGTATGAGAATTTTGTGTTTTCTTGGAAATTTTGAACCTATATGATTTTGTACAGTTTGCAATTAATGGGAAACCTATATGAATTTTTGGAGAGTTTTTTAAGGTTTCATTTGAATCTATTTATATATTTTTTCATCAAGTTTGATAGGAGATAAAGTAGGTTTTCTGTAGGTTGCTCGGTTGCTTAGGGTTTTCTAGGGTTTGTTGGAAAAATGAAATTTTAGGCCATTCCATTGTAGGTTAGGTCTGATAATTGGTGGAATGGTCCTATGAGGAGTTTTCTTAGATATTTTTATGTTTTTAGGGCAGGTTGATGTTTTTGAACATGAATTAGCACATGCCCTAGCTTGACAAGTTTGAGTGTCAAGCACAAAATTGATGGTTTTGGAGTATGACATCTAAAAGAAGTACTCTGTGAAAAAAATGGTGAAATTGTAAGTTTGGTGATTGGTAGGAGGTTTCTATGAAGAATTTCAAGCTTGTGGGGTAGAAAATAAAATAACTCCTTTGAAAAAGAGGCCTAATTAAGCCTAGAAAACTATGTTGAAGGCAAAATTTGGGGTGATGGTCCAAAACAACCATTGGCAAGGGTTTGGTATGTTGAAAGACAACAAAATGGGTTTTTGAAACTATTGGAGAAAATTACCTAAAAGACATTCATTGATATATAGTTGAATAAGTGTGTCCCTTGACCTACAAGCAAATAGGTGGGTTATTGAAGGAAGACACCCTAACAAAGGTTTGTAACCTTGAAGACCTATTGGAATCTATTTGGTTAAGTCTAATATCACCCTACCTTGGATCATTCATACCTTTTGTGTATTAGTCTCCTTACTTTGATGGCTTATTATTTTACATGGTCAAACAAGACTTTTGTATGTTAGGTATGAACAAGGTTACTCCTATCTATTTACATATTCAAATTCCATCACATTAGGTATAACACCATCTTGGTTTTCAATACCTTGATGCATCGTGTCTATTTTCTATATAAAAAATAAGGAAGGACATGATGAATTTTCTCCTAACCCAAAATCAAAGAAGTATCATATTTCTCATCATCATATCCAATAAAGTTTGAAATAATCATAGGATTTTTGGACTTCTCAATCAATCTCAAAATAATGGTTAATCAATGTTCATCTTCCTCTATCTTCTTTCCATGCTAGCATTTCTATCCAATTATTGAATCTGTGAGATATCAAAATATACATGAGGCTACCCATGGCCGATGACTGTCTATACATCATAAAATTTGTCTACATTAAACATTTGAGCTTTCTAAGAAGTATTTTTTTCCCTCTTCATAGCTGAATTGATCTTGCATATGGGAAAATCATGATTTTTAAAATTTTTGATCTAAGTAGCAATGTTGATATGAGAAGCATTGGTTCTTTCAACAAATGTAGTAGGTACCTCGCTTCAAAGAGGGACAAAATTTAAACACTTAAAATTGTCCTGATTAGTATCATGCATTTGATTCAATTTACTAACACCATTTTCATCTTGATTCAACCTCTTTAGTCTATTTAATTAATAATCTTGATTATTTAATTAAATTCATCATTTTTCTTCTATTAATTAGCTAATTAATATTTTTGGATTAATTCACCTCTTTCATGCTAATTTTCATCCTATTTGATTAAATAATGTGAATTATTTAATTAAATCCATTAATGCCTCTCATTTGATTAAATAATCTTAATTATTTGATTAAGTGTAATTAATCCCACCCTTTTAATTAAATGAGCTAATTGTTTAATTAAAATCCTAAATTCTTTCATCTTGCATAATTAAATAATATCTTAATTATTTAATTGACTAATATCTTCTAATTCCTCCAATTTCTCCCACTTGAAAGAGAATATTCACCGAGTTCAAATTCAAATATTTACCTCCAAATGGAAATATCTTCCAACAATATTCCTAGAATCATGTGATTTATGTTCATCTCAATAAATTTGATCCTTTGATCAATCCTTTTGATCCATGGCATTGAGTGATCTTGATCCTTCATTTGATCATTGATCCATGCCATTCCCTCTCATCCATTTCTATCCATTGATTAATCAAATCAATCTTAGCAATTGATTCAACTAGAAATCCTATAAATATCCCTTATTTCTATGAGTAATCCATCCACAAATCATTTGATCACTCTCATGATGCAAGAATTCATATCCACTTTTATTAGTTGAGAGAAATGGTGAGCATATTTGTGATTCAATCTTCATTATCACATCAACTTTAATATTTGCATCTATGGGGTTAGGAAAGAATTGATACTTCCACATCAAGTGAACACTAATCCCCCAATGGGATGAGGTTTGAGTGTTAAATTAGGTTCCCTTTATCAATTTGAATGTTATTTCATGTTTCATTTATTCTTAGTTATCATTTCAAGAATTTCATTGGGAATATGGGTTAATTAGGTTAAATGCTTAGTACCTTAGTTTATTCTATGTTTATTTTATCTAAATAATATTCATGTTCACACTACCCAAGATGAAAAGAATAGGTTTTGAAGGGGACCTAAAACCCACAACAACCAGGTTTTAATGGGGACCTAAAACCCAAACAATAAAGAAATACTGTCTAAGTCAAGTAGGCAACAAGAAACTACCAGAATCAACCAGGAAACAACATAGCCAAAATACAACAAACCATCTACTCAATAACCATAGCATTGAGCCATAAGGAAGAGAGAAACAAGAGCTCCCTTTTAGATAAATCAGTTCAAACAAACTCCCTACCTTAGTATAACAATTACAAATAATATTTGAGTAAGAGGTAGTAAGAATGCCCTTAAAACACCTGTCAATCCAATAGACCAACTCCATCTCCACCTCAAAAGGAGAGAGATCCCCTCTATTGGAGAGGATGACATGACCACATTTTCCACTGAAGCCTGAAATCTCCAAAAAATTCAACCTCCACCTCTATAGGAGAAGCTCCCACCTCAAAAGGAATAATAATTGAGGAAAATAGAAACTTCCAACGAACTCCATAGTACCCATATCCACCTCAATAGGATCTACGGAGAAATCCACCACTCCAAAAAAAAAGGAAACCATACCATCCTTTGGAAAATCTGACAACAAGATCATAAGGTGGAACAAAAAATGAATCCCAAACAATAGCCACATGGCCACCTTAACTTCTTTTAGCATTATAATCATCTAGGTGTTCAAGAAAAGCATGAAATGTAACCTATCCATCAACCAATAAACAACAACATGAGTAGAGAAATAACACCAACTACAAGAAACCTTATGGAAATAAATAAGACAACACTCCTAGAGAAAGAATAGTCAAGGCCTCATAAAGTAAAAAGATCAACTGGGGCAACAAGAAAAGCATAAAACTTAGCCCAACCACCAACATACAACAAAAAAATAGGGAATAAAGTGATTCCATAGGTACCAACATTTGGGACTTGAGATATTTCTTTTGAAAACCACCCAACCAAATGAACACACTTTGGGAACAACCTAGATAACAAGAGCACAAAGACCAAAGTTGTAGAATCACAAAAAATATCTCTAAGAAGAAACCCTTTACCATCTCGGTTATCACTCACAACAACAATAAGGAGGGAATAAAACCACTACAAAAAAACCTCCTCAATGAAATATTCATTATGCACAACCTTCTTGAGGCTTGCCAAACCCCAAACCAAAATTTGGGGATGTTGCAAAAGATAGCACCAAAAGGTAAAGGGGATAGATCACCCTTTAACCAGTTAAGGTGAACCCCTAGAGAGCCCTGAATCTAGCCACTAGGAACTCCAACCCAAACTACCCACAAAGGAAAAGAAGAAAAATCCTCATCATCAAAACAAGCCACACTAGTAGCTTAAAAGGCAATGAAGATGGCAACCAATCACTCCTTAATGTAAAGAAGAGCCAAGCTGACGACAATAGAAAGGGAAGATAACCTCCCCAAGATCCTCCCATGACCAAAGCTTGTGAATAATGCCCAAAGACTCCACAAACAAAAGCAAGAGAAAGCTAAACCAAGGGATGCCTAACCAAAAATAACATGGCTGGGTAGACACAAAATGAGCCTCAAAGAGCACCCATGAGAAACCAACCACTACTCCATAAAAGACCATATTTCTTGAAAACTTCATAGGTAGCCAGAAGCCAAAAATTCAATTATAAAAGGATGCCAAAGATGTAGATCTAGAATAGGGAAGAAAGAGGGCTCACTGTCCATGCACTCCGCACACAACCACCTCCAAGAAAAAATTAGCAACTAGAACACACCATTAGTAAACTCCCAATCACCATCTTCATTATCTGAGTCCAATTCACCATCATCGTCGACAAAAAAATTCAAACGAGGTTCATTGTTCCTCTTCTTGCTTCTCACTCTCACCTCCATGACACTATAGATGATGTTGCTATAAGCAAAGGGAAAATAAAATCCAAATAAAAAATAGGGAATGAGTGGGATATGACAAGGAATTTTTATATTTATTGGGTGTTAAAGTGCCATTCATTGAAATAATAGAAAATACAAACAAAGATGAACCTCCAACAAAATTCAAGTGTAATATTTGTAGTTAAAAATATAAAAGGGACAAGGAGTTGTAGCTAAAACCTTACACTATAAAGAAGCATAACAATAAATTTTATGAGAAACAAATCCTAGATGGAAAGGAAAAGTTAGTAATAATATGGAAATCAAAGGAAGAATTTCTTCATGTTAATCATGCCTTTGAATATGATGAACATATGAAAAGAAAGGTGAAGCTTGTTGAATTTGGATTTCCAATTGAAGCTCAATTTGGAAAGGTAATGGCAGGAGCAAAACTAGCAAAAACTGTTTGATTGAGTGTTGTTTTTCATATTTTGACTAGAGGGAATCCTATTATAGACTACCAAAAATATAATAGTTTATTATCTTTTTTGGGTGTTCCTAACTTTCCTAGCATAGATTGGTCAATAAATTGTGGATGGGAATGGGAAAGTTATCTTGCTAAGGTGGAAAAACAAGATTTATAGGAAAAAATAATAGAATCAATCTTGATTGCATTATCTTTAAATGGAGTTACTACAATAGATAATACTTCTTGGGTATGTATGCATGTGTATACTATACATAATCATGTATTCTGACCTCATATACTCTGTTTTTATAAAATGAAGGAGAGCTTAACATCATAAAATCTATTTTAACTAGTTAAAAAATATTTGAATGAAATTGGAGGTATGGATGACTTTGCAATTGCTAAAAAGTTAGTATGTGTAGGAGCTGGAGGAGCATTAGTAATACAATGTCATAGGAATAATATTTGCATAAAGTTACAAAATACTTGTTAAACATACATGATTTCCATTCATTGCATGATCCAAATAATGAATTTAAAATTTAAAATTGTAAGCAAGTCTTTTTTAGTATAAAATGTTGAAAATATAAATTGTGAGATCTACTCATACTTCTATCGAAGTCACAAACGGTTTACAAAATTCATTTTTTTGTTGAGGGAGTAACAATGGGAAACAAGTTTCTTAAGGATGTTGATACGAGATGGATCTCCTTGCTTGGACCAGTGTAATGATTTTTTTAAAATATCAATCGTTGATTAGAGTAATGTATGAACATTCCACATAGTAGAAAAATTTCCTAACCTCTTATATAGATTAAGTGATATAAAGACACTCTTGACTTTATCTGGTCTTCCCCCCATGCTGGATGAAATGAACAATCTTGTTAAAAAATCCCAAGAAAGAATTATGTATATTTATGAATATAGTAAACTATGTAGAATGACTTGCATGACCCTCGATACTTTATATCTATCAAATTATCCTTTTGGAAGTTCAAAATTTATAAGATGGAAGTTAATTATATATTTTAACAATCTTGATAAATTTTTTTAGTTTAATGCAAGTAGGGAGTTTTGTGTCTTTGTATGTGGATTTGAGATACCAATGCACTATTGTACAATAGTCATATACTCTACTAGAGAAGTAATTGTTACAAAGGAATATTTTAATGACATTGTTAAATATGTAAGTAATAATTTCAAAGGTATTGCAAAATCTCTTTCCTCAAAGATTATAGAATGATTCCCTTTACACAATGTACTTGAATCCATGAAAATTGTTCATCCTCAATATTAGGTCCACTATCTAAAAAACTATTTTCATATTAGGAGTATAACTACCTTGCTCGAACATTTTTTGAAAAGTGTGAAATAAAATTTGGATAAAATAGAAGGAATTATAAGTGGATGTAATATTAGCAAGAAATTTGACCCTTTTTCTACAATTATGATTGAATAGTTTGATTCCTTGGAGAATCACGTGCAAGTGGGATCAATAACAAGGCTTTAGGCAACCTTAGGTCAAAGCGAAATATTGTGTGATTCATTTTTGGAATATTTCAAACTTGTTGATTTATCTCAATCCATGATATTGGGGTCAATGGAGGGTGAGAGAGTTTTTAGTGTATTGGAAATTTCAAATCAAATATAAGAAACAAACTAGACAAGAATTTGAAAAATTACTTGAGGATGTATACAACTAGGTACAATATTCGATGTTTTCCTTTGAAAGGGAACTCACAATATGAAAGTCCATATTTCAAAGAATAGGGTTGTGCAACACTTCAAATGTTAGTGGTAGTGGCACAAATGATAGTGACACAATGAATGTTGAGATGCAGTTAATCAAATACATGCAGGGCAAAGAAAATAAAGATTGCACTCAGAGTCAAGATGACTCTCAATCTGATCATCTAAGTGAGGATCATGAGGTGAATTGAAAAATGTAAGGGATTTATCCATTACTAGGTATTTGTATTGTATTTAATGAATCATATTCCAATTTCCATTGAGGATATTTTATATTGTTTTCCATTACTCAAATTGAATAAATTAATATACTACTATTCTATAATGTTCCAATGTAGAATTTTAATTTTAATTACTATTTTCAAATTGGTTAATTAGTTGTTAAAAATAGTCTCTAATTTATATTTATTAATTGAAAAATATCATTAATAATTTCATGTTTTAATTGTGCCATATGTGTGTAGAGGAGGGGGGCCGATTGCTCAAGACCCCAAGTCATAGGAGGGTCTAGAAAAATAGGCTGTCCTGATCTACCTCAAGCTAACAAAATGTTTCAAGAGAGTTTAAAGTTTAAAGGATGAAAGGAAAGGAAACCAAATTATTGTTGTCCTTTAAAAAAATTGAATGTTTTAGAAAGTCAAGTGAGAAATTTTCTAGAGTCTAGACTGCAAGTTAGGTAGCTCACTACCAAAGGACTATAGCATAGGACACAAATGATAGTGTGATGTGCTAGCATCTCAGTGGGGGTGCTGGCATCTGTACAAACAAAAAACATAAATTATAGTAACAAATTGAGGGAGACTTACTAACAACCTAATGGATATGGTTTGGCATAATAACAAAAACAAAAATGAAAATAATGATAGAGTAACAAGAAGAATACCTTAACTAAATCTAACTATGAATTGATAAAGAAGGGTGAGGAAAGTGCACCTCCCTACCCACAAGTTGATATCTTCAAGGCCTTCACTCGATGAACAACCTACACACAGAAGAATGAGAAAATTTTGGGTTTATGTTTAGAGGACCACTGTAGTTAGTACCCTACTTTGGTGTTTCCACCTCCATAGATAGCCAGTATAACAATAGTTGGAGAAATGTGATAAAGAAAGATATTGAAATAGAAATAACAAGCAGTACATTGAACAATAATATACTATGATATTAAAATGATAATGCAAGATAAAAGGAAGATGGAGTGATATCACCTTCAACCGCATGTACTCAAGGAAAATGGGAGAAGGAGCGAGCTTGCAAGATTTTTGTAACAACCCCCATGTTTGTATTTTGTTGTTTCCGTTCCTTGATGGATTTTGATAGCTATATACTAATAACTGTATATTTTGTATTTGCACTATTCGTCCCTTGATTATTTTGTATTGACACCTAAGAGGTGTAATTCCATGACTACTATGTTGAATTACATGTTTACGTGCTTATATGTTTATATGTTGTTATGTTGTTGCCATGATTATTGTTTATGTTGGATTTCATGTTTACATGGTTAGTTATTATGCTTGTTTACATGCTTATATTTTTATATATCATTTTCTTTGCTTGTGTATGATTATGGATAGGAAAAGGATGATCTCATAACACTCATAATTGAGAGGCTTACGATATCATGATCCTTTCTCTTGATGATTGATGTTGCTTAAGATATATGATATATGATATATGATATATGCACATGTACTTTGACGTGTGATTGGAGGTACTGAGTATCGACTCCACCTAGATTCATAGGCCTGAGCGTACTCTCATTCCCCGATGGTGGAACCTTACTAGAGGTAGTCACAGGCCAAATTTCCCCTACCTTAGCCCACTATACCCTATTAGTGTAGTGTTTCTGTGTTGTCTTACCATCTGGCTACCTAATAGTAACATCCAGAGCACCTTTCTATTCTAAGTGGTTTACCAGTATGCCTCATTGAGCTATTCTTTCTTGGTTTCTATTAATCTTTTGTATGGATATATATTTAATTGGTTGTCAGTGTTTTGATGTGGTTTCATTGGCATCTTCACATGATTTTCAATATGGTACTTTATGGTGTTAAATTGATTTGGAGATTTGAATTGTTATTTTCATTAGGTTTTAAATATTTTGTTTAAATGATTTATTAATCCTTTTTGGGGGAGCTTTGTGTATTTAGTGACTTTAATTAATTGTTTTTGGGAGCTTTAATAGCTTGTTTAATCAAATGCCTTATTTGATATTTTTATTGTTTGGAGAAAATATAAAAGGGAAGGAAGATTTGTTTGAGTGGGTTATCTTTTTGGAGGAGAAGAAATTTGATGTTTGGATGAAGGAAGAACCTCATGATTTGGGCGACTGAGTTGGGGAGATTTGTGGGAGTTTTTCTGAGAAGAAATTTGTGGGTATTGGATTGTTGAATTCAACGTGCTAGTTCTTCCTGGCTGTCCTATTTTGGAATCTAGTCGTGTATTCCACACTAAGCATTCTTTCATTTCTATTTTGGGGAAAATTGAGGTATTTTTCCTTGTTATTCTTGAATCTATGTATGGCTAGTGATTTGTGCATTCACTTATATTACATTTATGCTTTGAATCACTTTTCAATTTCAGGTTACTTTTATTTTATGAATAATTGGAGGAACTTCTCTATTTTTTTTTGTGAATACTTGGAGTTTGGGTAATGGTTGTTTTGGATTCTATTTGTTGCTTTGTAGTATTTTTTTATGGCATATTTTTGTGCATTTTCAACAAATCTGAAATGGGTTGGAAAAATCTAATTTCTAGGCTCTTTCATTTTCTTTCTCTTTTGCGCAATTTGTTAAAACAAATTTTTCTTTTCTTCTCATTACCCACTTGCTCAAAATGCAAAATAAAGGCAGATTCCATTTAGAAATGTGCATATCTCAACTGGGTCTTTGTTAGATTTGAATTTTGGGCACTTTCATTTTTTTATGTTTTTTCTTGCCTAGCTTGGCAAAATGATGTTTTTCAGAACAACAACTCATTTTTGGTTCTAATATCAAAACTAAAATGTGGATTCCAACTAGAAACATTGAAATATGAACTGAGTCAAGCTTAGAATTTTAGTCAGGGCACTTTGAATTTTGATGCCTTTATTTCATTACGGATTTGAACTGTTTAATGTATTTTTTACAACAATATTCACTTGGTTGTTTTAAATGGTTTCTATGATGGAAATTTGTGGCTTTTCCTCTGATTCATATTTTCTTTGGTTTCTTCACTTGGTTAAACAAGATGAGCTTAGGTCTAAGTAGTTAGAGTGGCCATATGGAGTGGCTCTCTAAGGGTATGGGGCCCACAAGTGGCTACCAAGGGAACTAGTAGCAGAGTTAGAGTAAACAAGTGATAACTAAATAAAAAAAATGGGGTAAAAAACTAATAAGATAATGATTCCTTGTGTATGGCCTTGAGTGCTTGTAAAGGCTAAGTATGCACTCGAGAAGGCCCATCTATCTATGGGGCATTGAGTTATCCATTTGCAGGGCATGGATTCATGTATTATTGAGTCTCCTCATCCCTAAGAGAGGTGTACTTGATTTCATGTGGTGCCATCCCTTCAATCATGCATGATGACACTTCATCTAATCTGCACTCTACTACCTAGCACCTTGATAGTCATGAGTAGTACCCGACATGATATTGGATGAGCATCTCTTGTTGTGACATTGGCTGTGTGCATTGTATTCCATGTTTGCTCCATGACTAATGTGAGTGTTGGCCTCACTTTTCCCTGGTCTTATTACTTCTATTTGGGCCTGGTGAATATCTCCAAGCATAGTGGGGTGGTCTCTTTTGAGTCCACATGGTAGGGAGGCATTGCCACTGCCATTGGGGACCAATGTGCAAGTTATTGGAGCACCAGTTGGAGACATCCCCTCTTATGTATTTATCTTATTAGATGATGTATCTTATTCATGGCAATGCTATTATACTCATACTTATTCCTTTATACACATTATACTCTCTTGAGAGAGAAAAAGTAATCATATAATTTAATGAGAAGAAATCTGATGTTTTATGTTTGGATTATGGGTTTTGGTGTTGGTGTTGGACTTGTGTATACTATGGTGAATCTTTTATGACTTTTCTTTCCTAAGTATCATGCAAAAATCAGAGCTATGGTTGTATATCCTTACTTCTTGATTCTGATAAGGTTTCTGATGTAATGCAACTTGTTGTTATTGATCTATGCTACTGCTGCTAAGGTTTTCAATGCAATGCAACTTGTTGTTATTGATCTGTGTTGCTGCTGTGAAAGCTCTGGAGCACCCCAACAAAGAGTTTCAGCACATCGAAGCTTTCTATATGTTTTTTTGTGATGTTACAACAAAAAAATTATAGTGCATTGACATAGAAATGTCTGGGCACTAGTGAAAAAATTTCTAAAGCACAGGCGCAAAAATTTCTTGGCACTAGTAAAAATTTCTGGAGCACTAGTGTAGAAATTTTTTGGAGCACCGGTGTAGAAATATTTGGCCACTAGCGCAAAAATTTTTGGGCATTAGCACAAATTTTTTTGGAGCACTAGCATAGGAAATTTCTAGAGCACCGACACAAAAAGTTCTAGAGTACAAAGTTCCAAAGCAAAATTTATGGAGCTCTCCTATTTGCTCCTATTTGGATTTTCTCTAGAGGGTAAATCGGTCCTCCCCTCTTTGTTGTGAAATTATCATATAGGAAACTACTTTATGTGTAAGTTATTCTTCATGTTTTAAAAAAAAATTATCTTTTCCTCTTTTGGCTCGTAACCTTCGAGGTTGCATAGCGGGATGTTACATCTAGTATCAGAGCCCATGTTCACACATTGGGAGCTCTAGTGTACTTGATCCTTCTATGTTATGTTGTGTTTGGTGTATCTAGTGTGAGCTTGTTATATTGTTTTATAGTCTTGTTGTTATGCTTTCATGTTGTAGTTTGGTGAATAGGTCATCCTTGTGATCTATTTTAATGTCTCTTTAGGATGCCTCCTAGGGGTACAACTAGAGGTAGAGTTAGAGGTAGAGCCTTTTTTCTTCGTCATAGAAACCAACTTAATGTTGATTAGGGTAATCAGGGTGAACAACAGGGGGAACAATGTGTTGAGAACCGAGCTGAAGGGCTTGGGGGTTGTCAAGCTTTAGCTCTTTTACAACAAATTATGGATCGATTCAGACCTCATCAGGAGGTATCTCATGAGGTGGAGTCACACCCTTCTTGTCAAGATGGTTAGGATGCTAGAGTTGAGCAGGAGCATTCCTGTAGTATGGGTCATTTTTGAGATGATGTTGTGAGGGATAGGGTGGATGGAGATATTATTGTTGTAGGTCACATGAGGGATCTCCTTAGAGCCCATCCCCCTACTTTTGATGGTTCTAGTATAGGTACCGAGGTAGAGAATTGGTTTATCAATCTTGATTGGTGCTTTGCTATGCATCCTTATAGTAGCAATACTAGAGCTTGATGTACCATTATACATCTCAGGGGATTTGCGTCTACATGGTGGAGAGTAGAGGAGAAAAAGCTTCACCTAGACATTGCTTCTATTTCTTGGGGACTATTCTTAGAGAGGTTCCATGCATAATTTCTTTCTGACTATTTTTAGTAGAGACACGCTAGTTAGTTCAATGAGCTTTGTTAGTTGACTATGATGGTAGATCAGTATGTGCACCACTTCTTTAAGCTTAATTAGTATGCTAGCATTTTTTATGACGAGTTGATGTTAGTGTAGCATTTCATCAAGGGCTTGAATACCCGTATTAGTGGTGGTGTTCATGTGTTTGAGCTGAAGACCTTAGATATTGTCATGGAGAAGGCAAGGTTGATAGAGGAGAATCTGGTTAGAGGATTTGGTGGTTAGGCATGTGTTCAAATTGGTAGTGCCCCTCATTCAGCATTAGTTGCTCAAGGTACAAAGTCTCAAGGAGCTGGACCATCTAAACCTTAGTCTAAACCTTCTAGATCCAGTCAATGACATAGGCTTAGGTCTTCTTAGTCTTAGTAGAGTGGGAACACTCCTTGTACTCCATTATCTAGGGGTCATCCACGTCATCATTCTTAGAGTAGGCAGTAGAGTGGTCCAATATAGAGTTGTCAGAGTGCACAATAGAGTTCTAGGGATGAAGGAACCCAACAATTGTGTGCACCATTTTTGGGCCAACGTTTTGACAAAGGTGGCTATTTTTCTTATGGGAAGCATGGTCGTATAGCTATTCAATGTCCTCTAAGATCAATGGTTGGATGTAGTCAAAGACATGATACTTTAGAGCCTATAGTAGTTGATGCTAACAGATCTCATAGAGTTTTTGCAGTGATGGATAATCATCAAGTTGAGCATCAAGGCATCATGGTCGAGTATTCAGGTGTGCTATGTCAGATTACCACATCTACTTTTTTTTATTTAGGAGCTTTAGATTCTTTTATTTCTCCTTCTCTCATAGAGTGTTGTGGACTTGTGGTGGCAAGGAAAGATGTTGGTTGGCAGGTTGAGTTAGCTACTAGAGACAAGGTGGTTGTAGACTCCCTTGTTTGTGGTTATGTGTTGGATTTTGGAACCTTCACTACCACAGTGGATCTCAGTGTGTTATCTTTGGGATCCTATGGAATTTTTTTAGAAATGGATTGGTTGGAGACACACCAAGCTAGTATAGATTGCAGGAATAAGTTAGATCAATGTGTAGATTATTTTGGAGAGTGTGTTGAGTTAGCTAAAACATCCCATGCGAAGAGGTTGTTAGATGTTCAATATTTTGGTTAGTGATCTTGTTGAGGGTGAGATTCAGGAGGTATCTATTCATGACCATCCTCTTCTTCAAGATTTTTTGGATTTCTTTCTGAGTGCTATCCCAGGTATGTCGCCTAAGTCTGACATAGACTTCTGTATTGATCTCATCCCTAGAGAGGAGCCTATCTCTCAAGCACCGTATCGTATGACTACTCAAGAGTTGAGTGAGTTGCGGTTGTAGTTATAGGAGTTAATAGAAAAGGGTTTCATTCATCCTAGTGTATCCCCTTGGGGAGCACCTCTCATCTTCATGAAGAAGGATGGATCTCTTCACTTGTCCATTGATTATTGCCAGTTGAAGAAAGTGACGGTGAAAAATCGTTACTCATTGCCTCATATAGATGATTTGTTTGATTAGATGAGGGTATCCAAGGTGTTCTCCAAGATAGATATGAAGTCAGGATACCATCAATTTTGCATTCACGAGGCAGACATTGATCATATGAAATTTCGTACATGCTATGGGCATTATGAGTTCACGGTTGTCCCTTTCAGGTTGACCAATGCTGCATCAATTTTCATGAGATTGATGAATGGGGTGTTCCATACCTATCTTGACTAATTTTTTCTCATGTTCCTTGATGATATTTTGATTTATTTGAGGACTATGGAGGAGCATGAAGGCCATTTGTGACAAGCATTGTAGTGCTTGCGAGATAATCAATTGTTCAACAATTTGAACAAGTGTGAGTTCTTCCAAATTGAGGTGATATATTTGGGCCATATCATCTCAAGAGAGGGTATCTCAGTGGATCATTCTAAGATTTAGGCCATTGTGGATTGGCTAGCAATAACTAATGTGGATGAGGTTCACAGTTTCATGAGATTGGCAGGTTACTACCGCTGATTTGTGAGAGATTTCTCTTGAGTAGCCCATCCCATTGCCTCTCTTCAGCATAAAGGGAAGAAGTTTGTGTGGTCAGATTAGTGTGAGTTATCTTTTCAAGCTCTTAATGAGCAGTTGACTAGTGCACCTATCCTAGTAGTCTCAGATCCTACAAGAGATTTTGTAGTGTGCACCAATGCTTTGTTGGAGGGCGTGGGAGCAGTTCTTATGCAGGAGGGATGAGTGATTGCATATGAGTCCTGTAAAATCAAGGATCATGAGTTGAACTAACCCACCCACAATTTGAAGTTAGTGGTTGTTGTCCATGCACTTGTGTGTTGGAGAAATTTTCTCTTGGGACATCAATTTGAGTTGCATAGTGATCATCATAGTTTGTAGTATATCTTCACTTAGCCGAATCTGAATGCTTGGTAGCATCATTGGATGGAGTTCCTCTATGAGTATGAATTTGAGGTTCACTATATCGAGGGAAAGGAAAATGTTGTTGCAAATGCCTTGAGTAGGAGGAGACATGTGATCTCATTTTTGTCCCTTGGAGTGGATTTACAGAGCCTTATTTTGGAGTCACTTCCTAGTGATACATGGTATCAAGAGGTGAAAGCAAAAATTGAGTTTGGGAGTGCCCTTGAGGGTAGGTTTGTAAGTTTCTCTCTTGACCCTAATGGAATTTTGTGGCATCTTGGTCACATTTATGTTCTAGATTCTAGTGATCTTTGTTCCTTGGTTTTGTCAAATTTCCATCATGCACCCTATTCAGTTCATCTGGGTGTCATGAAGATGCATGTCGATCTTCGACAGTTGTATCATTGGGCAGGGTTGTGGCATGATATTATCGATTTTGTGGCTCAGTGTCTTGAGTTCCATCAAGTGAAGGAAAAACATCTGCACCCAGTAGGACTATTGTACCCTCATTCCCTCCTTGGATGGAAGTGGGATACAATATCTCTTAATTTTATAGTGGGGATAACTATGTCTTCATGTCTTCATGATGCTATTATGGTTACAATGCACAAGTTTTCCAAGGTGGCAAACTTCTCACCCATGAGGTCTTTGTACACTGCAGTGTTCATAGCTCGAGTGTTTATGGAGGATATTGTGCATTTGCATCGTATTCCTTGAAAGATCATTTTTTATTGTGATCTAATGTTCACTTCAATTTTGTGGACTTCTCTTTAGCATGCTTTGAGAGCTTAGCTTAATTTCAACTCTACATACCTTCTCAAGACTGACAGATAGATGGAGCAGGTTAATCAGGTTTTAGAGGATATGCTTTAGATGTACGTTATGGATCAGTAGTCTCATTGGGAGGACTACTTGTACCTGGTTGAGTTTTCTTATAATATTGGGTACCACAATTCTCTTGGTATGTCTGCCTTCTAGGCCTTGTATGGTAGTCCATGTCAGACACCATTGAGTTGGGATCTCTTAGAGGACCAAGCTCTTTTGGGTCTAGAGATGCTTCAGGATATGGAGCAATAGGTAGTGTGGATTAGAGAGTAGTTGGCTACAACTCAACATGGACAAAGGAAGTATGCTGATGCCTTTAGGTTTGACCACCACTTCTTAGTGGGTGACCATGTGTTTGTGAGAGTTAGTCTATGGAAGAGCCCCATCCATTATGGGAAATTATTGAAGTTGGCACCTAGTTTTATTGGACCTTTTGATATCCTTGAGAGGATTGGCCCAGTTTCCTATCACCTTGTGTTTCCATCGAGTGTATCTCACATCCATGATGTTTTCCATGTTTACATTCTTAGATAGTTTATTCCTGGTGTGACCAATGTTGTTGATTGGACTACTTTGCAGGTTGAGATAGACATACAACTTTCCTTGGAGCCCATACAAATCCTTTAATGTTGGAGGTTGAACCTCAAGGAATGGGACATAGAGCAGGTAAGGGTCCACTGGGATCCTGATGGTGAGTCCTCAACATCTTGGAAAGATATGACTAGGATGAGAGACCTTTATCCATATATTTTTTTAGGCTTCCAAGAGTAAGCCTTGTCCTGGGGGGAGGATATAACAACCCCCATGTTTGTATTTTGTTTTTGCCCTTCCTTGATGGATTCCGAAAACTATATATTTTTTATTTTTACTATTCATCCCTTCATTATTTTGTATTGACACTAAGAGGTGTAATTCCATGACTGCTATGCTAGATTACATGTTTATATTCTTATATGTTTATATGATGTTATGTTGTTTCCATGATTATTGTTTATGCTGGATTTCATGTTTACATGGTTAGTTATTATGATGATTTACATGCTTATATTTTTTTATATCATTGTCTTTGCTTATGTATGATTATGGACAGGAAAAGGATGATGTCGTAACACTCGTAACTGAGAGGCTTACGATATCATGACCCTTTTTCTTGATGATTGATGTCGCTTCAGATCTATGATATATGATATATGCACATGTAATTTGACATGTGATTGGAGTGATGTAGGTACTGAGTATCGACTCCGCCTAGATTCATAGACCTAAGCGTACTCTCATTCCTCGATGGTGGTTATTGGAGGTAGTCACAGACCAAATGTCTCCTACCCTAGCCAATTATACCATGTTAGTGCAGTGTTTCCACGTTCTTGTCTTACCATTTGGTTACCTAATGGTAATGTCTAGAGCACCTTTATGTCATAAGTGGTGTACTAGTATCTCTCATTGAGGTATTTTGTCTTTGTTTTCATTAATCTTTTATGTGGTTATATATTTAATTGGTTGCTAGTGTTTTGTTGTGGTTTCATTGGCATCTTCACTCAATTTTAAATATAGTACTTTACAGTGTTTAATTGATTTGGGGATTTGAATTGTTATTTTCACAAGGTTCTAAATATTTTGTTTAAATGATTTATTAATCCTTTTTGGGGGATCTTTGTTTATTTTAATGTTGTATATTTAGTGACCTTAATTAATTTTTTGGGGAGCTTTAATAGCTTGTTTAATCAAATTCCTTATTTGATATTTTTATTGTTTGGAGAAAATATAAAAGGGAAGGAAGATTTGATTGAGGGGGTTATGTTTTTGGAGGAGAAGAAATTTGATGTTTGGATGGAGGAGGAACCCCACGATTTGGGCGACTGAGTTGGGGAGATTTGTGGGAGTTTTTCTGAGAAGAAATTTGTGGGTGTTGGATTGTTGAATTCAGCACGCCAGTTCTTCCATGTTGTCCTATTTCAGAATTTGGCCATGCCTTCCACACTAAACATTCTTTCATTTCTATTTTGGGGCAGAATTGAGGTATTTTTTCTTGTTATTCTTGAATTTGTGTATGATTGGTGATTTTCGCATTCACTTATGTTACATTTATTCCTTGAATCTCTTTCCAGTTCTGGGTTACTTTTATTTTGTGAACAATTGGAGGAACTCAGGCTCTATTTTATTTTTGTGAATAATTGGGGTTTGGATAATGGTTGTTTTGGATTTTATTTTCTGCTTTGTAGTATATCTCTATGAAATATTTTTGTGCATTTCTAGCATATTTGAAATGGGTCAATGGAAAAATCTGATTTATAGGCTCTTTCGTTTTCTTTCTCTTTTGCCCAATTTGTTAAAACATGCTTTTCTTTTCTACTCATTAGCAACTTGTTAAAAACATAAAATAAAGGCAGATTCCATGTAGAAATTACCATATCTCAATTGGGTCTTTGTCAGCTTTGAATTTTGGGCACTTTCATTTTTATATGTTTTTTCTTGCCTAGCTTGTCAATGACGTTTTTTCATAACATCACCTCATTTTTGTTTCTAAACTCAAAAATAAAAGGTGGATTCCAACTAGAAATGTCAAAATATGAACTGGATTAAGCTTAGAATTTTAGTCTTGGCACTTTGAAGTTTTATGTAATTTTTATGCCTCTATTTCATTACAGATTTTAGTTGTTCAATGGTTTTTTTCCAACAATATTGGCTTGGCTATTTTAAATGGTTTCTATGATGGAAATTTTTGGATTTTCCTCTTTCATATTTTCTTTGGTTTCCTCGTTTGGTTAAATGAGATGAACTTAGGTCTAGGTAGTTAGAGTGGTCATATGGAGTGGCTCTTTACAAATTCGGGGCCCACAAGTGGTTGCCAAGGGAACTAGTAGCAGAGTTAGAGAAAACAAGTGAGAACTAAATAAAAATGAGGTAAAAAACTAATAAGATAATGAGTCTTCATGCATGGCCTTGAGCACTTGTAAAGGCTAAGGATGCACTCAAAAATGCCCATCCATCTGCGGGGCGTTGAGTTATCCATCTGTGAGGCATGGATTTAGGCATGATTGAGTCTCCTCATCCTTAAGAGAGGTATACTTGTGAGTAGTACCCAACATGATATTGGATGAGTATCTCTTGTTGTGACATTGTATTCCATGTTTTCTTCGTGATTGATGCGAGTGTTGACCTTACTTGTCCCTTGTCTTGTTATTTTTTTTTGGACCTTGTGACTATCTTCGAGCATGGTGGGGTAGTCTCTTTTGAGTCTACATAGTAGGGAGGCATTTCCATTGCCATTGGAGATTGGTGTACAAGTTATTGGAGCACTAGTTGGAGACATCCCCTTTTATGTATTTATCTTATCAAATGATGTATCTTCTTCATGTTAATGCTATTGTACTCATACTTATTCCTTTATGCACATTGAACTCTCTCTCTTGAGAGAGAAAGTAATCATATAATTTAATCAAAATAAATGTGATGTTTTATGTTTGGCTTACGGGTTCCCATGTTGGTATTGGACTCACGTGTATAATGGTGAATTTTTTATAGCCTTTCTTTCCTAAGTATCATGAAAAAATCAGAGTTATGGCAATATATCCTTCCTTCTTCTTGTTGCTAAGGTTTCTGAGGCAATGCAACTTGTTGTTATTGATCTGTGTTGTTGTTGCTAAGGTTTATGGTGCAATGCAACTTGCTGTTATTGATTTGTGTTACTATTGAAAAAGTTTTAGAGCATCGGAGCAAAGATTTCGGGTGCATTAGAGCTTTCTGTACATTGTTCTGTGATGTTACAGCAGAAATTTTTGGAGCGCCAACACAAAAATCTATGTGCACTTGTGCAGAAATTTTCAGAGCACCGACACAAAATTTTTTGGGTACTAGTCCAAAAATTTCCAAAGCATCGACGCAAAAAATATTTGTAGCACCAACGCAGAAATCTCTGGCCACTAACACATAAATTTTTGAAGCATTGAAGCAAAAAATTTTGGGAACTAGCACAAAATTTTTTGGAGCATCGGTGTAGAAAATTTGTGGAGCATCGACACAAAAAGTTCTAGAGTAGGAAGTTCCAAAGCAAAATTTCTGGAGCTCTCCTATTTGCTCCTGTTTAGATTTTCTCTAGAGGGTAAAACAGTCCTCCCCTCTTGGTTGTGCTCTCAACCATTCTTGGCCTTGTATGTTGTCAAATTATCATATAGGAAACTACTTTAAATGTGTAAGTTATTCTTCTTGTTTTAAAAAAAAATTATCTTGTCCTCTTTTGGCTCATAACCTTCAGGGTTGTGTAGTGGGATGTTACACTTTCAAAGATCAATGTTGCTACAACAATGAAGAGAGTGAGAAAAAAAATACCAACTTGTATGTTCAATGGAGGTATAACTTGAGAATGTTGTGAGAAGAGTGTAGAAGACCAAAGTGAAGCAATAGATATAATGAGAGAGCTCAAGAGAGAATAAAAGAATGGAAAAGATAGTCATTTGACGGTGAAAATAGAGGCAAAAGAGCCATTCAAATTCAATCTAAAGGGAAAGAGACGTTACACTTTGTGTTCAATGGAGAAGTGTAACACCTCTGTAGATTCTAGAGGTGAGAATCCCATCAAAATCATAATGTACCATGCAGACGTTCGTGTGCTGCCCTAGCGTCCTAGAAAAAATATCCCCCATCAACACGAAAGTAGGATGTCAAGTGGATGGAAAATGGATGAAGAGCATGGAATTTCATTATTAGAATTAATTCTCTAAGGTAGGAGGTATGTAAATGTGGAATTTGTAAGGATTGCAAATTCACACCATTGCAATGCAAGACCACACCTACGTTGTTTCTTGTTGCCTTTGTGTTTTCCTATGGATGATGAGACTATTGCATTATGCTTTGAGTTTTGTGGATGATTATTTAATTATTATGCATAGATGAAGTTATAATAGTTTTTGATTTAGGATATATTTTTCCTCTTTATTATGTGATAGTGTTGGTGTACTAATGTTCGTGATGAAAAATGATTGGGTTTTCTAATGTCTTACTTGTGCAAAATTCTAAGGATATATTATATGATGAGAATTAAGGAGATTAATTGTGATGGATATTTGTTGTCATTATGATAAGAATATTTTAGATAAAAGATGTCTTATATATAATTTGAAATATGAGTTTGATGCTTTGGCTATTGATGTAGTTAATTATATGAAATACTAACACTTTTTGCTAAGTGAATATGTATTATGGTCAATTGTTACAATGGAATTACATGGCTCATTTCCTTTGTTGATTTCCTCATAAGTACCAATATCAATTCACATGAGTTAAAGAGGTCTAGTGTGGAATGTGTGCTCTTGTTATTTGTATAAATTTGTGTGGTATTGCAATGTTGTTATGTAAATGTTTTGATTTGGAGTTATTTATTTACACTTTATTTTATGACGTCTATGTTTTTATTTGTAATTTTAGAAGAGATTTTATGTGTTCAAAATGTACTTAGAGGTTATAAATGGGGATGAGGGAGTAGTTAGAACCTATAAATATTATATTTTTTTATTTTTAAGACTCCTTAACCCACCCATTTTTAAAAGTGACGAAAATGAGGTGGTTAAGGTGGTTGTGAGGAAGTTTTTCATCTTCCTTTTTGTTTCCCTTCCTTGCGTGAGAAAGGGTGCTTTTATCATTTTTGGAAATTTGGTTATTGGTGTTATGGAGATTCTTGGTGACTTTGGGGAAGGAATTTGGGAAGGGCTTCAAAGAAGGAAAGGAGAAGGGAGGCTTGTGTTATCTTCTTCAACCTTTTAGCCTTTGAAATCAAATATTGAGGTATGGTTTGAATACTCCCTCTTCTATTTTCTTGCATTTTTATGTGTGTAAATGATTGTAGAAGCTTGCAATATTTGTGTGGACTTGTAGTTGAGTAGATTCTATGAAATTTCTATATATTTATGTAGAGATGAATTGCAAGGTTTTATGATCCTAACAATTTATGAGTTTGACCCTATTTGAGGGGTTTTTGGTCCTTTATTATGACTTAGGGTTTGGGGTGGAAGGAAATTTAGAATTTTGAAAATGTGTTAATGGAGGTTCTTGTATAGTAAAGTTTTATTTAAAGGATTTGTTTAAAAGTGTAAAACTATGTATTCTTAAGAAAGTAAAAGACAAGCAACTCTTATTTTTCAATTTAAGTTAATGATATGATAGTATAACTTTTTTGTACATCCTTTGTAATTTAACTACATGTAGATGAAAATAAAACATTAAAGAATATGTACATAAAATTAAAGCTAGTCGTGAAACTCTCCTTGTACAAGTTAATGCTCTCATTTAATCCAATATGATAACCAATGAAACTATATCTTTCTAAAAATATATATATAAATGAAGGATTTATAATTAAAATTAAGAAGAAAATACAAAATAATATAGTTGAAAATAAAATAAACTACATGTGTTTATTTGAAAACAATGTATTCTTTTTGGTGTATAAATAAATACTATATATATATATAAATTAATTTTAATTTTATTAATAACCATACATACATAATCAAAT
Organism: Sequoia sempervirens; assembly: GCA_007258455.2. NCBI lineage: Eukaryota > Viridiplantae > Streptophyta > Pinopsida > Cupressales > Cupressaceae > Sequoia > Sequoia sempervirens. Next base: position 716,880,138 of record VDFB02058242.1, on the reverse strand, counting down.
ATATTATAAATTATATAATGTATATATATTATTAGTTATAAATAATATAAATTAAAAAACATTAATACAAATATATAAAAATAAATATATGTTAAAGATTTATTTGAAATATATATATATATATATATATATATATATATATATATATATATATATATATAGTGGTCAACCCATGGTTGGATGTGCAGCCACCCATGGAAATCTAGGGAAGTCACCCCCTCACTACAATGCCTTGCAACATTTATGCAAAAAAATAAAAGCAATCATTTCAAAAAATAATAATATAACCAACAAACATTTAAATAATTGATGCAAATAATTAATTTCCTACAAATATAGTAAGTTAAAAATAAATAAATAAAACTTGTTCAAATTGTTATCAAAATTAAAACATGCTTTGTAAATAATACTCATCTATCAAATATGAAACTTATTTCTTTCAACCCATTTGGAAACTATTGAGAACAAAAGAACTATTATTAAAATAAATGCATTGCACAATAAAAAGGGGAGGGGGGCCATTGTGAATTGATAGTCACACCCACAATTCAAATATATTAATACTGCTAGTTACATTTAATATTTCCTCGAGATTCATTTGTAAAGAATAGATGAGGGAAAAAAAGGATTTGAACAATAAATATTAACTTAAAATCTATATACAAATGATAGAAATTTGGATAAATTACGCATAAAGGACTTATCTTCTTTTTTCAATCTTAGGAAACTCAAAAATAAGCTGCCATCAAATCTAAAATTAAACACTTCAACCTCAAATCTTTACAGAAGTCATCATTCTTGCAATATAAAACTAAATGCAATACTTGTAACTACAAATAACAGTCAACAATTCATGCCATATGGAATAATCAAAATCAACAGGAAATATTAAAAATAAAGCTCTTCAGTTAATAATTTTTTTCTTAAGTAAAAGGCATTTAAGTTGACTATTTATATTATATAATAGTAAAGGTTACAATATTACTTAGTAGTATCTAGATATGTTGTAGATACAAAATATCAACTATTATATTTTGAATCTAGCAAACAGTTTTCCAATAGTTGACAGACCTTTCCTATTGTAGGACATAATTCTTTCCAAATATGATATAGTAACAAAATGTCAACACTACAAAGTATCAAAATCAGTTGACTTTGCTAAGACCATTTAGTATTTGAAAATTCACTTGATTCCTTTTGTAGTGAGAAGCTATCTTCTTTTACTTCTTTGTTCATAATCTGATTTGTTGGAGGGGTTGTTTTAGAATTTGTAGTTATGTTCATGTATGGGAGGATTGGTTGTCGACTGTGCATGACTAGTTGAACATTTGGAGGCCCTAGTGTTGCATGTGACTCTTCGTATTCCACCTCTCCTTGATGTGGCGGTATTGGATGACTCACCAAAGCTGCTTTGTGACAATGATGTATAAGAAGGAATGAAATTGCATGGTATTTGGTTTTGAAACTCCTTACCATATCATTACCCAATTCAAAATGATACTTGTTTAGCCCCTTGTATAGGTCATTTGAGGAGTTAAATTCAAGTGCCAATCTCATACCAGTATAGATGTTTCTAAAGCTCACTTTATGATGCAAGTAGTGTCTAGGAAAGACACCACCAATGTACACTTCTCCATGCCAAAATTCATACTTCTGAATACTTGTGAGTACAACAGTTTCTTACAAGAAGACTTCTTTAATAACTGCATTAGCTATCTTTTGCATGTCATGATAGCTCAGGTTCAAATCCATGATATTTGAATCAAATGTGGATACCAAGTTGGAAGGAAATATGATTCTATGTGTTGATGCCTGCAATATGCCATCCCCATTTATATCCTTCACACATTTGAAAATAGGGATACAATATGTTTTAAAAACATATGAAAATTGTTCTCTGTCTAGACCTTTAGAGAAAGGAAATTCCCATTATTGCACTTGAAAATGTGCCCTATAATTTCTTGGAATAAATTCCATTGGAGAAGCTTACTTGACACACATACAAACCTAGAAAACACCACTAAACATAGTCTAGAACTTAGATATAGTAAGAAGGAAAACCCTTAGACATCTGTGCTAGTGTGGAATGCATTCACAATTGACCCATAATGTAGAATTCTCATCAAACACACAAATGGATATATGGGATTTGAAAAATAGAGACTAACAACGTGAAATGTTGATATGGCATGCACTAATAGAATACCCATATTGCAAAATCTAACACAAACAATAGATATATAGTTCATGAAAACAACCTTGAAACGCTTATATTAGTTATGATTTGAAATGAGATTTGGAGATGACTTAGGAAAGCCCTGAATACCAATTTGAAGTGAAGAAAAAAGGAGATTTGCACTTTACCCAGTTATTTGCACCTCCAACTTCAGCCATTATGTTGCTTATGCTATGCTTAATCCCGAGAATGAAAGAGTGTGCCAACTTACAAGCCTATTAATGAAGAGATATTCGTGAAAATTTAAATGACTCCTTTAGACTGTACCAAAATATTTCTTCACCTTTCCTGAAAGCCATTTTGTTGCTATAGAACTTGCAAGCTGAAAGTAGGTTATAAGTTTGGCACAACTTCATTCTTGGAGAAGATTTGACATCAAAAATTCATTATGCCACATAGGTAATCTTTGTACAACCCACATAAGATCAAGCAAGATTGATTTGAATACCATCAATTTACATCAAAATACTAAGGTATACCTTTCTTATTTAGTGTTATGCCCACTTGGCATCCACATCACATTTTCTATGGCTTTTCTCTTTATCAGACTTAATCATTTAACTATTTTATGATGTATCAAAACAAGGTCAAACCAATGATGGCTATTCCTACAAAACAATAAACACATTAATAGAAAAGGATACACCTTACGTCATATCTCAAATAGAGCAGAACTTCTGATTGATGAGGACACACATTGGCTTCATTCATGTTAATTTAAACACAACTAGTAGATGGTACTGATGTACATTCCCACACATATTTGCTTGTGTGGTTGGATGGATATGTTACACAATTTACATGTGCAAAAAAAAAAATCTTAGTACCCATGTGTGAAGGGATAATATATTATATGCTAAGTACTCTTAGTACCTCCACACTAGAACAAAATGTATGCTTCCAAACTTTTCAACGTAACAATTACCTAAAGTTTCTGAGTCATCCCATTATGTTGATGCAATCACCCACATTGAATATAAATTGTACTGATGAAAAAATCACATTGCAAAACCTTGACATGACCCCTTTTACTAAAAAATTATTAATGAAACTTTAAGTTTGTAAGATAATTCAAAATGTAACATTCTTGTTATAAGAAAAGTTCTTATCATTAACTCAATTTATCTTTGTTATAAACCAGCACTTTCCCTTTCAATAGCTTCATTTAATTCTTGTGTAGTATTTTGCATATTATTTCCATATATCTACACATTCCGATTTTGTTCACACCCAATATTTGAAAACTTATTCACAACCTTTTCATTATATTTTAGCACCAAGTCTTCACACTTTAGGCCTTGGTTGGACATTTTCTTGTCAAACCACCTTTTAACCACTTGTTGGCAATTAGTCATGGCAGTCAAAGACTTTTTCGTTTTCTCTTGAACTTCTAGCAACTCGGCTAACCACACCTCCATTGCACAATTCTACTCCACTTCAAGGGATTTTAGCAATTGCAGCACTAGAATCTCTATAGAGATAGGCAATAAAACCTCTTTTTCATAAACTAGCTCATATGATGAAGTCTTGAGGACTTGCTTTGGAATTATGAAGTCCGCCCAAAGTGTTGTTCAGAGATTTTTGTGCCACTCTCTTTGATATTCTGATCCAATTCTTTTGAGTCAAACCAGATTCCTATTTGTTGATTTGACTAGGTTGTTCCCCTATGGTAGTAATTTGATAATGTTTTAAGGAATATTCCATGTGTAAGTGAAAATTGACTTACCTTGGAGCCTAGGAAATCTTTAGCATTGTCGGAAATGATAGTTTTGGGTGGGTCAAACCTTGTCACCAGTTCCTCTAGAAAATCCACAATCTTTTCCTTTGTAACATTCTTGAGTGGCATGGCCTCGGCCAATTTGTGAAGTAATTTGTGGCCATTAAGATCCATGTATGTCCTACACTGGAAGCTTGGTTAATCATCCTGATGAATTCTAAACCTCATTGAGCGAATGGCTCATCAACTACTATCAGATTGAGGGGCATTGCAAAATTGTTTTAGTTCTTCGCAAGTCTTCACTAGGGAGTGGGAATCATGGAATAGCATTGGCCAAAAGACCCCATACACATGCTCTTGTTGGTTGTAGTCTTTGTGAAAAAGTTTCTGCTTGTGGGACTATTGTGATAAGTGTCAAGGATTCTCTTTGCTTGTTCAATGTTAACACATCACAATAGAATGCCATTGAATTTCTTTTGAATAGGATTCCTTCAATGAGTGCGAATTCAATGTTTTTTAGCTGGTAGAATCTCCTCTTCTGAGAAGGAAGGCCTATTAGGTAATTTATTGTATGCATAAACCTTACTTTGTTTGCTAGCCAACAACCTTTGGATTTTGGCTTGTTTGTTAGGACTAGCTTTGGTTGTTCCTCTTCGGAGGCCATTTCTTCCTCATGCACAAGATACTCACATAGTCCTCTTCCCTAAACAGTCTTGGTAGGATTGACCTCAATGTCATACTCGAGGATCGTAGTGATCCAATTGGCTCTTTTCTCGGTGATTTCTACTTCCATGATGTATTCATACACACTAGAATGTGCAATATAGATAATCACATTATTGCAGGAGATTAGGTGTCTAAAATTCTTGAGCCCCTTAACTATGGAAAATTCCTGTCTCTCTACAAAGTTGTAGTTTGTTTCATATTCCTTCAGGGTTCAGGAGTGAAATGCTATCAGATTCTCTCCTTTTCCCTAATTATCTTTTTGAGTCAAGACAGTAGCAATGATTGATTTTCTACTGAATACATACATTATAAAGTCCTATGATAGGTATGGGTTAACCAAAATAGGAGCGAAAGAGATAGCATATTTGACCTTCTCAAAGGATTCTTTGGCTTCTTTTGTCCATTTGAATATTTGATCCCTTTTTAGCATCAGGGTAATTGACCTGATTATTCCTGCAAAATCATAAATAAATTTTCTAACAAAATTTACCTTCCCAAAGAAGGATTGAATACCCTTCTTGTTGACCAGAAGAGGAAGCTCTTTGATTTCTTTCACTCACTCTGGATCAATTGAAATTCCTTCTTTGGATACTACGTGCCCTAGTAGTTTTCCTTACAATACTCCGAATACACATTTTTTTTGGGTTCAAGGATATCTAGAACTCTTGGCATTTCTTGAACACCATATCAAGGTGATCAAAATGATCATCCCTAGATTTGGAGAATAATGTCAGATCATCCAAATATATTAAGATAATCTTATTGATTAATTCACTGAAAGTAATATCCATTTCCTGTTGTAAGATAACTCTTGCATTGGAGAGAAAAAATGGCATTTTGGTGTATGCAAACATTCCCCACTTGGTAGTGAACGTTGTCTTATGTTGATCCTCCTCTTTGACCTAGATCTAATTGTAACTAGAGAAACCATCCAATAGGGAGAAAATCTTTGATCCTTCCATCGTTTGCAAGATTGACTCCATTGAGGGTAGTGGGTAATGATCCATCAAGGATGCTTTGTTTAAGTCTCAAAAGTCCACACATAAGTGAATATCTCCATTTTTTTTGGATAAGAACCAAATTGGATACCCATGTTTTATGCTTTATTGAGAAGAAAATTCATGACTATATAAGCTTTGTTAATTCTTGTGCCATTAGCACTTCAATCTTGGGATTGACTGGTCTTTGTTTTTGGCGGATAGGCTTTGCACCTTCTACTAACTCTACCATGTGTTGAATGACATCGGGATCATATCCCATGAGGTTGTAATATGACTAGACCACCACTCCTTCATATTTACCATAGAAGTTGATAAGCTTTTCTTTATCGTGATGTGGGACGTCCTTCCCGACTTTGAGCTTTCTTCCATCTCTGACCTCTAGGTCTACATAGTTGCTTTTGTCTACTACAAAATTTTGTTTGTCATTTCTTGCATCATCACAATCAAAATGGTTTTTGAGCATGACCAACCCTTTTGGAAGCTTGTTGAAATTTAGCTGGATGATTTTCCCTTAATAGGCTTCAACGATCTTTGGTTAAAGCTAGTCAAAAAAAATTCTTGATTGCTGGATGAACGAAGTGATGTGTTCATCACTGTCAAACACTTGTCAGCTTTGGTCATTATCTGGAATCACCAGTCAAACTATTACTTATACAGAGCTTTTTTTGTAAGTGAGATTGAAGGTAGGATCAAATTGAGATTTGATTGATGCCATGCGATTGGATTCTATATTTTGTTCTCAGGCAACCGTTTGAATGTTGAAGGATTCAAAACCCTCAATCAGGTCCCAAACTTAGTGTCTATAAGATCGCATGCAAACATTTTTGGCCGCAAAAATTCCTCAGACTTTATTGACTACTAGTTTAGAATCTTTGAACACCATCAATTGCTTAATGCCTATCCACTCTGCAAGGCTACTACCTTGTACTAGTCCTTCATATTCAACTTCATTATTTGAGCAAGCAAACTAGAAGCGAAAAGACATCAGTGTCTGTTCATTTTTCGTGGAAATTAAACATATCCCAACTCTTGCACCATTCTTTCATCTTGCTCCATGGAAGTGCAATGTCCATAGCTTGGAGGCTTGACCACCTTCAGATTCTTTGAAAACCTTAGGGAGCACTTGACCTTCATCATAGATGACATAGGTTCCCAACCCGGTATCATGGTAGTTTTCAAAAAGGTCGACATCTATATATTTTCTTAAGAGAGCATCTTCTTGATCATCCTGATCTTTGCTCACTTTTTCACCTTCTAGTAGCTCAGTGCAATACATTTCTTTCCTAGTGATATAGGTATGCACAACTTCAAAATTGATCATGGATTCATCGGCTACATGCTCTAAATGTAAATCTTCAGATTCTATCTTCATTTTTGCACCATGCTTAGTTCTAAGGATCAAATTTGACTAATCCAGGGACAGGTATCCTCCCACTTTTGAAGTAAATTCTCAGGATAGACAGAGGTAGAACATTAGGGGGACATCTATGATCATAGTGTCTTGTGGCATAATAATACTAAGGAAAGAAAATAGAGTGAAGGGGAGTGCTTTAATGACACCTACGATTTTGGCTCTATTTCCATCGAGATACATCACTCCTCTTTTTAAGGGTTCATAGCTGATTCATAAAGCTTCAACTATTTGTTTAGGCATAACTGTGGTGCTAGTGAAATCAATCATGACATTGTGTAATAATTTATCCTCGATAATGAGAGTTAAGAATAAGGGTTGGGGCTTCAAATTATCTTTGACTTCAACAAGGGCTTCCACTATGTTGTTTATAAGAACTTTGGCAGGAGATGGTAGATAAACAATGTTTGCTTTGGGGAATTTCTCCATCGGTGCCACACTTACATCTTCCTAGAGAGCCATTTGTAATAACATCTTCTACTCTAGGATAGCTAGAATATCCCATAGAGAAAGATTAGCAGATGATTTCTTTAATTGTTCCACCACATTGAAAGGTGGTGGATTCAAAATTTTCTACTCCTTTTCTCTTGTTATAATAATTTCCTTCCGTGGCTGATATTGTGATGGAATTGTGGAGGTACTAGGCATCTGGTCAAAGGTACTTTTAGGTTGCAGACTGATTAGTTGTGGGATAACTGGTTCACCCGTGAATCTCCTCTTTGAACGAGTGTTGCAGTCAAATTGTACTTGCAGTGTTTTAGATGCGGATGTATCATTCACAAACATCGCTTATTCTTCTTCCATCCATGAGAAGAGTGTGTGGTCGAGAGCGATGTCTGCTTCTTGCTTTAGTGACATCCCTTGTATTTATGCAGTGAGCATTGTGTTGTCCATTTGCAAAGAAATATATACATAGCTTTTGGGGTCTAACATTGTGGCTTGGCTATGTTGCTCCACCACCTTTTGTTTTTAGTTTCCTCAAGGGAAATTTTAGGGCATATGTGAATCACTGCAAGGGAAGCACCATGAGTTGGTGTCATCTACTAAATTATTTTGTCTTGTAGTCAACTCCCTATTCGATCTTAGATTAGCACTCAGTAGTGGAGTGGGTACATGTACATGGATTGGGGAGGATCTGGTACACTGGTGGAAGGAATCTCCTAAGTAGGAACTGATATTTCAGGGAATATAAGAATGATGGGCCAAGGCGGTAGCTTCCTGATATCTATCAAATTATTCTTTGCTTTAACAATGATGCTATGTGTGCTCGGTAGGGTGGTTCTGCTAAGAGACTAGATCATCATTGAAATGTCAAGGTTGATAGACTTCAAATAGAACATGAAATCTAGATTGGGTGGTGGGTAGATATCAACTTGAATCATTTTCCAGCTTGTATGGAACCAACCATTGAAGTTAGCCATGGCTTCGTGTGGGGCCCGCTTTATAGCCGACAACTGATAATATATTGATGATCGGTCTCCTTCATTTGAAAATATCTGATATAAAGGCTCACAAAGCTTATCCCAAGTTCTGATAGTATTTGCTTGCAATGTGTGGTACCAATCCAATGCCTTGCCTCTGAAAGAGGCAACAAGCAACCTTAACACTACATTTTGGGTTGTAACCCCATGTACTAAGCATACATCAACAACATCTTACAAATGTTCATGTGGTGTTCTTGAGCCATCTTCGGTGAATTTAGGTATAGCTTTTAGGGTAGAAACTGGGATAGCGACCCAAATGGTAGGTGCTATTGGTGCAACAAGAGGACTTATATAGCATCCCATTCCACATAATTTTTGTTAGAAATAGGAAACATGGCTAGCAGAAAGGGAGGAAAAAAATGTTTACTAAGTGGGTTGCAGGTTGCATTGTCCTTAATGGTGGTACTAATAAACTAGAATTTTTTTTTTTTAGTACCTAGTAACAGGCCGATGGCTCATACACCCTTCTAAAAATTTGATTCATTAAGCTTGGTCCCACCAGGTGTGACAAGAAAAAGAAAAAACTGTTGATGCCAAAAGTTGGCAAGGTAACAACCCTTTTTGGGAAACTCAATTTATGGGGGACTTATTGCATTAAATTAAGTGACCTCTATATTTTTAAAGAAGTTGGCTCCTTCTATAACTAGAATTTTGGAATGGGAAACATAAGTAGATATAAAATAAAGAATCTAACTAAGGTGATATTTCAAAATTTAGATAAAAGGCACAATAAACATATCTTTTGGATACGATCTAAGGGCCTGCTTAGAATTTACCATATCCTAGAATAACATAGATTTAAGATTGTAGCATGAATAGTTCATTTAATAACATAAAATAATGATCCCACTCATTTTTTAAAAAAAAGAGTCAAAATACATGATCTGAACCACCAAATTTGCATTCAAATTATAGAAGTACAACAAAAAACCATTCAAAAAAATGGCACAACATAAAGTTTATCAATATAATAAGAAACAGAGAGGCCGAACAATGGCATAGTTTATGATTCCTACAATAATTTAAATAATACAAAGGCCTGGTCTCTCCAACAATCCTGTAATTCTAAAAATTGGTGAAAAGCATGTAATCACCAAACTTGTAACCTAAAATATTGGAACCTCTAGAATTGTGAAAATCAATGAACTAGGGACTTATGAACCAAAGCAAAGAGTTGTATTTATCACAAACCCTCCACCGCTTGGAGAGTAGCAATTGAAAAGACTCAATATCTAAGTAATGATGTCGAGACAATGATCACCCTTAGTCATTGTAACATACAAGATTCGAGACACAACATTTGGCTACCCCCCGTTTAGGTGCATCCCCTAGGAATGATGGTAGTGGTTTGGTAGAGCCTCATGCAAACAAGTGTTTCGCTTTGAGATAAACTAGTTAGAACATGTGGCCGAAGCTGTAGCTTGTAGTTCACCTCATCCTCTATGTTGAAGTAGTGTGTGCTGAAGAGATGCATGGCAATATTTCGCTACCTGTGGTCGATATTTAATTCCTTTGCTGAAAGCTTGCACAAAGAAGACACATAGAAAAATGTTTACTGTAAACATCAATTGTGGGGCCCTCCAAATCCTTATATGAATAGGAGCTATGTGGCATGTGAGTGGGGTCCGATGAGGAAGCAAAAGGAAAGAATCAAAATAGGCCGTGGTGATGGCACATGGGAGCATTTTGAGGGGCTGATAGAAAAGAAAAGAGGAAACACATTTAGAGTGTGGTGAGTAGACACATGGTAGAAGCCACAGTGACAACCAAAAAGGGGCCGATGGAAATTTTTGAAGGCATGGGTCGACACTTAGCCAAAAATCAAACCCGAAGGGAGCATGGTGAATTTTGAATTCATAGTATGTAAGATTGTATGTACAAATGCATATATGCTTGTATGTATGTAAGTATGTATTTATGCATGTATGTATGTATGTATGTATGTAGGTCTTTAGAGGGAGGGAGAATTTTAAGAGAGAGAGATAGTTGACTAGGTAGGATGGGAGGGAGAGAGGGAGGGAGAGACCTAAGAGAGAGAGAGAGGTAGAGAGGTAGTGAGAGAGAGACCTGAGAGAGGGAGAGGGGGTGGAAGGGAGAGACCTAAGAGAGAGGAGTGGGAGAGAAGGGGTTGGAGTGAGAGGGACTTAGCTAAGTAGGGTGGGAGGGATAGAGGGAGAGAGAGAGAAGGGGTGGGAGAGAGAGACTTGAGAGAGAGGGAGAGAGGGGGGAGAGAGAGGTAGACAAAGAGAGAGTTATGTAGGTAGGGTGCCAGAGGGAGAGACTTGAGAGTGGGAGGGGGGTGAGAGTGATAGACTTGAGAGATAGGGAGAAATAGGGAGTGTGATAGAGAGGGAGTGGGAGAGAGAGAGAGACATGAGAGAGTGAGAAGGTGTGGGAAGGAGATACCTAAGGGAGAGGGAGGGAGAGAGGGAATGGGAGAGAGGGGTTTGGAATTAGAGGGACTTATCTAGGTAGGTTGGGAGGCATGGATAGAGAGAGAGGAGTTATCTAGGTAGGGTACTAGAGGGAGAGACCTGAGAGAGAGAGGGGGTGGGAGGGAGAGACTTGAGAGATAGGGAGAGAGAGAGGGAGAGTGCAAGAGAAAGGGAGTGGAAGAGATATGGAGTGATGTAGAGGGGGTGGGGAAGAGAGAGAGAGGGAGGGATGGAGGGAGAGTGACAAAGTGGTAGGGATTGGTTGAGAGGTACACAAAAAGAGGGAGAAAGTAGATAGAGACAATCAATGAGGGTAGGAGAGAGGGAGGGAGAGATAGGTGAGATAGATAGAGAGAGAGAGAGATAGATAGGGGTTGAGGTATTATGATTGAGGGTCTGATGTATAGGGTAGAGGGTTGAGGGTTTAAGAGTTTAAGGGTTGAGGGGTTAAGGATTGAGGGTTTAAGGGTTTAAGAGTTGAGGGATGAGGTTGAGGGTTTAAGTTTTTAGGTTTTATGGATTAGGGTTAGTGTTTAGGGTATAGGGTTGAGTATATAGGTTTTAGGGTATAGGGTTGAGGTATTATGGTTGAGGATCCAATGTATAGCATAGAGGGTTGAGAATTGAGGGTTTAGGGTTTAATGTATAGGGTAGAGGATTGAGGGTTGAGGGTTGAGGGTTTAAGGGTTGAGGTATTAGGGTTTAAGTGTTGAGGGTTGAGGGCTAAGGGATTAGGGTTGAGGGATTAAGGGTTGAGGGTTGAGTGTTTAGCGATTGAGGGTTGATGGATTAAGGGTTGAGGGTTTAGGGTTTAACTAGGGTTGAGGGATTAGGGTTGAGGGATTGAGGGTTGAGGGATTAAGGGTTGAGGTTTGAGGGTTTAACTAGGGTTGAGGGATTAGGGTTGAGGTATTAAGGGTTGAGGGTTGAGGGTTGAGGGTTAAGGGTAGAGAGTTTAAGGGTTGAGGGTATATATTTGAGTAGGGTTCAGGGTTTAGGGTATTAGGCAGAGGGTAGAGGGTAGAGGGTTTAATGGTTCAGGGTTTAAGGGCTGAGGGTTGAGGGTTTAGGATTGATGGTTTAAAGGTTTAAGGGTTTATAGGTTGAGGGTATTTTTATCACTATGATTTTCACCTTAGCTAAATCTTAACATAGCTAATCATGTGAAACATGGGAACTTTTCTAAGGTTGTGGGTCACCTGTAGTAGAAAAGAACCTCTAGAGAAAGATAGTTCTTAATTGGATATCACCTAAACTACTCTACTAAACTTGCAAAGGAAAAGGATAAAGAGATGGCATAAACTAAAAGAATCATAATGAAAGCTAAAGGTGATACACCATATTAGACTAAGGACCTAGAAATTTAGAGAATAGACACTTGTTTTCGATGACTGAAAAAAAAACTTGTACAACTTTTTTATCTAGGCTTATGCATAAGTATTTTGAAAAAAGGATTGAAAGTGTTTAACTTTAAAAAAGAAAGGACACCTTCACAATTTAAAAGCTATGTGCAACTTAAAACACAATTTTCAACTTGCATAGACATACTTTTGCAGAAAGTGCAAAATAATGTGAGACAAAACTACAAGTGAGAATACCTCACATGTAATTTGATCAACCACTTGATAACCACTATACTGCAAGAAAAATAAGGCACAAACTTCAAGTATTAATTAGATAAATGTTCCAAATTTATGATCATAGTAAAAAATAGAAGTATGGAAGATGATGAATTCTAGTTCATTTCAAATTCTATACATTGTAAATTAATAAATGTATAGGGTATATTTATCATATGAAATGCTCTAAATGTTTATAAATTCATATATTGAATGTTATCCATACATGAACTCTACATTTCAAAAAGCTGAGATGGTATATCAACACCTACATTGGTAACACCTCTATATATAATTCAAAATATTTGGGGGAACCACACATTATCAACTCCCCCATATGAATATTCTACATATATCATTGAAATGAGTTCATTTGTGGCCTTGGCGATGATGATCAATACATTGAGGATGAATTTACTGCTTGGTATGCATCTTCATCAAAATTCATAGATCATAGTAGCTACTATTATTTGGTTTAAGACAAAGAATATACTAAATGTGCAACCTACACAACTAATGGGACTAATTCCTGATTTATATGTAATGTGGTACATATATAGTCATTAGATGAAGATATTTCATTTTTTTTAAAATGTGTTTTTTGTGAGAATTTATATTTTAATCTTGTTGACTATTAGTCTATTAGTTTAGGTGAGAGTAGGCATGGGTTGAATTGGATCAGTTACCATGTGAAGAAGATGATGAGCCCACAAGTGCTACACCTTATAAAGCAGCCATACCTGAGTATCACATATAAATTTTTGATTCTATAGTATGAGTGTATGAGGAAAATTATTTATCCAAGCTGAATGGTGAAGTGGTTTATGATATCCATGATAAGTTTTATAATGGTCATAATCCAATCCTTAACTCGATAGCTCAATTAGTAAATCCTTTATTACTTGTTCCAAATCATATATTAAAGCCTCTACTGCATGGCCTAGCAATTGTCAACGCAACACCACAAGGTTTGTTGCTAGGCCTTATGGTGATGCAATAATTTACAAAATCATTGCAAGGCCCAACAACAAACCTTATGGTGTTGTGATGGATTGTTGATGGGCCTTGCGGGTGATATCACATTTATTTGAGGCATTTTTTGAAATAGTTTTCCTACCTTTTCTATGCTTGCACATTTTCATCTATGTCTAGCAAGACACTTATAACTACAACATATGACAAAAATCCCTATTGTTATGCTTTGATGGATGTCCCTTCATTATTACTGGATATTTGATGTATACACATTATTATAGTGCAAGCCTATTTTTCAAATTGTTTCATTTAGCTTCAACTAGATTAGGCACATGATTTTGATTAGTTAGGATTGTAGATGCAGATTGTAAGCCTTACCCATATTTTTTGCATTTCATCATTTTGTTTAAATATATTTGTTGTCATAGACCATTTCATAAGAAAATTTAGTACAATTTTTGTTTGACAACTCTCTTAAAATAGAGTGAGAATTCCATTTTCTTTACGCATTCCATCTATTAATAATGATGTATTCATTTTGGAGCTGGTGGAAATTGGAATGCTATACAACATTTAAATGTTGTAATGCTACTATGGTTTTCATATAAACCATTTTAATATATGAATTGTCATTAACACATTTATGATTTTACAATTTTAGCATTGAAATATCAAATTCCAATTATCAACTACATTCTTAGTGTTGCATTTAACCCTGAAATATAGTCCTAGAACCTTTGAGAAATACCAAGTATAAATTAAAATGAAAATCCTAATTGTGTCAGAATTAAAATTTTAAACCATAATTAGGGCCTTTCTTTTAATTTACACCTAATATTTCTTCAAGTTTCCAAATTTGTAGTCTTTGGATCCATTCACGAACCTTTCTTTGAAACTTGAGAAATAGTATGTATACATTAAAAGAAAAACCATTATCATGGTTTAAAATTCATCTTCTATATGAAATCTATTCAAAGTAAGTTTAAAGAAGCTTTAGAATAACCTAATCCTAAACACACAACAAATTTTTTTTGTATGTCCATGTTATGTATGGTGCAATATTACTATATTTGTCACTTCTATTTTAAAACAATAAATTTAATACTAATTACATTCTCGTGTTTGGAATGTAGCATCAAACCTGTTTAAGATGCTTCTGAAATAGAGGCTAGAAGACAAAGCTGCAAAAAAGGAAAGGCTTTTGAAGAATGCACAGTTAGAGGTAGAAGAAAAACCCATTGAATTCAAGAAACCCATTGTTGTGAAATATCGTATCAATCATGCAACTTACCTTATTGAATAGGTATTACTGGATCCATGATATAAGTATTTTGGAGTTTATTTTATATCTCTAAAAGATCAATTTTAATTTTGGAAATGAAGTGGTGAGGTTTTTTATTAAGTAAATGAATAATTTAGTTCAATTTCCTTGGTCATGAAAAATCATATTATTGAGTTTTTTTATTTTCACCAATGGTTGCTTTCAGACAGACTACTAGTGAGGTTGAGAAATAGATAAATTCCATTGAGATTCCTATTTTTCTTTTTGTCATAAAGCTATAATAGCTTTGGTGCTTCAAAAGAATGGAAAGTGAATAACAAAAATTACATACACATGTTGAATATTCTTGTAGAGAAGGGGGATTCACTACTCATGAGTTCTCTTCATTTAGAGAGCCTCATGGGGTGAACTACCCTAAACTACCTCAAGAACAACACGAGAGTTCTAGAATCAGAAAGAGCAGGTCACAAAGATTTTTTGGATAAGCTGATAAGATCTTGGCCAAAGGATGACATCATGGGATACAGACAAGAGCGGGTCACACTGGCATCCTAGAGGTGCGCTGGCATCTCATATGGACTAGAAAGAGAACCTCTCATAGAAAATAGGTAAATGACTACTTCTACTTTGATTGTTGAGAACTTCTAAAGCATAGGAGAATAACAAAATGTGATAGAACTAAAACAAAGTAAAAAATAAATGATAAAGTAAGAGAATAAGAGATAGAAAAATGATCATGAAAACCCAAGTAATGAAGCCTCTAGCTAGCAAATATCTTCAATATCTACGTCTGTAAGATTGAGAGAAAGTGTTGGGGCTATATAGGGTTTTTCCTTAATCAAACCTCCGTTTTGGTGTTCCCACCTCTAGAAACAACTAGATAGATAGGAAAAGGATGATGTCATAACACTCGTAACTGAGAGGCTTATGATATCATGACCCTTTTTTCCTAATAATTGATGTTGTTTCAGATATATGATATATGATATGTGCACATGTACTTTTACGTGTGATTGTAGTGATGCAAGTACTTAGTATCAACTCCACCTAGATTCATAGGCCTAAACATACTCTCATTCCCTGATGGTGGTTATTGGAGGTAGTCATAGGCCAAATTTCCCCTACCCTAGCCCACTATAACCTATTAGTGCAATGTTTCTGTGTTGTTGTCTTACCATCAGGTTACCTAACGGTAACATCCAAATCACCTTTTTGTCATAATTGGTTTACCAATATGTCTCATTGAGGCATTTTGTCTTGGTTTCTATTAATCTTTTATGTAGTTATTTGATGTGGTTTCATTGGCATCTTCACATGATTTTAAATATGGTACTTTATGGTGTTTAATTGATTTGGAGATTTGAAATATTATTTTCATTAGGTTTTAAATATTTTGTTTAAATGATTTATTAATCCTTTTTGGGTGAGCTTTGTGTATTTTAATGTTGTTCATTTAGTGACTTTAATTAATTGTTTTTGGGAGCTTTAATAGCTTGTTTAATCAGATGTCTTATTTGATATTTTTCATTTTTTGAAGAAAATATAAAATGGAAGGAAGATTTGTTTGAGGGGGTTATCTTTTTGGAGGAGAAGAAATTTGTTGTTCGGATAGAGGAGGAACCCCACGATTTGGGTGACTCCGTTAGGGAGATTTGTGGGAGTTTTTTTGAGAAGAAATTTGTGGGTATTGGATTGTTGAATTCAGTGTGCTAGTTCTTCTTTGCTGTCCTATTTTGGAATCTGGTCATTCCTTCCACACTGAGGATTCTTTCATTTCTATTTTGGCGCAGAATTGAGGTATTTTTGCTTGTTATTCTTGAATCTATGTATGACTAATGATTTGTGCATTCACTTATATTACATTTATGCATTGAATCTCTTTTCAATTATGGGTTACTTTTATTTTTTGAATGGGTATATGCAGGACCATGATGGGCCAAAAAGTGGCAATACGATGGGTATTTGTAGGGTGTGTGGCTGACGACTTATTTTCTACCCAAAATTGATGAAATGAAATATTTTTAAAGGAGATTCTCAACTTTCCACCAATATAAATTATGCTTTACTTTGAATTTAATAAATAATTATTATTCATTTTCTATTTGAATTATGACTAAAGTGCTAATTGATAGGCTAATTGAAAAACATCTATAGCTTTTAAATAGTATCACATTTTTGAATCCAAAACATGCATCACATTCTATGCTTCACATACTATAGGATTAAAACAAAGAAAAAATCAATTTCATGAAGTTTTGACCAAGTAAAGGTGGTCAAACATATGAGTTTTTATATTTTTAAAAAGTTGTAATAAAAAAATCATAATTAATTATTTACTTAGAAAAAAATTGCAAAAAAAAATGCATCACATCCAAACACAAGACCTCTACTTATGTCTAAAATATTATCATTTTATTGTGGTTAGGGTGGTCAGACAAACACCTACTTCTTATTTTTCCCTAAAATTTAAGTACTACTGCATTGAAATTTCAAATTTTCACCAAATGGATTTAAAAAAAAAAAAACCTAGTAGTTTAGAAACTACATTCAATTTTCTACTGATTCTATTCTTACATATTTTTGAAATAATATAGATAACTTATTCAAATTTTATGTCAAGCTTCCTAACTCTAATTTTTCTAATTTTTTTGCCACTTAAGGGCCTATTTTTTCCATGATGATCCTACACATACCCGAATAATTGGAGGAACTCCTCTATTTTGTTTTTGTGAATACTTGGGGTTTGGATAATGGTTGTTTTGGATTCTATTTGGTACTCTATAGTATTTTTGTATGGCACATTTTGTGTATTTCCAAAAAATCTGAAATGGGTCAGAAAAATATGATTATTGGGCTCTTTAATTTTCTTTCTTTTTTGCCCAATTTGTTAAAACACATTGTTTTTTTTTTATCATTACCCATTGTTAAAAATGAAAAATAAAGGAATATTCCATGTAGAAATTCCCATATCTCAACTCGGTCTCTATCAGATTTGAATTTTGGGCACTTTCATTTTTTATGTTTTTTCTTGCCTAGCTTGGCAAAATGATATTTTTTAGAACAACTCATTTTTTTTTCTAATATCAATAATAAAAGGTTTATTCTAGCTAGAAACATCAAAATATGAACTGGGTCAAGCTTAGAATTTTAATCTGGGTAGTTTGAATTTTTATGCCTTTATTTCATTATGGATTTCGGCTGTTTTAAATGGTTTCTATGATGGAAATTTGTGGCTTTTCCTCTTATTCATATTTTCTTTTGTTTCCTCACTTGTTTAAACGAGATGAGCTTAGGTCTAGGTAGTTAGAGTGGTCATACGGAGTGGCTCTCTATGGCCCCAAGGCCCATAAGTGGCTGCCAATGGAACTAGTAGCAGAGTTAGAGTAAAAAAGTGATAACTAAAGAAAAATAATAGGGTAAAACACTAATAAGATAATTAGTCCTCATGTATGGCCTTGAGCACTTGTAAAGGCTAAGGATGCACTTGAGAAGGCCCACTTGTCTGTGAGGTGTGGATTTAGGCATGATTGAGTCTCCTCATCCCTAAGAGAGGTGTACTTGATTTCATGTGGTGCCATTCCTTCGATCATGTATGATGACATTCCATCTGATATGTACTCTAGTACCTAGCACCTTGATAGTCATGAGTAGTACCCGACATGATATTGGATGAGCATCTCTTGTTGTGACATTGGCTGTGTGCATTGTATTCCATCTTTTCTCTGTGACTGATGTGAGTGTTGGCCTTACTTTTCCCTTGTCTTGTTACTTCTATTTGGGCCTTGTGACTATCTCTAAGCACGGTGGGGTGGTCCCTTTTGATTCTACATGGTAGGGAGGTATTGCCACCACCATTGGGGATTGGTGTGTAGGTTATTGGAGCACCAGTTGGAGACAACCCCTCTTATGTATTTATCTTATCAAATGATGTATCTTATTCATGGAAATGATATTGTACTCATACTTATTCCTTTATGCACATTTTACTCTCTTAAGAGAGAAAAAGTAATCATATAATTTAGTCAGAAGAAATGTGATGTTTTATGTTTGGCTTACGAGTTCTAGTGTTGATGTCAAACTCGTGTGTACTATGGTGATTCTTTTATGGAATTTATTTGCTAAGTGTCATGCAAAAATAAGAGTTATGGCTGTATATCCTTCCTTCTTGTTGCCGCTAAGGTTTTGGATGCAATGCAACTTTCTATTATTGATTTGTGCTACTGCTGCTAAGGTTTCCAATGCAATGTAGCTTGTTATTGATCTATGTTGCTGCTGTGAAAGTTCCAGAGCACCAGAGCAGAGAGTTCTAACACATCATAAATTTCTATATTTTTTTTGCGATGTTACAACAATTTCTAGAGTACTGACATAGAAATCTTTGGGCACTGGTGTAGAAATTTCTAGAGCACTAGTGCAAAAATTTCTAGGCATTGGCATAGAAATTTTTGGAGCACTGGTGTAGAAAATTTTTGGAGCACTGGTGCAAAAATCTATGGGCACTAGTGCAAAAAAAGTTGGGTATTGGTGCAAAATATTTTGGAGCATCGACACAAAAAAATTCTAGAGCACCGGCACAGAAAATTTTGGAGTAAGAAGTTCTAGAGAAAAATTTCCAGAGCTTTCCTATTTGTTACTGTTCAAATTTTCTCTGGAGGGTAAATTACACCTCCCCTCTTTGTAGTACTCTCCACCATTCTTGGCCTTGTATGTTGTCAAATTATCATATAGGAAAATACTTTATGTGTAAGTTATTCTTCTTGTTTTAAAAAAAAATTATCTTGTCCTCTTTTGGCTCTTAACCTTCAGGGTTGCATAGCGGGATGTTACATTTGGTATTAAAGCCCATGTTCACACACTGGGAGCTCTAGTGTACTTGAGCCTTCTATGTTATGTTTTTTTAGAGTGTGTGATGTGAGCTTGTTATATTGTTTTATATTCTTGTTGTTATGCTTTCATGTCGTAATTTGGTGCACAGGTCATCCTTGTGATGATCTATTTTTATGTCTTCTTTGCTTTCTTTAGGATGACTCCTAGGGGTACAACCAGAGGGAGAGTTAGAGGTAGAGCCTTTGTTCTTCATCGTAGCACCCAACTTAATGATGATCAAGGTAATTAGGGTCAACAACCGGGGGAATAATGTGCTGAGAACCAAGCCGAAGGGCTCAGAGGTGCTCAAGCTTTATCTCTTTTATATAAAATTATGGATTAGGACCTCATCAAGAGGTATCTCATGAGGTGGATTCACACCCTTCTCGTCAAGATGGTTAGGATCCTAGAGCTAAGTGGGAGCATTCCTGTAGTCTGGGTCATTTGAGAGATGATGTTGTGAGGGATAAGGTGGATGGAGACATTATTGTTATAGGTCACATGAGGGATCTCTTTAGAGCCCATCCCCCTAATTTTGATGGTTCTAGTATAGGTACCAAGGTAGAGACTTGGTTGATTGATCTTGATTGATGTTTTTCTATGCATCCTTATAGTAACAATACTAGAGCTCGATGTGCCATTCTGCATCTCAGGGGATTTGCATCTACATGGTGGAGAGTAGAGGAGTAGAAGCTTCACCTAGACATTGCTTCTATTTCTTAGGGACTATTCTTAGAGAGGCTTTGTGCATGATTTCTTTTTGACTATTACCGAAAAATACATGCTAATGATTTCTATGAGCTTCGTCAGTTGACTATGATGGTAGATCGGTATGAGCACCACTTCTTTGAGCTTAAGCAATATGCTAGCATTTGTGATGACGATTTGATGTTAGTGTAGCATTTCATCAGAGGCTTGAATGCTTGTATCAGTGGTGGTGTTCATGTGTTTGAGCTGAAGACCTTAGAGATTGTTGTGGAGAAGGTGAGGTTGATAGAGGAGAATCTAGTTAGAGGCTTTGGTGGTCAAGCAGGTGTTCAAATTTGTAGTGCCCCTCCTTCAAGATCAATTGCTTGGGGTACATAGTATTAGGGAGCTAGACCATCTAAATCTCAATCTGCACCTTCTAGATCCAGTCAGTCACATCGGCATAGCTCTTCTCAGGCTCAATAGAGTGGGAAGAGTCCCGGTACTCCATTTTCTAGTGATTTTCCATGTCATCATTCTCGGAGGAGGAAGTAGAGTAGTCTAGCGCAGAGTTGTCAGAGTGCACAATAGAGTTCTAGGGGTGAAGGAACCCAATAGTTGGTTGTACCATTTTTTAGCTAAGGTTTTGGTAGACGTAGCTATTTTTCTTGTGGGAAGCATGGTCATATAGCTATTTAGTGTCATGTGAGATCAATGGTTGGAGGTAGTCAAAGATAGGCTACTTCAGAACCTACAGTAGGTGATGCTAATAGATCTCATAGATTTTTTGTGGTAGTGGATAATTGTCAAGCTGAGCATCAAGGCATCGTGGTCAAGTATTTAGGTGATTTATGTGGGATTACATCTATTTTATTTGATTCAGGAGATTTAGATTCTTTTATTTCTCCTTCTCTCATAGAGCACCGTGGACTTGTGGTGGCAAGGAAAGATGTTGGTTGGTAGGTTGACTTAGATTTTGGAGCCAAGGTGGCTATAGACTCCCTTCTTCCTGGCTGTGTGTTGGGTTTGGACACCTTCACTACCACAATGGATCTTCATGTGTTGTCTTTGGGATCCTATGGGATTGTTTTAGGCATGGATTGGTTGGAGACACACCAAGCTAGTATAGATTGCTGGCGTAAATTATTTTAGTGTGTAGATGATGTTGGAGAGTGTGTTGAGTTAGTTGGGGTCTAGAGACCCATTTCTCTCCATGTGAATTCAGCCATGCAGCTAAAGTGTGCCATGCAGCAAGGTTCTTAGATATTCACTATTTTAGTTAGTGATCTTGTTGAGGGTGAGATTCAGGAGGTATCTCTTGAGGGCCATCCTCTTCTTCAAGATTTTGTGGATGTGTTTCTGAGTGCTATCCTAGGTATGCTTCCTAAGTATGACATAGACTTATGTATTGATCTCATCCCTAGAGCGGAGCCTATCTCTCAAGCACCATATTATATGAAAAATCAAGAGTTGAGTGAGTTGCAATTGTAATTAGAGGAATTACTAGAGAAGTGTTTCATTCATCCTAGTGTATCCCCTTGGGGAGCACCTGTCATATTCATTAAGAAGGATAGATCTCTTCGCTTGTGCATTGATTATCGCTAGTTGAACAAAATGACGGTGAAGAATTGTTACCCATTGCCTCAAATTGATGATTTATTTGATTAGATGAGGGGATCCAAGGTGCTCTCCAAGATAGATCTAAAGTCAGGATACCATTATTTTTTCATTCATGAGGAAAACATTCATTGCACAACATCTCATACACACTATGGGAATTATGAGTTCATGGTTGTCCCTTTCGGGTTGACCATTGCTCCATCAGTTTTCATGAGCTTGATGAGTGGGGTGTTTTGTACCTATCTTGACCAATTTTTTATCATGTTCCTTGATGATATTTTTATTTATTTGAGGACTATGGAGGAGCATGAAGGCCATTTGTGACAAGTGTTGCAATGCTTGTGAGATAATCAGTTGTTCAACAATTTGGCCAAGTGTGAATTCTTCCAAACTAAGGTGATATATTTGGGCCATATTTTGGAGTCACTTCCTAGTGATACTTGGTATCAAGAGGTGAAAGTAAAAATTGAGTCTGGGAGAGTTCTTGAGGAAAGGTTTGCAGATTTATCTCTCTAGCCTAATGGAATTTTGTAGCATCTTGGTCGTATTTATGTTCCAGATTCTAGTGATCTTTGTTCCTTTGTTTTTTCAGAGGCCCATCGTGCACCCTATTCAGCTCATCTAGGTGTCATGAAGATGCATGCTGATTTTCAACAATTGTATCATTGGGTAGGGTTGTGGCATGATATTACTAATTTTGTGGCTTAGTGTCTTGAGTTCCATTAGTTGAAGGAAAAACATCTGCACCCAGCAGGACTATTGTAGCCTCATTCCATCCCTAGATGGAAGTGGGATACGATCTCTTAATATTATAGTGGCACACTTCTCACCCATGAGGTATTCGTACAATGCAATGTTCATAGCTCGAGTGTTTATGGAGGATATTGTGCATCTACATGGCATTCCTTGTAGGATAATTTTTGATCGTGATCTAGTGTTCACTTCAACTTTTTGGACTTCTCTTGAGCATGCTTTGGGAGATCAGCTTAATTTTAGCTTTGCGTACCATCCCGAGACTGACGGATAGACAGAGCAGGTTAATCAGGTTTTAGAGGATATGCTTCAGATGTACATTATGGATAACAATCTTGTTGTTGTACTTGGTTGAGTTTTCTTATAATAATGGGTACAAGAGTTCTCTCAACATGTCCCTCTTCCAGGCCTTGTACAGTAGGCCGTGTCGAACACCGTTGAGTTGGGATCTCTTAGAGGACCGAGCTCTCTTGGGTCCGAAGATGCTTCAAGATATGGAGTAGTAGGTAGTACGGATTAGAGATCAATTGGATATAGCTCAACATCGGCAAAGGAAATATGTTGATTCCTATAGGTTGGACCACCACATCTTAGTGGGTGACCATGTGTCTCTGAGAGTTCATCCGTGGAAGAATCCCATCCATTATGGGAAAGGCTCGAAGTTGGCACCTTGTTTTGTTGGACCTTTTGAGATCCTTGAGAGGATTGGTCCAGTCACCTATCGCCTCACATTTCCATCAAGTGTATCACACATCCATGATTTTTTCCATGTTAATGTTCTTAGATAGTATATTTCTAATGTGACTCATGTTATTGATTGGAATACTTTGTAGGTCAAGGCAAGAAAACAACTTTCCTTGGAGCCCATACAAATCCTTCAACGTCAGAGGTTAAACCTCAAGGGTTAGGACATAGAGCAGGTAAGGGTCTAGTGGGATCTTGATGGTGAGTCCTCAGCATCTTGGAAAGATGTGACAAGGATGAGAGACCTTTATCCATCTATTTTTGTAGGCTTGTGGGAGTAAGCTTGGCCTAGGGGGGAGGATGTAACAACCCCCATGTTTGTATTTTGTTGTTGTCCTTGATGGATTTTGATAGCTGTATATTTTATATTTGTACTATTCATCCCTTCATTATTTTGTATTGACACCTGAGAGGTGTAATTCCATGATTGCTATGTTGGATTACATGTTTACATGCTTATATGTTTATATGATGTTATGCTGTTGCCATGATTATTGTTTATGTTGGATTTCATGTTTACATGGTTAGTTATTATGTTGATTTACATGTGTATATTTTTATATATTGTTGTCTTTGCTTATGTATGATTATGGATAGGAATAGGACAATGTCGTAAAAATCATAACTGAGAGGCTTATGATATTATGACCCTTTTTCCTGATGATTGATGTTGCTTCAGATATATGATATATGATATATGATATATGCACATGTACTTTGACATGTGATTAGAGTGATGTAGGTACTGAGTATCGACTCCGCCTAGATTCATAGGCCTGAGCATATTCTCATTCCCCGATGGTGGTTATTAGAGGTAGTCATAGGCCAAATGTCTCCAACCCTTGTCCACTATACCATGTTAGTGCAATGTTTCTGTGTTGTTGTCTTACCATCTGGTTACCTAACAATAACATCTAGAGCACCTTTATGTCATAAGTGGTTTACCTATATGTCTCATGGAGGAATTTTGTCTTGGTTTCCATTAATCTTTTATGTGGTTATATATTTAATTGGTTTTTAGTGTTTTGATGTGGTTTCATTGACATCTTCATGTGATTTTAAATATGGTACTTTATGGTGTTTAATTGATTTGGGGATTTGAATTGTTATTTTCATGAGGTTTTAAATATTTTGTTTAAATGATTTATTAATCCTTTTTGGGAGAGATTTGTGTATTTTAATGTTGTATATTTAGTGACCTTAATTAATTTTTTTTGGGAGCTTTAATAGCTCGTTTAATCAAATGCCTTATTTGATATTTTTATTGTTTGGAGAAAATATAAAAAGGGAAGGAAGATTTTTTTCAGGGGGTTATCTTTTTGGAAGAGAAAAAATTTGATGTTTGGACAGAGGAGGAACCCCATGACTTGGATGACTGAGTTGGGGAGATTAGTGGGAGTTTTTTTGAGAAGAAATTTGTGGGTATTGGATTGTTGAATTCAATGTGCCAGTTCTTCCTTGTTCTATTTCAAAATATGGTCATGCCTTCCACACTGAACATTCTTTCATTTCTATTTTGGGGTAGAATTTAGGTATTTTTCCTTGTTATTCTTTAAATTTTGTATTACTCATGATTTGTGCATTCACTTATATTACATTTATGCCTTGAATCTCTTTTCAGTTCTAGGTTACTTTTATTTTGTGAATAATTCGAGGAATTCCTCTATTTTATTTTTGTGAATACTTGGGGTTTGGATAATGGCTTTTTGGATTCTATTTTCTGCTCTATAGAATTTTTCTATGGCATATTTTTGTGCATTTCTAGCAAATCTGAAATGGGTCAATGGAAAAATCTGATTTATGGGCTCTTTCATTTTCTTTCTCTTTTACCCAAATTTGTTAAAACACACTTTTCTTTGGTGCTCATTAGACACTTGTTAAAAACACAAAATAAAGGCAAATTTCATGTAGAAATGCCCATATCTCAACTGGGTCTTTGTAAGATTTTTATTCTAGGCACTTTCATTTTTAAATATTTTTTCTTGCCTAGCTTGTCAAAATGATGTTTTTCATAACATCACCTCATTTTTGTTTCTAAACTCAAAAATAAAAGGTGGATTCCAACTAGAAATGTCAAAATATGAACTGGATTAAGCTTAGAATTTTAGTCTTGGCACTTTGAAGTTTTATGTAAATTTTATGCCTCTATTTCATTACAGATTTCAATTGTTTAATGGTTTTTTTACAACAATATTGGCTTGGGTATTTTAAATGGTTTCTATGATGGAAATTTTTGGATTTTCCTCTGTTTCATATTTTCTTTGGTTTCCTCATTTGGTTAAATGAGATGTGCTTAGGTCTAGGTAGTTAGAGTGGTCATATGGAGTGGCTCTTTACGGGCTCGGGGCCCGCAAGTGGCTACCAGGGGAACTACTAGTAGAGTTAGAGTAAACAAGTGATAAATAAATAAAAAATAATGGGGTAAAACACTAATAAGATAATGAGTCCTTGTGCATGGCCTTGAGCACTTGTAAAGGCTAAGGATGCACTCGAGAAGGCCCATTTGTCTACGGGGTTTTAGTTATCTGTCTGCGAGGCATGGATTCAGGCATGATTGTTTCTCCTCGTTTGTAAGAGAGGTGTACTTGATTCTATGTGGTGCCATCCCTTTGAGCATGCATGATGACACTCCATCTAATTTTCACTCTAGTACTTAGAACCTTGATAGTTCGGAGTAGTACCTAACATGATATTGAATGAGCATCTCTTGTTGTGACATTGGTTGTGTGCATTGTATTCCATGTTCTCTTCATGATTGATGTGAGTTTTGTCCTTACTTTTCTCTTTTCTGGTTACTTTTTTTTGGGCCTTGTGACTATCTTTGAGCATGGTGGGGTGGTCTCTTTTGAGTCTACATGGTAGGGAGGCATTGCCATCGCCATTAGGGACCGGTGTACAAGTTATTGGAACACCAGTTGGAGACATCCCCTCTTATGTATTTATCTTATCAGATGATGTATCTTATTCATGGAAATGCTATTGTACTCATACTTATTCCTTTATGCACATTGTACTCTCTTAAGAGAGAGAAGGTAATCATATAATTTAATTAGAAGAAATGTGATGTTTTATGTTTGGCTTACAGGTTTCGATACTGGTGTCGGACTCATGTGTAGTATGGTAATTCTCTTACAACCTTTCTTTCCTAAGTATCATGCAAAAAATAGAGTTATTATTGTATATCCTTTCATCTTGTTGTTGCTAAGGTTTCTGAGGCAATGCAACTTGTTGTTATTCATTTGTGTTGCTGCTGCTAAGGTTTCCGACACAATGAAACTTGTTGTTGTTGATCTGTGTTGCTGTTGTGAAAGTTCTAGAGCACAGGAGCAAAGAGTTTCGGTGCATCAGAGCTTTCTATATGTTTTTTTTTTATGTTACAGCAGATATTTCTAGAGCACTAACATATAAATCTTTGGGCACTTGTGCAGAAATTTTTGGAGTACCGGCACAGAAAAAATTGGGTACTGGCACATAAATTTTTGGAGCATCGACGCATAAATATCTGGCCATTGGCACATAAATTTCTAGAGCACCGACATAAAAATTTCTAGGCATTAGCGCAGAAATTTAAGGAGCACTAGCACAAAATTTTTTTAGAGCACCAGCGTAGAATGTTTTGGAGTAGGAAGTTCTAAAGAAAAAATTCAGGAGCTCTCCTATTTGCTCCTGTTCAAATTTTCTTTGGAGGGTAAATCGGTCCTCCCATCTTTGTTGTGCTCTCGACCATTCTTGGCCTTGTATGTTGTCAAATTATCATATAGGCTACTGCTTTATGTGTAAGCTATTCTTCTTGTTCTAAAAAAGAATTATCTTGTCCTCTTTTGGCTCTTAACCTTCGGGGTTGCGTAGCAGGATGTTACACTTTCAAAGATCAATGTTTCCACAACAACAAAGAGAGAGACAAAAAATACTAACTTGTATCTTCAATGGAGGTGGTAGAGCTTGAGAATGTTGTGAGAAGAGTGTAGAAGACCAAAGTGAAGCAATAGAGATCAAGAGAAAGTTCAAGAGAGAATGAAAGAATGGAAAAGATAGTCATTTGAAGGTGAAAATGGAGGAAAAAAATCCATTCACATTTAGTCTGAAGGGAAAGAGACGTTACACTTTGTGTTCAATGGAGAAGTGTAACACCTCTGTAGATTCTAGAGGTGAGAATCCTGTCAAAATGGTAATGAGCCACGTAGACGTTCATGCATTGCGCTGGCATCCTAGAAAAAATATCCCCCATCAACACGAAAGTAGGTTGCCAAGTGGATGGAAAATGGATGAAGAGTGTGGAATTGCATTATCAAACTTAATTCTCTAAGGTAGGAGGTATGTAAATTTGGAATTTTTAAGGGGTGCAAATTCACACCATTGCAATGTGAGACCCCACCTATGTTATTTCTTTTTTACTTTGTGTTTTCATATGGATGATGAGACTATTGTATTGTGCTTTGAGTTTTGTGGATGATTATTTAATTATTATGCATAGATGAAGTTATAATATTTTTTGATTTAGGATATGTTTGGCCTCTTTATTATGTGATAGTGTTGGTGTACTAATGTTAGTGATGACAACTTATTGTGTTTTCTAATCTCTTACTTGTGCAAAATTCTAAGGATATATTATATGATGAGAATTAAGGAGATTAATTGTGATGGATATATGTTGTATTTATGATAAGAATATTTTAGATTAAAGATGTCTAATATATCATTTAAAATATGAGTTTGATGCTTTGGCTATTGATGTAGTTAATTATATGAAATACCAACACTTTTTTCTAAGTGAATATGTATTATGGTCAATTGTTACAAAGGAATTACATGGCTCATTTCGTTTGTGGTCTCACTGACCGTAGGTGGTCTCCTCGAAGGAGGGTCCAAGCTCGCTAGGAGATGAAGGCTTTGGCATGAAGTTTGGCCGAATGGGGAAAGTCCTACCAATATAATGGCGCCTTTGGTATAAAGTTGTGGTCTCGGGGAGATGTCTTACCATCATAGGGAGGTCTTGGTGAAAGATGGGAGCTTAGTGAAAGGTATCATTGACCAAGCAGTGTCTTCCCAACTGATATGGGTACTCGCCAAAAAAAGATGGCTTCGATGGGAAGTCTTGCCAACCCAGGAGGTCTCGGCAAAAGAGGTTGGTCTTTGCCGAGATGTTTCACCGACCGAAGTGGGTTTGGCCGAAAGAAAAGAATCTTCGCTCGAGAGAATAGAATGGTTTCACTCTGATGTCTTGCCGATTGCTAGAGGTCTCAGCAAAATGAAATGAATTCAGAGGGAAGTCTCATTGACTCAATGGTGTCTCACCGAAGGATGAAGGGCTCGATGAAAGGTCCTTCCGATAATGGAGAGTCTTGCCAATAGCGATGGACTTTCCAATCGAAAAGGGGTATCAACATGAATCTTTGTGGCCCGATATGAACTCTTTCCAATAGATGTAAGCCACGACAAGCGCTACTGTGAAGTCTACTCACATAGGAGAGACACGGTTAGTGTCTCACCGACATATGATTTGGTTTAAACGACCCTTGACCATCTGGAAATCCCACATAGCATATGTCTAACCAATTAGAGAGAACCACAGGTGAGCCATTGACAGCTTGACTAGTGCCAGGAGGAGAATAAAATAGGAGGAGACCGCAGGGACAACTAGGGTGTCTACTGGCAGGAGTGGGGTGACATTTATGATAGTGCCTCAGGACATTCAAGACGGCTCTGATGGAGGTTCAAGGATGGACACGGAGGCCAAAAGTAAATGCAATAAGTGTAAAAGATCTAGGGGCTTTTCCTGAGGGTGATCTTTCACCAACATGGACAGAGCGATGCCCATTGAATGCAACATTAACTTCATCCCAAAAGATCTGAGGGCCAAGTGTTTGGAACAAATTCATTTTTGTAAGCCCTAGGGCAGGGGCCGTCACTTTTTTATATATATGGAATTTCTGCCTCTTTTTGTAACAGTTGTTACTGGGTACTGTTCTGCTTTTGTAACTTGTGGAGTTCTTTGTAGAAGAGAGACTGTGTTTTTTAACTCAGGACAGGCGTGTATATTAGTATTTCACCATTGAAATCAATGAGTATAAGCACTTAACCTTTTCAATCTCTCTATTAAGTTGTGTGCATTCATATAATTGATGAAACTACTTGTGAAACTGTATGATTCCTTGTGGTTATGTCTTATCTTAGCACCATTTTGTAGAGAAATATATATTTTATCAGGTTGTGAGATGTTTTTAAAATGCAGTACTCTCTAGTTGTGAAGTTATTTCTTCCTTCTAGGAGTGTAGCCATATGAACCTTTTCATGAAATGTTTATGTAGAAAACATATGTGATTGAGTTGTGTATGACAAAGCTTTTTTCATTGACTAAAATTGTGTGTGTAAACTGTGTTATATGTCCTCTCAGTAAATTTGGTGTATCACCATAGGGTTTAGTTTTATTTTTCTACACTCCTCCATTTTCCTTTACAGAATCAATTGTTTAGGTGATACCAAAGGAATCCAACCTTCTCCAGAGGTTGACCTCTACTACAAGTAACCCATAGCTTTGGAGGTCTTCCCATGTTACACTGAAGTGTTGAACATCAGGTTCAACAAGGTGCAATTTCATTGGATAATAGTTTTTGGCATGCCCGATGGGACTAGTTCCACATTATATTGCTAGTTTGGTATGCAACCAAAAAGTTTCAGACTTGGAAAAAGTCATTTTTTGCATACTTGGTGACTCCATAAAGAGAAAGAACTTTAGAATCAGTGCTTTTACAGTTTATGAGAAGAGTGTAGACAAGGAGCAACTTAGTTCCTTTTGAATATTTGCTACTGTCACCACCAAGAAGACAAGGTAGAGCAATAGAATGGTCAGAGACAACATTTATCTACTCTAGAAGAACTAAATCTACTCCTCTATGGGATCTCATATTGCTTCCCCTGTTTTTGTTTCACCTAGACTGAAAGTAAACCCACCTCAGCCACCTCTAATGGCTGCTCCAAGAAATCAACCATTTGTTGCTTTTAATGGAGGTAGTCCATTAAATTTGTTACAACACAATGACATTCCAATGGAGGCTTTGAAAAGCTTGCCAATATTCAGTGGGGAAGATCAGACTACCCCGATTGAACATATATGAGATGTTGCTTCCTTATGTGGTGTGCACCATATCACACAAGAGGATGTAGCTATAAGACTACTAGCAGCATCATTGAAAGGAAAAGCATTGCAGTGGTTCAGGATTCTTGTAGTAGGTTCAGTTGCCACCTGGGATGAGTTGGGTGATAAATTACATAGGCAGTTTTAGGACAGGTCTGATAATTTATCTTTGCTAGAGCAATTAACTACACTTAAGAGGGTTCCTCAGGAGCAAATGAATGATTTCAATTTCAGATTTCAAAGAACCTAGGATAGAATCCATGCAACAGTGAGACCACCTCCAGAATATGCATTTTTATACTTTTTAAAGGCCCTTAACAATGATATAGCCATTATGATACGATCAATGGGGGTGTTTCTCTACCTGATGCATTTGAAATAGCAATCAGAGCTGAAAATAGCCTAATACAAGCTGATAAACTTGGTCTTAGGCCACCAATGCCTATATTTCTAGAGATTCATGTGAATATCCCTTTGTAGATACCACCTTTTGCACCTTTGCCACCTGTTCCAACAATGTCAACTGTTATTCCAGCTGTTGTAACACAAGAAGCTACTATTTCAAGTTCTTCAAATGAGTTATGAGAAATCAAAAGTTTATTATAGAGTTTTGGTAATAAGCTTGTGAGCTTGGAAAAATAGCAATCATATAACAAGCCTTATCAACATCATAATTCAAGTCAACAACAACAATATCAAAGTAATAGGTAGGCTTATCAAGGAAATTACCAAGGCCCAAGACAGAGTGTAAATACTAGACCTTTTCAGGCTTATGCTCCAACACCTGTTAGTGCAGTTAAGGATCTTGTCCCTATTCAAAACAACTTAGCAGCAAATTATGAGTGGTGTTACCATTGCAACCAATCTCACAATCAAGCCACTTGCTCAAATGGAATCATTAATCAAGCACTTATGGTATAGAATGCCTCAAGTTAACAACAAAATGCACTTAATGATGCATCTCTACAACACCAAGATCAACTTACCAATGATACCACCCTACTTAATTGGTAGGGTGAATAATTATGTGGATTGAATGTAGATAATTCTTTAGTTGTAGCCAACACAAGGGTGAAGAAAAGAGCTTTTGAGCTTGATTAAGTAGCTGGTAAAGGAAAAGCAACAACTGTAGAACCATCTACATTGGAAGTGACTCATGGTTTGCAAAGAAATCAGCAACTCCCAGTTAAGGAGCAGCCACACTTGCCAATTGATCACATTGGTATAAAGGTAAAACATAAATTGAACCCAGTTGCACCCTATAATATTCTTGATAGTATGAAAAAGATGAATGTAACAATGTCTATGTGGGATTCATTAGCAATCCCAGGTCAAAAGGATATGTTACACTCAGCTTTGTCAAATTTTAGAGTGTTTGATGAATCTGAGTCTCCAATAGGTCAAGATAGAACTGTGTTGACAAATAATCCTCAAGGAGATGATAAACAACCCAGTAAACAAGTAGGAAAAGAAGTCAAACCACCTCCATTTTATGTGTCTGTAATCATAGGCGATAAGTTAGTTCATAACTATATGGTAGATAGTGGAGCTAGTAGCTCAGTAATGCCAAAGCAAATTGCCAACAGTCTTGGACTAATGTATCAACCTTTAGAGAAAGGAATGATTCAATTGGATGGTACTTCTATTAATACATTGGGTGTTATTAAAGATTTGAGTCTTACCCTTCATGCTTGTCCGAATTTTTCAGTTCCTCAGGACATATGTGTCATAGATCTCCCATCTTTCTTTTCTTTGTGCCTCTCAAGAGACTTTATAGCTAAGATAGGTGGTTATGTGTCATCTGATTGGTCACATATGCTGTTTAGAACTAGATATGGAACCAAAGTTACCATTAAATCTGAAAAGTTGGCTAAATATCACATTGAGCCATATAACTCAAGTCCCATCAATGTTGTTCATACTATTGTAGACACAAATTGTGTCATTTTTACTAACAATGAGCTGGTTTCCACTCAAGAACTTCAAGCAGAAGTTGTTCCTAATGTGTTGTTACATGAATGGGTAGCCGAAAATGTGTTGGACAGTATTGAAGACCTTATTCAAGATGTTGGTATGGGTAATTATGTGATGCTTGAACCTGATGCAGAGGTTCCAAACCTTGAAAAGGGTATAGATCAGTTGTTGCAACAGCAAAGTGGACTTTGGGAAATATTTTTTGATGGTTCCAAAAGCAATAATGGAGCAAGTGGAGGTGCAATGTTGGTTTCTCGATGAGGTGATAAGTATTTTTCAGCCTTCCATTTTTCTTTCACATGTTCTAACAATAGTGTTGAGTATGGAGGACTCATTCAAGGCCTTGAGTGGGCAAGGAAAAGAGTAATTGATTGTTCGAAAGTCTATGGAAATAGTGAATTGATAGTTAATCAGGTTAGAGGGTTGAATGTTTCCAAGAATGATACTTTGAAGTTTTACAGAAACAAAGTTTGGAACATAATTGAAGAATTTAATTCTTTTAATTTGATTTCTATTTCACAAAATCAAAATAAGCATGCTAACAGACTTGTAGCAATTGGAGCACAATTTGATATCCCAAGCGATGTTAAAAAAGACAAAATACAGTAGTATGTTAAGGTGGTTATCAGGCTGTCAATTCCTGATAACAACATTAACTGGCAGGTATTTGAAAGTGATGAGCAAATATTAACTTTTCTGCTCCAAGAAGATCAATTCTATATAGTAAACCAGGAAAAGATTAAACAACAGTATGATGATCAAGTGATACAGCTGAAGACAAATAAACTTCCCAAAGGGCCGGTTACCTTGGAATCCATATTCAATTCGGATGATCAGCTTAAGAAGAAAAAAGTTGACATTCAAGTCAAAGAAGATCATTATGAGGAAGTTGAAATATTTAAAGGTAAGCTCCTCAAATTAGGAAAAATCCGTTCAGTTGAAGATAGGAGAGCTTTAATTATTTTATGTCAAGAGTATCATGAGGTTTTTGTGTGGCAATATTTTGATTTAAGAGGGTTCGATCCTCATATTGCATAACATACAATTGAGTTAGAACCTAGTGCCAAGCATGTTAGACAAAAACAGAGACCATTGAACCCCAAGCTTGAACCTTTAATGATCAAAGAGCTGACCAAGTTAGTAGAGGGGGTATTGTGTTTCCAATTAAACACACATCCTGTATTTCTAACCTTGTTCCGGTTAGAAAAAAGAATGGTGAGGTAAGATTATGTGTAGATTTTAGAGACCTTAATAGAGCATCTTTGAAAGATCATTACCCCTTACCATCTATGGAACAAATTCTCCAAGTTGTTGTTGGTTCAGAGAGATTTTCTCTTCTGGATGGGTATTCTGGTTATAACTAGATTCTAGTCAAAGAGGAGGACCAGTATAAAACAACATTTACAACAAAATGGGGCACTATGGCCTACAAGAGAATACCTTTTGGTTTATCTAACGTTGGTACCACCTTTCAATGTGCCATGGATATGGCATTTTAGGGTTTAATTCAAAAATTTATGCTGGTTTACTTAGATGACATAATTATATATTCAAAGAATGCAGATGAACACTTGTCACATCTCAAGCAAGTTTTTGAGAAATGTAGGGAATATGGGATATCTCTCAAACCGACAAAGAGTATTTTTGCAATTTTTGAAGGTAAGCTGTTAGGTCACATAGTGTCAAAAGATGGAGTTACCATTGACCCTAAAAGAGTTAAAGCTATACTTGAATTGCCATTACCAAATCACAAGAAAGGATTGCAAAGATTTTTAGGGAGAATCAACATTTTAAGAAGATTCATTCCTGATGTTGCAAATTTTCTACAACCTTTGCCTACCATGCTTAAAAAGAATGTGGTTTTTAGTTGGACTAGAGAAGGAAAACGTAGTTTTGAAGAGATCAAGGAAGCTTTAGCACCAGCTCCAACACTGGTAAATCCAGATTTCTCTAAAGATTTCTTCCTATATGCTTTTGGCAGTGTTAGTTCAATCTCTGCTATGTTGATTTAGAAAAACAATGATAATTTAGAGAAGCCAATAGCTTTCTTTAGTCAAGGACTTGCTGATTATGAAGATAAATATAAATTTGTTGAGAAACATGTTCTCGCTGTGATCATAAGCCTAAAGAAGTTTAAGCCTCTAGTTTCAAACAACAAAATTCATATCCAGGTTGCACACTCAAGTGTAAAGGAATCTTTGTTGAACAAAGATCTGAGTGAGAAAAGAGCAGGGTGGATCACAAAAGTAATGGAATTTGATGTCAACATCAACATCACAAAACTTGTCAGAGGTAGGGGACTTTGTGAGAAACTTGCCTCAACCCCTGGATATGTACATAAATCAGAAATTGGTGTTGTTTTAGCTAATACTAATTAGCCTCAAAATGTTTAAGTTGTTGCACCTGCATTGATTGCAGGTTGGGTTCAAGAAATGACCTACTTTCTTCATACTAGTGAATGTCCTCCGAGTCTAGACAGAGCAAAATGAAGATACTTTAGATTGCAATCAATTCCTTATGTCCTCATTGATAATATTATTTTTAGGAAAGATCTAAATGGTGTCTTGTTAAGGTGTATTGATCCTGATCAAACAGAAAAGGTACTGCATGAGTTTCATGATGGAGCTTCAGGAGGTCACTATGCTCCAAGGAAAACTACTTGGAAAGTTATGAGGGCTAGTTATTACTGGCCCAACTTGTTTAAAGATGCATATTCATGGTCAAGAAAATGTGTTAAATTTGCTTTGTTTGTAGGAAAAGAAAAGTTTCCTGCTATGCCTTTACATCCAATTCAGGTAGAACAACCCTTCATGAGATGGGGCATTGACTTTATTGGACCAATTAATCCACCATCCAGTGCTAGTCACAAGTGGGTGCTTACTACTACAGACTATTTCACACAGTGAACATAAGCAATAGCTTTGAAAGAAGCAAAGGAGTCTTTAGTTTTGAGCTTTTATGAGGATATAGTCACCAGATATGGTGTTCCTGACTCTATCATTTTAGATAATGCTCTTGCATTTGTTGGATTAAGAATCACAAATTGGGCTATTAAACATGGAATTCATTTGAATACTTCCTCCAATTATTACCTGTAGGGTAATGGATTAGCTGAAAGTACAAATAAAAATCTAATCAAAATCCTTAAGAGAACCATGGAGGAAAATCAAAGGAGTTGGCATACCATATTAAAATCTACACTCTAGGCAGATAGAATAACCCCTAAGAGATCAGTTGGTAGTTTACCATATGTACTTGTTTATGGTAAAGAGGCCAGATTACCCCTATCTATGGAACTTCTATCTCTAGAAATTGTTCACTAGTTGGAGATGTATGAAGAACAAGATCCAATGTCTGTGAGATATGCAGAGCTCGTGGAGCTTGAAGAATCAAGAAATAAGGCAATGAAAACTTTGGAGTATCATCAGCTCCAAACAAAGAGAACATTTAACAAGAAAGCTACAGCCAAAATTTTTAAAGAAGGTGAC
>VDFB02058242.1:716817823-716843885 GCA_007258455.2 Sequoia sempervirens | reverse complement strand
CAAAATCAAACACATGGGTAATGTTAGGTTCTCTCTTTTCTATCCAACGATGTAATTTTTTTCACATTTTGACAATGTTGAGCCTTTCATCCATAATTTATTTTGTTTGTATGTCTCTTTTTTTCCAAAAATTAGTGTTTGGTGTTTTTTTCATTATAAATTAACCTATTATCCACTGAAATTGCACCCTGTTGAACCTAATGTTCAACACTTCAGTGTAACATGGGAAGACCTCCAAAGCTGTGGGTTACTTGTAGATAGAGGTCAACCTCTGGAGAATGCTACCTTCCTTTGGTATCACCTAAACTACTGATTATGTAAAGGAAAAGGGAGGAGTGCGGAAAAATAAAACTAAACCCTATGGTGATACACCAAATTTACTGATAGGACATATAACATAGTTTACACACACAATTTCAGTCAATGACAAAAGCTTTGTCATACACAACTCAATCACATACGTTTTCTGCATAAACATTTCATGAAAAGGTTCATATGGCTACACTCCTAGAAGGAAGAAATAACTTCACAACTAGAGAATACTGCATTTTAAACACATCTCACAACCTACAAAAATATATATTGCTCTACAAAATGGTGCTAAGATAAGACATAACCACAAGGAATCATATAGTTTCACAAGAAATTTCATCAATTATATGAATGCACACAACTTAATAGAGAGATTGAAAAGGTTAAGTACTTATACTCATTGATTTCAATGGTGAAATATTGGTATACACGCCTGTCATGAGTTACAAAACATAGTCTCTCTTCTACAAAGAACTCCACAAGTTACAGAAGCAGAAGAGTACCCAGTTAGAACTGTTACAAAAAGTGGCGGCCCCTACCCTAGGGCTTACAAAAATGAATCTGTTCCAAACACTTGGCCCTCAGATTTTTTGGGATGAAGTTAATGTTGCATTCAATGGGCATCGCTTTGTCCATGTTGGTGAAAGATCGCCCTCAGGAAAAGCCCCTGGATCTTTTTCACTTATGGCATTTACTTCTCACCTCCATGTACATCCTTGAACCTCCATCAAATCCGTCTTGAATGTCTTAAGGCACTATCATAAATGTC
Organism: Sequoia sempervirens; assembly: GCA_007258455.2. Taxonomy (NCBI): domain Eukaryota; kingdom Viridiplantae; phylum Streptophyta; class Pinopsida; order Cupressales; family Cupressaceae; genus Sequoia; species Sequoia sempervirens. Next base: position 716,842,804 of record VDFB02058242.1, on the reverse strand, counting down.
ACCCCACTCTTGCCAATAGACACCCCAGCTGTCCCTATGGTCTCCTCCTGGCACTGTTCAAGCTACCAATGGATTGCCTGTGGTTCTCTCTAATTGGTCAGACATATGCTATGTGGGATTTCCAGATGGTCAAGGGTCATTTAAACTGAATCGCATGTCGGTGAGACACTGTGTCTCCCCAATGCGATTATACTTTGCAGTAGCACTCGTTGTGGCTTACATCCATCGGCAAGAGTTCATATTGGGCCACAAAGAGTCATGTCGATACCCCTTTTTGATTGGAAAGTCCATTGCTATCGGCAAGACATCATAGCAAGACCATTCTATTCTCTCGCAATTGGTAGGACATCATAGCAAGACCATTCTATTCTCCCAAGCAAAGATTCTTTTCTTTCAGCCACACCCCCTTCGGTCGGTGAGACATCTTGATGAAGACCAACCTATTTTTCCGAGACCTCCTGGGTCAGCAAGACTTCCCATCGAAGCCATCTTGTTTTGGCAGGAGCCCATATCAGTCGGGAAGACACTGCTTGGTCAGTGAGACCTTTCGCCGAGCTCCCATCTTTCATCGAGACCTCCCTATGATGGTAAGACATCTCCCCGAGACCACAAGTTTATACCGAAGGCACCATTCTATCAGTAGGACTTTCCTCATTCGGCCAAAATTCATGATGAAGCCTTCATCTCCTGGGAAGCTCGGACCCTCCTTGAGGGAGACTACCTATGATCGGCGAGACCTCTCGCCGAGCTCCCTTCCTGTGGCTAAGACCCAGCAAGGGCAGTGAGACATCATAGCGAGAGCATCAACTTTTTCCAAGACCATGCACCATTGGCAGGACATCTCGGCGAGCCCAAAACCTTTCAGCAAGAGTTCCACTCTTTCGGGAAGACATTTCCCCGAGACCATTCGCCTCGGTGAGACCCTTTGTCATCGGCGAGACATTTCGGCGAAGCTACCACATCACACCGAAGGAAATCCATTTCGGTGAGACCTCGCCCTTTCGGAAAGACCTTATATCGAAGATGCCTTCCAACTAACGAGTTCATTTCACTTCAGCAAGACTTCACTTCGTCGGTGGGACATCACAGCAAAGCCCCCATCCTTTCGGTGAGACTCTGGACAGTCGGAAGGACATCGTACTGAATGTAAATCCTTCTCCCCAATGACGACCTTGTGAACAACTATTGGGGAGAATTTTAAGTGGAGAGATACATGAAGACTCATGGCAACCTGAATGTCCTGGTGACTGGTGTATTCAACCAAATAGGATGCACTACTAGTCAGCAAGACAACAGGAGGATCTTGCGAACTTTCTTCTTTGATGAGTTTTTTGTGCCAAAACTGATCAAGGCATGCCTTCCAACAGACCTCCTTGTGAAATATTACCGGGTGCATGATCTAACCCTTGATCAAATGTCCCCATTTGGCCTTTATGAACATTGGAAATACAATTTTTCCTACCTGATTGAGCCTATGGGTGAAAATTGGGTAACATTTCTATCGACCTTTGCTAGATGTTTGCCTGTTAAACATAGAAACCAATACCCAAAACTTGTCCATTGGGCCTAGATTCATTAGGAAAACTAAAAAACATTCAAAAGTAGTTTTCACATAGTTGCAACTCACTTGAGACTCATAGAACATAATAGGTTGTTAGGACAGGAGAAACTGAAAAGAAACTATTTACTATCCTAGAAAAAAACTTAGGGAATGAAACAACAACTAAACTAAAGTGAAGAATCACTTATTGAAAGCATAAAACCTAACCTAATATGTACAATGATAAACCTATCAAACCTCAAAACAAGGCTTGAGGTGTATCACATTGACTAGGATAGGAAGCAGTTGACCTTTAGTTGTGGCCAATTGGTAAGTATTGTGTTCCTTGTAGTCTTTAATAATAAATGGACCCATCCACATGTTGTCAAACTCGGTGTGATGGCTCGGCCTACTTCTTAGAACATCCCATTTGAGAACAATGTCACCTTCTTTAAAAATTTTGGCTGTAGCTTTCTTGTTAAATGTTCTCTTTGTTTGGAGCTGATGATACTCCAAAGTTTTCATTGCCTTATTTCTTGATTCTTCAAGCTCCACGAGCTCTGCATATCTCACATACATTGGATCTTGTTCTTCATATATCTCCAACTGGTGAACAATTTCTAGAGATAGAAGTTCCATAGATAGGGGTAATCTGGCCTCTTTACCATAAACAAGTACATATGGTAAATTACCAACTGATCTCTTAGGGGTTATTCTATCTGCCTAGAGTGTAGATTTTAATATGGTATGCCAACTCCTTTGATTTTCCTCCATGGTTCTCTTAAGGATTTTGATTAGATTTTTATTTGTACTTTCAGCTAATCCATTACCCTACAGGTAATAATTGGAGGAAGTATTCAAATGAATTCCATGTTTAATAGCCCAATTTGTGATTCTTAATCCAACAAATGCAAGAGCATTATCTAAAATGATAGAGTCAAGAACACCATATCTGGTGACTATATCCTCATAAAAGCTCAAAACTAAAGACTCCTTTGCTTCTTTCAAAGCTATTGCTTATGTCCACTGTGTGAAATAGTCTGTAGTAGTAAGCACCCACTTGTGACTAGCACTAGATGGTGGATTAATTGGTCCAATAAAGTCAATGCCCCATCTCATGAAGGGTTGTTCTACCTGAATTGGATGTAAAGGCATAGCAGGAAACTTTTCTTTTCCTACAAACAAAGCAAATTTAACACATTTTCTTGACCATGAATATGCATCTTTAAACAAGTTGGGCCAGTAATAACTAGCCCTCATAACTTTCCAAGTAGTTTTCCTTGGAGCATAGTGACCTCCTGAAGCTCCATCATGAAACTCATGCAGTACCTTTTCTGTTTGATCAGGATCAATACACCTTAACAAGACACCATTTAGATCTTTCCTAAAAATAATATTATCAATGAGGACATAAGGAATTGATTGCAATCTAAAGTATCTTCATTTTGCTCTGTCTAGACTCGGAGGACATTCACTAGTATGAAGAAAGTAGGTCATTTCTTGAACCCAACCTGCAATCAATGCAGGTGCAACAACTTAAACATTTTGAGGCTAATTAGTATTAGCTAAAACAACACCAATTTCTGATTTATGTACATATCCAGGGGTTGAGGCAAGTTTCTCACAAAGTCCCCTACCTCTGACAAGTTTTGTGATGTTGATGTTGACATCAAATTCCATTACTTTTGTGATCCACCCTGCTCTTTTCTCACTCAGATCTTTGTTCAACAAAGATTCCTTTACACTTGAGTGTGCAACCTGGATATGAATTTTGTTTTTTGAAACTAGAGGCTTAAACTTCTTTAGGCTTATGATCACAGCGAGAACATGTTTCTCACCAAATTTATATTTATCTTCATAATCAGCGAGTCCTTGACTAAAGAAAGCTATTGGCTGCTCTAAATTATCATTGTTTTTCTGAATCAACATAGCAGAGATTGAACTAACACTGCCAAAAGCATATAGGAAGAAATCTTTAGAGAAATCTAGATTTACCAGTGTTGGAGCTGATGCTAAAGCTTCCTTGATCTCTTCAAAACTACGTTTTCCTTCTCTAGTCCAACTAAAAACCACATTCTTTTTAAGCATGGTAGGCAAAGGTTGTAGAAAATTTGCAACATCAGGAATGAATCTTCTTAAAATGTTGATTCTCCCTAAAAATATTTGCAATCCTTTCTTGTGATTTGGTAATGGCAATTCAAGTATAGCTTTAACTCTTTCAGGGTCAATGGTAACTCCATCTTTTGACACTATGTGACCTAACAGCTTACCTTCAAAAATTGCAAAAATACTCTTTTTCGGTTTGAGAGATATCCCATATTCCCTACATTTCTCAAAAACTTGCTTGAGATGTGACAAGTGGTCATCTGCATTCTTTGAATATATAATTATGTCATCTAAGTAAACCAGCAGAAATTTTTGAATTAAACCCTAAAATGCCATATCCATGGCACATTGAAAGGTGGTACCAACGTTAGATAAACCAAAAGGTATTCTCTTGTAGGCCATAGTGCCCCATTTTGTTGTAAATGTTGTTTTATACTGGTCCTCCTCTTTGACTAGAATCTGGTTATAACCAGAATACCCATCCAGAAGAGAAAATCTCTCTGAACCAACAACTTGGAGAATTTGTTCCATAGATGGTAAGGGGTAATGATCTTTCAAAGATGCTCTATTAAGGTCTCTAAAATCTACACATAATCTTACCTCACCATTCTTTTTTCTAACCGGAACAAGGTTAGAAATCCAGGATGTGTGTTTAATTGGAAACACAATACCCCCTCTACTAACTTGGTCAGCTCTTTGATCATTAAAGGTTCAAGCTTGGGGTTCAATGGTCTATGTTTTTGTCTAACATGCTTGGCACTAGGTTCTAACTCAATTGTATGTTATGCAATATGAGGATCGAACCCTCTTAAATCAAAATATTGCCACACAAAAACCTCATGATACTCTTGACATAAAATAATTAAAGCTCTCCTATCTTCAACTGAACGGATTTTTCCTAATTTGAGGAGCTTACCTTTAAATATTTCAAATTCCTCATAATGATCTTCTTTGACTTGAATGTCGACTTTTTTCTTCTTAAGCTGATCATCCGAATTGAATATGGATTCCAAGGTAACCAGCCCTTTGGGAAGTTTATTTGTCTTCAGCTGTATCACTTGATCATCATACTATTGTTTAATCTTTTCCTGGTTTACTATATAGAATTGATCTTCTTGGAGCAGAAAAGTTAATATTTGCTCATCACTTTCAAATACCTGCCAGTTAATGTTGTTATCAGGAATTGACAGCCTGATAACCACCTTAACATACTACTGTATTTTGTCTTTTTTAACATCGCTTGGGATATCAAATTGTGCTCCAATTGCTACAAGTCTGTTAGCATGCTTATTTTGATTTCGTGAAATAGAAATCAAATTAAAGGCATTAAATTCTTCAATTATGTTCCAAACTTTGTTTCTGTAAAACTTCAAAGTATCATTCTTGGAAACATTCAACCCTCTAACCTGATTAACTATCAATTCACTATTTCCATAGACTTTCGAACAATCAATTACTCTTTTCCTTGCCCACTCAAGGCCTTGAATGAGTCCTCCATACTCAACACTATTGTTAGAACATGTGAAAGAAAAATGAAAGGCTGAAAAATACTTATCACCTCATCGAGAAACCAACATTGCACCTCCACTTGCTCCATTATTGCTTTTGGAACCATCAAAAAATATTTCCCAAAGTCCACTTTGCTGTTGCAACAACTGATCTATACCCTTTTCAAGGTTTGGAACCTCTGCATCAGGTTCAAGCATCACATAATTACCCATACCGACATCTTGAATAAGGTCTTCAGTACTGTCCAACACATTTTCGGCTACCCATTCATGTAACAACACATTAGGAACAACTTCTGCTTGAAGTTCTTGAGTGGAAACCAGCTCATTGTTAGTAAAAACGACACAATTTGTGTCTATAATAGTATGAACAACATTGATGGGACTTGAGTTATATGGCTCAATGTGATCTTTAGCCAACTTTTCAGATTTAATGGTAACTTTGGTTCCATATCTAGTTCTAAACAACATATGTGACCAATCAGATGACACATAACCACCTATCTTAGCTATAAAGTCTCTTGAGAGGCACAAAGAAAAGAAAGATGGGAGATCTATGACACATATGTCCTGAGGAACTGAAAAATTCGGACAAGCATGAAGGGTAAGACTCAAATCTTTAATAACACCCAATGTATTAATAGAAGTACCATCCAATTGAATCATTCCTTTCTCTAAAGGTTGATACATTAGTCCAAGACTGTTGGCAATTTGCTTTGGCATTACTGAGCTACTAGCTCCACTATCTACCATATAGTTATGAACTAACTTATCGCCTATGATTACAGACACATAAAATGGAGGTGGTTTGACTTCTTTTCCTACTTGTTTACTGGGTTGTTTATCATCTCCTTGAGGATTATTTGTCAACACAGTTCTATCTTGACCTATTGGAGACTCAGATTCATCAAACACTCTAAAATTTGACAAAGCTGAGTGTAACATATCCTTTTGACCTGGGATTGCTAATGAATCCCACATAGACATTGTTACATTCATCTTTTTCATACTATCAAGAATATTATAGGGTGCAACTGGGTTCAATTTATGTTTTACCTTTATACCAATGTGATCAATTGGCAAGTGTGGCTGCTCCTTAACTGGGAGTTGCTGATTTCTTTGCAAACCATGAGTCACTTCCAATGTAGATGGTTCTACAGTTGTTTCTTTTCCTTTACCAGCTACTTGATCAAGCTCAAAAGCTCTTTTCTTCACCCTTGTGTTGGCTACAACTAAAGAATTATCTACATTCAATCCACATAATTATTCACCCTACCAATTAAGTAGGGTGGTATCATTGGTAAGTTTATCTTGGTGTTGTAGAGATGCATCATTAAGTGCATTTTGTTGTTAACTTGAGGCATTCTATACCATAAGTGCTTGATTAATGATTCCATTTGAGCAAGTGGATTGATTATGAGATTGGTTGCAATGGTAACACCACTCATAATTTGCTGCTAAGTTGTTTTGAATAGGGACAAGATCCTTAACTGCACTAACAGGTGTTGGAGCATAAGCCTGAAAAGGTTTAGTATTTACACTCTGTCTTGGGCCTTGGTAATTTCCTTGATAAGCCTGCCTATTACTTTGATATTGTTGTTGTTGACTTGAATTATGATGTTGATAAGGCTTGTTATATGATTGCTATTTTTCCAAGCTCACAAGCTTATTACCAAAACTCTATAATAAACTTTTGATTTCTCATAACTCATTTGAAGAACTTGAAATAGTAGCTTCTTGTGTTACAACAGCTGGAATAACAGTTGACATTGTTGGAACAGGTGGAAAAGGTGCAAAAGGTGGTATCTACAAAGGGATATTCACATGAATCTCTAGAAATATAGGCATTGGTGGCCTAAGACCAAGTTTACCAGCTTGTATTAGGCTATTTTCAGCTCTGATTGCTATTTCAAATGCATCAGGTAGAGAAACACCCCCATTGATCGTATCATAACGGCTATATCATTGTTAAGGGCCTTTAAAAAGTATAAAAATGCATATTCTGGAGGTGGTCTCACTGTTGCATGGATTCTATCCTAGGTTCTTTGAAATCTGAAATTGAAATCATTCATTTGCTCCTGAGGAACCCTCTTAAGCGTAGTTAATTGCTCTAGCAAAGATAAATTATCAGACCTGTCCTAAAACTTCCTGTGTAATTTATCACCCAACTCATCCCAGGTGGCAACTGAACCTACTACAAGAATCCTGAACCACTGCAATGCTTTTCCTTTCAATGATGCTGCTAGTAGTCTTATAGCTACATCCTCTTGTGTGATATGGTGCACACCACATAAGGAAGCAACATCTCATATATGTTCAATCGGGGTAGTCTTATCTTCCCCACTGAATATTGGTAAGCTTTTCAAAGCCTCCATTGGAATGTCATTGTGTTGTAACAAATTTAATGGACTACCTCCATTAAAAGCAACAAATGGTTGATTTCTTGGAGCAGCCATTAGAGGTGGCTGAGGTGGGTTTACTTTCAGTCTAGGTGAAACAAAAATAGGGGAAGCAATATGAGATCCCATAGAGGAGTAGATTTAGTTCTTCTAGAGTAGATAAATGTTGTCTCTGACCATTCTATTGCTCTACCTTGTCTTCTTGGTGGTGACAGTAGAAAATATTCAAAAGGAACTAAGTTGCTCCTTGTCTAGACTCTTCTCATAAACTGTAAAAGCACTGATTCTAAAGTTCTTTCTCTTTATGGAGTCACCAAGTATGCAAAAAATGAATTTTTCCAAGTCTGAAACTTTTTGGTTGCATACCAAACTAGCAATATAATGTGGAACTAGTCCCATTGGGCATGCCAAAAACTATTATCCAATTGTTGAACCTGATGTTCAACACTTCAGTGTAACATGGGAAGACCTCCAAAGCTATGGGTTACTTGTAGTATAGGTCAACCTCTGGAGAAGGTTGGATTCCTTTGGTATCACCTAAACAATTGATTCTGTAAAGGAAAAGGGAGGAGTGTAGAAAAATAAAACTAAACCCTATGGTGATACACCAAATTTACTTAGAGGACATATAACATAGTTTACACACACAATTTTAGTCAATGAAAAAAGCTTTGTCATACACAACTCAATCACATATGTTTTCTACATAAACATTTCATGAAAAGGTTCATATGGCTACACTCCTAGAAGGAAGAAATAACTTCACAACTAGAGAGTACTGCATTTTAAACACATCTCACAACCTGATAAAATATATATTTCTCTACAAAATGGTGCTAAGATAAGACATAACCACAAGGAATCATACAGTTTCACAAGTAGTTTCATCAATTATATGAATGCACACAACTTAATAGAGAGATTGAAAAGGTTAAGTGCTTATACTCATTGATTTCAATGGTGAAATACTAATATACACGCCTGTCCTGAGTTAAAAAAAACAGTCTCTCTTCTACAAAGAACTCCACAAGTTACAAAAGCAGAACAGTACCCAGTAACAACAGTTACAAAAAGAGGCAGAAATTCCATATATATAAAAAAGTGACGGCCCCTGCCCTAGGGCTTACAAAAATGAATCTGTTCCAAACACTTGGCCCTCAGATCTTTTGGGATGAAGTTAATGTTGCATTCAATGGGCATCACTCTGTCCATGTTGGTGAAAGATCACCCTCGGGAAAAGCCCCTAGATCTTTTACACTTATTAAATTTACTTTTGGCCTCCGTGTCCATCCTTGAACCTCCATCAGAGCCGTCTTGAATGTCCTGAGGCACTATCATAAATGTCACCCCACTCCTGCCAGTAGACACCCTAGTTGTCCCTGCGATCTCCTCCTATTTTATTCTCCTCCTGGCACTAGTCAAGCTGTTAATGGCTCACCTGTGGTTCTCTCTAATTGGTTAGACAGATGCTATGTGGGATTTCCAGATGGTCAAGGGTCGTTTAAACCAAATCATATGTCGGTGAGACACTAACCGTGTCTCCCCTATGTGAGTAGACTTCACAGTAGCGCTTTTCGTGGCTTACATCTATTGGAAAGAGTTCATATCAGGCCACAAAGATTCATGTTGATACCCCTTTTCGATTGGAAAGTCCATCGCTATTGGCAAGACTCTCCATTATCGGCAAGACCTTTCATCGAGCCCTTCATCCTTCGGTGAGACACCATTGAGTCAATGAGACTTCCCTCCGAATTCATTTCATTTTGCTGAGACCTCTAGCAATCGGCAAGACATTAGAGTGAAACCATTCTATTCTCTCGAGCGAAGATTCTTTTCTTTCGGCCAAACCCACTTCGGTCGGTGAAACATCTTGGCAAAGACCAACCTCTTTTGCCGAGACCTCCTGGGTTGGAAAGACTTCCCATCGAAGCCATCTTTTTTTGGCGAGTACCCATATCAGTTGGGAAGACACTGCTTGTTCAATGATACCTTTCACCAAGCTCCCATCTTTCGCCAAGACCTCCCTATGATGGTAAGACATCTCCCCGAGACCACAACTTTATACCGAAGGCGCCATTCTATTGGTAGGACTTTCCCCATTCGGCCAAACTTCATGCCAAAGCCTTCATCTCCTAGCGAGCTTGGACCCTCCTTCGAGGAGACCACCTACGGTCAGTGAGACCACAAACAAAATGATCCATGTAATTCCCTTGTAACAATTGACCATAATACATATTCACTTAGAAAAAAGTGTTGGTATTTCATATAATTAACTACATCAATAGCCAAAGCATCAAACTCATATTTTAAATGATATATAAGACATCTTTAATCTAAAATATTCTTATCATAAATACAACATATATCCATCACAATTAATCTCCTTAATTCTCATCATATAATATATCCTTAGAATTTTGCACAAGTAAGAGATTAGAAAACACAATAAGTTGTCATCACTAACATTAGTACACCAACACTATCACATAATAAAGAGGCCAAACATATCCTAAATCAAAAAATATTATAAATTCATCTATGCATAATAATTAAATAATCATCCACAAAACTCAAAGCACAATGCAATAGTCTCATCATCCATATGAAAACACAAAGTAAAAAAGAAACAACATAGGTGGGGTCTCACATTGCAATGGTGTGAATTTGCACCCCTTAAAAATTCCAAATTTACATACCTCCTACCTTAGAGAATTAAGTTTGATAATGCAATTCCACACTCTTCATCCATTTTCCATCCACTTGGCAACCTACTTTCGTGTTGATGGGGGATATTTTTTCTAGGATGCCATCACAATGCATGAACGTCTACGTGGCTCATTACCATTTTGATAGGATTCTCACCTCTAGAATCTACAGAGGTGTTACACTTCTCCATTGAACACAAAGTGTAACGTCTCTTTCCCTTCAGACTAAATGTGAATGGATTTTTTTCCTCCATTTTCACCTTCAAATGACTATCTTTTCCATTCTTTCATTCTCTCTTGAACTTTCTCTTGATCTCTATTGCTTCACTTTGGTCTTCTACACTCTTCTCACAACATTCTCAAGCTCTACCACCTCCATTGAAGATACAAGTTAGTATTTTTTTGTCTCTCTCTTTGTTGTTGTGGAAACATTGATCTTTGAAAGTGTAACATCCTGCTACGCAACCCTGAAGGTTAAGAGCCAAAAGAGGACAAGATAATTCTTTTTTAGAACAAGAAGAATAGCTTACACATAAAGCAGTAGCCTATATGATAATTTGACAACATACAAGGCCAAGAATGGTCGAGAGCACAACAAAGATGGGAGGACCGATTTACCCTCCAAAGAAAATTTGAACAGGAGCAAATAGGAGAGCTCCTGAATTTTTTCTTTAGAACTTCCTACTCCAAAACATTCTACGCTGGTGCTCTAAAAAAATTTTGTGCTAGTGCTCCTTAAATTTCTGCGCTAATGCCTAGAAATTTTTATGTCGGTGCTCTAGAAATTTATGTGCCAATGGCTAGAGATTTATGCGTCGATGCTCCAAAAATTTATGTGCCAGTACCCAATTTTTTCTGTGCCGGTACTCCAAAAATTTCTGCACAAGTGCCCAAAGATTTATATGTTAGTGCTCTAGAAATTTCTGCTGTAACATAAAAAAAAACATATAGAAAGCTCTGATGCACCGAAACTCTTTGCTCCTGTGCTCTAGAACTTTCACAACAGCAACACAGATCAACAACAACAAGTTTCATTGTGTTGGAAACCTTAGCAGCAGCAACACAAATGAATAACAACAAGTTGAATTGCCTCATAAACCTTAGCAACAACAAGATGAAAGGATATACAATAATAACTCTAATTTTTGCATGATACTTAGGAAAGAAAGGTTGTAAAAGAATTACCATACTACACATGAGTCCGACACCAGAATCGAAACCTGTTGTAGACATGTCAAATTTACATCATGCATAATCATATTCCATTCATCCAATAAATCAGGACTTTATTTAAATCAAATCTTAAATCATTTTCCATCATTTTCTGGATTTAAATAAATCAGAATATTTAAGTCTAAAATGTCATATCATCTAATCAACATTAATCAGCATAATCATCATCTAATCCTAACCTAATGCTAATCCCATCCCACTTGCATGATCTAGACCTAGCCACTTGCACAATAAATCAATTTTATTGATTTATTAAAATCTCATTTTCCCTCAACATGACAAGTCAAACAGGGCATTTATTGCTGTTTTTCCTTGTCCCCCTCTCAAAATTTATGGCAAAATTTGAATTCAAATTTTCCCCCTCTTGGGCACTCTTCCCAAATCTTGCACATGCATCAACTAATCACATGATGACAAGTGTCCTCAACTCATTGGCTTATTTTTTATCCCACATTGGTCCCTCTTCAACATTTGGCATTTTGAAAATCTTTAAATAGGTGCATCATCCTCAAGCAAATCCTTCACAATCTTCACAATCTTCACAATCTTCACAATCTTCACAATCTTCACAATGCAAGGTCATTCTCTTTGAGAACTTATCTTGTCCATTTATCATCTCCATTTTCATAGCATTTCATCATCTTGAGCTTTTTATCAAGGATTGGGAAAGGGTCACTAGCACATGTGACACCAATCCACTATGAGATAGAGTTGGATCATGTCTTTCATATGCATTATTTAGTTTCTATTGTTCCATTTTTATTGCATGATTGATGTGTTTCATTATTTCATAGGGATGTTAAAATGGTGTTTTAAACTAACCATATTGCAGATTTTAGCATCCACAAAATGGCGCTAGAAGGAGGGCATGAACCTTCGAAAGAGAGGTTGTATTGTTCGTAATCTTTTTTGTATTGGAGTTAAGCTTTTTAGTATTCTATGTTTCTGCCTATATCACGTACATTTGCACCAAAGATAGCTTTCAATCCTTATGACTCTGATAAAAGTGTCTTTTAAGAGTAGACAATGTCTCAATAAGAGCATATCGTGTTGATAGTTTAAATAAAAGTGTCTTTTAAATGCAGACAATGCCATTCTAAATCCATATGTTTCCTATTTTGGATTTTTGAAAGGTGGTTTGATCTAAGTTAACAACATTGTCATTGATCTAAGTTAACTTAGAAGGATTACTAGAGATTGTTGGCATCAAGAAACAATGGTGTTTTGTGTCTTTGCTGCATTTTCCTTTTACGTCTTCAAATTCAACAATCTGCAACCTCTGTCAAATGAAATAATACCCCTTGGCAACACAATGATATCACACAAAACAGAAAAGAAAATGCAACAATAATACCCATGTCTGCTGTTGCTGCGCCCATCACCATGCTTGTGTCAATATCTACCATTTTCTGCAGATTCTTTTGAGCTACCTCTTAGCGCTGCACCTACAAACACATTATGGCGCTTTAAGAGAAGGGAGATACATATATAGATCACATAGCTGAATGTTGTGTTTATTTTTAATGTGAGGTGACATGCAAGAATGGCGCAAAACAGCAGAGTTGTATCTTCCCTATCTTATTAATCTCTCATCCTTTATGAAAAGTAGCGTACATTTATAGAGCATGCAATGGACATTTCAAAGTTTTGTATAAAGAATTCTTAACAGGGCTAATCATCTTTCTATTACTTCCATCGATATTAATGCTTTTGAAAAGGTGGAAATCTGTTACTAATAGCCCCATTACGTTTGGGATTGCCATGATGATTCGGTATTTGCTTTAGATCAAAAATTTCGCCTATCAATTACATTTGCTTGAAGATTTCAGCGGCTTTCTTTTTGTTTTTGCTAACAAATACATTTTGCGCATATCCTGCAATCTTTGGCATTCCATAGATCGCCTTTCCATGAGGCATTCTGTTAAAGCAATCCACGCGCCTTGTCTATGCAGCCACATTTCTCATTTAGAAACAGGTCACGCGCCTTGCCTATGCAGCCACACTTCTCCAAATAGTTCCCACGCCATTCTGACAACAGTTCATTTGCCTTGTCTATTACTCTGAGGCATTCTGTCAACCGTTTCACATGCCTTGTCTGTGCTTTACGATTGTCATAGTGTTATCAAGTGAATGCATCAGCACAATTTTTGAATAGTCTTATCATTTAAGACTGCAGCTCACGAAACGGGGGAAGTGAAAGAGTCATCACACTAGTATAAAATATGTGGCTACAAATCAAATGAAAACGTTGATGATGATCTTTGATGGTGAGGAAAGGGCGCGGCTAGTCACAATTTCTATGATCATTCCATTTGGGCGCGGCTTTTACACCTGCTGTTTGCATTTACTGTGAGAAGTTCAAATGCCTTTTGTTGTCTTTATTCACCTATGAAGCTGTATTCATTTCTCTAGCAGCCTATTGATGGGATGTAATTTGAATGTTAGATATTTCGAAAAAAAAGCACTTCATTTTTTCTAACAATGGGTTGGTGAGATATGTCTGCAGAAAAGATTTATTTTCTGACAGCTGCATACTCTTGCGTGAAAGTTCTTACGCCTCTGTAGCAAATAATAAAGTGCGCTGAAAGTTCTCCTGCCTCTGTAGCAATTTGACTCCTGCAAATTTATGTTGACACACACCACATTTATGAGCGCGCCAATAGTCATTGATTCTTTGAGGGATTCTTTCAAAAAGTCCACATGCTTTGTCTGCGCGCCATCCTTCTTCCATAAATCTGTTTGGGGATTGCTTCAACTGCTACTGAGTTTGTCTTTATGAGTGCGCCAAAAGTCACTGATTCTTTCAGGCATTCTGTCAAAAGTTTCACACGCCTTAATCTTTTTATGCAGCTCCTGCCATCATTGCGTTTGAATTAGAGTTGAGCCAGTGTTACTCATCCAACTCCTTGTGGACCACTTGTGTCTTATCAATTTACTGACTGCAGATATGTTTGGATTGGATCAGATACCATTCCTGTGGTGGCGCGCTATTTTATGAGAGAAATCTTTATGATGAATAGACTGCCATGTTGTAAACATTCATTATTGATTAAGATTTCATTATAGCAAACTGGAAATTGGAATTTTCAAAGTTTTCTCAAGAGTTTAACTTAATCTAACGGTTCACCAAAATTAGAGAAGTGAAAGTCAAACATTCATTGCAAAAAGTAATGAGAAGTGAAATTGGAATTTGTTGAACAGCAAAGAAGGTTGTCATGTCCAATAGATTTTGCGTTTTTTCTCTCATTAGCATTGCTATCTTTCATCATTAATATCCTTTTTGTCTAAACATATTATGTTCTTTGTGCATTTTGTTATTATGATGAATATTATTGATCAGCAAGAATGATTCTGATTTGATAAAATTTTATACTACATTTGTGTCAAGTGAGCTATGATTGCACAGTTTTGAATGTCACTAACATCTAATTTGATTCATGATTTATAGATCCAAATGAATATGGTAGATGGAAGATATTGTTTTAAACGCTAAAGGCTGCCATATTTTATAGGTACAAACAAAGCGAAAGGTGAAAGGTACAAAAAATCAAACGAAGGGCAACCAAGGTACAAAAGCAGACGAAGGTACAAGCGAAGGATACAAATGAACAAAGGCGAAAAGATGCAAAGCAAAAGAGGAGGAGGATTCTTGTTTGAAAACACAATGTGTTTTTTAACACTTTGATTTTTTGATTAATACTACTTCACGAAAGGAGGGAAATGTTTTTTTTTGAAAACACAATGTGTTCTTTAACACTTTAAGTGTTTGATCAACACTACACGAAATTGTTTTCCTTTTTCGTTTTAGAACATTAGTTTTCAATTGGGGCTAAAACGAACAATTTCATTTTCATTGCAAAGGACTTAAAACGAACCTTAGAACACACTTACTAGATTTCGTTTTGGTTTAAAATTGAACAAGGCAAACTTCACACTTGATTTTGGTGCTTAAAATGAAGTCATCATTGCTTTGAGGCTAAAACGAACAAGTGCTTGATTGTGTTATTTTGTCTTTTGAGTGCGTATCCTCTCCCCTTGCGCTTCGTGCGATCTAGGGTGCAAGAGAAACACTCAAAATACATTTTATTGCTTTGAAACACTTCATTTTGGGCTTAAAAAATTGAACAATCTTGTGCGAGTGTGAGTAGGGGCATTTTCGCGTACATTCTCGTTCTTTGTGCCATCAAAGAATCGATCGAGTTACGAATTGTGTCTTTGCTCGCTTTTGTTTATCTTAGAGGGCCCGGCCTTTGGGGAAAAAGTACTCACCTGTGCCGACGACTAAATCCCAGAACACTCTAAAGCCAAGAGTATTTCCAAATGTGGGATATAAATGAGGGTTTTGGTTAAACGCCATAATCACGCGGTTGGCTCCGACAGGATGGATCCGAAAGGGGACTCTTGCCGTATGGGTCAATCTCCACGAACGGAAAGTCCTTACTAGAACCTATGTGTTAGAATTTTTCAAAATCCTTAATCTATTTGTTGGTGCAAGAATGGTCATTCTAAAGCCACCCCACACTTTTACGGTCTTTAGTAGAAATGGAAAAAATGCCATGGGAGTTTCATGGTTGTTGATGCTTGGATGCCCCCAGATAAGGGAGTGCCAGGAGGGAGCTGGGGTCAGCATCTAACCATCCGCTAAAAGTATGTGAGCTGACTTGTCCAAGTGGGGACTCAACAAACATTGTCTACTCATATCCATAGGGCTTGTAATTATTTTTTGTTTGAAAACACAGTGGGTATTCGAAAACATTTTGCAAACAAACACTTAAACATGATCATGCAAATTTCAAACCCCTTTTGATAGAGCAAATACCTTTTGACAAATTTAAGTGTTGTTGCCTTCCCTTGGGATTATTTCCTTAGAGGTTTCTCATCACTTGAATTTATATCGTCATTTGCTCTAACTAGGGTTAACAATAGGAAATCCCTTTGCCTCAATTTCTTGGAACTCCCACACAACACTTTGTGGGAAGAAAAGGAATTTAGACATTGGACATCTTAGTTTGAAACCTTAATCAAAGAGTGTGTTTGTGGTAAAAAGTACTCATTAAGCAAAGATAACGAATTGGACCCCACACATGTGCTTGATATCTTTTGGTCGTATTGGTCTTTTGATTGCTCTTAGAGAAAAGTGTGTTCTTCAATACCTTGGCCTAGTAAACAAAGTCTCTCTAAGTCTCTTAGGATCATCAAAACTTCCTTCATCCATCTCAAACATTTATCAACGTCATCCCACCAAAACAACTTTAGATCTTTGCAAACATCATTCTAGACTTGGGTACATCCTTAAACCAAATCAAAGTCAATTGTTTAATTAGGTGTGTGGGAATGCATCCTTTCTCATACATCTAATTGAATTAGCAAACCTTTTGAATAAGTTCATCCTAAAGATAACATCCAACATCTTAGGGTTTACAAGTTCATCATCCACATCAAACAATCAAAATCAAAATCCCTAAGTCTAGCATTGATTCAAAGTTCCTAAACGTTCATCACTCATCCACCTTTCATCCTCCATCTCGCCATTGGTCCTAAGAACCTTAGAGGTCACTTTCATAACAAAGTCAAAACACAAGAAGAACATGGAATATACACTTGATCCATACATCTTGGGTAATCCAAATCAGTTGAATCTTCAAAGCCTTGCAATGCCTATCAATTATCAAAGTCCATGCATAGGATCATTGCCTTCGACAAATGTCAATGGTACAACAAGTGTGAGTATGCCCAAGTCAAAGTTTGGAACACATTTCCCCATGATAGATCTAAGTCCAAACCTACAAATCCACCAATTGAATAATCAATGCATGAATCTTCAAACAAGCAACATCATCCCACCAAATCCCTACAAACCAAATGTGGATGTACCAAATGCATTTTTTCAAAACATGAATCCTAACTCGGAAACCTTTGGAAAAATGATTCCCAATACCAACATTGTTCATCCTATCATGCCAAATCAGAACATTATCCAAAGTCAATTTTCCCATAATCCCATTCAAAAATCGCAAGCATGCATGCCAAAACTACTTGAACACAAGCCAAATCAACTATCTCAAGTGAGTCAAAATCAAAATCAAGAACAAATTTGGCGAGATCAAATTGCGGAACTTTCCAAAACAGTTGAGGCATTGCGCCAAGGGAAATCTCCACCACCATTACCTACATCATTCCTTGGTTTAGGGCTTCCCCCTTTACCTAACACCAATCATTTCACCCAAATCAATCCACATAACATCAATCAAACCATCACGACAAATCCTTTGAATATACCATCGACATCACACCAATGGATGGTATCTAATCAAACAACAACATTGATCCCAAATCAAAATACGGTCTCCCAAGGGCCTATCACCTCGGTCAATCCAACCATCACTATCCCTTCAATCATTCCAAACGCCACTATCACACCCATTACATCTCAACCCCTCACTACCATGATCGCTCCGAGCGTATCTCAAACACTTGTCACTACATCCAACACAATTTCAATCCCACCACCACCACCATTGCGACTAAGCCAAGTAAGCAATTACAATGCTTCATTCAAAGCATACCAACAATTGCTCCAACAATATCAAACAATTCGGCAAGCGCCTATAGCCACGCACGCTTCTCAAGCTTCACAGCAAAATCAAGCTCAAACATCGCTGCAACAACAACAAGCAACACAAGCTCAACAAGCGCAACAATCCTTTCAAGTTTCCCAAGCCTCTCAAGCTACCCAACCAACACGAGCACAAACACAAAAGATGACAACTATTGAAAACAAGGATCAAGATCAATCCATCACTAAGCACACGTTTACTTCATCCAATGATCAAATTGACAAATGTCAAGAGTCACTTTTGAATCACGATCAAAATCCACCAACAGAACTCGACAATGAGCCAATTCAAGAAATATCAACATCACTTGATGCTATGGTCGAAGACATTCATAATCCCTCCGCCACAATTGTCGAAAACAATGATCAAAATCTCTCCGTCGAAGAACACATTGAGGATGTATCTACACAATCCGATGATCAACTCACCATACATCAAGAGCCACTTTTTAGTGATCTCTTCCAAGGAGTGTTAGGGTTATTTGATCCAATTGACATAATGCACAATCAGTTCACCTATGATCATATTGAAAATGTCTCTACATCGCCTTATGAGTTAGAGGACATATCTCAAGAAGTTATTCCAAAGCAAGATCAAAATCTTTCACTAAAGTCTAGCAATGGTCCTTTTCAAAACATGTCGATCCCCTTTGACCGCATGGTTACAGATGCTGAAGGAACCTTGAACTTGACCATGCCTAATGTCGACATCCAAAAGTCCTTTGTAAGAAATCCATCATTTGAAGCTACCCCATGTCAAGAACTTGATCCAAAGCATGTCGAAAGCAACTCCGAAATTAGTCAAGATCAAGAATTTGTATCTCAAGATACTAATAATCTAATGGAACACTCTCTTATCCATGCAAGATGATCATATCCATACAGCACCTCATCCATCTACCCTTAGAGATACTTTCTATGGATATGGACCGTAGATGATCTTCATCTAGAACAAGATTTTGTTACACAAAAAGAGAAGATTCTTAACTCCTACAATCAAATGGATTTGTCAACATCAGGATTGAATATGTCCCAAACTCAGATTGAGGACATCATGAATAAAGATATCCATCATTATCCACCCAAGGAAACAAGTCAGATAGAACATCCAGAGTTAGCAGAGCAGAAAATTGAAAGAACGTCAACTACGGTGGTCATCTATCAGAGAACACTTATTGAACAAGAGCTCTTGGAACAGGAGAAATCAAAGCATGAAGGTACTACTTCTACCACACTGGGGGCAACTTCGTCTCAAGCAAACATCAACATAAGAGGCATGAAGAATCCTTATGATGAAACCGATGTCAATACTACAACCAATCATGTCACGAATCTTCATCCACCCATCACCCCATCCATGAATTGGGACCAACGTCAAAAGAAAGATCTGAATCAAAGCACAAAGAATGTTATCAAATCAAGAAAAGCCGAGAAGCATAATGGACAAATCAAATACATATGGATACCAAAGAATACAAAGAAAGATCATCCCTATCAAACTCCATCAGTCAAAGAAACTGTGGGGCAAACTAAAAAAGGGAAAAGTATCCATCAAGAATGTCCGCAAAATCAAAAGCAGACTTTTCAAGCAACATACAAAGTGTATCAAGCAGTTGGTCCTAATTCCATGCACACTTCCGTATCCACCCATCATTGCTCATCTTCCCAAGTTTGGAGAGTCAAAGGTTCCAAAATAATAATCATCTCTCCTAAGCACACTCATCACTCCTCCATGCATAATATCAGATTCTTACATTGACCCGTGTAGCGACCCTTCATCATAAGGATTGAGAAGGCAATCTATTCGCGATGTCATAGAGAGCAGAGTTAACTCAGTTATCAATGAAGCATGTCGAAATCAAAGATTGTATTCAAATTACGCATTATCTTATGGCGGCTTCTTCAAAGCCTTGGCGGGATACGATGGCACATTATAGGGGCATCACCATCAGCAACACCTTGTGATTCAGCATGAGCTTAAAATCTTTGAAAAATACAAAAAAAATCCAAAAAGCAAAATCCAAAAAAATCAGAAAAAGGATTGAAAACAGTAAAGAAAAAAATCGTCCTCTAGTGAAAACCGCATGGGCGGCGCTTTGGGCAAGACCATGATGAAAACCTGGCAAACAGGCATCATGTGTGGAATCGAGCATCTATGTGCGCCAGTTCTGATGAAAGCATCTCATCCCATCCATAATAAATTGAGCATTCCATCCATATTAGCCATAATAAATCCATCCATCCATGAACCATTTATCCAATCCATTCACATCTATCTGCGTCCATCATGCAAGTTATCTTGATCTTGGTAAAATTTTGGTACACTTTACGCTTGCTTACGGTGAACATCTTGACATGGGTCATTTTCATCGATCCTATCCTATGCAGCATTATCTGAGCTATGAAGCATTATCCAAATGAGCACTTGTTATCCGAACACCTTATCTTATCGCAAGATAATCCATGTCCCTCCATCCATACACTTATTTGAGCATCCATCCATTGCATTCCATACATTGCTAGAAATTGGGGGCAGATATATACATCTTGCTTCGAGAATAAGTCTTGGTCTATGTCCTCCAACTTATGTGGCGATCCGCACATTGGAAAACATGAAATAAAATTGGTAAAAGCATTTTGTATCACTAGCCCATGGCATATTTTGGCAAGAAGGCATTCCATATCAATCTTCATCATTCATCGAACATCAATTCGAACAATCAACATCAGTTGCATCTAAGTTGAACGTCAAACATCACATGAAATCATTCAAACAACTTTTGTTCCAAACCAAGCTTCATCAAATCATGATCAATCAAAATCCAGTCAAAAAATCATCATCTCGGGATATCCTTGTGTTGCTTAACACTATCCTTGCATTGTCGTGTATCCTCGACAATGTTATCATTATCAATTCTGATCAATCCAGTCCTTGCATTGTTGTGTATCCTCAACAATGTTATCATCATCAATCCCATCAACATCTCAATCATTGTGTTGCTTAACACTATCCTTATATTGTTGTGCATCCTCAACAATGTTATCATCATCATCAATCCATCAATCTGATCAATCCACCTTAGCTTGGTTTTCAACAAAATCCCAAACAGACCACTGATATCATCACACACATCCATATCCAAATCGTCAAAATCATGCAGAAAATCCAAAAAAACATTCAAAACATTTCAAAAATCCAAAAACATTCAAAACATTTCAAAATCCAAAACAAGGTCATGCCTTTGTCGAATCCACGTCAGTTTCCTGAAGCTTGAACGTAGGTAAGGTTGATCTTTGATCATCCCTCGGTGACATTTAGGTCACCCCTGTGGAGTTCGCCATAATAAACCGACATTTCATCATGTATATTCATCTCAGAATCTATCAAGTTGACAATGAACTAATGGTCTCGCTGTATGTTAACGTAGGTGGGCTATCTATCGATAAGCCCCCGAAATTTCAGATAGGTCTTAGGTTAGTCTCTTGGTCAAATTCAAAATCCCAAAACATTGGAAAAATCAAAATCAAAACATTTGTAAAACTCTAAAAATTACCAAAACAGCCTCCTCAAAACATTGCAAAAATTCCAAAACATCCAAATATTTGAAAAATCCACCTATCCTGCTTGCACCTCGCTAATAATCAATCATCCATAATAAATCGATCATCACCTTTCATCCTTTGGTAATGCAAATGTAAACAATCATAGTAGCCAGCAAACTTCAATCGAAAACCAAAATCGGCAACAAATCTTTTTAAACAAAATCAAACACTTGATCAGTCGCAAACATGTCAGTCGACTTTATATCAACAGCCTATCAATCAACTTATCAAACCATCATCATCCTATACAAAGCATGTCCTAGGATCCGTTCCGACAATGGGCACTTTTATCAAATCAACCACTTTGGGTAAACAAAACGACGTGTCATTAACATGTCCTAGGATCCGTTCCGACAATGGACATTATCTTTTGGCAATGAGTTTTGGCTCCCATCTTTTGAAACACATCCCTCTGGCTGAAGGTATGAAGAACATTGGCTTGCTTGTATACTTGATCTTTTCTTTTGATTTATCATATTGGCGCCATTCCAAGGACCTCTCGATGATATCCCGAACTTAAGGATTTAGGAGAGATAGGAATGGGCAATCCATCATTATCTTTATCCGTTGTGCTTGTTGGACGTTCTTGTAATATAACTTTATTTAATACCTCTGTTTTGTTAGATATGTATGGAGGAGAGGTTTCAGATATAGCTTGTTGACTATTGCATTGATTGGTTATAATCTTCCTCGTA
Source organism: Sequoia sempervirens (assembly GCA_007258455.2). Classification (NCBI taxonomy): domain Eukaryota; kingdom Viridiplantae; phylum Streptophyta; class Pinopsida; order Cupressales; family Cupressaceae; genus Sequoia; species Sequoia sempervirens. The sequence continues at coordinate 716,820,399 of VDFB02058242.1, read as the reverse complement.
TTTTGGTCCCATGTTTGAGACTTCTAAAGTGCATCCCAGCAAGGTTTCCGATGTCGTGAACAAGAATAATTCTATCTCATTGTCGAAATAAGTCCATCACACTAATAACTTCATCCGTCCTTCATACCTTGATGCATCGTACTTAGGTGTGTTATCAAAAATAAAGTAAGTGATCCTTTGAAAATCCCAATCCTTGATAAGCAAATCATCCATCTATCATCATCATTTCTCATCATCATCAACATTTATCTATCATCATCATCATCTCTAATAAAGTCTCGACCAATCATGGACTTGTTGGATCCTCTTGTCATCATCTCATTTTCATGCTAACATTGCATCATGAATAGTCCATCATGCATCCATCCTGCATCCACAAACCGTTAGCATTCATTCATCATGCATCCATTATGCATTTATCTTGCATCCATAAATCATCAGTATTTTGCATATCATCTCACATGCATATCATCATCATAATATAGATCTGTTAGTCTAAGCATCTCATAACTCATCTATTGCATAATCACAACATATCACATCATTCACATCATCAATCTCATCCATATCATATCATATCATCATTTAAGTTGTTTAGGATAATATAGGTTTGTTATTCTAAGCATCTTGAAATCATCTCATTTGCATCGTCGTCCATAACCATCCATTTTGAACCTCTTTATCGTGAGATCGACCCTCAAATCGAATCTTTTTCGCCGACCTCGAGGGGCAATGTATCAAAGGTATTCTTCATTGGGCATCCGAAAAATCAGAAAAATTTTTAATTTCGACATGGGTAGTTTATTCTTGAACCAACGCACAAGTACATTGTTTCAAAGAGGCAAATGTAGACATGTCAAATTTACATCATGCATAATCATATTCCATTCATCCAATAAATCAGGACTTTATTTAAATCAAATCTTAAATCATTTTCCATCATTTTCTGGATTTAAATAAATCAGAATATTTAAGTCTAAAATGTCATATCATCTAATCAACATTAATCAGCATAATCATCATCTAATCCTAACCTAATGCTAATCCCATCCCACTTGCATGATCTAGACCTAGCCACTTGCACAATAAATCAATTTTATTGATTTATTAAAATCTCATTTTCCCTCAACATGACAAGTCAAACAGGGCATTTATTGCTGTTTTTCCTTGTCCCCCTCTCAAAATTTATGGCAAAATTTGAATTCAAATTTTCCCCCTCTTGGGCACTCTTCCCAAATCTTGCACATGCATCAACTAATCACATGATGACAAGTGTCCTCAACTCATTGGCTTATTTTTTATCCCACATTGGTCCCTCTTCAACATTTGGCATTTTGAAAATCTTTAAATAGGTGCATCATCCTCAAGCAAATCCTTCACAATCTTCACAATCTTCACAATCTTCACAATCTTCACAATCTTCACAATCTTCACAATTTCATGCAAGGTCATTCTCTTTGAGAACTTATCTTGTCCATTTATCATCTCCATTTTCATAGCATTTCATCATCTTGAGCTTTTTATCAAGGATTGGGAAAGGGTCACTAGCACATGTGACACCAATCCACTATGAGATAGAGTTGGATCATGTCTTTCATATGCATTATTTAGTTTCTATTGTTCCATTTTTATTGCATGATTGATGTGTTTCATTATTTCATAGGGATGTTAAAATGGTGTTTTAAACTAACCATATTGCAGATTTTAGCATCCACACCTGTAAGCCAAACATAAAACATCACATTTCTTCTAATTAAATTATATGATTACCTTCTCTCTCTCTTAAGAGAGTACAATGTGCATAAAGGAATAAGTATGAGTACAATAGCATTTCCATGAATAAGAAACATCATCTGATAAGATAAATACATAAGAGGGGATGTCTCCAACTGGTGTTCCAATAACTTGTACACCGGTCCCTAATGGCGATGGCAATGCCTCCCTACCATGTAGACTCAAAAGAGACCACCCCACCATGCTCAAAGATAGTCACAAGGCCCAAAAAAAAGTAACCAGAAAAGAGAAAAGTAAGGACAACACTCACATCAATCATGAAGAGAACATGGAATACAATGCACACAACCAATGTCACAACAAGAGATGCTCATTCAATATCATGTCAGGTACTACTCAGAACTATCAAGGTTCTAAGTACTAGAGTGAAAATTAGATGGAGTTTCATCATGCATGCTCAAAGGGATGGCACCACATAGAATCAAGTACACCTCTCTTACAAATGAGGAGAAACAATCATGCCTGAATCCATGCCTCGCAGACAGATAACTAAAACCCCGTAGACAAATGGGCCTTCTCGAGTGCATCCTTAGCCTTTACAAGTGCTCAAGGCCATGCACAAGGACTCATTATCTTATTAGTGTTTTACCCCATTATTTTTTATTTATTTATCACTTGTTTACTCTAACTCTACTAGTAGTTCCCCTGGTAGCCACTTGCGGGCCCCGAGCCCGTAAAGAGCCACTCCATATGACTACTCTAACTACCTAGACCTAAGCACATCTCATTTAACCAAATGAGGAAACCAAAGAAAATATGAAACAGAGGAAAATCCAAAAATT
>VDFB02058242.1:716796234-716817723 GCA_007258455.2 Sequoia sempervirens | reverse complement strand
GGAGAGAGTGGAAGAGAGTGAGATGGAGGGAGGAAGAGAGTGGGAGAGGGTGGGAGAGAGTGGGAGAGAGTGTGGGAGACTGGGAGGGTGGGAGATGGAAGGGAAAGAGTGGCAGAGAGTGGGAAAAGGTGGGAGGGAGGAAGAGATTTGGAGAGAGTGGGAGAGAGTGTGGGTGAGTGGGAGAGTGGGAGAGTGGGAGATAGGGAGGGAGAGGGTAGGAGAGGGTGGGAGAGAGTGGTAGAGAGCATGTGAGAGAGTGGGAGAGAGTATAGACAAAGAGATTAAAAAAATGTATAAAAAAACAAACTTTATAATAATGTGAGGGCATTTTTAAGTAGAGATAGTCGTTCTAGGAGGAGATAATGCACTCGTGTTATTACACAGGTGCATTATATCTTGCACTAAAAATGGTAAAAAACACAATATACCTATGGTGTTGGCCCACATTTTTCATATTCTCCTATTTTTCCATGTGCTCCGAAAAAAAGTAGCTTTTTGATGATTGAGTGAAGTGTCCATGCATGATTTTTAGATTCCACCACCTTTCCATGAAATAGCAGAGTTTTCACATTAAAAGACATATAATATCAATTCAATTTTGAATTCTAGTGATAATTGATATACAATTGAAGTTTTGAGGGAGCAAGATTTTGAATTTAAGTCAAATTATTGAGGAGTTTGAGGAATGAAGAACCAAAGGCTACATAATTGGGTAGAACTCCTCCATTTGAAACTCTGGTTTTTTAGGTATGTAAAGTCTTTGTACATTTTTTTTCATTCTATTATTGCTTTCTTTCATTTTTGTTGTTTTGCATATTCCATGTTTACCATTGTTTGTTTGTTATGTTACAACCTTAGGTTTTCAATGGAAATTTTAAATTACACAATTCTATACACTTTCCAATTACATTTTTAAACCACATCTCTTTGAGGCATTTTTTTATTTAACAATTGACTTACTTTTTGTATGCTTTCAAAGCTTTCATTGAGGTATTTTGTCAAACAGTTATACAAACTAGTTGATTGCCTTGTCTATGCTACCAAATTTTCCATACATGTCTCTAAAAAATGGAATATACTCCTAATGTAGTAGGGGGAGGCTTGAAACACACAAACACACAACTCTAATCTATAAACACAATTTTCAATTTACAGTTTCACCAGAACCTCTCCATTCAGCATATTCACATTGTCCCTTGTAGTATATCAAAGTCACTCAATCGGGTATAATTCCACTCACACAACCTTTCAACTCACAACACAACACACATTAGGGTCCCGTTATAGAGCCTTTCAACATATCCAACTGTAGATAGCCAAATTTGATCACTCCCATATGATCAAATTTACCACTTTATTCATCAATTTTGTCAATATCACACTTCCCACATAAGATTCTTAAAGTATTTAATTTAACAATTAAACACTTTATATGGTACCCTTTTCCTCTCTAAATTAAATAAATACACCAATTTATTTAATTTAGTCACTTTAATCTTTTTGAATTAAATTCAATTTAAAATTCTTCTTTCTCTCTCCTTGTCACATCCTCCATAATCCATCTCTAATTTGGATTAATTCAATTAATTCATAATTAGGGTGTGCATCCTCTTAATCAAGGATTAATGTCACATCCTCCTACATTTTCCACTTGCCACTAAATGTTAGTATGCTCAATTAGGAGAACCTCTGAGTGTCGTCATTAATAAGTTGTTACAAATCAATTAACCCATCGTGTACCTTGTCACCAAGCCACTTGATGAGTCCAAACCCAAGCCTGCATGGTTTAAAGAAAATGAGTATTGTGAGTTCCATAAAATCAAAGGACACTCTTTAAATAAGTGTCAAGGGCTAAAAAACTATGTTCAATATCTTATTGATCAAGGGGATATTAAAGTTGACACCAGTCAAGCTCAGTCATCCAATGCTCAATTATAGATATATCAAAATTCCTTTCCCAACCACAATCAAGGCACAAGTACCTCCAACAACAATCCCCAAGACAACAACACAAATAACGTAAGCTACAAGAATGTCCCCCTCAATTATGAGGGCATTATTTATTAAATTGAGCAGGTAGAACCTCGTGTATCCATGATACATGTCAAAGCCAAAGACCCTTAGTGTGTTGTTACTACACGACGAGATCGTATCATCATCCTTGCAGCCTCCGCACCTGCCCAATCAATTCCTATAAGCTCTTAGTACAACATTCTTGACCACTTAGGGAAAACCGTCGCTCATATCTCCATTTTGGATTTGCTTAAGTCTTCCCTGGCACATCAAGAAATCCTCAACAAAGCCTTGCAAGAAGCCCATGTACCTAATGACATCAACCCTGCATGATTCTAGGATTTGGTAGGACACCTGGCTTCATCTCATCAACTCCACTTCAGCCAAAATGACATTCCAGATATCGATGCCAATCATAATCGCCCCTTACATATTGAAGTGGTGGTTGTGTACCATAAAATAAAAAGGGTCTTGGTAGATAATGGATCTGCCCTCAATTTGTGTAGATTTAGCTCATCCACCGGTCTTGATGCCACCCACTCTAGGAAAACCCCTCCTTCTTTACATCTCCACCACTTCAATCACGCTGGGGGAATTGTTAGCACAACATGATGAGTCATTCAAAGAGAGAGCAATCTACTAAATTAGTTGGACACTGGTTGGCTACAAATTAAATTACTCTCTTATGGAAAAGGCCTACCTCACTCTGGTCTTCAACACACAAAACCTCTGACACTACATGCTCAGCCATCTCATCAAATTAATTGCTAAGATTGATCCACTAAAGTATCTGTTGTCTAGGACCACCTTGACTGGCTGCATGGCCAAGTGGGTCATGCTCCTAAGTGAATTTGACATAGAGTATGTGGAGCAAAAATCCATAAAGGGACAAGTCATAGCTGATCAGTTGGCCAAGGCACCATTAGTAGATGCTTATCCTTTAGACACTGAATTCCCAGACAAAGAAGTTTACACAGTTACAGAAGCACCAGCTTGGACACTGTATTTTGATGGTTCCTATACTCATAATGGATCAGGTGTAGGGATTCTATTAGTTACCTGTCAAGGTGACTATATTCCAAAATCATTCAGGATAGCATTCCCGTGTACCAACAATATGGCAGAATACGAAGCTCTCCTCACCGGCCTCCGAATTGCAAAATAGTGGCACATAACCCATTTAAAAGTCTTTGGTGATTCTTTGCTAGTCATTAGGCAGGTTAATGATGAGTTCCTAACCAAAGATGATAAGCTATTTCCCTACAAGTGCATGGTGGATGATTTCAATAAATATTTCACCTCTATACAATTTGAACAAATCCCTAGGGTATGGAATAAAGTGGATGATGCAATGGCCACCATCAGCTCCCTAATTGACATGCCCAGAGATCAGACAGAATGTGAGTTCCTTGTAGAACAACTTTTAATCCCAGCATATGATATCCCTAAAATTGACATGGTGTGCGACATTGTGGGTCCCAATTCCCCATGGTACCAGGACAAATATGCGTACCTCCATGATAATATTTTACACCCGGATCTTACACGCAATCAACATAAATCCTTCGTTCATCGCTCTTCTCGGTACATTATCATCACGGATACGATTTATCGTCGTGGGTATGATGGAATCCTCCTTAGATGTTTGAATGAGACTGAAGCCCACACGGAACTAACAAAATAAATAGCGGTGTTTGTGGGGCTCATTCAAATGGTATGGCTTTGGCCAAGTGAATCCTCTGAGTTGGATATTATTGGCCTACATTGGAGCATGATGCTTGTGAGTGAAGAAATGTCTCCCCTACCAACAACATGCATAGTTAATTCATGCTCCGGCACAGGATCTTCAGCCCCTCCTAGCACCATGGCCATTCTCTCAATGGGGTTTTGACTTAATTGGAAAGATTTACCCACCATCATTCGATGGCCATACATTCATAATTACTGCCACTGAATACTTCACTAAGTGGGTGGAAGCAATGCCACTCTCAAAAATCACCGGTATCCAGATCTCAAAGTTCATTCTTTAGCATATTGTTTGCAGATATGGTATTCCATCGACCATCCTTTCCAATAATGGAAAACCCTTCAAGAATCAAGCCATGAAACACCTTTGCGATACCTTTCACATCCAGCATCGTTGGTCAATGCCTTATTACCCCCAGGGAAATGGTTAGGCATAAGCAACCAACAAGACCCTCATCCATGTCATTAAAAAGGTTGTCAATAACACTGGTCGAGATTGGCACCTCCATATTCACCCCGCCCTCTGGACATATCGCACTTCCAACCACACCCCTACAGGAGCCACTCCCTATTCTCTAGTCTATGGTATCGAAGCCATCTTTCCAATTGAAGTTGAAATCCCATCACTAAGAATTTCCTTAAAAAATCTTATTAGTGAGGAGGATACTTGGGTTGCACGACTTGCACAACTGGAGTTGCTTGATGAAAGAAGAATCAAAGCCTATGATCACCTCCAAGCATATCAGAACCACATCAAGTGCCACTACAACAAGAAGGTTTTCCCTCGACGGTTTCAAGTAGGCGATCTTGTCCTCAAAGAGAATCAGCTTACCCAGCAAGATTGAGACAAGAAAGGAAAATTTGAGCCAAACTGGTTGGGGCCTTATATCATAGCCAACAAATATGGATCTGGGGGCATACAGGTTGACTACTCTTGAAGGAGAGCCTCTTGATGAACCCATCAGCATCATGCATTTGAAGAAGTTCTATGCTTAAGTCCACTTGGTAACCCCACCTATCCAAAAAAAAAAAAGGTTCATCCTATGGTGAAAATCACTTTTAGTGGCACCTTGGATAAGTATGGATGGTGAAAACCTGGTAACGGGTGTCATCCATAATGAGCTTAATCATTATCTACCTAACATCCTAGCTATTTAATGCTTTCATCCACGCTATCATCCTCGCCCATCCCCTCCTTAGCCACTTGGTATATTTTAATCGAGCATTGGACAACCCAATCCCCCATCCTCAACTTTTCAATATCCCACTCTGAGCTTATGTCATTCATCTTCTTATCGAATGATATGCGTCATCACATAGGATCATCCATCATGTCGGTCTCCATCAAGATCCCATCATGTCATGTCACTAGTCGAACTACATTGCCCCTGCGCTGTCACGTAGGCAAGGCTAATCATTTGATCGGCCCTCGGGGTATTCAGACCATCACGTATTGGTCATCTGTCATTTGTCCTTCACCGTCCTCTTTCCACTTTTTTCCATGGTCTTTTAATGAACTACAAGGGCTCTGCGCTTTCACATAGGCAAGGCTAATCTCTAATCAGCCCCCAAGCCCCTAGGTCTATAGGATAGGTCAGTCTGTGTCCTTGACTATCTTGTTATTCTCAATTAAACTCCCATGCTATCAAAATATTTGGTTAATGAAAAATATATGGCATCAAACTAGGTCATTCTCATTTGGTATCCATCATCAGTCTTAACAAGATACATCCTTCCTAGCAGACCTCATCAATCCCATCCATCACCCTGATCCTATGGAAAAGGACGTTTTGATTTTGATTGTGATCTTTTGATGTTTTGTAATTTATTTATCATTTGAGCTCACTATCAACACTTGTCATAGTCACCTTGATCTGTCATATCATGGTTTGCTTTAACTAGTCAACATGGAGGCTCATCTTGGTCTTTTCTTTGTTGTCTTTTTGGGTGTCCCATGTATAACCCGCCAAGATCCCTGGGGTCTTGTGTTACGCTAGGGCATCCTTGTGTGTTTTTGGTTATCCCACTACCTAGCCCGACCAGGATCATCATGACCTTGGGGTATTGGAGTATCCTTTCTTTTTGCTATGTTTGTTTCATGCATTGATGCCAACTCGCCTTGGCCTTACATGACCAGGTCTCTGGCATCTTATGCTATAGAAAAAATCAATGCTCTAAAGATGGCAACTCATATTAGGACTATGTTTCATCATCTGTTGCATTGCATTCACCCTATGACTTTGGTTGTGCAATTACTTTATCCAACTCTCTCCCATTCTTCTTAGGATACTAATAAGTTTTGATAGATGATGAATGACACTCATTCTCACAATCACTACATACCCACCTTCCATTATTATGTCAGTTCTTATTGGCACTTATGACCATATGTTATTTCCTTTCATCATTAATTCACTATAAATTACAAGAGCAGTATTGCATAATAGGTTCATGTCATTAACCACATACATCACCACTTGCATCACAACATGTCAAATCCTTACACACATCATCACCTGCATCACAACATGTTAGATCCATGCATACATGGCCACCTTCATCACAAAGTGTCAGACTCATAATACATCACATCCTGTGTATATAAAATATCCATACAATATCCATCATATACATATACATAGATACAATATGTGCACACATCATATCACCATATGAATATCTGCATCAATAAAATCGTCCATATTCCACAAGTACATACACCCAATCATCCACATAAGCATCTAGTATCATAAACATGTGCATAAATAAACCAAAACATCCATCCACATAAGTAGGAAATATCATATACATGTGCATACATCGATGGAATAACCCATCACAATAGGAAACATACTACATAGTGTCAATAAGAACTATCCCATATCATAATCAAAGTAATAAAATGTGCCTCACATGTCCACCATACATGAGAATCTATCATGTATCCATCACATAATAAACTGCAAAATCTAGAGATGTGGAACATCTTTGATCTCTGTCAATACATACTATGCACTCCACCCTCCATCTGTCAAAAACTCAGTAACCTGTCACCTCTCAAATGAGCTCCCCACATCTGATCTTTGTAGTGAATTTGGCACTAATCTCCTGCCTGGTGTAACACTCGGTGAATCACTATAACCTTGGGTTCGGGTCCCCAATGACTGAGATGGTGTTGGCATCTGTGGTATCTGTCGAGTATACTGAAATATCCACTGAGCTGGGTCGGGAACTGCATAGTAGTATGCGGCCATCCAAAATCCTGCCTCCCTCGCATTTTCCTCTTGCTTTGCAACCTAAACCCGAGTGGAATTCTACTCCTGACAATATCTATCCCAATGTCTTGTGACCAATCTCCTCTCCTGCTCCCAGGCTTCATGGGATAATCGTAACTATGCCATCTCTACTTGCACTCGATCTCTCAACTCCTCGGCAACCACTGCCCTAGCCACAACTACATCCCTCTCCTCCTGTAATCCCTGTCTATCTGTCCCTACCACATCACTAACATGCATCGACTGCCACTGAGCCACTATTGCATCCCGCTCTCCTTGTAGCGTCTGCATCCACACCTCTGCAGCATCTCTCTCCCTCTAAGTAGCCTGCCATTGAGCCACTGCTACATCCCGCTCTCCCTACAACGTTTGCATCCACACCTCTGCAACATCTCTCTCCCTCTGAGCAGCCTGCCACTGAGCCACTATTGCATCCCACTCTCCCTACAGTGTCTACATCTGTATCTCTGCAGCATCTCTCTCCCTATGTGCGGCCTGCAACCAAACCACTGCTCCATCCCTATCCCTCTGCAGCTCCTAAACTCTCAAAGCTGTTGCATCTCACTCTCTATAGTACTGGTAACTTTGAAACTGCCTCTTCTCTCCTCCTCTGAAGAGATCGAGTTTGTGCCTCTGCCAACTCTCTCTCACTCTGCAACACCTAAACGCGTGCCTGTGCCATGTCCCTCTCTGCCTCCACCACCTGTACCTATGCTTGCACTACATCTCTGTCCACCTGCATAATATGAACATGCTCCCTCGCCTGTCTCTCTCTCTCCAGCAACAACCCCATATCTCCAACTGTATGCTCCAAACAATCTACCCTATCCTGTAGCTCATCTTGCTCCCGTGGAAGATCATCCACCTGCTGCCCATTGCTTGCCGACACATGATCGATCATCCCCTCTGCCTCCCTGGCCTACAATATAACAGTCTCCGCCTGTAGCCTATCACGGTCCCAACTGATAGCAACTAACTCATCTCGTATCCCCTGTATAACAGCCTGAAATCTCTCTCCCTCCCTCCTCATCACCTCTACCTATGCGGATAAGAGGTCCACCATAAGTCCATAATCCCTCTGACCTGCTACCAGTACTCTAGATAGCTCGGCTCAGAGTTTGATCACCTCTGCCTCTGCTACCCTCAATCTCTGATCTGTACTCTGAGACCTCCCTATAGTGTCTCTTGGCTGAACAATCGGATCTCTAGAGGTACTGATAGGAACCACCGCCAATGGCTCTGCATCCAAAATATCCATATTCGGCACATCTCCATCTATATCCATAGCATCATCATCTCCCCTACCCTCCCACTCCTATAGAACCTCCACATCCTCCATAGTAGGTCGAACCCAAACTCTCCACGGCTGACCATGCCTCCCCACCCTCATTAGTCTCCTTGGCTCTTCTCTCTCTGGCTCCTCATCCTCACTCTCCCTATCTCTACAACAGGAAGCCCCTGCCCTGTCGCCATCTACCCACCCCTCTGTCATCTCCTACTCTCCATCCTCCCTGACTGCCTCCTGGCCTCAGCCTCCTCTTGGGCTCCCTCCTACTGTCCTTCCACTCCCATCCCCTCCTGCTCTGTCACAGTCTGTACCCTCATTAATCGTCTCCTACCTGCTATCCTCTCTGGTCGGCTCCTGGCCTCCATCTCCTCCTAACCTCCATCTTGTTGTCTCTCCTCTCCTTGCTCAGCTCGCACCAACACCCTCCTCTGTCACACCCTACCTCCTATACCAGTCTGCTGGCCAACTCTACCCTCCACTGAGTGTATCATCTCCACCTTTGGCTCATCATGTCCTCCCACATCTGACTTAGGGCCTATCCCATCCTCTTGTCACACCACCTCTCTAGCCCTCCTTCGTTGTATCCTCCTCCTCCTCCTTGTAGACTATCCCACTACCTCCGTCACCTCTCCTCCCCTCGCTCACGCCCTAGCTCTCATCCTCTAATCCAAATCCTACAGTTCCTACAATAGGCACTAGTGGTGTAATCCTCTCCCATTGGTGGTTGTGCAACCACTGGTCATATCATACTGTCACCACTGCATCCTCTACTCCCACACATCTCCCAGGGTAGGGTACCTGCACTGTTGCTGCCCATGCTACTCTGGCCTCCCTCGATCTAAACACGGGCCCCCATGGTCGCTCTCTGGTGAGTCGCCGAAACCTCCTCGACGCCCCAAGAATATCCTGTGTCAGCCCAAACTATCTCACCACCTTGTCTGGTCGATGCATCTCCACTATGTGTGGAAAACTCCCAATCAGGGTGCACTGAGACATAAAGTACCCTCTCTGTCTCTCAATCTACTCCCTCCATCCCCTAAAGTTTCAATACATATAAGGTCTCCATACTATGTCTCTCTCCTCTAAATCATCCATCATCCTCCTCCATCCCTCCATATCTTCCAACCTCCTATGCTGCAAAACCCAGCCCCTCGCCTCTCCATACCCCGATGCCACCAACTCTCTATCATTCACATTTCCATCTCTAACAATAATTGGTCTCATCACCATAATATGCTCCCATGCCCACACCTATAGAAGGGTCATGTGTGTCAAACTCACTGTATCCTGATAACAAATCAAATGCATATCCCTGTACAACTGGGCTAGGACACAGGTACCCCACGCGATCTGTCCCTCCCACCACTCGACAATGTGTCGAATCACCTCCATAAATCTCAGACTACAATACCGCCTGCTATGATCTAGTAACAATATCCCACTGATCAACCCACCTAGGAATAACGGAAAAGCTGGTACCCCCACTGTCGAACACTATCTAGATCAAACTGCTGACCCTGAAGAGGCAGATCGACATGCCCAAATAACACTGTCATAGTCTCATCTAACTCGGCCCCTCTCGACACAACATCACTCAACAATATCCCTATTATCAGTAGCATCAGGATGCACCATACATCCTCCAGCATAACCGTCATCTCCCCCATCAGTAGATGAAATGTCGATGTCTCCGAGCTCCATCTCTCTATCAAAACCGCCAACATTTCTCGATGCACCCTCATCACTGGCACATCTAAAAAATGCAATAAACCCACATGATCTAAAGCCACATGATCAACACCAGTCATCGCTGCTAACGTCACTGCTAGTACCTCCGATCATCACTCATGTGTTCGTACCCACCCATAACCCTGCATTCACACCACTTATTTGTTAATACATAATCTTCCCGGCCTTGGGACATCTTCTACTTACGACTTTACTTTTTTCTTTTTTATCTTGTCCTCATCAGGATAGGCTTGTTTTTTTTTTTCTCTCCATAAGTCTGCCTTCCCCTTGGTTCCTCTTGGGCGCATTTGTCCCATGTTGGGGTGCATCCACCCCAGCTCGGGGTGAGTCTGCCCCTGTCGGAGCATGCTGGGGTGAGCTCGCCCCCGGGCAGGGTGTGTCTGCCCTCGGGGCGAACCCGCCCCAGCTTGAGGCAAGCCCGCCCTTCCCAGGAAAACCGCCCTAACTCAGGGCGTGTCCGCCTAGGGGAGGGGCGATTCCGCCCCTAGCCGAGGTGTGTCTGCCCCGACCTAGCAGATGGTACCCCTCTGTTGGAGCGTGTCCGCCCCAAACTGGGGTGTGTCCACCCCAGACTAGGGTGAACCTACCCCACTGTGGGGTGAGCCCGCCCCACCTCCAAGGTGAGCTCACCCCTTGCCGGGGCATGTCCACCCTGGACTGGGGTGAACCTTCCCTACTGGCGGGGCATGTCCGCCTTGGCCTGGGAAAGCTTGCCCTGCTGCTGGGGCGTATCCGCCCCGGACTGGGGTGAGCTTGCCCCAACATGGGACGTGCCCTCCCCGCTACCGGGGCGAGCCCACCCTAGCATGGGGCGTGCTCACCCCACTGCTGGGGTGACTCTGCATTAGCCTAGGGCATGTTTGCCCCTTAGAGGGGCGACTCCGCCCCGTGCCAGGGCAAGCTCGTCCCTGCACAGGGCGAGCTCACCCTAGCACGGGGCAGATCCGCCCCTCTGTGTGGCACCGAGGCCTCTTTTTTCCCCCCAACAAACCCCCTTTCTCTTTTTCCCAATTCCCTACACTACCCATTTTTCTATTCCATCCCGTCCACAAAACCCACATTTTACATTTTCTTTAACTATCTTAAAATACACTTAATATTTACAATACATAGCACAGGTTTTCATACTCACCTTGCGGGGCACCGCGAAGTGGGTCCAGCATCTCTGCACCTCATCTGCTCGATGAATAATCTTTGTATCATAATCCTGCGGCATTGTTGCTCTGTCTTCTCTCCCCCTTCTTTCCTCTTTCCTCACTTGCTACAATAACAATGAGAAAAGGTAATTCTTCCAATTATCTTTTAACCCTTCTTTTTCCCCCTTTTTAAAATAAAAAATAAAAGGTATTTTTACCTTTTATTTAACTTTTTTTCTCTCCCAACTAATCCTCTTCTTTCCCAGAGCTGCCATTTGTAAACCGTGCGTCCAATCGACTCCGTTCAAAAGACAAACTTGCTTAGTTTTTTGCTCTCTATCCAACAGTGTCTTTCATTTCTTTCTATTGAGAAGTCATCTGGGGCCCCCTTTTTCCTTCCCCAGCCACCCTCTCAAGGGGGCATACCCTATCTTTTCCTTCCATCCATTTGAGGCAGGTTGGTGCAGGAGCACCTAAGGAGCAACTAACAGTTTCCTAGGTAAAGAAGAAACCTAGAGGGTTAGTTTTCATTTTTCTTTTCATAAGGTCATGTAGACCATTTAGTGGTGATATTAGGGATGTTTTTGATTTATTGGAAAAGGGTGGACAAGAGTTAAGTAGTTTTAGATCTTCATTTTGGCTAAGTTGTAAAAAATTGCTAAAGTGTTTGAAAACACATTGGGTTTTATAAATTGCACCATTAGGTCATCCAAAGGCTCGACCCAAGTAGCTAAAATGTTTTGATGGCATATTTAAGGATACTCTCGACTTGGGAATAGGTTTAGATATTTTAGTGTTTTGTAAGAATTTTGTGATATTGGAGGAAACAACGTTCATGAAGACAGTTTTCTGTATTTTGCATTGATATTAAGCTTTAATGGCTTAATTCTGCTGTCATCTTGTGTGTAGTATGTAGTTTTAATCTTATACAAACTTTTTGTGCCATCCTTTTGATTTGGTATATTGTTTTCATCTTGCATTTGTAAATACTTTTGTTTCCTGTGTTTTCTGGCCTGTAACAGGCAGTTTTAAAGAATGGAGTCCTAGAGCACCTTCCCACCATACAATTTGTATGGCCCTTTGGGATTAGTGTCTAGGCTCCTTCATTGTAAATATGGTAGTTAGTAGGTTTTGTGGAAGTGCAGGAGGCGCAAGAAAAGCTTTTCCCTAGGCGAGCCAGTGCTGGTCCGGTTGGGGCAGACTTTGAGAAAAAGGCTTATAACTTGCAGGGGACATGAGATTTTGAAGAAATTATTTTTGTAGAATTTTTTTGGTGGTCTTGGCTAAGCATGGTGATCAGGAGGAGGTTTTATCAGTGCATATGATAGGAGAACTTTTTGACAGTCTTAAAAATAGTTTTGAGTAGCTTGGAACCCTAGGTTCTTGACCATTTTTGTATTTGGACAGTGTACGGCCTGTACAGGGCTAAAACCCTAGGAATCTTTGAGGCATCAGCATGAGAAAGTCAAACACTAAATAAAGAACCTAAGTTCTTTGGTGGGTTTGGTAGGGAAAAGCATTTTACCCCTGTTTAGAGGCCTAATTGGGGCTTAGGGCTTGTAGTCCTTTCAAACCCTAGGAAAGGTATTTTATGAAAGCTATGGAAAGTTGGGAACTTGTTGTTGCTTAAAGACCCTAGATAGGTTACTTTGAAGTTTTGCAACACCTTCACATCCCTACAAGTTATCAAGTTGAATGTGGAGAGGATTTGGTCTTTAGGGCAGATTAAGGGCCAATGGAGAGAATGTGGCGAAGCACCAAGGTTAGCTTGGTAGAAGGACAGTATGTTGATAGGAGAGGGGTTGGTCAGACAAACAAGGGGCACCTAGTCATGAGTAGGGGCCTAGAGGTTAGATTGGTGAAGCCAAGCACCAAGGGGGTCTTAAAGGAAAGACCTAGAGTAGGAACTAGTGATTGGTTCCTTCAACCCCACTCCCTATCAGATTGGTATCAGAGCAAACCAAAGATTTGGGAAAGAGTAATATATGTTAGAGGTTGAGTTACTACCACCATGGTGACAAATGCACAATTGGCCAAGATGGTTGAAGAGCAGGAGGAAGATAATAGGCAATTAAGGGAAAGGATAGCCCAACTTGAGGCAACAGTGAAGAGTGCACAGTTTGAGGGAAGAATTCCAAAAGAAGAAGAGGTTGTAGAGGAAGATAAGACCCATGAACCTGACCCTTTTTTGAAGGAGGAGCCTTTCTTGAAGGCATTGAAAGCCTTGAGTGGAAAAGCACTTGAAGGCATACCACTTTTTAGTGGAAAGATGGAAGCATACCTAGTCATGGATTGGATAGAAGGCATGGAGAATCATTTTGAGTGTGATGGAGTCACTGAAGCTTAGAAGGTGAAGGTTGCTAGGTCAAGATTGAGAGGATTGGCCTTGACATGGTGGAAGTTTATTCAGACAGAGAGGGAAAAAGAAGGAAAACAACCCATATCAACTTGGAAAGGAATGCTTGCTAAGGTGAAGGAAGCCTACATGCCAGATGACTATGAGATTCAACTACACAAGAAGAGGAAAAGTTTAAGGTAGAAAGACCAAGATGTAAACACCTATACTGAAGAGTTTCAAAAACTTTGCATGAGATCTAATGTGACAGAGGATGAGAGTCTTAAAGTGGCTAGGTATCTTAATGGCTTGAAATGGAACATCCAAGAAGAGATGGCTCTTTTGAGTCCTAAAATAGTACATCAGTGTTATCAGTTGGCTATCAAGATTGAGGAAAGGAACAAGAGGAAGCAAGATCAGTCTTCTAAGGGCAGAGGCAAAGGTAGAGATCAAAGAGGTCAGCGTGGTGGTTACCAAGGAAGAGGCAGTGACCAAAGAAATCAAGGATAAGAAAAGGTCACTGAGCATGGAGGTGAAACATCTTCAAGTGGAGGATTCAACAGAGGAAGAGGACCTCAAGGAGGTTCAAATAGAGGAAGAGGAGTAGGCAGGAGCAACTCTTATTTTGCAAACATGAAGTGTTATCATTGTAGTCAAATGGGACATCCAACTTATAGGTGCCCAGAGAAAGCTTCCTCATCAAGCAATGAAAAGAGAGTAGCCTATGCACAAGAGGACACCATGAGTCCTAAAGCATCTGAAATCAGTCATATAGAATATGAGGTAGGAGAGAATCTAATGTTTAACAGAGTTTAGATCAGGCAGCCAGTCAAAGAGGAACCTAAACAAAGAAGAGCTCTTTTTAGAGTAAGATGCAAGATACTTGGAAAAGTGTCCAAGGTCATAGTAGATTCAGGTTCAACAGATAATATAATCTTAGAGGAGGTAGTAACAAAACTGAAATTGGAGAAGGTACCTCACAATAACCCCTACAAGGTCACATGAATGAACAAAGGGCAGAGTGTTTTGGTTAATGAGCAAGTAACAATGGAATTTTCAATTGGAGGTTATAAATATAAGTTGGTTTGTGATGTATTACCAATGGATGCATGCCATCTACTACTGGGCAGACCATGGCAATATGATAGAAGTGCCATTTATGATGGGAAAGAGAACACCATCTCATTCAAGAAGGATGGAAGAACCTTCAAGTTGCAGTCACTGTCAGAAGAAGATGAAGGAAAGTCCAAGACACCTAACATCATGTTGAGCAGTGGTAAGGAGTTCCTTAAGGACCTACACCAAGGGAATGAAGGATATGTGGTTGTGTTGCAGCCTAAAGAGGAAGAAAAAGCTGAAAAGATAGTCTTACCAGAAGCAGTCCAAAGGTTGCTTGATAAGTACAAGAGCATAGTTAGTGATGGTACACCTGCAACTTTACCTCCAAAGAGAGCAATAAGTCATCAAATTGACTTCATACCTAGAGCCTCATTTCCTAACAAAGCAGCATACAAACTTACACTTGAGCAGAACCTAGAGGTAGCTAGGCAAGTGCAAGAATTATTGGTTCAAGGATTGATTCAAAAGAGCATCAGCCCTTGTGCAATACCAGTGGTCTTAGCAACAAAGAAGGGAGGTAAGTGGAGACTTTGTAATGATTCTAGGGCAATAAATAGGATCACCATTAGGTATAGGTTTCCTATTCCTAGAATTGAAGACCTGATGGATTGTCTTGGAGGTGATCAGTTCTTCACAAAGTTGGATCTCAAGAGCGGGTATCATCAAATCAAAATTAAGGATGGTGATGAGTGGAAGACAACTTTTAAGACAAATGATGGGTTATATGAGTGGAAAGTTATGCCATTTGGCCTCTCAAATTCCCCTAGCACGTTCATGAGACTAATGAATGAAGTGCTTAAAGATTTCACAGGAATCTTTGTGGTAGTATATCTTGATGACATACTGATTTTCAGTAAGACAGCAGAAGAACACCTCAAGCATGTTGAGATGGTTCTTAGAAGGTTGCAAGAAGAGAAGTTGGCAATCAATCTTGAGAAGTGTGAGTTCTTCAAGCAGGAACTTGTGTATTTGGGTTTTGTAGTATCCCAAGGAATGTTGAAGATGGATCCAAGCAAGGTGGAAGCCATCCTAAACTGGCCTACACCAACCACAGCAACAGAGGTAAGGAGTTTTCATGGATTGGCTCAATTTTATAGGAAATTTATAAGGAACTTCAGTGGTATATGTGCACTAGTCCTAGATACCATTAAAGGTGGTTTGAAAACAAAGTTTAAGTGGACTCAAGAGGCTGATAAAGGGTTTGAGAAACTGAAACAAGAAGTGGCAACTCAACCAATTCTATTATTGCCTAGTTTTGACAAGTTGTTCATAGTTGAGTGTGATGCAAGTGGAGTAGCAGTAGGAGAAGTACTTAGTCAAGAAGGTAGGCCTGTGGCCTTCTTTAGTGAAAAGCTCAATGAAGCTAAGCAAAAGTACTCTACCTATGATCTAGAATTATATGCTTTAGTGCAGTCCCTTAGGAAGTGGAGGCATTATTTGTTACCCAAAGAGTTTGTGGTTTTTACTGATAACCAGACACTTAGTTATATCAACACTCAAGAAAAGTTAAGTAATAGGCATTTGAAATGGATGGAATACATCCAAGCCTTTACTTTTACCATCAAGCACAAGAAAGGGCAAATGAATAAGGTGGAAAATGCATTAAGCAAAAGGTTGTTGACAGTCCAAGAAATACAGCTCAAGAGCATTGGCATAGAGAGTCTCAAGGGCCTATATGGAGAGGATGAAGACTTCTCAGAAGCTTACAAGGTATTTTTTGATTTTGAGAATCATTTTCATAGCCAATATTCTGAGTATACATTGCAAAATGGACTGTTATTTAAGGGTAATTAGTTATGTGTTCCAAGAGGGTCAATGAGGGAAAATTTGATTCAAGAAAAGCATAATGGTAGTCTTAGTGGGCACTTTGGAATCAATAAGACCTTAGAGTTGGTACAAAGATTCTATTACTGGCCTAAGTTGGCAAGAGATGTTATAAGGTACGTGGAATAGTGTGTTGTGTGCATGAAAGCTAAGGGAGGAGCTAGCAATGCTGGTTTATATCAACCCCTGCCCATTCCTAATAGACCATGGGAGTGTGTGAGCATGGATTTTGTGGTAGGTCTTCCTAAGACCAAGACTAGTTTTGACAGTGTTTATGTTGTGGTAGATAGATTTAGCAAGATGAGTCATTTTATTCCTTGCAAAACTACTCATGATGCAAGCTACATAGCTCACCTTTTCTTCAAGGAGGTTGTAAGGATCCATGGCTTACCTTTAAGAATAGTTTCTGACAGAGATGTGAAGTTCATGAGTCACTTTTGGAAGACTCTATGGATCAAATTGGGAACAAATCTATCATTTGGATCAGTTTACCATCCTCAAACCGATGGTCAAACAGAGGTGGTTAACAGAGTGTTGGGTAATCTTTTAAGGTGTCTAACCAAGGAATATGGACAGACATGGGATATGGTTATTTCCCAAGCTGAGTATGCTTATAATGACAGTGTCAATAGAACTATAGGGAAAAGTTCTTTTGAGGTTTTGTATGGGATGCACCCAAGAGGAATTTGTGAGCTTAGAGACCTTGGATCTATGGAGAATAGGAGTGGACATGCAGAAGACTTCAGTTAGACCATGAAGGAGATCTAGGAGCAGGTCAAGAAGACAGTTACTGAGGCTACACAAAAAGTGAAGGAGAAGGCAGATATGTCAAGGAAAAATGTGCAATTTCAAGTAGGGGACTTTGTTATGGTCCACCTTAACAAATCAAGGTTTCAAAAAGGAATGTCAATCAAGTTGCAGATGAAGAGAGTGGGTCCCTGCAAGGTATTGGCCAAGTATGGGTAGAATGCATACAAGGTGGAGTTACCTATTGATCTAGGGATCTCACCAGTGTTCAATGTTGCTGATTTGATCAAGTATAAAGGGACAGTCAAGGATTTGGATCAGGATAGTAAGGAGATCTTCAAGAACATCAACAACATGTCCATACCAATTCCAGACAAACTCCAAGCAGAGAAAATCTTGGAGTCAAGAGTGAAGAAGACTACAAGGCACAAGGTGTACATGGAGCATCTTGTCAAATGGAAGGATAAGCATGAATTTAAAGCTACCTGGGTAGAAGAAGTAGACTTTAAGAAGCAAGGCATTGATGTGTCTCTGATATCTCCTTCTAATCCTTAGTTTTTGAGCTGAGAGGGGGAGAATGGTGCAGGAGCACCTAAGGAGCAACTGATAGTTTCCTAGGTAAAGAAGAAACCTAGAGGGTTCGTTTTGATTTTTCTTTTCATAAGGTCATGTAGACCATTTAGTGGTGATATTAGGGATGTTTTTGATTTATTGGAACAGGGTGGACAAGAGTTAAGTAGTTTTAGACCTTCATTTTGGCTAAGTTGTAAAAAATTGCTAAAGTGTTTGAAAACACATTGGGTTTTATAAATTGCACCATTAGGTCATCCAAAGGCTCGACCCAAGAAGCTAAAATGTTTGGATGGCCTATTTAAGGATGCTCTTGACCTGGGAATAGGGTTAGAGATTTTAGTGTTTTGTAAGAATTTTGTGATATTGGAGGAAATAGCATTCAAGAAGACAGTTTTCTATATTTTGCATTGATATTAAGCTTTAATGGTGTAATTCTATTGTCATCTTGTCTATAGTATGTAGTGTTAATCTTATACAAACTTGGTGTGCCACCCTTTTGATTTGATAGATTTTTTTCATCTTGCATTTGTAAATACTTCTGTTTCATGTGTTTTCTGGCCTATAACAAGCAGTTTTAAAGAATGGAGTCCTAGAGCACCTTCCCACTATACAATTTGTGCGGCCCTTTGGGATTAGTGTCTAGGCTCCTTCATTGTAAATATGGTAGTTAGTAGGTTTTGTGGAAGTGCAGGAGGCGCAAGAAAATCTTTTCACTAGGCGAGCCAGTGCAGGTCCAGTTGGGGCAGACTTGGAGAAAAAGGCTTATAACTTGCAGGGGACATGAGATTTTGAAGAAATTCTTTTTGAAAAATTTTGTTGGTGGTCTTGGCTAAGCATGGTGATCAGGAGGAGGTTTTATCAATGCATATGATAGGATAAATTTTTGACAGTCTTAAAAATAGTTTTGAGCAGCTTGGAACCCTAAGTTCTTGACCATTTTTGTATTTGGACAGTGTACGACCTGTATAGGGATAAAACCCTAGGAATCTTTGAGGCATAGGCATGAGAAAGTAAAACACTAAACAAAGAACCTGAGTCCTTTGGTGGGTTTGGTAGGGAAAAGCATTTTACCCCTGTTTAGAGGCCTAATTGGGGCTTAGGGCTTGTAGTCCTTTCAAATCCTAGGAAAGGTATTTTATGAAAGAAATGGAAAGTTGGGAACTTGTGGTTGCTTAAAAACCCTAGATAGGTTACTTTGAATTTTTGCAACACCTTCACATCCCTGCAAGTTATCAAGTTGAATGTGGAGAGGATTTGGTCTTTAAGGAAGATTAAGGGCCAATGAAGAGAATGTGGTGAAGCACCAAGGTTAGCTTGGTAGAAGGACAGTATGTTGATAGGAGAGGGGTTGGTCAGACAAACCAAGGGCACCTAGTCATGAGTAGGGGCCTATAGGTTAGATTGGTGAAGCCAAGCACCAAGGGGGTCTTAAAGGAAAAACCTAGAGCAGGAACTAGTGATTGGTTCTTCCAACCCCACTCCCTATCATAGGCACTGGGGCATCCCTCTCCCTTTTCCATCCACTTGGACAACCCATTCAACCTCTTTCAGGTTGAGGCATCAATCTCTACCACTTTCTTCATCACCGACATTTTATTTTTCTTTGAAACATTGTTATTTTAACAATATTTGGAAGAGGGGAAAAATGTAGATAGCCAAATTTGATCACTCCCATATGATCAAATTTACCCCTTTATTCATCAATTCTTTCAATATCACACTTCCCATATAAGATTCTTAAAGTATTTAATTTAACAATTAAACACTTTATATGGTACCCTTTTCCTCTCTAAATTAAATAAATACACCAATTTATTTAATTTAGTCACTTTAATCTTTTTGAATTAAAGTCAATTTAAAATTCTTCTTTCTCTCTCCTTGTCACATCCTTCATAATCCATCTCTAATTTGGATTAATTCAATTAATTCATAATTAGTGTGTGCATCCTCTTAATCAAGGATTAATGTCGCATCCTCCTACATTTGCCACTTGCCACTAATCTTCCATTGATTATCATAATCAAGTATTTGCACAACTTTAATCAAAGTCATTAGCCACTTTTAGTACCACTTTTTAGTCAATCTTTCCATTTTCTTTTTTGGGCATTGACCCTTTTTCCTATGTGAATTTTTAATTCACTTTTATTCACCCTAGTTCTCTCTCCTCCCCATGTGAATTTTTAATTCACATTTTACCTTTCCAAGGCTTCTAGAATATTTGACATGTCACCGCATGCACATGTGACCAATTCCCACATTTTTGGAGACCCTTTCTTATCCATTAGATTCTCCTATGAATGTGAATTTTTAATTCACAGTTATTTCTCCAACCACTTTCTCTTTTCCTATGGAGATTTTTGAGAAATTCCAAAATTCTTCAAGTGTCATTTTCACTCCCACTTGGGGATAAGAAGTTCCTTTTTAAGGAAATCTTCTCACTCCCCAAGGTACTTGTCCTTCCTCCACATCATGTACCTCTCTTCGACATCACCTACACATCATCTCACCCTTAGCCATCTAACAATCCACATGTCAAGATGTGAGGGCTTGTGAGTCCTCAATTCACCTTAGCCCCTCATCTTGGCCTTGTTGGATAAATCTCAACCATTGAATTCTCAAGAAAATTCAAATTCTCCTATAAATACCCCATCCTCTAAGGCATTTGGGGGACTTAGCCATTTTGCAACTAAATGTTGCCATTTTGTGCACTCATCTAGCTATCAATTTCATCCTCTTGCATTTGCATTCAAGAACGTAGTCAAGTCTTTCATTTAGCCACATCAAGAGCCATCAAGGGCCAATCAAGGAGTTTTCAGCTACAAGAAGGAAGGTATATCTATTTGCATCATTTAACACTTTTCTCTTTGCACTTACAAATTTCTTAGGCTAATCTTGAGGTGTTTCCTTATGTTTTCCATTGCATTTTAATTTCTTAGAAGAAGGTTAAACATTTTGGTATCACACCAACAATCACCAATGCTTGTTCTGTACCAAACTGCACAAATAAGGTTTTCTACACTTATAAGTGCCCAAGTTAGACCACTTTTATAAAGGGACCATCTTCAAAACTTGTCCAAATGTCTTTAAAGCTTTGGGAAGCACTTTATATCTATCAAAAGTTCAAATTATAGTGTTAGATTGCAACCATTCAATCATTTACCACCCAAACCATAAAACCCTCTCCATAGGCTTAAAAACCCTAGGTTTTATATAAAGTAGCACTTTCCAAACACTCCAAAACTTGAAAACTATTCAAACAAGTCTAAAATACCCTGCTCATGCTCAATCTAACATAAAATAATGCTTCCCAACTCAGAAACTCAATTTCACTAACCAAAACCTCATTCTTCTTAAGAAAATATCAACATTTCCTCATTTGATTTGATGTCCAATCCAAGGATCATAATCCATTCAAGTTTTGCATGTAATTTTATAATGTTTCCCTCCTAAAACAAACCACATCAACTTTGAAAAATAACATTTGAAAGAGGTGACTATTGCTCTCTCTTTAATACACTTTTACAACCCTAGTGCAGGAGCACCTACACCTCATCCTCCTTATTTGACCATTTTATGGTAATTATGAGGTTAATAGGTAGGTGGATGAATATTTGAGCATTTTTTATTTTTAATAAGGTGAATCAAGACCACTAATCATGTCTTAGGTTGAGTTTTTAATTTTAG
>VDFB02058242.1:716783101-716796134 GCA_007258455.2 Sequoia sempervirens | reverse complement strand
TAAGCTTGACAATGCTCCTTCCTTAAGAATTTGTGATTACTTTATGGTGTGGTTCCACCTTGCATTAGTGATGTAGAGGTTTTATGGGTTGGCCTTAAATGCAAAGTAGACTCCTCGATTGGAGGCATTCTCCAATTACCCATAAGAAAAAAAGGCATAAATTTTTTACTTATGTGATAGAGATAGGGTTGGATTGAGAAAATCACAATCTCAATGCTCTGAGTCCTTGTCTTGAGAACTCCTAAGGTGTCACTTCATCCACCATTCAACCTATAGGTCCCCTACTAGCTTAGGTACCCCTGGTTCATTGCCAACCCTGCTACCATCACTAATTTGCTGCTACCAATCAGTTCTTGGTGCCTTTTCACACATACTCCATCTAGCCTTTAATAAGCCTAAAGACTAGTTACCCTCCAAATGTTTCCTCACTTGCATTCAGGGGTGTGCATGGGTTTCCAAAGCTTTAAATCAGTCAAGGAATGATTCTTGTCCAAGCACAAAACTCCTTCCTTCTATCGCTTTCATTAAACCCTAGTTTAGGGTTTGGAAAGGCTACTAGAATTAGGTCTCCTCAAACAAAACAAATGCTTAATACTCATCCCTGCTCAATGAACACCATAACTTCAAAGAAGGAACCCTGGCTAAAATTTGGAGCATTTCAAGATTCTTTTGGTTTCTGACCTTCTCAGGCCGTACACAGGGCTATCACTGTTTTTGAGAAATTTAGGGCTTTTTAAGCCTTTTCTTGGACACACAAAGGACTGTCCTCTTTCTTCAGCCACCAAATGATTTGATAATGACTCCTGCCTCTTGTCAGGGCTTTGTAAGGACCCCTACAACCTCTGTACACATTCCTTTAATGGAGATGCAGCACCCCTGCTACGTGGAAAACAGATTTTACACTATCTTTCCCTAACCTGGTGTTGATGAACTCGCCTAGGGAAAGCTTCCTAGCGCATGCTACCAACACTCATAAAGACTTCTTTATTTACACTATATACAAAGAAGGAGTTTTTCCTTGTTTCCACAACATCCATACTTCCTGGTATGGACAAGAAACAAAACTAGAACTCCATTTTTCTGTATTTTACCAGTCAAAAATAGCAAAAAGAAATAACACTATATTCACAAAAAGGAAGAAAGCGATGGAATCTATACCTAAAAGACCAGATAAAATGCTTAAAAAGGCTTTACTACATGCTATTCCATTCAACAAAAACTTTATTTAATTAATTTCTTGCAGCTGTCACACGCAAGAATAGAAAAAGTAGATTTTCCAACATTATGTTTGTAACATTGTTACTTAATGAGTGAATCTCTATGCATCGTGAATGGTCATGCAATATGAACTTTATTGATTAAGTTTATTAATATTGTGTAATACGTAGTGTCTTTCCGAAGACATGGTAAAATTATCATTCATATGCATATCGTATTGCAACTTGCCAAGTAACTTTTAACAACAGTCATTTATCTTAGATCATTGTGATTTTTATTGCTTCCCAAAGTCAATTATGGAAAGAAAAGGCACTTGAAAGTAGAGGAGAGGCATCACATGGGTTGAACCATGTCGATTCTCTAGATGAATGGTCTTTATGAATGTTTGTATCAAACAATTGCAACTAATGTTTCTTGTAGCCTTTAGACACAGATCACTTCAAGTTGAAGATACAAATTGTAGCACATTCAAATAAACACCACTAGTACACACTCCACATTATTATGTTATCATTCCTTATAATATGTATAAAGAGAATCTGGTAGTATGTTTGTTTTTCTTCAATGATCAAGTCCATGGCTTTTATCTATATTTTCATTGATAAATACTAAAGCCAAATACCAGAAAGCAATACATAAGAAATTTAGAGTTAGAAATCAAATTTACAACTAAATCTATAGTCCTCCAAAAACATCGTATGTCTCAAGAGTACAAGAAGTTTGTATTAAGTCCAGCAAACAAGGATAAATAGGAGACACAACAAGGAACCGAAAAATTAAAAGTTGAATTCTAGAGTTTGCAACATGATTTGTTGATAATAAGATAATTTTCAATTGACAAGAAAAATGAGAAAAACAATGCACAATGAACATCAAAAAATGGATAGAAATATTTTCCCACAAAATAAAACTTGAATTATCAAATAATTTAGAAAAGAATTAAAAGAAGACTCTTAAAATGTGGTTCCAGAATTGAACACATAATACATAGATTTAAAACTTGTCCCAATTGAAATTGACTAAAACAGAAAAACATGCAACACATTCAAAGAAAAATTCGAAGATATTGGATATCTTTGTGTTTACCATATTGTTTCAAAGTTCCATATTTTGAGGGGTTGATCTTGACTGACAGTCTTGGAGTTGATGAGCAATGCAAAAGGATGGAAGCTCCACCCGACACATGGGAATGGAAATTCTTATTCACAATATGATTTTTCTGCATTTGCGACCACATTATTGGATAGTAAATTCCTCACTCCTATACATAAAAGGAGCAGAATAGAGCAAACAAAGGTGTGATAGCACCAGTAAGAGGAAATAGAAAAGGTTAACATTGTAATACTTCATGTGTTAAATTTTTTGCTTGATTGCAAATATTGTTGGGTATGCTAAGTAAATAATAGTTGGAAATTTACATATATTTTACTGCAAATATTTAGATTTGCAGCCAGAGATTATTAACAGATTTTTTTAGAATCTGGAATGGAAAATAAAAAAAGCAGAGATAGTTTAGAGTGTTTACTCATTTTAGAAATTTCTTGTGATAACCAATCCTTCAGAACAAGATCTGAATTTTCACTTTTGATAAAGCATAATATTGATTGTTTAATGGAATTACAAGGGCTTCATCATAACTTGTAGAGTATATTGCATTGATAATAAACTTTCCATAAATCCAATTTTCCAGAAAGCTATAGGGAGTTTGTTGTAAATTCCCACAATTTTGATTTTAAATCTAGAAAGATTTTCAGAATTTATTCTCTGAGGATATCATAGGAGACTCTGTAAATTTTTATGTAAGATGTAAGTGAATGAAGGAGAGTTGACAGTAGATTACTGGTGTTTACTCCTTTCATTTTATGAATACTATTTTTTTTGGGAAAGACAACATCAAACTGTATGTATGTGCTAAACATTAGATTATTGTGTTTTCCGTATTTTGGAAACTGTTTGATGGATAGTTTGGAGGTTTCTTGGTAAGTCGGTGCAACATAAAAGAGAGTGAGTGATAAACTAGGATGGAGGATGGCGATTCACGGGGTGCTGCGGTTGGTTGGCTGACTTACATGAAAGGTTGTTCCTCATTGCATGGTTGTAAAATTTTCTTCTTCTTTGGCTATGTTTTTTTTTGTTGGGGGGGTGTTTTGCTACACTCTGAGGGGTGGTTCTTTTTCCTCTTTATTTGTCTATGGTTTTTTTGGGTTTTGGTAGTGTGGGTTGGTGGGTTTTGTTGGTGTGTGTATTATGGTGGAGCAACTGATGTCTTCTAGTTTGGTGGTGGTTGGGGTGGTGTGTCCCTCAATGACTCTTCATCGGGTATGAAAGCTCAACAGTCAAAGTCATTTTATGTGGGGGAGGGCCCTAAATTGAAGAAAGTGAATGGTTATTTTCCCAGAAGCCAAGATCATCCAATTTTGGTCATTTCTCCTGAATTGATGGTTGATGATGTTTCTTATTAGAGCAGACATGCTCTAATCTACAAATTTCTTGGGATCTATATTCCTCTATCAACTTTAGATGTCTGGATTAGGCGTACATGGAAGATTGAGGGAGACATGGAGCTTATGGTGGCTACAAACAGTTATTTCTTGGTTGTATTTTCCAATATGACTGATAGGAATTAGGTTTTTGAGGGAGGACCATACTTTTATAATCATGTTGGATTGTTTATCAAACCCTGGCATATGGGTTTTAATTCAGCAAAAGAATTGTTGTCAAGGGTTCCTATTGGGTCCTATTGTCTAGCTTCCCTTGGAGTTTTGGAGGGAAGATAATTTACAACAAATTGTTGCTCTTCTTGGTAAGCCTACTGTCGTTGCTCAACAAACCCTTAAAAAAAGGTTATTTATTTTGCTCATATTTGTGTGGAGATAGATTTGAATAATCCCATTTTGGATTCTCTGGAAATTTTCCTGGGTTCTTTTTCTTGGGTTCAACCACTTGATTATGAATCCCTTCCTTTTTGTTGTTGGATTTGTCATGACTATGGACATCTTCAGAGGCAATGTCCTAGACTTAATAAATCTCCTCACTCTAATAATTCCCCTTCGTCTTCAACAACCAAAGTGGTCAAAGAGAGAAAAGGGAAGTCTTCCATGATGGAGGGTGACTCAGATAAGGATGGCTTTGTGCTAGTTAAGCCTCAGGCTAAGGGTCATGGTTAGAAGAGATCCTTAAGGGACAAGCAGACTAAAGAGGGATTTAATCGGTTTGAGATGTTGGATACTTTAGCCTTGGAGGAAGGAATCTCGGTGGGTGTTCCCTCTAGTGTTGATGGTATGGGTTGTGATGTGGTGTAGGGGTTCAGTCATGATCTTAATTTCTCACAAGGTGTGCAAGATCATCTGGTGTCTTCCAATGGTCCTATGCAGGATGATGATGATATTGTTTTGGCAGATTTGGCTAAGGAGGGGCTAGCTTCTAGCAAGAGAAAGGGGTCTTCTCTAGCCTTGGGGGTGCATCAACACACTCTTATGAAGGGATTGTCTGAGTTCTCTTCTAAAAGTGGCCGCAAGAAAGATATTGAGAAGAATAAACTTACTGGAGATTTGTTGGTGGAATTTGGGTATGTTAACCCCATTGATGTTCACTTTTCTCAATCTCCTCCATGATTATTCTCTCCTGGAATGTAAGGGGGTTGAATAGCACCTCCCATCAAAAGGTTATTCATGATTTGGTTGTTGTCCATTCTCTAGACATATTTTTTGTTTAGGAGACTAAACTTTCATTTGATTTCATGCTTCAATGTGCTTCTCGTATTTTGTGTTTTGGTCAATGTCATTGCATTAGTTCTCAAGGGAGTTCTAGAGGTTTGGCTCTTTTTTGGGATCCAAGAAAGATTTCTCCCCTTTGGTGGATGTCTAGTCATTCTACTTGTTATCACTATGATTTGCACCCTAGTTGAATCTTAACACAGCTAATCATGTGAAACATGGGAACTTTTCTAAGGTTGTGGGTCACCTATAGTAGAAAAGTCCAGAGAGTTGGTTCTTAATTGGATATCACCTAAACTACTCTACTGAACTTGCAGAGGAAAAGGATAGAAAGAGATAACATAAACTAAAATATTGATAATGAAAACTAAAGGCGATACACCAGATTATACTAAGGACCTAAAAATTCAAAGAACAAACACTTGTTTTCAATGACTAAAAAAAAAACTTGCACAACTTATTTTTGTATGCTTATGCATAAGTAATTTGAAAAAAGGTTTGAATGCATTTAACTTTCAAAAGGAAAGGACACCTTCACAATTTAAAAGCTATGTGCAACTTAAAACACAATTTTCAACTTGCATAGACATACTTTTATAGAAAAGGAAGAAAAATGTAAGACAAAACTACAAGGAAGTGAAAATTCCTCACATGTAGTTTGATCAACCACTTGATAATACACTATACTACAAGAATAAGAAGGCACAAACTTGAAGTACTGATATCCAAGGTCTTTTTTGAATTCATTCCCAAATGAGTTAAAAAATCTTGCAAAAATTCTGACAAAAGACTTCAAAAGTCACTAAGTCTCAATCTGCATCAAGAACTCTCCAAAAGGAAATGAGTTAAAAAGTGAATATAACAACAACTCAAGTAGTTGCACCAAAGTAGGAGAAATCAACTAAATTGGGTTGGATCCATCAAAATAACCTAAAAAAAGGAAACCCACTAGATTCCCCAAAACTACCTCCAACATGTGGGGAAAGTGGGTTTGACCATCCTGAAAACATCCGGGCATACAAACCACTCCCTAGATTCATACAATTCCTCTAAAAATGCATTATTGCTCATATCGCGAGGGTACATGTCTACAAATTATCACAGCTGCCCTACATTATGCAAGCGTGGCTCCAAGCATATTCCTCATCTCCCTCCATGATACATTTGAAAGCTCCACTTTGTTTTGCATTAAAATAACATCCATACTTTAAGTGATTTATAATTATCACTAGGTGAAATATTTACATTTTAAAAAATTAAAATTTACATGAAGACCAAGGTTTTGACCACAAGTAATTCAAGAAACAAATAAATAGTCCACAGGGACTTATTGTACATGTGGCGTATGTACTTTATAGCCTATTAACAAGACATAGGAAGTCTTAACCCATGAATCAATTGTTTTTCATTGCATTTTTCTAAAATACATGAAAAAAATGCAATCAACCTTTTAGGTTTCACAAACCCTAGAACAAAAAGAAGGAAAAAATAAAATATTTCATATCATTCTTCATGAAGCTTCTTGAGGAAGCTTGGCCAACAACCATGAGGGTTTCTGGAGAGGCTCTATGAAATATTTCCATGGTGATCTCGAGGACATAATACCTTTTCCCCTTAAAAAATGCATCAATCTTCTCAGTGGGAACACTGGTAAGTAACTTTTCAAGCAAAATAAATGAGTAAGAGCCTTCATTTTCTTGACTCATGACCTTCAAGGCCATAACCACTAGAGCTTGTTCTAATGCATTTCATGTGTTTGATCTTTTGTTATCTTTTTGTGTCACTTAGGGTCACCATGGAGATTATGGCTCAAGCACTTGAAGCCAAAACTCGTAGATTTCTTGATGATTTTTTTCCTTTTTTTCCACTGTGATAAATGGTAAGCTCTCTTTCTGCAAACAAAAAGAAACCCTCTCTTCCCTATACAAAAATTGCTCATTTTGAGTTTTGAAGAAGAAAAACTAATGAATATCTAATCTCCTATAGCTTGTGTTTTTTGCATTCTAGAAATTTTGCACTCATGGCCATAGTTTAGTTCGGCCTCATACTCTAAATACTTGCATACCTTACTTTTCCTATTTGCAATTGTTTTTTTGGAAAACCCCAAGAGGGTTTTTATGCATATAAAGAAAATTCATTCTAGGTTTTACCTATTCATTTTGTAGAACAACATATATTTTTTTTGATCTATGTGGCTGGACCTTTAAGTTTTTGGATCTCCATTTTATGAAGAGAACTTGCTCAAGGTTTTTTTTATATTTCGTTGTATCTATTCTAGATTCTTTTTCCACCTTGCAAGTTGAGGCTTCAAAATTTCGTTCCTTTCGCCCCAATACTACTACTATGGGAAATTGCAATGATGATTAATAATGCATTTAAGTTATTCATGTGCATCAAAAGCATGAAGTTTGTCTTCTTGTACTTTTTGTGAATTGTCCATTTTCCATCATTCTCTTTTGAAATATCCTCATGTTTACTATTAATGCTCTTTATAAACATCTTTGCATTGTTTAGTATCACCTGTTAAAATCTATAGCATTTTATCATTTTTACCCCCTCTTAACTAAAAAATAAATAATACAACTAGTAGAGCCTATCATGCCACCATTCTTGAAAATTTACATTGTTTCTTATTCTAGCCTATACAAACAACTTGTCCAAATAGGTACTATGAGGAAACCAAAAAGTCATAATAAAAATAAATACATTCTTTTCCCCTTACTTTGCTCTCTCCCTAGAAACTCATGGCTTCCTTTGGAAAATTTAATTCTCATGCCCTATTTATGATTCTTTGCACTTCATCTTGGTGAAGAGATCTAGGATACCATAAAAGTCTATCATATGTAATCTCTTATATATCTTATCAAACATGTAGATCATTTTCATCTTTATTCTATATCTGCTCCATGTGACTGTACCTGATAGCACTATTGCTCAGTTTTAATGAAATTGTAGTTTCTTTTAATCACGATATTTACATCCAATCCTGACTATTGTCTCAGTCAAATGCCATTTTGTTTATCTATATGAGCATTCTGATGTTATGTTGAAAGTTCAAATTGTGAGGTGCTACTATTTTGCTTCTTTCATGACAACTAGGTGATCTCTTTGCTTATCTTAGTATAATGATTATCTTGGATGAGTACATCTCTTCCTAACAATAAGTTGTTATGTATAGTCACCATGAAGTATTTTATTCATTCTTCATTGTTAACATCATAGGAAACAAACAAAAGTAATTGCATCTCTTGAAAAAGCACTTGTACGTCATAATGCCATGATATCATTACTGCTATGTATTCCTTGATAACTTATGATTGCATTTGAACTAACTAAACTAATCATCTATGATTTACCTATTTAATGATATTTCCTCTATGACAGTGATCAGAAACACACTGCCATAGGTGATGTATGGTTGTTCAAGTAAACCATGAGGTGACTAATTCAGTTCAATGCCTTGTCAAGAAACAAAAACTGACAACATGTTGGGCTTAACCATCATGGGATCCACATTTAAACCCACATGCTTAAATTTGATGAAATAGTAACATTGCTTTTCCTGGATTTGTACATGAAGACAACAAGTTAGAAAAAAAACATGTGCACATGACTGATGTGTTTGATGGTCTAGTTGTTTACTTGAAAATTTACAGTTTGCATGCTTGTTGAATGCATTTGGAGATCAATTTATATGTTCATGGGTGCATGAAGATGTAATGTGAGAGACCTTCATTACTTAGAGAACTGCTCTAACATCATTGTTATTTCCAAATTTAGGAACTAGGAGAAATATAAAGCTAGGAAGGGCGTAAAGAAGCTAAAGGCAAGATACAAAGCAAGGAAACACACACCAAACCAATCATTAGGCAATGATTGGCCTCTTTCCTTATGTTTGCATTATATTTTCTTTATCCATCAATGTATAAAAATTTCTTCATTCCATTGAATAAGTTAGTCTCATGGCTTGTGTGAGACAAATATGCACTTTTGTATCAATAAAGATTATTTTTTAGAAAGATTTATGAAAATATTTTCTATGTTACATGCACTTGTATAAATTCAATGATTTGTTACTATAATATTGTAATCTTTCTATTTTATTTTTTTATACAATTGAATGTAATATAGGAAAGATAAATAAGAAATGTACCTCTCTTTCAGTTTGCAAACAATTAGGATCAATCAACTTGAGAATTTAAAAAAAAATGGGTAACAGGTATAGGGTTACAGGATTAGGATAGAGAGGGAGGGATGGAGGGAGGTAAATATGGAGAGAGAAGTGAGATAGAGATGAGAGAAGAGGAGAGAAGGACAAAGATATATGAGGGTTGAGGATCCAATGTATAGGGTAGAGGGTTGAGAATTGAGGGTATAGGGTTGAGGATCTAGGGTATTGGGTTGAGGATAGAGGATTGAGGATATAGGGTTAAGGGTCGGATTGAGGGAGCTAATGTATAAAGATGATAGATAATTCGGTTCACGGGGTTAAAGTTAGGGGATTGAGGGTTAAGGAGTTGAGGTTTAGGGTTTTAGGGTTGAAAGGTTGGGGATTGGGGTTGGAAGGATTAGGGTTTGGGATTAATGGTTTGGTTGAGGTTTGAGGGTTTATGGTAGAGGGTTTAAGTTTTGTGTGGTTGAGTGCTTGGGTTTGATGGATGGGGAGGTTGAGTGTTTAGGGTATTGGGTTGAGGGTAGAAGGTAAAGGTTTTAGAGTTGAGGCTTGAGGGTTTAAGGGTTTAAGAGTTGAGGGTATAGGGTTGAGAGATTAGGGTAGAGAGGGAGGGAGATATGGAGGGAGAAGTGAGATAGAGAGGAGAGAATAGGAGGTAAGTAGAGAGGGAGAGATGAGGATTGAGGATCCAATTTATAGGGTAGAGGGTTTAGAATTGATGGTAGAGGGTTGAGGACCTATAGGGTTGAGGGTCTAATGTATAGGGTGCAGGGTTGAGGGATGAAGGGTTTAATGATTGGGGGTTTAATGGTTTAAGAGTTGAGGTTTTAAGGGTTTAAGGGTTCAGGGATGAGGGTTTAGATTTTATGGTTTATAGGTTGATGGTTTAGGGTCTAAGGGTTTAGTTTTGAGGGATTAGGGTTGAGGGATCAAGGGTTGAGGGTTGAGGTTTGAGGGTTTAGGGTTAAGGGTATAAGGTTTTAAGGAGAGAGAGAGAGGGAGTGATTGAGTGAGGGGTATGTAGAAAGAGGGAGAGGATAGATAGAGGAAATTAGAGAGTGTAGGAGAGAGGGATGGATAGAGAGGTGAGACAAATAGATAGAGAGAGGGATAGGGGTTGAGGGTATAGGGTCCAATGTATAGGGTAGAGGGTTTAATGTGTAGGGTAAAGGGTTTAAGGTTTAAGTGTTTAAGGTTTGAGGGTATAGGGTTTAGGGTTTAAGGGTTTAATAGGAGGGATGAGGTTGAGGGTTTAATGGTTTAGGGTTGAGGGTTGATGGTATAGGGTTGATTATATATGTCTTAGGGTATATAGTTGAGGATCTAATGTATAGTGTAGAGGGTTGAGAATTGGGGGTTGAGGGTTGAGAGTTTAAGGATTTAAGGATTGATGGATTAGGGTTGAGGGATTAAGGGTTGAGGGTTTAGGGTAGATATTTTAAGGTTTTAATGGTTTAAGAGTTGAGGGTATAGAGTTGAGGGATTAGGGTTGAGGGTAGAGGGTATTAGATTGATGGTAGAGGGTAAAGGGTTTAAGGTTTAGGGTATAAGGGTTGAGGGTTTAGGGTTGAGGGTTTAAGGGTTGAGGGTATATGGTTGATTGTTTAGGGTTTAAGGGTTGAGGGATTAGGGTTGAGGGATTAAGGTTTGATGGATTAAGGGTTGAGGGATGAGATTTGAGGGTTGAGATTTTAAGGGTTGAGGTTGTAGGGTTAAGGGTTTAGGATATTGGGTTGAGGGTAGAGGGTAAAGAGTTTAAGTGTTGAGGTTTGAGGGTTTAGGGTTGAGGGTTTAAGATTTGATGGTATAGGGTTGAGGGATTAGGTTAGAGAGAGAGGGATGGAGGGAGAGATGGAGGGAGAAGTGAGATAGAGAGTATAGAAGAGGAGGGCAGTAGAAAGATAGATGAGGGTTGAGGATTCAATGTATAGGGTAGAGGGTTGAGAATTGAGGGTATAAGGTTGAGGGTATATTGTAAATGGTTAGGGTATTGGGTTGAAGGTAGAGGATTGAGGTCATAGGGTTGAGGTATTAGGGTTGAGGTGAAGGTTGGGGGCTATATGTTTGAGGGGTTCAATGTATAGAAGTGCAGAAGTGCTTGCTATCTGAGGTTGAGGGGTTTTAAATGGTGAGGTTGAGGGTTTGGAGTTTGAGAGATGAAGGGTTAGTTGGGGTTTGGGGTCCGGGAGATAAAGAGGATGGAAAGGGAGAGATGGAGAGGAGAAGTGAGAGATAGATAGAAGATAAAGAAGAATAAAGAAGGAAAAGATATGAGGTTGCGGATCCGATGTATAAGGTAGAAGTTGAAAATTAAGGGTATAGGGTTGAAGTTTGGGTGCTAAAAGCGGTGCGTAGAATCTGGTGTTAAATGAAGTTAATTGTAAGGTAAATGAAATATTTGTTGTATAATTGAGTCACTATTAATTCTTCTATTTTACATCTTATTGTGCCATCTTAATCAAATACCAAATAAATTAAATACCCTTTTTATTTTAATTATTATCATTATTATGGCACATCCATTTGGTCAAATGCCCACAGCTTCAATAATTTGTATTTACATTTTAATTCATATTATCATATTCCTCTTTTGTCAAATGGGGCTAAATATCAAATATTTGTTTTATTTTATTAAATCTTCCTAATTGAATAAATCAAATATATTTAAATAAATGCATAAATCAATATCCCTCTATTCACTCACCAATAAAATTAGATTTTTCAAATCTAATTAATTTAACTAGCATTCACGGGAAAAACCTCGAGGAAAAACCTGTAGGAAATCCTCTCAATCTTATTCCTCAAATATTTCCTCTCATCTTTCCTAGTGTTTTCATGGGGAGGGACAATCCTCCATGATCAGCTCCACCTTCTCATGTCTTACCATTCAAATCTCTAGATTTAATCTTAGCCTCTGTTGTGTTACCCCTATGCAAAACTGTTGCCAGAAATCTATATATACATCCTTCTAAAGCATGAAAATGATCAAAGAAATCCCAATTTATACAAAATTACTTTGCAAGAATAGAACAAAGAAACCAAGAAATCATAAGCATTAGCATTAGAATTTTAGTATCATCATAGCATCATGGCATCAGTAGATTTCATATCACGACAACATCATTAGTTTTTACTATAGATTCTTTTTATCAATTTTGATTAGGATAGTTTACAGTAGCTTCATATCATTTAGAAATCATTAACAATCATCACATTGTTACATTTATCATCCATTTTGTTCTCTAGATAGGCATTTTAAATAGTTACAGTGCTTACAAATCTGAGAGCTTTTATAACTTGATAAATATTTGGAGATAGGAGACAATAAGACGTCTTCAAGATTTTTAGTGTTTTAAATTAGTTTAATTCATGTTAATATTGATCTAATGTCTTATTAATAAGTGTTTTAGTTGTTCTTTTACTTTTTACTTATTACTTTTTCCACACTTACATAGGGTATTGGGTTGAGGGTAGAGGATTGAGGGTATAGGGTTGAGGGTCCAATGTATAGGGTAGAGGGTATACAGGTTTAGGGATAAGGGTTTATTTGTTTATGGTTGAGGGATTAGGTTTGAGGGATTAAGGGTTGAGGGTTTAGGGTTTGAGGGTTGAGGGATGAGGGTTGATGGATTAGGGTTGAGGGATTAAGGGCTTAGGAATTACAAATTGAGGTCTCAGGATTTAGGCTATTGGTTCAAGAGGGTAGAAGGTTTAAGGGTTTAGAGTTTAAGGTTTAAGGGTTTAGGGTTTAGGGTTTAAGGGTTCATGGTTTAAGGGTCAAGAGGGTATAGGGTATAGGGTTTAGGCATTTATGGTTTAAGGGTTGATGGTTGAGTTTTTAAGGGTTATGGTTTAAGGATTTAAGGGTTGAGGCTGTAGGGTTGATGTATTAGGGTAGAAAGGGAGGGATGAAGGGAGGGAGATA
>VDFB02058242.1:716666034-716783001 GCA_007258455.2 Sequoia sempervirens | reverse complement strand
CTTTCAAAGCTTTCATTGAGGTATTTTGTCAAACAGTTATACAAACTAGTTGATTGCCTTGTCTATGCTACCAAATTTTCCATACATGTCTCTAAAAAATGGAATATACTCCTAATGTAGTAGGGGGAGGCTTGAAACACACAAACACACAACTCTAATCTATAAACACAATTTTCAATTTACAGTTTCACCAGAACCTCTCCATTCAGCATATTCACATTGTCCCTTGTAGTATATCAAAGTCACTCAATCGGGTATAATTCCACTCACACAACCTTTCAACTCACAACACAACACACATTAGGGTCCCGTTATAGAGCCTTTCAACATATCCAACTGTAGATAGCCAAATTTGATCACTCCCATATGATCAAATTTACCACTTTATTCATCAATTTTGTCAATATCACACTTCCCACATAAGATTCTTAAAGTATTTAATTTAACAATTAAACACTTTATATGGTACCCTTTTCCTCTCTAAATTAAATAAATACACCAATTTATTTAATTTAGTCACTTTAATCTTTTTGAATTAAATTCAATTTAAAATTCTTCTTTCTCTCTCCTTGTCACATCCTCCATAATCCATCTCTAATTTGGATTAATTCAATTAATTCATAATTAGGGTGTGCATCCTCTTAATCAAGGATTAATGTCACATCCTCCTACATTTTCCACTTGCCACTAAATGTTAGTATGCTCAATTAGGAGAACCTCTGAGTGTCGTCATTAATAAGTTGTTACAAATCAATTAACCCATCGTGTACCTTGTCACCAAGCCACTTGATGAGTCCAAACCCAAGCCTGCATGGTTTAAAGAAAATGAGTATTGTGAGTTCCATAAAATCAAAGGACACTCTTTAAATAAGTGTCAAGGGCTAAAAAACTATGTTCAATATCTTATTGATCGAGGGGATATTAAAGTTGACACCAGTCAAGCTCAGTCATCCAATGCTCAATTATAGATATATCAAAATTCCTTTCCCAACCACAATCAAGGCACAAGTACCTCCAACAACAATCCCCAAGACAACAACACAAATAACGTAAGCTACAAGAATGTCCCCCTCAATTATGAGGGCATTATTTATTAAATTGAGCAGGTAGAACCTCGTGTATCCATGATACATGTCAAAGCCAAAGACCCTTAGTGTGCTGTTACTACACGACGAGATCGTATCATCATCCTTGCAGCCTCCGCACCTGCCCAATCAATTCCTATAAGCTCTTAGTACAACATTCTTGACCACTTAGGGAAAACCCTTGCTCATATCTCCATTTTGGATTTGCTTAAGTCTTCCCTGGCACATCAAGAAATCCTCAACAAAGCCTTGCAAGAAGCCCATGTACCTAATGACATCAACCCTGCATGATTCTAGGATTTGGTAGGACACCTGGCTTCATCTCATCAACTCCACTTCAGCCAAAATGACATTCCAGATATCGATGCCAATCATAATCGCCCCTTACATATTGAAGTGGTGGTTGTGTACCATAAAATAAAAAGGGTCTTGGTAGATAATGGATCTGCCCTCAATTTGTGTACACTAAAATTCATAAAATAGGTGGGGTATACTCAAGCAGATTTAAATAATCAGATCATCACCATCAAGGCTTATGACAATGCAGAAAGGAATTGAGAAGGAATTATCACTCTTCCTATCTAAGTGGGACCTGTGGTTCGGTACATTACCTGTCATGTCCTTG
The DNA here is from genome assembly GCA_007258455.2 of Sequoia sempervirens. Taxonomy (NCBI): domain Eukaryota; kingdom Viridiplantae; phylum Streptophyta; class Pinopsida; order Cupressales; family Cupressaceae; genus Sequoia; species Sequoia sempervirens. The sequence goes on along the minus strand of VDFB02058242.1, from coordinate 716,781,291 downwards.
ATCTGGACTTACCATATAATCTCCTCCTTGGCCGCTCGTGGCTTCATGCTATGAAAGCCGTCCCCTCCATGTACCATCAATGCCTAAAATTCCTAGTCGATGGGCAAGAAGTCATCATCTATGCAGACCCCCAACCATTTGAATATTGTCGTGCCTTAGAAGCATCATTTCCCCACTTACATTATTGTCCTGGGGTCGAAATGGGGGTATCCCACTTATTATCCGCTAATCCACCCTCAACCACAATAACCACTCCATCTTCCACCACTGATCCTATGGTCACAAAAGTCCAGATCATCGAGAAAGGGTGTGGTGAATGCGAAATGCATACTGCTCTCAATGTAGCAACCATGCCACTGTCACCCCATGAATATGGTCAACCTTCACACGCTACTCCAAAGGAAGACAAGACTGTCACCTTCAGTGGTAAAAACATCCCTGCCACCACTTTCAGATCCCCCAGTGTGAAAATAGATGCACCAGAAGAAGATATAAGCCAATGGGTCTACCAAGAAGAACCTCAACCGGATCCTCCTCTAAAGGAATATTTTCAGGAAGCATATCCGTGGTCAGCTAAATTTGTAGAAAAATACAACTACCAAGGTAGAGGCCTAGGTAAAGAAGAACAAGGGCAATTGCAACCTATTGATACATCAAAGCTACCGAAGAACATAGGCGTCAGATACGATAAAAAGTAGAAAGGACTTGCAACATCGTTTAATACCTCCAATAGTGTCACCGTGGACAATGGCTTATTGGAAGACATACTTGAGGAAGAATCCATCATACATGCATACGATGACATCGATCACACTAACCTATCATCCATGTTCAAATGCCTATCCATTTGCACCATTAGCCTATCCCTCTGCCACCCTGAACTCATTGATTAGGACCTACTTAATAGCACACCTACCAATATGTCTATGGATACATATGTCAACTTCATGGGATTGGGGGAGGATGAACACTCCAGTCACAAAAATAGGAATAAGAAAAATAAAAAACGGTTATTTAGTGAAAACCTCCCTGAGGCACTTCTTGACCTTGAAAAAGTAAAAATAAAGGACGCATCCGACGACGAAAACCTCGAGGAGGCACTAGAAGATGGAGATGTTCATCTTCCCCTTGTGGGAACTTAGTTATCTACTCGATCATCCATTCTAATTGAAGAAACTCAAGAAGTAAATCTGGGTACTCCTGAAAATCCTAAGATCACCTATGTCACTAAGTCACTCTCCGAGCAAGAGTGTCCAGTCATCATGCAGTTACTTCAAGAGGGAATTATTAACTTTTCTTGGTCATATTCAGACATGCCAGGCTTAGACCCCACCTTAGTGGTTCATCATCTACACGTTCACCCAGATGCCAAGCCTATCAAACAGAAGCTCCGCAAGATGCATCCACAAGTCGCATTATTAGTCAAGAAGGAATTGGAGAAGTTACTAGCTGCAAGTTTTATCAGACCAATTGACTACTCTGAGTGGATCTCCAATATAGTACCAGTTTCCAAACCAAATGGTGACATTCAGATCTGCAAAGACTTCAGGGATCTCAACAAGGCTTGTCCAAAAGACAACTTCCCTCTACCCAACATTGACATGTTGGTCAACCTCACAGTAGGACATGAGATGCTCTCCCTTATGGATGACTTCTCTGGTTATAATCAAATTTGAATTGCACCTGAGGAACAAAATAAGACCACCTTCACAACACCTTGGGGAACCTTCTATTATAATGTTATGCCCTTTGGTCTCAAAAATGCGGGGGAAACATATCAGAGAGTAATGACGGTCATCTTCCATGACCTCATCCATATCATCATGGAGGATTATGTTGATGACTTGTTAGGGAAATCTAGGACATGAGCAGAACATCCTACCATCCTAAAAAAGATCTTTGAATGGTTAGAGCATTACAAGCTGTGACTAAATCCAAAAAAGTGTGTCTTCGAGGTTACATCAGGAAAACTGTTGGGTTTTATAGTCTCCCGAAGGGGTATTGAAGTTGATCCTACCAAGGTAAAAGCTATTCTAGACATGCGACCTCCATGCAATCTGAAACAGTTAAGAAGCCTCTAGGGGAAGATGCAATCCATCTGTCGGTTCATAGCCCAACTAGCAGATAAGTGTCAGTCATCACTCATCTTTTGAAGAAAGACTCCACCTTCTGGTGAAACCAACAGTGCCAAACTAGTTTCGATAAAATCAAAGAATATTTAGCTCATCCACTGGTCTTGATGCCACCCACTCTAGGAAAACCCCTCCTTCTTTACATCTCCACCACTTCAGTCACACTGGGGGCCTTGTTAGCACAACATGATGAGTCATTCAAAGAGAGAGCAATCTACTACATTAGTTGGACACTGGTTGGCTACAAATTAAATTACTCTCCTATGGAAAAGGCCTACCTCACTCTGGTCTTCAGCACACAAAACCTCCGACACTACATGCTCACCATCCCATCAAATTAATTGCTAAGATTGATCCACTAAAGTATCTGTTGTCTAGGACCACCTTGACTGGCCGCATGGCCAAGTGGGTCATGCTCCTAAGTGAATTTGACATAGAGTATGTGGAGCAAAAATCCATAAAGGGACAAGTCATAGCTGATCAGTTGGCCAAGGCACCATTAGTAGATGCTTATCCTTTAGACACTGAATTCCCAGACAAAGAAGTTTACACAGTTACAGAAGCACCAGCTTGGACACTGTATTTTGATGGTTCCTATACTCATAATGGATCAGGTGTAGGGATTCTATTAGTTACCTGTCAAGGTGACTACATTCCAAAATCATTCAGGATAGCATTCCCGTGTACCAACAATATGGCAGAATACGAAGCTCTCCTCACCGGCCTCTAAATTGCAAAATAGTGGCACATAACCCATTTAAAAGTCTTTGGTGATTCTTTGCTAGTCATTAGGCAGGTTAATGATGAGTTCCTAACCAAAGATGATAAGCTATTTCCCTACAAGCGCATGGTGGATGATTTCAATAAATATTTCACCTCTATACAATTTGAACAAATCCCTAGGGTATGGAATAAAGCGGCTGATGCAATGGCCACCATCAGCTCCCTAATTGACATGCCTAGAGATCAGATAGAATGTGAGTTCCTTGTAGAACAACTTTTAATCCCAGCATATGATATCCCTAAAATTGACATGGTGTGTGACATTGTGGGTCCCAATTCCCCATGGTACCAGGACAAATATGCCTACCTCCATGATAATATTTTACACCCGGATCTTACACGCAATCAACATAAATCCTTCGTTCATTGCTCTTCTCGGTACATTATCATCATGGATACGCTTTATCGTCGTGGGTATGATGGAATCCTCCTTAGATGTTTGAATGAGACTGAAGCCCACATGGAACTAACAAAAGTAAATAGCGGTGTTTGTGGGGCTCATTCAAATGGTATGGATTTGGCCAAGTGAATCCTCTGAGTTGGATATTATTGGCCTACATTGGAGCATGATGCTTGTGAATTTGTGAAGAAATGTCTCCCCTACCAACAACATGCATAGTTAATTCATGCTTCGGCACAGGATCTTCAGCCCCTCCTAGCACCATGGCCATTCTCTCAATGGGGTTTTGACTTAATTGGAAAGATTTACCCACCATCATTCGATGGCCATACATTCATAATTACTGCCACTGAATACTTCACTAAGTGGGTGGAAGCAATGCCACTCTCACAAATCACCGGTATCCAGATCTCAAAGTTCATTCTTTAGCATATTGTTTGCAGATATGGTATTCCATTGACCATCCTTTCCAATAATGGAAAACCCTTCAAGAATCAAGCCATGAAACACCTTTGCGATACCTTTCACATCCAGCATCGTTGGTCAATGCCTTATTACCCCCAGGGAAATGGTTAGGCATAAGCAACCAACAAGACCCTCATCCATGTCATTAAAAAGGTTGTCAATAACATTGGTCGAGATTGGCACCTCCATATTCACCCCGCCCTCTGGACATATCGCACTTCCAACCACACCCCTACAGGAGCCACTCCCTATTCTCTAGTCTATGGTATCGAAGCCATCTTTCCAATTGAAGTTGAAATCCCATCACTAAGAATTTCCTTAAAAAATATTATTAGTGAGGAGGATACTTGGGTTGCACGACTTGCACAACTGGAGTTGCTTGATGAAAGAAGAATCAAAGCCTATGATCACCTCCAAGCATATCAGAACCACATCAAGTGCCACTACAACAAGAAGGTTTTCCCTCGACGGTTTCAAGTAGGCGATCTTGTCCTCAAAGAGAATCAGCTTACCCAGCAAGATTGAGACAAGAAAGGAAAATTTGAGCCAAACTGGTTGGGGCCTTATATCATAGCCAACAAATATGGATCTGGGGCATACAGGTTGACTACTCTTGAAGGAGAGCCTCTTGATGAACCCATCAACATCATGCATTTGAAGAAGTTCTATGCTTAAGTCCACTTGGTAACCCCACCTATCCAAAAAAAAAAAAGGTTCATCCTATGGCGAAAATCACTTTTAGTGGCACCTTGGATAAGTATGGATGGTGAAAACCTGGTAACGGGTGTCATCCATAATGAGCTTAATCATTATCTACCTAACATCCTAGTTATTTAATGCTTTCATCCACGCTATCATCCTCGCCCATCCCCTCCTTAGCCACTTGGTATATTTTAATCGAGCATTGGACAACCCAATCCCCCATCCTCAACTTTTCAATATCCCACTCTGAGCTTATGTCATTCATCTTCTTATCGAATGATATGCATCATCACATAGGATCATCCATCATGTCGGTCTCCATCAAGATCCCATCATGTCATGTCACTAGTTGAACTACATTGCCCCTGCGCTGTCACGTAGGCAAGGCTAATCATTTGATCGGCCCTCGGGGTATTCAGACCATCACGTATTGGTCATCTATCATTTTTCCTTCACCGTCCTCTTTTCACTTTTTTCCATGGTCTTTTAATGAACTACGAGGGCTCTGCGCTTTCACATAGGCAAGGCTAATCTCTAATCAGCCCCCAAGCCCCTAGGTCTATATGATAGGTCAGTCTGTGTCCTTGACTATCTTGTTATTCTCAATTAAACTCCCATGCTATCAAAATATTTGGTTAATGAAAAATATATGGCATCAAACTAGGTCATTCTCATTTGGTATCCATCATCGGTCTTAACAAGATACATCCTTCCTAGCAGACCTCATCAATCCCATCCATCACCCTAATCCTATGGAAAAGGACGTTTTTATTTTGATTGTGATCTTTTGATGCTTTGGAATTTATTTATCATTTGAGCTCACTATCAACACTTGTCATAGTCACCTTGATCTGTCATATCATGGTTTGCTTTAACTAGTCGACATGGAGGCTCATCTTGGTCTTTTCTTTGTTGTCTTTTTGGGTGTCCCATGTATAACCCGCCAAGATCCCTAAGGTCTTGTGTTACGCTAGGGCATCCTTGTGTGTTTTTGGTTATCCCACTACCTAGCCCGACCAGGATCATCATGACCTTGGGGTATTGGAGTATCCTTTCTTTTTACATGTTTGTTTCATGCATTGATGCCAACTCGCCTTGGCCTTACATGACCAGGTCTCTGGCATCTTATGCTATAGAAAAAATCAATGCTCTAAAGATGGCAACTCATATTAGGACTATGTTTCATCATCTGTTGCATTGCATTCACCCTATGACTTTGGTTGTGCAATTACTTTATCCAACTCTCTCCCATTCTTCTCAGGATACTAATAAGTTTTGATAGATGATGAATGACACTCATTCTCACAATCACTACATACCCACCTTCCATTATTATGTCAGTTCTTATTGGCACTTATGACCATATGTTATTTCCTTTCATCATTAATTCACTATAAATTACAAGAGCAGTATTGCATAATAGGTTCATGTCATTAACCACATACATCACCACTTGCATCACAACATGTCAAATCCTTACACACATCATCACCTACATCACAACATGTTAGATCCATGCATACATGGCCACCTTCATCACAAAGTGTCAGACTCATAATACATCACATCCTGTGTATATAAAATATCCATACAATATCCATCATATACATATACATAGATACAATATGTGCACACATCATATCACCATATGAATATCTGCATCAATAAAATCATCCATATTCCACAAGTACATACACCCAATCATCCACATAAGCATCTAGTATCATAAACATGTGCATAAATAAACCAAAACATCCATCCACATAAGTAGGAAATATCATATACATGTGCATACATCGATGGAATAACCCATCACAATAGGAAACATACTACATTGTGTCAATAAGAACTGTCCCATATCATAATCAAAGTAATAAAATGTGCCTCACATGTCCACCATACATGAGAATCTATCATGTATCCATCACATAATAAACTGCAAAATCTAGAGATGTGGAACATCTTTGATCTCTGTCAATACATACTATGCACTCCACCCTCCATCTGTCAAAAACTCAATAACCTGTCACCTCTTGAATGAGCTCCCCACATCTGATCTTTGTAGTGAATTTGGCACTAATCTCCTGCCTGGTGTAACACCCGGTGAATCACTATAACCTTGGGTTCAGGTCCCCAATGACTGAGATGGTGTTGGCATCTGTGGTATCTGTCGAGTATACTGAAATATCCACTGAGCTGGGTCGGGAACTGCATGGTAGTATGCGGCCATCCAAAATCCTACCTCCCTCGCATTTTCCTCTTGCTCTGCAACCTAAACCCAAGTGGAATTCCGCTCCTGACAATATCTGTCCCAATGTCTCGTGACCAATCTCCTCTCCTGCTCCCAGGCTTCATGGGATAATCGTAACTATGCCATCTCTACTTGCACCCGATCTCTCAACTCCTCGGCAGCCACTGCCCTAGCCACAACTACATCCCTCTCCTCCTGTAATCCCTGTCTATCTGTCCCTACCACATCACTAACATGCATTGACTGCCACCGAGCCACTATTGCATCCCGCTCTCCCTGTAGCGTCTGCATCCACACCTCTGCAGCATCTCTCTCCCTCTGAGTAGCCTTCCATTGAGCCACTGCTACATCCCGCTCTCCCTATAGCATTTGCATCCACACCTCTGCAACATCTCTCTCCCTCTGAGCAGCCTGCCACTGAGCCACTATTGCATCCCACTCTCCCTGCAGTGTCTACATCTGTATCTCTGCAGCATCTCTCTCCCTATGCGCGGCCTGCAACCAAACCATTGCTCCATCCCTATCCCTCTGCAGCTCCTAAACTCTCAAAGCTGTTGCATCTCGCTCTCTATAGTACTGGTAACTCTGAAACTGCATCTTCTCTCCTCCTCTGAAGAGATCGAGTTTGTGCCTCTGCCAACTCTCTCTCACTCTGCAACACCTGAACACGTGCCTGTGCCATGTCCCTCTCTGCCTCCACCACCTATACCTGTGCTTGCACTACATCTCTGTCCACCTGCATAATACGAACATGCTCCCTCGCCTGTCTCTCTCTCTCCAGCAACAACCCCATATCTCCAACTGTATGCTCCAAACAATCTACCCTATCCTGTAGCTCATCTTGCTCCCGTGGAAGATCATCCACCTGCTGCCCATTGCTTGCCAACACATGATCGATCATCCCCTCTGCCTCCCTGGCCTACAATATAACAGTCTCTACCTGTAGCCTATCACAGTCCCAACTGATAGCAACTAACTCATCTCGTATCCCCTGTATAATAGCCTGCAATCTCTCTCCCTCCCTCCTTATCACCTCTACCTGTGCAGATAAGAGGTCCACCATAAGTCCATAATCCCTCTGACCTGCTACCAGTACTCTAGATAGCTCGGCTCAGAGTTTGATCACCTCTGCCTCTGCTACCCTCAATCTCTGATCTGTACTCTGAGACCTCCCTATAGTGTCTCTTGGTTGAACAATCGGATCTCCAGAGGTACTGATAGGAACACCGCCAATGGCTCTGCATCCAAAATATCCATATTCGGCACATCTCCATCTATATCCATAGCATCATCATCTCCCCTACCCTCCCGCTCCTATAGAACCTCCACATCCTCCATAGTAGGTCGAACCCAAACTCTCCACGGCTGACCATGCCTCCCCACCCTCATTAGTCTCCTTGGCTCTTCTCTCTCTGGCTCCTCATCCTCACTCTCCCTATCTCTACAATAGGAAGCCCCTGCCCTGTCGCCATCTACCCACCCCTCTATCATCTCCTACTCTCCATCCTCCCTGACTGCCTCCTGGCCTCAGCCTCCTCTTGGGCTCCCTCCTACTGTCCTCCCACTCCCATCCCCTCCTGCTCTGTCACAGTCTGTACCCTCATTAATCGTCTCCTACCCGCTATCCTCTCTGGTCGGCTCCTGGCCTCCATCTCCTCCTAACCTCCATCCTGTTGTCTCTCCTCTCCTTGCTCAGCTCGCACCAACACCCTCCTCTGTCACACCCTACCTCCTATACCAGTCTGCTGGCCAACTCTACCCTCCACTGAGTGTATCATCTCCACCTTTGGCTCATCATGTCCTCCCACATCTGACTTAGGGCCTATCCCATCCTCTTGTCACACCACCTCTCTAGCCCTCCTTCGTTGTATCCTCCTCCTCCTCCTTGTAGACTATCCCACTACCTCCGTCACCTCTCCTCCCCTCGCTCACGCCCTAGCTCTCATCCTCTAATCCAAATCCTACAGTTCCTACAATAGGCACTAGTGGTGTAATCCTCTCCCATTGGTGGTTGTGCAACCACTGGTCATATCATACTGTCACCACTGCATCCTCTACTCCCACACATCTCCCAGGGTAGGGTACCTGCACTGTTGCTGCCCATGCTACTCTGGCCTCCCTCGATCTAAACACGGGCCCCCATGGTCGCTCTCTGGTGAGTCGCCGAAACCTCCTCGACGCCCCAAGAATATCCTGTGTCAGCCCAAACTATCTCACCACCTTGTCTGGTCGATGCATCTCCACTATGTGTGGAAAACTCCCAATCAGGGTGCACTGAGACATAAAGTACCCTCTCTGTCTCTCAATCTACTCCCTCCATCCCCTAAAGTTTCAATACATATAAGGTCTCCATACTATGTCTCTCTCCTCTAAATCATCCATCATCCTCCTCCATCCCTCCATATCTTCCAACCTCCTATGCTGCAAAACCCAGCCCCTCGCCTCTCCATACCCCGATGCCACCAACTCTCTATCATTCACATTTCCATCTCTAACAATAATTGGTCTCATCACCATAATATGCTCCCATGCCCACACCTATAGAAGGGTCATGTGTGTCAAACTCACTGTATCCTGATAACAAATCAAATGCATATCCCTGTACAACTGGGCTAGGACACAGGTACCCCACGCGATCTGTCCCTCCCACCACTCGACAATGTGTCGAATCACCTCCATAAATCTCAGACTACAATACCGCCTGCTATGATCTAGTAACAATATCCCACTGATCAACCCACCTAGGAATAACGGAAAAGCTGGTACCCCCACTGTCGAACACTATCTAGATCAAACTGCTGACCCTGAAGAGGCAGATCGACATGCCCAAATAACACTGTCATAGTCTCATCTAACTCGGCCCCTCTCGACACAACATCACTCAACAATATCCCTATTATCAGTAGCATCAGGATGCACCATACATCCTCCAGCATAACCGTCATCTCCCCCATCAGTAGATGAAATGTCGATGTCTCCGAGCTCCATCTCTCTATCAAAACCGCCAACATTTCTCGATGCACCCTCATCACTGGCACATCTAAAAAATGCAATAAACCCACATGATCTAAAGCCACATGATCAACACCAGTCATCGCTGCTAACGTCACTGCTAGTACCTCCGATCATCACTCATGTGTTCGTACCCACCCATAACCCTGCATTCACACCACTTATTTGTTAATACATAATCTTCCCGGCCTTGGGACATCTTCTACTTACGACTTTACTTTTTTCTTTTTTATCTTGTCCTCATCAGGATAGGCTTGTTTTTTTTTTTCTCTCCATAAGTCTGCCTTCCCCTTGGTTCCTCTTGGGCGCATTTGTCCCATGTTGGGGTGCATCCACCCCAGCTCGGGGTGAGTCTGCCCCTGTCGGAGCGTGCTGGGGTGAGCTCGCCCCCGGGCAGGGTGTGTCTGCCCTCGGGGCGAACCTGCCCCAGCTTAAGGCAAGCCCGCCCTTTCCCAGGAAAACCCGCCCTAACTCAGGGCGTGTCCGCCCAGGGGAGGGGCGATTCCGCCCCTAGCCGAGGTGTGTCTGCCCCGACCTAGTAGGTGGCACCCCTCTGTTGGAGCGTGTCCGCCCCAAACTGGGGCGTGTCCACCCCAGACTAGGGCGAACCTACCCCACTGTGGGGCGAGCCCGCCCCACCTCCAAGGTGAGCTCGCCCCCTGCCGGGGCATGTCCACCCCGGACTGGGGCGAACCTGCCCTACTGGCGGGGCATGTCCGCCTTGGCCTGGGCAAGCTTGCCCTGCTGCTAGGGCGTATCCGCCCCGGACTGGGGCAAGCCTGCCCCAACATGGGATGTGCCCTCCCCGCTACCGGGGTGAGCCCACCCTAGCATGGGGCGTGCTCACCCCACTGCTGGGGTGACTCTGCATCAGCCCAGGGCATGTTTGCCCCTCAGAGGGGCGACTCCGCCCCGTGCCAGGGCAAGCCCGTCCCTGCACAGGGCGAGCTCACCCTAGCACGGGGCAGATCCGCCCCTCTATGTGGCATCGAGGCCTCTTTTTTCCCCCCAACAAACCCCCTTTCTCTTTTTCCCAATTCCCTACACTACCCATTTTTCTATTCCATCCCGTCCACAAAACCCACATTTTACATTTTCTTTAACTATCTTAAAATACACTTAATATTTACAATACATAGCACAGGTTTTCATACTCACCTTGCGGGGCACCGTGAAGTGGGTCCAGCATCTCCGCACCTCATCTGCTCGATGAATAATCTTTGTATCATAATCCTGCGGCATTGTTGCTTCGTCTTCTCTCCCCCTTCTTTCCTCTTTCCTCACTTGCTACAATAACAATGAGAAAAGGTAATTCTTCCAATTACTTTTTAACCCTTCTTTTTCCCCCTTTTTAAAATAAAAAATAAAAGGTATTTTTACCTTTTATTTAACTTTTTTTCTCTCCCAACTAATCCTCTTCTTTCCCAGAGCTGCCATTTGTAAACCGTGCGTCCAATCGACTCCGTTCAAAAGACAAACTTGCTTAGTTTTTTGCTCTCTATCCAACATTGTCTTTCATTTCTTTCTATTGAGAAGTCATCTGGGGCCCCCTTTTTCCTTCCCCAGCCACCCTCTCAAGGGGGCATACCCTATCTTTTCCTTCCATCCATTTGAGGCAGGTTGGTGCAGGAGCACCTAAGGAGCAACTAACAGTTTCCTAGGTAAAGAAGAAACCTAGAGGGTTAGTTTTGATTTTTCTTTTCATAAGGTCATGTAGAACATTTAGTGGTGATATTAGGGATGTTTTTGATTTATTGGAAAAGGGTGGACAAGAGTTAAGTAGTTTTAGATCTTCATTTTGGCTAAGTTGTAAAAAATTGCTAAAGTGTTTGAAAACACATTGGGTTTTATAAATTGCACCATTAGGTCATCCAAAGGCTCGACCCAAGTAGCTAAAATGTTTTGATGGCCTATTTAAGGATACTCTCGACTTGGGAATAGGTTTAGATATTTTAGTGTTTTGTAAGAATTTTGTGATATTGGAGGAAACAACGTTCATGAAGACAGTTTTCTGTATTTTGCATTGATATTAAGCTTTAATGGCTTAATTCTGCTGTCATCTTGTGTGTAGTATGTAGTTTTAATCTTATAGAAACTTGGTGTGCCATCCTTTTGATTTGGTATATTGTTTTCATCTTGCATTTGTAAATACTTTTGTTTCCTGTGTTTTCTGGCCTGTAACAGGCAGTTTTAAAGAATGGAGTCCTAGAGCACCTTCCCACCGTACAATTTGTATGGCCCTTTGGGATTAGTGTCTAGGCTCCTTCATTGTAAATATGGTAGTTAGTAGGTTTTGTGGAAGTGCAGGAGGTGCAAGAAAAGCTTTGCCCTAGGCGAGCCAGTGCTGGTCCGGTTGGGGCAGACTTCGAGAAAAAGGCTTATAACTTGCAGGGGACATGAGATTTTGAAGAAATTATTTTTGTAGAATTTTTTTGGTGGTCTTGGCTAAGCATGGTGATCAGGAGGAGGTTTTATCAGTGCATATGATAGGAGAACTTTTTGACAGTCTTAAAAATAGTTTTGAGTAGCTTGGAACCCTAGGTTCTTGACCATTTTTGTATTTGGATAGTGTACGGCCTGTACAGGGCTAAAACCCTAGGAATCTTTGAGGCATAGGCATGAGAAATTCAAACACTAAATAAAGAACCTAAGTCCTTTGGTGGGTTTGGTAGGGAAAAGCATTTTACCCCTGTTTAGAGGCCTAATTGGGGCTTAGGGCTTGTAGTCCTTTCAAACCCTAGGAAAGGTATTTTATGAAAGCTATGGAAAGTTGGGAACTTGTGGCTGCTTAAAGACCCTATATAGGTTACTTTGAAGTTTTGCAACACCTTCACATCCCTACAAGTTATCAAGTTGAATGTGGAGAGGATTTGGTCTTTAGGGCAGATTAAGGGCCAATGGAGAGAATGTGGCGAAGCACCAAGGTTAGCTTGGTAGAAGGATAGTATGTTGATAGGAGAGGGGTTGGTCAGACAAACAAGGGGCACCTAGTCATGAGTAGGGGCCTAGAGGTTAGATTGGTGAAGCCAAGCACCAAGGGGGTCTTAAAGGAAAGACCTAGAGCAGGAACTAGTGATTGGTTCCTCCAACCCCACTCCCTATCAGATTGGTATCAGAGCAAACCAAAGATTTGGGAAAGAGTAATATATGTTAGAGGTTGAGTCAAGTGATACTACCACCATGGTGACAAATGCACAATTGGCCAAGATGGTTGAAGAGCAGGAGGAAGATAATAGGCAATTGAGGGAAAGGATAGCCCAACTTGAGGCAACAGTGAGGAGTGCACAGTTTGAGGGAAGAATTCCAAAAGAAGAAGAGGTTGTAGAGGAAGATAAGACCCATGAACCTGACCCTTTTTTGAAGGAGGATCCTTTCTTGAAGGCATTGAAAGCCTTGAGTGGAAAATCACTTGAAGGCATACCACTTTTTAGTGGAAAGATGGAAGCATACCTAGTCATGGATTGGATAGAAGGCATGGAGAATCATTTTGAGTGTGATGGAGTCACTGAAGCTTAGAAGGTGAAGGTTGCTAGGTCAAGATTGAGAGGATCGGCCTTGACATGGTGGAAGTTTATTCAGACAAAGAGGGAAAAAGAAGGAAAACAACCCATATCAACTTGGAAAGGAATGCTTGCTAAGGTGAAGGAAGCCTACATGCCAGATGACTATGAGATTCAACTACACAAGAAGAGGAAAAGTTTAAGGTAGAAAGACCAAGATGTAAACACCTATACTGAAGAGTTTCAAAAACTTTTCATGAGATCTAATGTGATAGAGGATGGGAGTCTTAAAGTGGCTAGGTATCTTAATGGCTTGAAATGGAACATCCAAGAAGAGATGGCTCTTTTGAGTCCTAAAATAGTACATCAGTGTTATCAGTTGGCTATCAAGATTGAGGAAAGGAACAAGAGGAAGCAAGATCAGTCTTCTAAGGGCAGAGGAAAAGGTAGAGATCAAAGAGGTCAGCGTGGTGGTTACCAAGGAAGAGGCAGTGACCAAAGAAATCAAGGATAAGAAAAGGTCACTGAGCATGGAGGTGAAACATCTTCAAGTGGAGGATTCAACAGAGGAAGAGGACCTCAAGGAGGTTCAAATAGAGGAAGAGGAGTAGGCAGGAGCAACTCTTATTTTGCAAACATGAAGTGTTATCATTGTAGTCAAATGGGACATCCAACTTATAGGTGCCCAGAGAAAGCTTCCTCATCAAGCAATGAAAAGAGAGTAGCCTATGCACAAGAGGACACCATGAGTCCTAAAGCATCTGAAATCAGTCATATAGAATATGAGGTAGGAGAGAATCTAATGTTTAACAGAGTTTAGATCAGGCAGCCAGTCAAAGAGGAACCTAAACAAAGAAGAGCTCTTTTTAGAGTAAGATGCAAGATACTTGGAAAAGTGTCCAAGGTCATAGTAGATTCAGGTTCAACAGATAATATAATCTTAGAGGAGGTAGTAACAAAACTGAAATTGGAGAAGGTACCTCACAATAACCCCTACAAGGTCACATGAATGAACAAAGGGCAGAGTGTTTTGGTTAATGAGCAAGTAACAATGGAATTTTCAATTGGAGGTTATAAATATAAGTTGGTTTGTGATGTATTACCAATGGATGCATGCCATCTACTACTGGGCAGACCATGGCAATATGATAGAAGTGCCATTTATGATGGGAAAGAGAACACCATCTCATTCAAGAAGGATGGAAGAACCTTCAAGTTGCAGTCACTGTCAGAAGAAGATGAAGGAAAGTCCAAGACACCTAACATCATGTTGAGCAGTGGTAAGGAGTTCCTTAAGGACCTACACCAAGGGAATGAAGGATATGTGGTTGTGTTGCAGCCTAAAGAGGAAGAAAAAGCTGAAAAGATAGTCTTACCAGAAGCAGTCCAAAGGTTGCTTGATAAGTACAAGAGCATAGTTAGTGATGGTACACCTGCAACTTTACCTCCAAAGAGAGCAATAAGTCATCAAATTGACTTCATACCTAGAGCCTCATTTCCTAACAAAGCAGCATACAAACTTACACTTGAGCAGAACCTAGAGGTAGCTAGGCAAGTGCAAGAATTATTGGTTCAAGGATTGATTCAAAAGAGCATCAGCCCTTGTGCAATACCAGTGGTCTTAGCAACAAAGAAGGGAGGTAAGTGGAGACTTTGTAATGATTCTAGGGCAATAAATAGGATCACCATTAGGTATAGGTTTCCTATTCCTAGAATTGAAGACCTGATGGATTGTCTTGGAGGTGATCAGTTCTTCACAAAGTTGGATCTCAAGAGCGGGTATCATCAAATCAAAATTAAGGATGGTGATGAGTGGAAGACAACTTTTAAGACAAATGATGGGTTATATGAGTGGAAAGTTATGCCATTTGGCCTCTCAAATTCCCCTAGCACGTTCATGAGACTAATGAATGAAGTGCTTAAAGATTTCACAGGAATCTTTGTGGTAGTATATCTTGATGACATACTGATTTTCAGTAAGACAGCAGAAGAACACCTCAAGCATGTTGAGATGGTTCTTAGAAGGTTGCAAGAAGAGAAGTTGGCAATCAATCTTGAGAAGTGTGAGTTCTTCAAGCAGGAACTTGTGTATTTGGGTTTTGTAGTATCCCAAGGAATGTTGAAGATGGATCCAAGCAAGGTGGAAGCCATCCTAAACTGGCCTACACCAACCACAGCAACAGAGGTAAGGAGTTTTCATGGATTGGCTCAATTTTATAGGAAATTTATAAGGAACTTCAGTGGTATATGTGCACTAGTCCTAGATACCATTAAAGGTGGTTTGAAAACAAAGTTTAAGTGGACTCAAGAGGCTGATAAAGGGTTTGAGAAACTGAAACAAGAAGTGGCAACTCAACCAATTCTATTATTGCCTAGTTTTGACAAGTTGTTCATAGTTGAGTGTGATGCAAGTGGAGTAGCAGTAGGAGAAGTACTTAGTCAAGAAGGTAGGCCTGTGGCCTTCTTTAGTGAAAAGCTCAATGAAGCTAAGCAAAAGTACTCTACCTATGATCTAGAATTATATGCTTTAGTGCAATCCCTTAGGAAGTGGAGGCATTATTTGTTACCCAAAGAGTTTGTGGTTTTTACTGATAACCAGACACTTAGTTATATCAACACTCAAGAAAAGTTAAGTAATAGGCATTTGAAATGGATGGAATACATCCAAGCCTTTACTTTTACCATCAAGCACAAGAAAGGGCAAATGAATAAGGTGGAAAATGCATTAAGCAAAAGGTTGTTGACAGTCCAAGAAATACAGCTCAAGAGCATTGGCATAGAGAGTCTCAAGGGCCTATATGGAGAGGATGAAGACTTCTCAGAAGCTTACAAGGTATTTTTTGATTTTGAGAATCATTTTCATAGCCAATATTCTGAGTATACATTGCAAAATGGACTGTTATTTAAGGGTAATTAGTTATGTGTTCCAAGAGGGTCAATGAGGGAAAATTTGATTCAAGAAAAGCATAATGGTAGTCTTAGTGGGCACTTTGGAATCAATAAGACCTTAGAGTTGGTACAAAGATTCTATTACTGGCCTAAGTTGGCAAGAGATGTTATAAGGTACGTGGAATAGTGTGTTGTGTGCATGAAAGCTAAGGGAGGAGCTAGCAATGCTGGTTTATATCAACCCCTGCCCATTCCTAATAGACCATGGGAGTGTGTGAGCATGGATTTTGTGGTAGGTCTTCCTAAGACCAAGACTAGTTTTGACAGTGTTTATGTTGTGGTAGATAGATTTAGCAAGATGAGTCATTTTATTCCTTGCAAAACTACTCATGATGCAAGCTACATAGCTCACCTTTTCTTCAAGGAGGTTGTAAGGATCCATGGCTTACCTTTAAGAATAGTTTCTGAAAGAGATGTGAAGTTCATGAGTCACTTTTGGAAGACTCTATGGATCAAATTGGGAACAAATCTATCATTTGGATCAGCTTACCATCCTCAAACCGATGGTCAAACAGAGGTGGTTAACAGAGTGTTGGGTAATCTTTTAAGGTGTCTAACCAAGGAATATGGACAGACATGGGATATGGTTATTTCCCAAGCTGAGTATGCTTATAATGACAGTGTCAATAGAACTATAGGGAAAAGTTCTTTTGAGGTTTTGTATGGGATGCACCCAAGAGGAATTTGTGAGCTTAGAGACCTTGGATCTATGGAGAATAGGAGTGGACATGCAGAAGACTTCAGTTAGACCATGAAGGAGATCTAGGAGCAGGTCAAGAAGACAGTTACTGAGGCTACACAAAAAGTGAAGGAGAAGGCAGATATGTCAAGGAAAAATGTGCAATTTCAAGTAGGGGACTTTGTTATGGTCCACCTTAACAAATCAAGGTTGCAAAAAGGAATGTCAATCAAGTTGCAGATGAAGAGAGTGGGTCCCTGCAAGGTATTGGCCAAGTATGGGTAGAATGCATACAAGGTGGAGTTACCTATTGATCTAGGGATCTCACCGGTGTTCAATGTTGTTGATTTGATCAAGTATAAAGGGACAGTCAAGGATTTGGATCAGGATAGTAAGGAGATCTTCAAGAACATCAGCAACATGTCCATACCAATTCTATACAAACTCCAAGTAGAGAAAATCTTGGAGTCAAGAGTGAAGAAGACTACAAGGCACAAGGTGTACATGGAGCATCTTGTCAAATGGAAGGATAAGCATGAATTTGAAGCTACCTGGGTAGAAGAAGTAGACTTTAAGAAGCAAGGCATTGATGTGTCTCTGATCTCTCCTTCTAATCCTTAGTGTTTGAGCTGAGAGGGGGAGAATGGTGCAGGAGCACCTAAGGAGCAACTGATAGTTTCCTAGGTAAAGAAGAAACCTAGAGGGTTAGTTTTGATTTTTCTTTTCATAAGGTCATGTAGACCATTTAGTGGTGATATTAGGGATGTTTTTGATTTATTGGAAAAGGGTGGACAAGAGTTAAGTAGTTTTAGATCTTCATTTTGGCTAAGTTGTAAAAAATTGCTAAAGTGTTTGAAAACACATTGGGTTTTATAAATTGCACCATTAGGTCATCCAAAGGCTCGACCCAAGAAGCTAAAATGTTTTGATGGCCTATTTAAGGATGCTCTTGACCTGGGAATAGGGTTAGAGATTTTAGTGTTTTGTAAGAATTTTGTGATATTGGAGGAAATAGCGTTCAAGAAGACAGTTTTCTATATTTTGCATTGATATTAAGCTTTAATGGTGTAATTCTATTGTCATCTTGTCTGTAGTATGTAGTGTTAATCTTATACAAACTTGGTGTGCCACCCTTTTGATTCGATAGATTTTTTTCATCTTGCATTTGTAAATACTTCTGTTTCATGTGTTTTCTGGCCTATAACAAGCAGTTTTAAAGAATGGAGTCCTAGAGCACCTTCCCACTATACAATTTGTGCGGCCCTTTGGGATTAGTGTCTAGGCTCCTTCATTGTAAATATGGTAGTTAGTAGGTTTTGTGGAAGTGCAGGAGGCACAAGAAAAGCTTTTCACTAGGCGAGCCAGTGCAGGTCCGGTTGGGGCAGACTTGGAGAAAAAGGCTTATAACTTGCAGGGGACATGAGATTTTGAAGAAATTATTTTTGAAAAATTTTGTTGGTGGTCTTGGCTAAGCATGGTGATCAGGAGGAGGTTTTATCAATGCATATGATAGGATAACTTTTTGACAGTCTTAAAAATAGTTTTGAGCAGCTTGGAACCCTAAGTTCTTGACCATTTTTGTATTTGGACAGTGTACGACCTGTATAGGGCTAAAACCCTAGGAATATTTGAGGCATAGGCATGAGAAAGTAAAACACTAAACAAAGAACCTAAGTCCTTTGGTGGGTTTGGTAGGGAAAAGCATTTTACCCCTGTTTAGAGGCCTAATTGGGGCTTAGGGCTTCTAGTCCTTTCAAATCCTAGGAAAGGTATTTTATGAAAGCAATGGAAAGTTGGGAACTTGTGGTTGCTTAAAGACCCTAGATAGGTTACTTTGAATTTTTGCAACACCTTCACATCCCTGCAAGTTATCATGTTGAATGTGGAGAGGATTTGGTCTTTAAGGAAGATTAAGGGCCAATGAAGAGAATGTGGTGAAGCACCAAGGTTAGCTTGGTAGAAGGACAGTATGTTGATAGGAGAGGGGTTGGTTAGACAAACCAGGGGCACCTAGTCATGAGTAGGGGCCTATAGGTTAGATTGGTGAAGCCAAGCACCAAGGGGGTCTTAAAGGAAAGACCTAGAGCAGGAACTAGTGATTGGTTCTTCCAACCCCACTCCCTATCATAGGCACTGGGGCATCCCTCTCCCTTTTCCATCCACTTGGACAACCCAGTCAACCTCTTTCAGGTTGAGGCATCAATCTCTACCACTTTCTTCATCACCGACATTTTATTTTTCTTTGAAACATTGTTATTTTAACAATATTTGGAAGAGGGGCAAAATGTAGATAGCCAAATTTGATCACTCCCATATGATCAAATTTACCCCTTTATTCATCAATTCTTTCAATATCACACTTCCCATATAAGATTCTTAAAGTATTTAATTTAACAATTAAACACTTTATATGGTACCCTTTTCCTCTCTAAATTAAATAAATACACCAATTTATTTAATTTAGTCACTTTAATCTTTTTGAATTAAAGTCAATTTAAAATTCTTCTTTCTCTCTCCTTGTCACATCCTTCATAATCCATCTCTAATTTGGATTAATTCAATTAATTCATAATTAGTGTGTGCATCCTCTTAATCAAGGATTAATGTCGCATCCTCCTACATTTGCCACTTGCCACTAATCTTCCATTGATTATCATAATCAAGTATTTGCACAACTTTAATCAAAGTCATTAGCCACTTTTAGTACCACTTTTTAGTCAATCTTTCCATTTTCTTTTTTGGGCATTGACCCTTTTTCCTATGTGAATTTTTAATTCACTTTTATTCACCCTAGTTCTCTCTCCTCCCCATGTGAATTTTTAATTCACATTTTACCTTTCCAAGGCTTCTAGAATATTTGACATGTCACCGCATGCACATGTGACCAATTCCCACATTTTTGGAGACCCTTTCTTATCCATTAGATTCTCCTATGAATGTGAATTTTTAATTCACAGTTATTTCTCCAACCACTTTCTCTTTTCCTATGGAGATTTTTGAGAAATTCCAAAATTCTTCAAGTGTCATTTTCACTCCCACTTGGGGATAAGAAGTTCCTTTTTAAGGAAATCTTCTCACTCCCCAAGGTACTTGTCCTTCCTCCACATCATGTACCTCTCTTCGACATCACCTACACATCATCTCACCCTTAGCCATCTAACAATCCACATGTCAAGATGTGAGGGCTTGTGAGTCCTCAATTCACCTTAGCCCCTCATCTTGGCCTTGTTGGATAAATCTCAACCATTGAATTCTCAAGAAAATTCAAATTCTCCTATAAATACCCCATCCTCTAAGGCATTTGGGGGACTTAGCCATTTTGCAACTAAATGTTGCCATTTTGTGCACTCATCTAGCTATCAATTTCATCCTCTTGCATTTGCATTCAAGAACGTAGTCAAGTCTTTCATTTAGCCACATCAAGAGCCATCAAGGAGCATACAAAGCACATCAAATCAAGGGCCAATCAAGGAGTTTTCAGCTACAAGAAGGAAGGTATATCTATTTGCATCATTTAACACTTTTCTCTTTGCACTTACAAATTTCTTAGGCTAATCTTGAGGTGTTTCCTTATGTTTTCCATTGCATTTTAATTGCTTAGAAGAAGGTTAAACATTTTGGTATCACACCAACAATCACCAATGCTTGTTCTATACCAAACTACACAAATAAGGTTTTCTACACTTATAAGTGCCCAAGTTAGACCACTTTTATAAAGGGACCATCTTGAAAACTTGTCCAAATGTCTTTAAAGCTTTGGGAAGCACTTTATATCTATCAAAAGTTCAAATTATAGTGTTAGATTGCAACCATTCAATCATTTACCACCCAAACCATAAAACCCTCTCCATAGGCTTAAAAACCCTAGGTTTTATATAAAGTAGCACTTTCCAAACACTCCAAAACTTGAAAACTATTCAAACAAGTCTAAAATACCCTGCTCATGCTCAATCTAACATAAAATAATGCTGCCCAACTCAGAAACTCAATTTCACTAACCAAAACCTCATTCTTCTTAAGGAAATATCAACATTTCCTCATTTGGTTTGATGTCCAATCCAAGGATCATAATCCATTCAAGTTTTGCATGGCCTTTTATAATGTTTCCCTCCTAAAAAAAACCACATCAACTTTGAAAAATAACATTTGAAAGAGGTGACTATTGCTCTCTCTTTAATACACTTTTACAACTCTAGTGCAGGAGCACCTACACCTCATCCTCCTTATTTGACCATTTTATGGTAATTATGAGGTTAATAGGTAGGTGGATGAATATTTGAGCATTTTTTATTTTTAATAAGGTGAATCAAGACCACTAATCATGTCTTAGGTTGAGTTTTTAATTTTAGGTGTTAAAATGTAAAAAATGGTGATCTTGCACTAAAGTATCTTTGTAGCCTTTAAAGGAATGTTTTTGAATTTACATGTAAAGTGTGCAATATTATTTTTTTTTGGATGTAATAGGTCTCATTTCAATCCATTGGTGTGGTTTTAGTGATTTATAGGTGTTAGGGGTGCAAACTTACAATCTGAGTAATATTGTTGTTATATCATGTGTAAATGATGTAAACTTGGCCTTCAATGGTCATTAAGGGTTTGAAATTCGGTTGCAAGGTAGTTGGTCAGTGGTATGTGAAGAAGAAGCCTTTAAATTACATGTAGACATGGAATGCAAGTTTGATTTAGAGTTTTTGAGAAGAAAATACATTGAAATCATAAGTTTAGCAGCAATTTTATATGTTTTCATGTTTTTTCCTGACCTGTAACTCATGTAAGGGACCCTATGATGTCTGATTTAAGTGTAGGATGCATGAATTGAGTGCTAGGAAAGAAATAGGAGTAATAAACCTGCTACTATAGTGAGTTTTGTGAACAAAAAGGCATGTGAATGAGGGCTTAGGCCTAGGGTTTGGAAGAATCTCTATGGGAGGTCATGATGTTTTGAACTTTTAGGCATGTGTAGGGTTAATGTCCTTTGTTCAAGTTTCTTTTAAAGTATGGAAGGTTGTCGAAGTAGCATATTCAATAAACCATCTTCAATAGTGCATAAAACAAGGGTTTTCAGGTTTGGCATGAATTTGTCCATACCAAAGGAATCTAGTTGTGGTTTTGGAGGTTTGGGAACCTAAGAAATGCCTAAAACATCACTAGCCCTATAAATGCCTTACCATTATTAAAAGAGTTAAGGAAAATTGAAAAAAACACATTGTAAGCCTTTCATCCAAGTCACAATTCACCATAGGAGGAGGAAGGGCTCCATCACAAAAATTAAACTCAGACCCTGCTAGTCTATACAAGCCGAATAAAGAAAAATGGATTTTCCTTTCACTAAAATAACTAAAGGTATATCAAAACAAATTGAAATCCAAGTTAAAACCTTCCACCATAGTGTTTCATTAATTTCTATTCATAGGAGGCCTAGACTAGGCTGTACACAGAGAAAAGAAACTGAAAAACTCAGAAAAATGTTGAAATTACATAGTTTTAGGTGTTGTGAAGAGCACCAATCTTCAAAAAAACTATTGATTGAATCCCCATTCAGGCTTGAATTATTTTTTTAATAAATTTCAAATGAGAATAATCTCCCTTCAACACCCATAACTACCTTTGAACCACCAAACCCTTATTAAGCCTACAATTACTAGTATTTAATAATGGTTTTGCTTAATAAGCTTTATCATGCAAAATTATTATTCTAAAGGCCTAGGACCACTTAGACACCCTTATAACATGACTTTTAGACTCTTTCTCTACACTCCCACCTACTTTTTACATAATTTTCCTTTATGGAAATATCAACAATTATTTAATTCAAGAGTGCTTTTGCACATTTTTCCACCCTAACCTACTAATTCCCAAAGTACATAAAAGATTGGTCTATTAGACCTTGTTCAAGAAAAAAAGACCTCAACATACTAACATTTACCAAATTTCCTCCCAATTTACCATCAAAAATTCACAAATTGAGGGTGAGGTGCGGGTGCTATTGCACCATTCAACTTTCACAAACAAAGTCAATTAGGCTAGTAGATGTGTGGATTAGGCCAACATTTGGTGGAAGAGGATGAAAGATGACTGGAACTTTGGAGGCCCACCATACTAGGTTTTGGTATTGAACCATGAGAGTAGAATAGAGAGCTAATATCGTGTATCAAAAAATTAAGCATGCATTCTTCTAACCAACAGAGAAGGAGGTGATTACTTTGCTTCATTTTCATTTAAATAAGCATATCAAGGCATAGGAACCAAGAAGACCAAGGATGTCTAGTTTTATGTGGAGGTAATGGATGTGGTACAAAATTTAGGAGGGGAAAGAAGTTCAATGTATGATCTTGATGAAATTGAGGAAGAACAACAAGAGAGGGACAAGAAAAATAAAATCAATACAAATTTTCAAGGATTTGTCAAGTGAGTAAGAGAGCTATGGGAGCAGCCTCATCTAAAATATTTTGAACTAGATTTTGATATGTACCATTTAGAGAGATTGGTTTTCATGGAGTTCCTTTAAAATCCTCTACTTTTATTGTTCTTATGGTAAACTATTTGGCAGAGTTGGTGGCATTATCTTTCTTAGTAATCGCTATTAGTGAGATTGAGATTGTTAACCTTGAGAGAGTAGGACTTGGGAAAAATGAATTTGATATGGCTATTGCTTTCAAATAATTCAAGAAGGATATAATCCACATTGATGACATTACTCAATCTTCACTTGATGGCATCAAGGAATGGCTGAACTCCATGGTTATAAAGTATTATGAAAGCAGAATGAACTTGTACTAGTGGCCAATTCCAAAGACTATTACTGATGATCCAAATAAATTTATTGAATATGTTGGTTAGGAATTTTTGAATATGGAAGCTAGTGATTTTTATTTTGATAATTCAAAAGATTCAGATCAAGGATATGGACCCTCTAATGTAGAAGAGGAATTAGAATCACTCTTCATGTTGTAGGTACTGACTTTAATACCAACTATAATGGCAACATTGAAATTCCCTAGCAATATTTATGTAAAGGAAATTTCCTTTAGATGAAGGATTCAAAGTACATCAACCATGTGGTACAGATGATTAAATCCTAGAGACGATTTGTAGAAGTTAAAGAGTCTAAAAAGGAAAAGAGAGCTACATTGGTGACTCGGGAGAAACTTAACTTTCAAAAACAAAGCCAATTAGGTTGGTAGATGTGTGGATCATGCCAGCATTTGGTGGAAGAGGAAGAAAGATGACTAGAACTCTAGAGGCCCACCATACTAGATTTCGATATTCAACCATGAGAGAAAAAGAGAGAGTTGATATCATGTATCAAAACATTAAGCATGCATTCTTCCAGCCAACAAAGAAGGAGATGGTTACTTTGGTTAATTTTCATTTGCATAACCATATCAAGGCATCAGAACCAAGAAGACCAAGGATGTCAAGTTTTATGTAGAGGTAATGGATGTGGTCCAAAATTTAAGAGGGGAATGAAGGTTATCTTGTTTTTACTACTGCTACCTACTTTCACAATGTTCTTGGATTGAAGGGTTTCATGATGTAATTCAACCCATTCCACTTTTTGTGCCTACTGTAACTTGTGGAATGGGTGCTCTAACTTGTAAAATAAATTCCTAATCTATTTAGAATGTTGTGGTGTCAAGGTTGGGTGTTTGGGATGATGTTCTACAACTATAACAAGGTATTTTCATGATGAAAATGAGGGTTTCAACTAGTGTTTTGAAAAAATGTGGGAAGGACTGTCCATGTAATGTATTATTCACCATGTGCAGGGTCTAGTAAGTGTGTTTGGAGCTTTGTTTGGGTATGACAGGTGCAGGAGATAGAAATTTCATTAAAACCTCAATTATTTTTCTTGAAATAGAGGGTTTGGTGTATTAGGGGTCTAGAGGCCTTGGAACTGGAAACAACTCATGCAATTTGAGGTTTTGACACATAACATACTGTTGTTTGAGTTTGAGTAAAGATCTAGTGTTTAAAAGGTCATCTCTTTGTAAATATGGCTATTTTGGTAGTCTTTATGCAAGGTGCTCTATTGGATCTTAATGATGGTACAAAGAAACATGGTATGATCCTTTTGGAATTTGTCTTAGGGTCTGTGTTAAAGCTTCATTGATGTTTGGTTGGCCATTGGATGACCTTCTCTAAAAGATAAGCACATTTAATGAATTCTGGAGATATAAGTTAGGCAAGGGTTTATTGAAAACCCATGCTTGAAACCTTCCCACAGCCAACCAAAGCCTAAAACATCTTCATAAAGGTCTACACAAGCTTAAAGGTTCAAGAGATATCACTGCCCCCAAATATTTCTTCAAACCCTAGCAATAAACCACTATTTTCCACTCAAAAATACACCATTTGACATCTAGGGCATCACCTAAAAACCCTCTATTTTCCTCCCTTGCACACAAAACTTTGCACACATATTTTATAACCATAACTAATCCTTTTCATTGAGTTATAATAGCATACAATGGGTGAAAGGCTTAATATGACATTTTAATGCACTCAAAACCCTTAAAATAGGGTATACAAACTGACCCTCAGTAATTAGCTTCTAAAATGCACAAAATCACTTGAAATCCAACCAAACAAAAACTAAAATGAAGTTAAGTCTTCTATCCACCAAATTCCATCAAAAAGAGAGCACAATCACCCTATACGGAACCGTACAGTTCAATGAAACATTAAATCCCAAAGTGCAAAAGGGTAGCAATCTTTGATGAGGTATTACTTGGATACCATGGCTCTTACAAAATATCCATCTAAACCTATGGGATTTTTTTGGGGCCATATACAATAACCTCTCTCGGTTTTCATTATCTCGGTGTGGATTTCTCGTGGTTTGCAGTTTTTAGTTGATGGAAAAAGTGTCAAATGCAAGCAGTGGAAAGTTACAAAGTGGTGTAACTTTTGTTATGCAACTTGTGTGACCAAACGAACTGTTCCAATGTGTCCAAATAGGTATTTTTACTATAGGAATGGTCCTCTTTCACACCCAAACACGTGGAATCGCTCTAAGATACATTCAACTAGATCGATCCCTTAAGGGTCCAAAGTGCAAAATGAACGCACACTTCACCATGCTACTACTCGAATACCATGATGCTAAGAAACTTCTCATATAATCCTATGGGATCATGTTGGTCCCCTCTACAATAAGCTCTCTCAGTTTTTGTTATCTCAGAGTGGTTTTCCTAGGGTGTCCAGTTTTCAGTTGATGGAAAAAGTGTCAAATGGAAGAAATGGAAAGTTGCAAAGTGGTGCAAATTTCATTCTACAACTCATGTGACCAAAAAAACTATTCCAAAACACCTGAATAGGTATTCTTATGCTATGAATGGTCCTCTTTCACACTCAAACACACGGAATCACTCCGAGCTATGTTCAACAGGATTGATCCCTTAAGGGTCCAAAGTGCAAAATGGTTGCAAACTTCAACATGTTGTTACTCAGATACTGTGATGCTTAGAAACTTCTCATCTAATCCTATGGGATCACATTGGTACCATATACAATAATCTCTCTCTTTTTTTGTTATATCAAAGTGGTTTTCCTGTGGTGTTTAGTTTTCAGTTGATGGAAATAATGTCAAATAGAAGTAGTGGAAAGTTGCAAAGTGGTGCAACTTTTGTTCTACAATTCATGTGACCAAACGAACTATTCCAATGCACCTAAATAGGTATGTTTACACTATGCATGGTCCTCTTTTGCACCCAAACATGTGAAATCACTCTAAGCTACATTCAACCAAATCGATCCCTTAAGGGTCAAAAGTGCAAAATGGCTACAAACTTCAGCATGATGTTACTTAGATACCGTGATGCTTAGAAACTTCTTGCTTGATCCTATGGGATCATCTTGGGCTCCTCTACAATAACCTCTCTTAGTTTTTGTTATCTCATAGCGTTTTTCCTATGGTGTCTAGTTTTCAATTGATGGAAAAAGTGTCAAATGCAAGTAATGGAAAGTTGCAAAGTGGTGCAACTTTCATTCTACAATTCTTGTTACCAAATGAACTATTCCAACACATCTAAATAGGTATTTTTACACTAGGCATGGTCATCTTTTAGACCCAAATATGCATCATTGCTCTGAGCTATGTTCAACCGGATCGATTCCTTAAGGGTTCGAGTGTAATATGTTGAAATAGGCCACTCCATCTACTATTCAGGTTGTGTCTCAATGATATGCTCCTAATGTAAGTAGGATAGTGAGTAGGAATAATAAAATATCATTGGTAAAGGAATTGGAAGAGATTACTAAAGCTGACCCTGTTCAAAATTCAAAATTGAGGCCCCTTAAAAATAAGGCTAGAAGAGGTGAAAAGAAGAAATTGCTTGAAAATAAGTTAGAATAGGTTTGAAATAGGGTGAGGTTGTAGAGTTTGATGTATTAAAAATGTCTACAAGGATAGGGAAGGTCAAAAATATGTTATGGCATGATGCCCTAGTTGGGAAAACAAGGGTTTTGAATGAAAAGGAGATGTTTGAGGGAGTAAAAGTGGATAAAGTGAAGAGGCAACATAATTTGGTGGCCAATTAAATTTGTGTAGGTAGAATGAAGAGTGTTGGAATAGGTTTTGAGGTTCAGGTTTGGGTTCAGGGGTTTGGTTTTCTGGTTAGGTCAATTTTTTTTGGAGGGGGGTTTGGTTCATTTTGGGTTCATTGGTACAAAAATCATGTAAAAACAAAATATAAATATATATGTAGCCTAGAAGCATGCATTAGGATTACAATATCATATAACATCATATAAACAACAAAACCACCATAAACTTGAATTCCATTTAAAACATACATGATAAATATTCATCTTTGAAACTTGAATTGTGGTAGCTTGATATACAAAGTCTATTGATTCTAGGGTTCAATTTGTATGATTTTGAAAACAAAATCCAACTAAGTAGAGTTATCAAAATTCTTCATAAATCACAAGAATTTGTTTAGTACACTAGCCATTTTGATGTCTTCTTGTAGTCTCAAACATTATTTTGTATCATTGTTACATTGGTCTTGAGATTGGTAGCTTAATATAGCTCCACAATACAAACTCTGGTTTACCTATGTAGTGTAACAATGGCATAGGAAGATTTTTCTTTCAAAGAACCAAAGGGTGAGTGCACAATTGAAGTGTATAAACACATATCTTTTTGTAATATCAAGGATACTTTTTGAAACTTTCATGAATTTCTAATCTAAAAGGAAAAGTATTATACATATCCTTTTCTTAATTGAGTTGTTCCAATCAAAGGATTAAATATATTGGAATCTTTTTATCAATCATTTCATAGAATACCAATTGAAAATGCATTTTTTTTCTTTTAGATAAAGTTGTTTACCATCAATCAATTAATTTATTCAAGACAAACCATGAAAGAAAACAATGATCAATGTTATGGTTAAACAATTAATAAGTATACATGTGAATAAGGGAAGAAAAAGTAGTCACAAACACATATTCCTTGAAGTATACACATGAATACATAATATACATAGCTTAATACAAAGTATATGCATGAATACAAGGTATACACATGAAAATGTGTAAGTCACAAAGTATACATTGGAACACACATAAATCACAAAGTATACACATATTTTGTAAAGTAAACACTTCAATACATGTAACTCATATCTATTGAACCATGAATTTATACCATGCAAATATGGATACCATCAATAAAAAATATTTGTATTAACTAGATAACTATGTACACATGCATCAATATATGTTGATATAAGTATAAAATATAGGTACAAAATAGCCATATAGGCTTATGAGATTTCCATATAGGCATACAATGTCAAATATATCCAATACAAAATATGTACAAAATTGCCATGTAGGCATACAACAAAGGGCTCTAGAATCAAAATTCATTACTCTCTAGGCTCTTGAAATAAACTCTTTCCCTTTTCTAGTCGATCAAATAGCTATATGTTTGTCACTCATTTCTACTACACTCGAGTAGTGCTCCTACTACTATTAAGTTCTTGGTGAATTTTTAACTGTTAAGGAGTAAAGACATTAATATATAGAAATTACATTATAAAAAATGATATATTTAAAAATATAATCACATACGGCCATCCCATGATCACTCTCCTTGAGGGAAATATTCGCACACCAATGTTGAGGCATGCTCAAGCCCTATATAAACCATCCAAATAAAAATTAGACTAAAAATCAATAATTTGTTTTAATTTTTCTTTTGTTTCAAAGAAACTAACTCGTTCCCTCATCAGCTTTAGCTTCTCCTCCTTTTTCTTCAATTTATGGATAGACTTTAGGAAGTTGGTCGTCACTACTCGATGTGTTTCCTCCATGAGTTCCACCTTGTCCTACGGGCGGGCTATGGTCAGATAAAGTCCCACGGCATATATGGCGTAATCTCCTGGGAGCATCGCCCCCTATGGTTTAACAACATTTGGGTGCATGGTGGAAAAATTTAGGACCTTTTTCTCTTCATTGTAAACTGTATATACCTTGGACTCTATCTCCTTCTTATCATCTTTTTCTTTTCACTTCTAGATCCTAAGGGCTCATATTTTCTTTGTGGTTTCTCCCTGATATATGAATTCAGATGGTGAATGAACCATTCTTCTAACAATAGGTGCACCGGGAGGTAGGGAAAAAGGAAATATCCGGGTAGTGGCCCTTTGTGTTTTCTTTGGTGGGAGATTGACAATTTTTGGGGAGAAAAAGGGAACTTTCCATAGTTTGATTTACGAACTAGCAGAAGGGATCATTAGTTTCCATGATAGGGTGGTCATAATTGAGTGTGTTTGTTGGGAATGTTGGGTAAGACCTGAGGTAGTAGAGGCAATAGGGGTTTCGATTGCGGCCAAGCTTTCAACAAGAGAGGTGAGGAGATATTGAGCAACAACAGTCAACGTTACAATTCACAGAGGTGTTAAGATAGATTGTCCTATTTTGGCAAATTGGGAGAAATCCCCCAAAAACATGGTGGTATGGGCAAAAAAAGTAGGGCCAAAAAATATAGTAATGGGTGATGTGGGAATGAAAGAGGACACGAAAGATTGAGAAGTAAGAAAAGTGAAAGAAAAAATTACCTGTTGAGTGGACGTTGGCAGCTCTTCGCTTGTCGCTAGCTGCTTACTTTGAGCTCCTGGCATGCTGTAAGCACTTTTCTTGCAGTGGCTCCTCGTAATCATTTGTCAGAAAAGCTTTAGTGTGTTGCCACTTAGCGAGTCGGGAGTCTTCGATCACCATAGTTTCTATAGTTTCTGGTTGTTGCTGCTGGGGAACTCTTGCCATTTTCAAGGCCTAGGTGAGTGTCTGTGAGGCTCGTGACACATTCAGTAATACATTTGAAGTGACATAGGCAGATTTACCTGTAGAATTTCTCTTTTTCTAGGTGGAAGTTGATGTCTCGACTTCCTCCTCCAACTTCTCTTCTTCTTCATCGGGGTTGTTTCCACTGCTATCGCTTGAGTCGAGAGCAGGGTGCTCCTCATCCCATAGCCTCTCAAAATATTTTTCTTTCATTATGTCTTCATAAGGTACTGTATCAATGGGTAAATTTCCTAAGGTTAGATTATCAAATATTAAAGCATACAAACCCAAAGAAGCTATTAAGAACAATGAAAACTAAAACAAAAATGATTATACCTATCACTCATTGAAGCTTCATTGATTCACCTCCATAGCACCTTCTAACTTGTTGATTGTTCCCTTAGATTGAGTGTGTGAGTGATTATTTGTATATTCCAATGTCCTAAACAAGCTTCGAAGGATTTGATTACTATGCCTATGATAAATAATGAAATGACTATGTCAAGAAAATGCCTAAGACTTAATGAAATCAAGTATAAATGTTGCGATATCTAAGTATGAATGTGAGTCATAAAAAATTTGAGCAAAATTGTCATTTTATAGAAAATACAATTTTGGATGGAAGGACGAGATTGAAAGTTGATAGAAGCCTAAAATCAAAGGTCTAGATTTCATGTGACAATCCCTAATTAGGGTTAACAAAAAATCATTAAATGAGTGGTTGAGATGTCATCTGAGAAGATCGAATCGGCGGTTGAGAATAAATTAGATAATTAATTAAAAAGATAAAGATTTTCAAAAATCAAGAAGATAAAGACTACTTGATTTGTGAGATTAGAAAAATCAAGAAGATAAGAGTTGAAATGAAAAGCAGATTTGGAAAATCAAGAATCTCCTCAATTGCTTGATTTTTGGAAGAAGATTACCATTTTGAATTAAATTAATTCAAAATATGGATTTTTTTATGATAATAAATAATCAATTTTTAGATTATTTACTAAAATGAACTGATAGTCAAGAATGTGAGATCATTTTAAATAATTTCATTTATTTAAAATGAGGGAAATGTTAAATTTAGCAATTAAATAATTAAAGATAATTATTTATTTTAGAGGACTATGACTGATAATTAAATAAATTAATAAATTCATTTAATTAATAATCAGGAAGAATAAATGAACAAAGGTAATTAAATAAATTAAGAAATTTATGTAATTGTAAGAGGACAATAGACTCTTAGTGACATATTGAATAAATAAATATAATTTATTTATTTAATAATCATGAAGAATACAATAGACATGAATTAAATAAATAATAATTAATTATTTAATTAATAGTTGAATGTGGACCAAGGACATAATTAAGATGCCATAATTATGCTAGGATGAAAGATGAAAAATGAAGCTTGCAGGCCTAGGTCATTTTTATGTTTCTACATGTACATCAACCCATTTTATCTCTTGGCGATATATCTAGAAGGCCTTGATCTTTTCGTCAGTCCATTCTTCCTCATTCTTTAGCTCATTGTGCATAGCCTTCCCCATTTTATAGTTCTCATCATAATCTTCCACTAGGAAACAAAACTTGTGCCATGGTGGCCTACTGTCTTTTGTGGGGATTTGAACTAGGTTGACCAAAAATTCATCTTTATTCTCTAGCGAGCTACGTCTTTGCTCCCAGTAAGGTCGAGGGATATGAGTTACCTTGAGGTGATCATATGGTAAATCATTGAATGGATTGTAATCCCATCTATTACAAATCATTATTGACCCCAAATGAGCTAGTTTATCTTGTAGAAGTGGGTGTGTCTGATTCTTTTTCATGGCCACCATTTTGAAAGTCTACAAATAGGTGTAGAATCCCTTTTGACCTTTTTTCTACTACAGAAGGTAATATGAATAATGCAAACATGTCAAAAAAATTCCAGAGCCAACACTCTATTAGTCACACATATCAGAAGATGGAAGGGTTCCTCAGTGAAGCCTTGCATTCAGATGAATGTAAAATCCACTCCAAAAAACCAATCACATTTAGGAATGAAATTCTTCATAAACTATGTCTGAGTTAAGTTGAGCAGATTAACACATTCTTCCCCTAATAAATCTTGAAAAATTGGAGTTAAAAAATGATTTGAAAATGCATAATAATTAGAAGTAGAAGAGAGGAAAGGGGTCCAGACATAAACTAGATTTTTCCTCCTCTTTTCATCAAAGATTGACAACTCCATACGCTCAGCAAAAAAAATAGAGTTTTGATATAAAAACATATAAGAAAGATAAGAGACAAATCTGAACTTTCGTTCAGTTGGGTATTTGTTAATTTTCTCTAACATCTTCCTTGATAGGAATTCTCCAAAATCATACTAGAAATAAAAAAATTTGGTAGCAGAATTTGAAAGTTGGGCCCAATTGAAAAGACTGCACTTCTTGGTCAGTGTCTAGACCACAAACAAATTCCATCATTGAAAAGTAATATTGTAGGTCATCCTTGAAAGTACCATGTGGAGTAGGAATTACTGGAAGATTCCCACATTCTGCTTCAATTCTTCTAGTTTCTTCGTTGAAAAACTCTAGAGTCTTATCCCTAGTGTTCCATATATCATTTCCTCTTATAGGATTGAATGTCT
The DNA here is from genome assembly GCA_007258455.2 of Sequoia sempervirens. Classification (NCBI taxonomy): domain Eukaryota; kingdom Viridiplantae; phylum Streptophyta; class Pinopsida; order Cupressales; family Cupressaceae; genus Sequoia; species Sequoia sempervirens. The sequence goes on along the minus strand of VDFB02058242.1, from coordinate 716,748,493 downwards.
CCACTTCCATCCCTCTTTACATAGGGTCTAGAATGCATAGCATGTTCTAGATGGCAGCTGAACTAATGTTAATTGAAAGATTTTGGCCCTCAATAGTGTTAGTACTTGGATTGAAATGCCTAATGGCTACATCTACCAAATTTGGGCAGTAGTGGATAGATAGGGCAATATACTGAGGAAGCCCACTGAACCATATCTTTTCTATGGTCGGCATTGGCCTCCTAGATGCCTTCATTTGTGCACAAGCTGCTTCCCTCAATCCTTTGTGGTTTTTTGCAATTAAGGGATCATGGACAGTATCCAAAACTTTATGAACTAAGCTCTGGTCTATGTAGATTTTGGGCTTGTCCAGCCACCTTATGTTTGCCCGTTCTAGCTTGTCAGGAATACCCATCATAGCATATGAAATATCTTCAAAGATATTAACCACTGGTGCTCTTCTCAGAGCTTTAGATAATTCTTGTGTTGCTACTAGCCTAACCCTCCAGTTTGAACTTCCTGCAATTAATAATCTATTTGAAGCTTTCTACTAAGCTATAATTCTTTTGCAACTTTACTTTAGCTCTTGGATTTTCTCTAGAACATTTTTCTTTCTATTTTCAGTAGTGTTCTTAAATGAAAAATTTTAAGTACTTTAAAACTTTGACATGCAGTATTTAGCGGTCTTTTCTCAAGGTGGTAGACGAGAACCACCTTTTTTGCAATTATTGTGGCATGTACTGCTAGCCCTTTGGCTTGTGTGAGATGAATTACTTTCCATTTTGATTTGAAAAGAATTCATAAATATAATTAGCAACTACCTATATAGTGCAATTTTCTTTGAACTTGAGTTGATGCCTTGCAAGAAGCTTAATCCTTTGTATGCATTGGCAATTAATATCTTAAAAAGAATGATTAGGCCGAAGATGTGTTTAGTATTTGAAAAGATATGAGTTCCGCCTTAGGAAACACAACATACCTTGAGGATGACACCTTAGTCCTTGGCCATGCATAACATCATCGACTGCTGCCACCAACTTAGGCTAATTAATTATCCTTCATCAATTTTTCATATAACAAATTGTTCTTAGGATACACAATTGGGTGGGAAATTCAAGCAAGCTTGCACACAAATTTCAAGTTGGTACTTGATTAACATCACGTTTATGGCAAGCATATTACCATGCCTTTTCTCGCTTTTTCTATAAATAGGCCTCTTTGTAGTAGTGAAATCACACTTAGCAATTTGAGCAGAATTGGTGTTAGGAAATTTCCGTAGTAGTTTAGTATTTATAGTGCATAGTGTTCTCATAGGCTAGACTTAGCTACTTTGCAAGAATAATTTTAAAGTTTTTGCAAAAGGTCTGACAAGATGAATACCCCAATTAGGCTAGTGTCACAAAAGTATTAGACTACCTTTCTAGGAGAGATTTCTACCAGGGGGTTAAAGAGAATGATAAAGAACAAGCATTCACTGTCCATTATAGCCATAAAGTGGGTCTTGGGACAGGAATGCCTTGAGTACGAGGAAAAGTATTGAGTCAAAACTAATGTGTGCTCGCACTTTGTCACCTCCAAGATAGATATAGGAATTCCCAAGCTGTTAATTATTTTCTTGGTGAAAATGACCCTGATGAGGTCGTTGCAAATGCTGCATATAGTGGGAGAATCCCAACTCCAAGTGACCTATGGAGGTTCATAGAAGAGGATTCTATCATGTTATGGCTACCATTTTTGAGTGGCTTCCACCTCTACATATGATATGAGCACCACCAAAGGGTAACTCGAGCCTGCCACTTCCTATTCTGCATTTACAATGTGGTGCCATTCTATGACATTGACTGGTACAGGGACTTTAGCAACTTGGTGTTCCCTCCTCCTGCCTTTTCCCCTTTGGATGATGTTGTTGTTGCTCTTGTGGATGAGGATACTATGGGTGTTTCCATTGATGTGTTCATTGCTACTGCTCACGCTATGAATTGAAGACCTGCATTTTTTTTCTTTCTTTCAGAAAACTTATAGTAATTAGTCTCTTTTTGTATATATGCCTAGAATTAGGCTTTTTCATAACATATAATAGAAGAAAAATATGTATACATTTGGAAGTGTGGCCTTATGATCCATTTTAGAAATATAATTATCAAAGTATATATAATTAAAATATTTTGTTATAATTATCTTGTTGTCTTCTCCTAGTTCTACAACTAGGTTATTTTTCTTTTCTAGCATGTATGTATGAATATCAACTTTGCATGTGGGTGTTTAATTTTTTCTCTGTTCAACTATGAGTTTATTTCTCTTTCTTTTTGCAATAATGGGTCACTATTTCTTTTCACCATGAACTATAGGATAAAATAAAAAGACTGACAAACAAAAACAAAAAGGGAAAGAAGGGAAAAGCATATTTACATATTTACATGGGTATGGAAAGCAAGCTTAATTGAATAAATTTAAATGAATTTCATTGACCAGAATCCCCAGTACTTCTTCTTCCATAGTCTCTAAATCGTATGTGTTATGCTCCTTGCATTGAATTATCCTAAATGGTCCTTCCCAAAGGCTATTAAAAATTTTCGTGTTGACTCAGCTTTGCGGCCCTTTCGTTATATTTTAGCACCAAGTCTCCACACTTTAGGCCTTGATCATATTTTTTCTTGTCAAACCACCTTTTAACCACTTGTTGGAAGTTAATCATGACAGTCAAGGACTTTTCCCTTTTCTCTTGTACTTCTAGCAACTCGGCTAACCACACCTCCATTACATAGTTCTACTCCACTTTGAGGGATTTTAGCAATTGCAATGTTGAAATCTCCATAGAGATAGGAAATAGCACCTCTTTTCCATAAACTAGCTCATATGATGAAGTCTTGAGGACTTGATTTAGAGCTATGAGGTTCGCCTAGAGTGTTGTTCGAAGATTTTTGTGCCACTCTCTTTGATATTTTGATCCAATTCTTTTGACGAATCTGACTAGATTCTAGTTTGTTGATTCAGGTGGGTTGTTCCCCTATGGGTAGTAATTTGACGATGTTTTAAGGAATATTCCATGTGTAAGTGAAAATTGACTTACCTTGGATCCTCTGTCCATCTTGTGAAGTAATCTATGGCCATTAAGATCCATTTATGTCATGTGTTAGAAGTTGGGTTAATCATTCTGATCAAGTCTAAACCCCATTGCGCAAATGGCTCATCAACTATTGGATTGAGGGGCATTGCAAAATTATTTCTTCTTCCGAAAAAGAATTGACACTCTTTGCAAGTTTTCACTAGGGAGGTGGAATCATGGAATAGCATTGGCCAAAATTACCCTGTGCACATGATCTTGATGGTAGTAGTCTTTGCAAAAAAAAAAATTCCTATGGGACTATTGTGGTAAGTTTCGATGATCCTCTTTGCTTGCTCTATGTTAACACATCACAATGGAATTCTGTTGAAATTTATTTTGAATAGGATTCCTTCAATGAGTGTGAATCTGTTGTTTTCAAGCTGGTAGAATCTCCTATTTTGAGAAGGGAGGCCTAGCATGTACTTTCCTATATGCATAAACCTTACACTATCTGCTAGCTAACAACCTTTGGATTCTGGACCATTTGTTAAGACTAGCTCCTTTGCTCCTCAATTTCTTCCTCATGCACAAGATCTCGCAAAATCCTCTTGCCTAAATAGTCTTGGTAGGCTTGACCTCAATGTCATTCTTGAGGATCTTGGTGATCCAATTGGCTCTTTTCTCAATGATTTCTCCTTCCATGATGTATTCGTGCACACTAGAATGTGCAATATAGAAAATCACCTTCTTCCAGGAGATTAGGTTTTAGAACTTCTTGAGCCCCTTAACTATGGAAAATGCCTGTCTCTCTACAAAGTTGTACTTTGTTTCATATTCCTTTAGGGTCTGAGAGTGAAATGCTATTGAATTATCTCCTTTTCCCTCGTTATCTTTCTGAGTCAAGACAGTAGAAATGCTTGATTTTCTACTGAATACATAAATTATAAAGCCCTTTGATAGGTCTAGGTTAACCAGAATAGGAGTGGAAGAGATAGCATCTTTGACCTTCTCAAAGGCTTCTCTGGCTTCTTTTTTCCATTTGAATATTTGATCTTTTTTTAGCATCAGGGTAATTGGCCTGATTATTCATGCAAAATCATAAATAAATTTGCTAATAAAATTTATCTTCCCCAAGAAGGATTGAAATCCCTTCTTGTTGACTGAAAGAGGAAGCTCTTTGATTACTTTCACCTGCTTTGGATCAATTGAAATTCCTTCTTTGGGCACTATGTTCCCTAGTAATTTTCCTTCCGGTACTCCGAAAACACATTTTTTTGGGTTCAGGGGTATCCCAAACTCCTAGAATTTCTTGAACACCATCTCAAGGTGATCAAAATGATCATCCTTTGATTTGGAGAATATAGTCAGATCATCCAAATAGATTAATATAATCTTATTGATTAATTCACTGAAAGTAATATCCATTGCCTGTTGTAGGGTAGCTCCTGCATTGGACAGGCCAAACAACATTTTAGTGTATGAAAAAATTCCTCACTTGGTAGTGAACATTGTCTTATGTTGATCCTCCTCTTTGAATTGAATTTGATTGTAACTGAAGAAACCATCCAATAGGGAGAACATCTCCGATCGTGCAACCATTTGTAGGATTGAGTCCATTGAGGGTAGTAGGTAATTATCCTTTAGGGATGCTTTGTTTAAGTCCCGAAAGTACACACATAGGTGAATATCTCCATGTTTATTTTAGACTAAAATAAAATTGGATACCCATGTTCTATTCTTGATTGAGAAGACAATCCATGACTAGATAAGCTTTCTTAATTCTTGTACCACCGGCGCTTCAATCTTGGGATTGAATAGTCTTTGTTTTTGGTAGATAGGCTTTGCACCTTCCACTAACTCTATCATGTGTTGAATGACATCGGGATCATATCCCCTGAGGTCATCATATGAGTAGGCCACCACTCCTTAATATTTACCATAGAAGTTGATAAGCCTTTCTTTATTACGATGTCGGAAGTCCTTCCCAACTTTGAGCTTTCTTCCATCTCTGACCTATAGGTCTACATAGTCACTTTTGTTTCCTACAAAATTTTGTTTGTCATTTCTTGCATCATCACAATCAAAAAGGTTTTCGAGCATGACCAACCCTTTTGGAAGCTTGTTGGATTTTAGTTGGATGATTTTCCCTTCATAGGCTTTAGCGATCTTTGGTTGAAGTTGGTCAAAAAATTGGCTCGACCACTGGATGAACAAGGAAATGTGTTCATCACTGTCAAACACATGCCAGCTTTGGTCATTATCTAGAATCACCAGTCAGACTATTTTGTTCTCGGGGCATTGTCTGAATCATGAAGGCTTCAAAATACTCAATCAGGTCCCAAACTCAATGTCTGTAAGATCGCATGCAAAAAAATTTGGCCACAAAAATTCCTTGGAATTGATTGAATACTAGTTTGAAATCTCTGAATACCATCAATTGCTTAATTCCCATCTATTCGATAAGGTTAATACCTTGTACTAGTCCTTGTCAAGTAGTGGGCAGATATCAACTTAGAATAGTGCTTTGTAGTGGAGTGGGTACTGGTACCATTTGATTAATTGTTTGTGCTTGTAGATTCATGTGGGCGCCTCCTTGGAAGTAGTTTTCTTGGTAAGAGGACCTTCTGCCTTGATAATTTTGGTAGGTAGGCTTCAAAGGTATGGCTTGATTGTGCTTGATGACGATTATCTCATTGAAAATGGTCTGCAACATTTTTTTGAACTTGCTCGTTTACTCCTTTCAAGAGTTGGAAGAGGCGGAATTTTGTGGCATGCTTGGGTACATGTACATGGATTGGGGGGGAGCCGATGCACTTGTGGAAGGAATCTCCTAAGTAGGAACCGATATTTTAGGAAATATAAGAATGATGGGCCGAGGTGGTAGTTTCCTGGCATCTATCAAATTGTCCCCCGCTTTAACAATGATGTTATATGCACGTGGTAGGATGGTCCCACTGAGAGACTAATCATCATTGAAATTTTAGGGTTGATAGACTTCAAATAGAACATGAAAGATAGATCAGGTGGTGAGCCGATATCAACTTGAATCCTTTGCCAACTTGTATGGAACCAAGCATTGAATTTATCCATGGCTTTGTATGGGGCCCGCTTTATAACCAACAACTCATAATATAGTGATGATCAATGTCCTTCATTCAAAAATCTCTAAAAGAAAGGCTCCCCAATCTCATCTTAGGTTCTGATAGTGTGTGCTTGCAATGTGCAGTACCAATCATGTCACTTGCCTCTGAGCTTAATGCCACATTTTGGGTTGTAACCCCATGCACTAAGCATACATCAACAACATCTTGCAAATGTTCAAACGTTGTTCTTGAGCCATCTCTAGTGAATTTAGGAATAGCTTTTAAGGTGGAAACTAGGATAGTGGCCTAAATGGTAGGTGCTATTGGTGCAACAAAAGGACTTCTGGCATCCCATGCCACATAATTACTATTAGTAGTAGGCAACATGGCTAGTGGAAAGGGAGGAGGAAGAAAAATGTTTACTAATTGGGTTGCAGGTTGTACTATCCCTAATGGTGGTACTAATAAACTAGGATTATTTGTTGTTTGGGATCTAGTAACAAGCCGATGTCTCATACACCCTTCTAAAAATTTCATTCATTAAGCTCAGTCCCAATAGGCATGCTAGGAAAAAGAAAAAAAAATTGATTCGAAAAGATGGCAAGGAAACAACCCTTTGTAGGAAACTCAATTTATGGGGGACTTATTGCACTAAACTGAGTGACCTCTATATTTTTAAAGATGTTGGCTTCTTCTGTAACTAGGATTTTGGAATGGGAAACAAAAGCAGATATAAAATAAAGAACATAACTAAGGTGACATGCCAAAATTTAGATAAAAGGCACGATAAACATATCTTTTGGATATGATCTAAGGGCCTTAACAATTTACCATATCCTAGAATAACAAAGATTAAAGATTGTAGCATGAACAATTCATTTAATAAAATAAAATAATGATCCCACTCATTTTCTGAAAAGAAGAGTTAAAAGAATGATCTGAACTAGTAAATTTGCATTCAAATTATAAAATTATGGCAAACAAACCATTCAAACAAAATGGAACAACATAAATTTTATCAATATCATAAGAAACAAAGAGGCTGGACAATTGCATAGTCTATGCGTCTTGCAATAATTTAAACAATACAAAGGCCCGGTCTCTCCAAAAATCCTATAATTCTAAAAACTGACAAAAAAATGTAATCACCAAACTTGTAACCTAAAATATTGGAACCTCTGGAATTGTGAAAATCATTGAACTGGGGACCTAGGAACTAAAGCAAAGAGTCATATTTATAGCAAACCCTCCACAGCTTGGCGAGCAACAATTGAATAGATTCAAAATCTGAGTAATGATGTTGAGGAAATGATCACCCTTGGCCATTGTAACAGAAAATATTTGAGACAAAACATTTGGCCACCCTCTATTCAGGTGCATCCCCTACGAATGATGGTAGTGGTCTAGTAGATCCTTGTGCATACAAGTGTTTCCCTTTGAGATAAACCATTCAAAACATGTGGCTGAAGCCATAGCTTGTAGTTCACCTCATCCACTGTGTTGAAGTAGTGGGCACTAAAGAGACATGTGAGCATTTCGCTAGGTCAATATTTCATTCCTTCATTGAAAGCTAGCACTAACTGTGGATGCTGATTGTGGGGCCCTCCAAATCTTTATATGAATGGGAGCTATGTGGCACACGAGTATGGTCTATTGAGGAAGCAAAAGGAAATGATCAAAATAGCTCGAGGTGATGAGGTCAATATTTCATTCCTTCATTGAAAGCTAGCACAAAGAAGACATGTAAATTTTTTTTTACTGTGGATGCTGATTGTGGGGCCCTCCAAATCTTTATATGAATGGGAGCTATGTGGCACACGAGTATGGTCTATTGAGGAAGCAAAAGGAAATGATCAAAATAGCTCGAGGTGATGACACATGGGGGAATTTCAAGGGGGTGATAGAAAAGAAAAGAGAAAACGTTCAAAGTGTGGTGAGAAGACACATGGAAGAAGCCATGGCAACAACCAAAAATGGGCCCATGGAAATTTTTGAAGACATGGGTCGGCACTTAGCCAAAAATCAAACCTAAAGGGAGTATGGTGAATTTTGAATTCATAGTATGTATGTAAGATTGTATGTATGCTTGTATGAATGTAAGTATGTATGTATGTTTTCCTATATGTATGTATGTATTTATGTATGTAGGTCTTTAGAGGGAGGGAGAATTTTAAGAGAGAGAGAGAGAGAGAGAGAGTTGACTAGGTAGGGTGGGAGGGAGACAGGGACGAACAGACTTGAGAGAGAGAGAGAGAGAGGTAGAGAGGTAGTGAGAGAGATACTTGAGAGAGGGAGAGGGGGTGGAAGGGAGATACCTAAGAGAGAGGAAGTGGGAGAGAAGGGGTTGGAATGAGAGGGACTTAGCTAGGTAGGGTGGGAGGGATAGAGGGAGAGAGAGAGAAGGGGTGGGAGAGAGATATTTGAGAGAGAGGGAGAGAGGGGGGAGAGAGAGAGGTAGAGAAAGAGAGTTATATAGGTAGGGTGGAAAAGGGAGTTTCTTTAGAGTGTGAAGAGGGGTGAGAGGGAGATACTTGAGAGATAGGGAGAAAGAGGGAGTGCAATAGAGAGGAAGTGGGAGAGAGAGGAAGTGAGAGAGAGACGTGAGAGTGAGAGGGTGTGGGAGGGAGAGACTTTAGAGAGAGGGAGAGAGAGAGAGGGAATCTGAGAGAGGGGGTTGGACTGAGAGGGACTTATCTAGGTAGGGTGGGAGGGATGGATAAAGAGAGAGGAGTTATCTGGGTAGGGTGCTAAAGGGAGAGACCTCTGAGAGAGAGGGGGTGGGAGGGAGAGACCTAAGAGATAGGGAGAGAGATAGAGTTTGAGAGAAAGGGAGTGGGAGAGACAGAGACAGAGACAGAGACAGAGGGAGGGATGGAGGGAGAGTGAGAGAGTGGTAGGGATTGATTGAGTGAGAGGTACATAGAAAGAGGGAGAAGGTAGATAGAGATAATTAGTGATGGTAGGAGAGAGGGAGGGAGAGAGAGGTGACATAGATAGATAGAGAGAGAGATGGATAGGGGTTGAGGTATTAGGGTTGAGGATTGAGGGTTTAAGTGTTTAAGGGTTGAGGGGTTAAGGATTGAGAGCTTAAGGGTTTAAGGTTTGAGGGATGAGATTGAGGGTTTAAGATTTTAGGTTTTATGGATTGGGGTTAGGGTTTAGGGTATAGGGTCGAGTATATAGGTTTTAGGGTATAGGGTTGAGATATTATGGTTGAGGATCCAATGTATAGCATAGAGGGTTGAGAATTGAGGGTTTAGGGTTTCATGTATAGGGTAGAGGATTGAGGGTTGAGGGTTTAATGGTTGAGGGATTAGGGTCTAGGGATTAGGGTTTAAGGGTTTAGGGCTAAGGGATTAAGGGTTGAGGGTTTAGGGATTAAGGATTGATGGATTAAGGCTTGATGGTTTAGGGTTTAACTAGGGTTGAGGGATTATGGTTGAGGGATTAAGGGTTGAGGGTTTAGGGTTTAACTAGGGTTGAGTGATTAGGGTTGAGGGATTAAGGTTTGATGGTGGAGGGTTAAGGATAGAGAGTTTAAGGGTTGAGGGTATAGATTTGAGGGATTAGGGTATTAGGCAGAGGGTAGAGGGTAGAGGTTTTAATGGTATAGGGTTTAAGGGTTGAGGATTGAGGGTTTAGGATTGATGGTTTAAGGGTTTAAGGGTTGAGGCTATTGTTATCATTATGATTTTAACCATAGTTGAATGTTAACACAACTAATCATGTGAAGCATGGGAACTTTTCTAAGGTTGTGGGTCACCTATAGTAGAAAAGAACCTCTAGAGAAAGATAGTTCTTAATTGGATATCACCTAAACTACTCTACTAAAATTGCAAAGGAAAAGGATAAAGAGATAACATAAACTACAAGACTGATAATGAAAACTAAAGGTGATACACTAGATTATACTAATGACCTAAAAATTCAGAGAACAAACACTTGTTTTCAATGATTGAAAACAAAACTTGCACAAATTTTTTCTATAGGCTTATGCATAAGTATTTTGAAAAAGGATTGAATGCATTTAACTTTCAAAAAGAAAGGACACCTTCACAATTTAAAAGCTATGTGCAACTTAAAACATAGTTTTCAACCTACATAGAAATACTTTTGCAAAAAGGGTTGAATAATGTGAGACAAAACTACAAGGAAGTGAGAATACCTCACATGTAATTTGATCAACCACTTGATAACCACTATACTGCAAAAAAAAGAAGACACAAACTTCAAGTACTGATATCCAAGGTATTTTTTGAATTCATTCCCAAATAAGTTACAAAATTTTGCAATAACTCTGACAAAGGACTCCAAAAGTCACTAAGTCTCCAATCTGCATAATTTGAACTAACTCTAAAAAGAGTTACAAAAGAGAATAAAATACTCAACTCCAAGTAGTTGCACCAAAATACGAGCTAGCAACTAACTTGGGCTGGATCCCACAAAAGAGCCTAAAAATGAGCCACTAGATTCCCCCCAAAACTATCTCCATTATGTGAGATAAGTGGGTTTTACCATGCGAAACACCTAGACATGCAAAACCACCCCTAGATTCTTGCAAAACCTCCAACAAGATGTACAAATGTTCCTATATATGTGGGTACATGTCTCCAAACTATCACAATTTCCCCTACATGCTTGCAAAAGAATAACTCCAAGCATATTCCTCATCTCCCTTCATAATGCATTGAAAGTTTCACTTTGTTTTGCATTAAAACAATATTTACACTTAGCTATTAATAAATATCACTAAGGTAAATATTTTACATTTAAAAAAAAATGCAAAATTTACATAAGGCCAAGATCTAGCCACAAAGAAGTCAAAGAAAATAAATAAAGTCGCAAGGACTTATTACATGGCATATGCAATTTATATAGCCTAAGGTATAAGACATAAGTCTTAACCCATGAATCAATTGTTTTTCATTGCATTTTTCTAAAATACATGAAAAAAATGCAATCAACCTTTTAGGTTTCACAAACCCTAGAACAAAAAGAAGGAAAAAATAAAATATTTCATATCATTCTTCATGAAGCTTCTTGAGGAAGCTTGGCCAACAACCATGAGGGTTTTTGGAGAGGCTCTATGAAATATTTCCATGGTGATCTCGAGGACATAATAGCTTTTCCCCTTAAAAAATGCATCAATCTTCTCAGTGGGAACACTGGTAAGTAACTTTTCAAGCAAAATAAATGAGTAAGAGCCTTCATTTTCTTGACTCATGACCTTCAAGGCCATAACCACTAGAGCTTGTTCTAATGCATTTCATGTGTTTGATCTTTTGTTATCTTTTTGTGTCACTTAGGGTCACCATGGAGATTATGGCTCAAGCACTTGAAGCCAAAACTCGTAGATTTCTTGATGATTTTTTTCCTTTTTTTCCACTGTGATAAATGGTAAGCTCTCTTTCTGCAAACAAAAAGAAACCCTCTCTTCCCTATACAAAAATTGCTCATTTTGAGTTTTGAAGAAGAAAAACTAATGAATATCTAATCTCCTATAGCTTGTGTTTTTTGCATTCTAGAAATTTTGCACTCATGGCCATAGTTTAGTTCGGCCTCATACTCTAAATACTTGCATACCTTACTTTTCCTATTTGCAATTATTTTTTTGGAAAACCCCAAGAGGGTTTTTATGCATATAAAGAAAATGCATTCTAGGTTTTACCTATTCATTTTGTAGAACAACATATATTTTTTTTGATCTATGTGGCTGGACCTTTAAGTTTTTGGATCTCCATTTTATGAAGAGAACTTGCTCAAGGTTTTTTTTATATTTCGTTGTATCTATTCTAGATTCTTTTTCCACCTTGCAAGTTGAGGCTTCAAAATTTTGTTCCTTTCGCCCCAATACTACTACTATGGGAAATTGCAATGATGATTAATAATGCATTTAAGTTATTCATGTGCATCAAAAGCATGAAGTTTGTCTTCTTGTACTTTTTGTGAATTTTCCATTTTCCATCATTCTCTTTTGAAATATCCTCATGTTTACTATTAATGCTCTTTATAAACATCTTTGCATTGTTCAGTATCACCTGTTAAAATCTATAGCATTTTATCATTTTTACCCCCTCTTAACTAAAAAATCAATAATACAACTAGTAGAGCCTATCATGCCACCATTCTTGAAAATTTACATTGTTTCTTATTCTAGCCTATACAAACAACTTGTCCAAATAGGTACTATGAGGAAACCAAAAAGTCATAATAAAAATAAATACATTCTTTTCCCCTTACTTTGCTCTCTCCCTAGAAACTCATGGCTTCCTTTGGAAAATTTAATTCTCATGCCCTATTTATGATTCTTTGCACTTCATCTTCGTGAAGAGATATAGGATACCATAAAAGTCTATCATATGTAATCTCTTATATATCTTATCAAACATGTAGATCATTTTCATCTTTATTCTATATCTGCTCCATGTGACTGTACTTGATAGCACTATTGCTCAGTTTTAATGAAATTGTAGTTTCTTTTAATCATGATATTTACATCCAATCCTGACTATTGTCTTAGTCAAATGCCATTTTGTTTATCTATATGAGCATTATGATGTTATGTTGAAAGTTCAAATTGTGAGGTGCTACTATTTTGCTTCTTTCATGACAACTAGGTGATCTCTTTGCTTATCTTAGTATAATGATTATCTTGGATGAGTACATCTCTTCCTAACAATAAGTTGTTATGTATAGTCACCATGAAGTATTTTATTCATTCTTCATTGTTAACATCATAGGAAACAAACAAAAGTAATTGCATCTCTTGAAAAAGCACTTGTACGTCATAATGCCATGATATCATTACTGCTCTGTATTGCATTTATGACTCATTGCTTCCTTGATAACTTATGATTGCATTTTAACTAACTAAACTAATCATCTATGATTTACCTATTTAATGATATTTCCTCTATGACAGTGATCAGAAACACACTGCCATAGGTGATGTATGGTTGTTCAAGTAAACCATGAGGTGACTAATTCAGTTCAATGCCTTGTCAAGAAACAAAAACTGACAACATGTTGGGCTTAACCATCATGGGATCCACATTTAAACCCACATTCTTAAATTTGATGAAATAGTAACATTGCTTTTCCTGGATTTGTACATGAAGACAACAAGTTAGAAAAAAAACATGTGCACATGACTGATGTGTTTGATGGTCTAGTTGTTTACTTGGAAATTTACAGTTTGCATGCTTGTTTAATGCATTTGGAGATCAATTTATATGTTCATGGGTGCATGAAGATGTAATGTGAGAGACCTTCATTACTTAGAGCACTGCTCTAACATCATTGTTATTTCCAAATTTAGGAACTAGGAGAAATATAAAGCTAGGAAGGGCGTAAAGAAGCTCAAGGCAAGATACAAAGCAAGGAAACACACACCAAACCAATCATTAGGAAATTATTGGCCTCTTTCCTTATGTTTGCATTATATTTTCTTTATCCATCAACTTGAGAATTTAAAAAAAATGGGTAACAGGTATAGGGTTGCAGGATTAGGATAGAGAGGGAGGGATGGAGGGAGGTAAATATGGAGGGAGAAGTGAGATAGAGATGAGAGAAGAGGAGAGAAGGACAAAGATATATCAGGGTTGAGGATCCAATGTATAGGGTAGAGGGTTGAGAATTGAGGGTATAGGGTTGAGGATCTAGGGTATTGGGTTGAGGATAGAGGATTGAGGATATAGGGTTAAGGGATTAGAGTTGAGGAGCTAATGTATAGGGTAGATGATTTAGGGTTTAAGGGTTGAGAGTTGAGGGTTTAGAGTTGAGGGGTTAAGGGTTGAGGGTTTAGGGTTTAAGGGTTGAAGGTTTAGGGATTAGGGTTGAAGGATTAGGGTTTAGGGATTAATGGTTGAGGTTTGAGGGTTTATGGTAGAGGGTTTAAGCGTTTAATGGTTGAGTGCTTAGGTTTGATGGATCGGGGTTGAGTGTTTAGGGTATTGGGTTGAGGGTAGAAGGTAAAGGTTTTAGAGTTGAGGCTTGAGGGTTTAAGGGTTTAAGAGTTGAGGGTATAGGGTTGAGAGATTAGGGTAGAGAGGGAGGGAGATATGGAGGGAGAAGTGAGATAGAGAGGAGAGAATAGGAGGTAAGTAGAGAGGGAGAGATGAGGATTGAGGATCCAATTTATAGGGTAGAGGGTTTAGAATTGATGGTAGAGGGTTGAGGACCTATAGGGTTGAGGGTCTAATGTATAGGGTGCAGGGTTGAGGGATGAAGGGTTTAATGATTGGGGGTTTAATGGTTTAAGAGTTGAGGTTTTAAGGGTTTAAGGGTTCAGGGATGAGGGTTTAGATTTTATGGTTTATAGGTTGATGGTTTAGGGTCTAAGGGTTGAGTTTTGAGGGATTAGGGTTGAGGGATCAAGGGTTGAGGGTTGAGGTTTGAGGGTTTAGGGTTAAGGGTATAAGGTTTTAAGGAGAGAGAGAGAGGGAGTGATTGAGTGAGGGGTATGTAGAAAGAGGGAGAGGATAGATAGAGGAAATTAGAGAGTGTAGGAGAGAGGGATGGATAGAGAGGTGAGACAAATAGATAGAGAGAGGGATAGGGGTTGAGGGTATAGGGTCCAATGTATAGGGTAGAGGGTTTAATGTGTAGGGTAAAGGGTTTAAGGTTTAAGTGTTTAAGGTTTGAGGGTATAGGGTTTAGGGTTTAAGGGTTTAATAGGAGGGATGAGGTTGAGGGTTTAAGGGTTTAGGGTTGAGGGTTGATGGTATAGGGTTGATTATATATGTCTTAGGGTATATAGTTGAGGATCTAATGTATAGTGTAGAGGGTTGAGAATTGGGGGTTGAGGGTTGAGAGTTTAAGGATTTAAGGATTGATGGATTAGGGTTGAGGGATTAAGGGTTGAGGGTTTAGGGTAGATATTTTAAGGTTTTAATGGTTTAAGAGTTGAGGGTATAGAGTTGAGGGATTAGGGTTGAGGGTAGAGGGTATTAGATTGATGGTAGAGGGTAAAGGGTTTAAGGTTTAGGGTATAAGGGTTGAGGGTTTAGGGTTGAGGGTTTAAGGGTTGAGGGTATATGGTTGATTGTTTAGGGTTTAAGGGTTGAGGGATTAGGGTTGAGGGATTAAGGTTTGATGGATTAAGGGTTGAGGGATGAGATTTGAGGGTTGAGATTTTAAGGGTTGAGGTTGTAGGGTTAAGGGTTTAGGATATTGGGTTGAGGGTAGAGGGTAAAGAGTTTAAGTGTTGAGGTTTGAGGGTTTAGGGTTGAGGGTTTAAGATTTGATGGTATAGGGTTGAGGGATTAGGTTAGAGAGAGAGGGATGGAGGGAGAGATGGAGGGAGAAGTGAGATAGAGAGTATAGAAGAGGAGGGCAGTAGAAAGATAGATGAGGGTTGAGGATTCAATGTATAGGGTAGAGGGTTGAGAATTGAGGGTATAAGGTTGAGGGTATATTGTAAATGGTTAGGGTATTGGGTTGAAGGTAGAGGATTGAGGTCATAGGGTTGAGGTATTAGGGTTGAGGGTAGAGGGTTGAGGGTATATGTTTGAGGGTCCAATGTATAGGGTAGAGGGTATACAGGTTCAGGGTTTAAATGGTGAGGGTTGAGGGTTTAGGTTTGAGAGATGAAGGGTTGAGGATTTAGGGTTTTTGGATTAGGGTAGAGAGGGAGGGATGGAGGGAGGGAGAGATGGAGGGAGAAGTGAGATAGATAGAAGAAGATAAGAGGATAGAAGGAGAAAGATATGTGAGGGTTGCAGATCCAATGTATAGGGTAGAGGGTTGAGAATTAAGGGTATAGGGTTGAGGATTTAAGGTGTATATATGTAAAAACGGTCTGTAGAATCTAATTAATTAAATATGACTTATATGATTAATTAACCTTAATTCATCTACTTAGTAAATAAATAGAAATATTTATTTATATTAAGGTCACTATTAATTCTTCTATTTTATCATATTATTTTCCTCTTAATCAAATAAATAAATTAAATACCCTTTTTTATTTAATTATTATCATTATTATACTTTATCCATTAAATTAAATACACAACTTCAATAATTTGTGTTATTTAATTATATTATCATATTCCTCTTTATTAAATAGGCAAATATCAAATATTTGTTTTATTTTATTAAATCTTCCTAATTGAATAAATCAAATATATTTAAATAAATGCATAAATCAATATCCCTCTATTCACTCACCAATAAAATTAGATTTTTCAAATCTAATTAATTTAACTAGCATTCACAGGAAAAACCTCGAGGAAAAACCTGTAGGAAATCCTCTCAATCTTATTCCTCAAATATTTCCTCTCATCTTTCCTAGTGTTTTCATGGGGAGGGACAATCCTCCATGATCAGCTCCACCTTCTCATGTCTTACCATTCAAATCTCTAGATTTAATCTTAGCCTCTGTTGTGTTACCCCTATGCAAAACTATTGCCAGAAATCTATATATACATCCTTCTAAAGCATGAAAATGATCAAAGAAATCCCAATTTATGCAAAATTACTTTGCAAGAATAGAACCAAGAAACCAAGAAATCATAAGCATTAGCATTAGAATTTTAGTATCATCATAGCATCATGGCATCAGTAGATTTCATATCACGACAACATCATTAGTTTTTACTATAGATTATTTTTATCAATTTTGATTAGGATAGTTTACAGTAGCTTCATATCATTTAGAAATCATTAACAATCATCACATTGTTACATTTATCATCCATTTTGTTCTCTAGATAGGCATTTTAAATAGTTACAGTGCTTACAAATCTGAGAGCTTTTATAACTTGATAAATATTTGGAGATAGGAGACAATAAGACGTCTTCAGGATTTTTAGTGTTTTAAATTAGTTTAATTCATGTTAATATTGATCTAATGTCTTATTAATAAGTGTTTTAGTTGTTCTTTTACTTTTTACTTATTACTTTTTCCACACTTACATAGGGTATTGGGTTGAGGGTAGAGGATTGAGGGTATAGGGTATACAGGTTTAGGGATAAGGGTTTATTTGTTTATGGTTGAGGGATTAGGTTTGAGGGATTAAGGGTTGAGGGTTTAGGGTTTGAGGGTTGAGGGATGAGGGTTGATGGATTAGGGTTGAGGGATTAAGGGCTTAGGAATTACAAATTGAGGTCTCAGGATTTAGGCTATTGGTTCAAGAGGGTAGAAGGTTTAAGGGTTTAGAGTTTAAGGTTTAAGGGTTTAGGGTTTAGGGTTTAAGGGTTCATGGTTTAAGGGTCAAGAGGGTATAGGGTATAGGGTTTAGGCATTTATGGTTTAAGGGTTGATGGTTGAGTTTTTAAGGGTTATGGTTTAAGGATTTAAGGGTTGAGGCTGTAGGGTTGATGTATTAGGGTAGAAAGGGAGGGATGAAGGGAGGGAGATATTGAGGAAGAAGTGAAATAGAGAAGAGAGAAGAGGAGGGAAGGAGAAAGATAGAAGAGTGTTGAGGATTCAATGTATAGGGTGGAGGGTTGAGAATTGAGGGTATAGGGTTGAGGGTTTATGGTATTGGCTTGAGGGTATAGGGTTTAGGGTATATGGTTGAGGGATTAGGGTTGAGGTTCCAATGTATAGGGTAGATGGTATGGGAGTTGAGGGTTTAAGGGGTGAGGATTAAGGGTTGAGGGTTTAGGGATTAGGGTATAGAGGGAGGGAAGGAGGGAGGGAAGGAGGGAGGGAGAAACGAAGGGAGAATTGAGATAGAGATAAGGAGAGAAGAGGAGGAAAGGGAAAGATCTATTGAAGAGATAGGGAGAGGGTTAAGAATTGAGGGTATAGAGGGTTGAGTTTAGGATTGGGGAGGTTAGAGGAGGGTATAGGGTTGAGGGATTATGGTTGAGGGTCCAATGTATAGGGTAGAGGGTATAAGGGTTGAGGGTTTGTGGTTTAAGGGTTTAGGGTTGAGGGATTAAGGGTTGATGGTTTAGGGTTTAAGAAGAGGGTTGAGGGATTAGGGTTGAGGAATTAATGGTTTAGGGAACAGGTTGATGGTTTAGGGTGTTCGGTATAGAGAGGTTAAGGGTTTAAGGGTAAGGGTCAAGATGGTATAGGGTGGAGGGTTTAAGGATTGATGGTTGAGGGTTTAAGGGTGGAGTATAATTTTGAGGGATTAGGGTATAAAGGGAGGGATGGAGGGAGGAGTGGAGGGAGAAGTGAGATAGGGAAATATAAATGAGAGTTGAGGGTATAGAGTGAGGGTTGAGAATTGAGGGTATAGGGTTGAGGGTTTATGGTATTGGGTTGAGGGTCCAATGAGGGAGGGGTTAGGGTTTAGGGTTTGAGGGATTAGGTTTGAGGGCTTAGGTTATTGGGTCAAGAGGGTAGAGGGTAGAGGGTTTAAGGGTGTATGGTTTAAGGGTCAAGAGGGTATAGGGTAGAGTTTTTAGGGGTTTAGGTTTTAAGGTTTGATGGTTGAGGGTTTAAGGGTTTAATGATTTAATGGTTGAGGGTATAGGGCTGAGGGATTAGGGTAGAGAGGGAGGGAGGGAGGGAGGGAGAGATGGAGGGAGAAGTGAGATAGAGAGGAGAGAGAATGAGGGAAGGAGAAAGATAGATGCAAGTTGAGGATCCAATGTATAGGGTAGAGGGTAGAGGGATTGAGGGATTAAGGGTTGAGGGTTTAAGGGGTGAGGTTTGAGGTTTGATGGTTTAGGTATTAGGGTAGGGAGGGAGGGATGGAGGCAGTGAGAGATGTAGGGATAAGTGAGATAGAGAGAAAGAGAGAAGAGGAGGGAAGGAGAAACATAGATGAGGGTTGAAGATCTAATGAATAGGGTAGAGGGTTGAGAATTGAGAGTATAGGGTTGAAGGAAATAGGGTTGAGGGTAGAGGGTTGAATATATAGGGTTGAGGGATTAGGGTTGAGGGTCCAATGTATAGGGTAGAGGGTATAGGGGTTAATGGTTTAGGGTGTAAGGGTTTAGGGTTGAGGGATTAAGGGTTGAGGGCTTAGGGTTTAAGGGTTGAGTGATTAGGGTTGAGGTATTAAGGGTTTAGGGATTATTATTTTAGGATTGAGGGTTTAGGTTATTTTGACAAGAGGGTAGAGGGTAGAGGTTTTAAGGGTTTAGGGTTTAAGGGTTTAGTGTTTAAGATTTTATGGTTGAGGGTTTAAGATTTTAAGGGTTGAGGGATTAGGGTAGAGAGGGAGGGATGGTGGATGGATGGAGGGATAGATAGAGGGAGAAGTGAGATAGGGGGGAGAGAAGAGGAGGGAAGGAGAAAGATAGATGAGAGTTGAGGATCCACTGTATAGGCTAGAGGGTTGAGAATTGAGGGTATAGGGTTTAGGGTTTAGGGTATTGGGTTGAGGGTATAGGCTTGAGGGTATAGGGTTGAGGGATTAGGGTTGAGGGTCCAATGTATAGGGTAGAGGTTATAGGGGTTGAGAATTTAAGGGTTGAGGGTTGAGGTTTGAGGGATTAATGGTTGAGGGTTAAGGGATTATGGTAGAGAGGGAAGGATGGAGGGAGGGAGAGATGGAGGGATGTGTGAGGTAGAGAGGAGAGAAGAGGAGGGAAGGATAAAGATAGATGAGGGTTGAAGACCCAATGTATAGGGTAGAGGGTAGAGGGTAGAGGGTAGAGGGCATAGGGTTGAGGTTCCAATGTATAGGGTAGAGGTTATAGGGTAGAGGGCATAGGGTTGAGGTTCCAATGTATAGGGTAGAGGTTATAGGGGTTGAGGGTTTATGTTTTAATGGTTTAGGTTGTAGGGATTATGGTTAAGGGATTAAGGGTTGAGGGTTTAGGGTTGAGGTATTGAGGGTTTAGGAATTTTGATATGAAAGAGAGAGAGAGGTAGGAGTGAGAGGGACTTATCTAGGTAGGGTGGTAGGGATGGTTGAGAGAGAGAGAGAGTTATCTAGTTATGTACTTAGGGTTCTTGAGGGATACTTTACAAAGAGAGAGGTGGGGTAGGAGGGAAATAGTTGAGAGAGAGGGAGTGGGAGATAGAGGGATTGGAGAGATACAGAGGGAGTGAGAGAGGGTGAGGGGGTGGGAGGGAGAGACTAGAGCAAGAGAGAGGGAGTGAGAGATATGGGGTTGGATTGAAAGGGACTTATATAGGTGGGGTGGGAGGGATGGTTGAGAGAGAGGGAGAGACATGGAGTGGGAGACCTTTGAACAAGAGATTATGGAAGGTGTGTGAGTTTGACCATAACACAATACTTGATAGAATAAAGAGTAGAGAAGACTCATATGTTTCACTAGATTAATTCATAAGTATGCACATTGGTTCTTATTAATTTTTAAGCATGCACATCAATTTTTATTAAAATTTAGAGTATTCACATCAATATTAGTTGATAGTGAGACCTTTCATTTCTATATTTCAAGTTCACATATGTTTTGGTTCCAAGTTTTTACATATGTTTTGGTTTGAATTTTACATATGAATATTAGGAAGATTATATTTTTTGATTCCAATTTTGTACATATGTTTTGGTTCAAAGTTTACATATGAATATTAGGCAGATTATATGTTTAAGTTCAATGAGTAGCATAGACAAGGTAGTGAGCATTGACAAGCTCACTACATTGCCAATGTGATAACATTGACAAGGTTCGATAAAATTCCTCTAAGAGATGTACATCACCATGAGACTCTATCTCTTAGAGGAATTTTAAAAAACCTTGTCAATGTTACTACATTTGCAAGGTAGTGAGCTCACTAGCTTTCCAATGTGGTAGCATTGACATGGTAGTGAGCTATTTGAGAAAATGCCTCAAAGAAGTGGGGTCTCACAATGATTGTAATCACCGTGAGACCCCATTTATTTGAGGAATTTTTGCAAACAACTCATTACCTTGATCAACCAAGAATATTCACACAACCCTCGAAGAGTGTGTATATATATAAACAACTTCAACAAATGGACTACATAAATTGCCAAACATTAGGTTTTGGAAAAAAATAAAACAATATATGGTTTGAGTATCGTATTTTACACAAAAAATAAAAACAAATCAATGTTGTACTGAGTGCTTTGACTCTATTAAAATATTCCCCTTCTATATATTGGGACAACTTTATCATAATTCTTACTTTAAGCAACAACCTCTAATATATTAAAAATCTGCAACAAACAAGAAGAGTTATTTGGTAGATAACAATAAAGGACAAGGAAATCACAAGAATACTTTATGATATGCAAGATATATTGGAAAAATATCATTGATTTTAGTCACACAAGTCCTTTAGGGAGAGTTATTTTAAAAAAAATACTCAAATGAGACTCTTCCCCTGGTTCTCAATGATTTTTAACAAATTTAATTTTTGTCTCAAATAGCATTGTTCAATTTTGATCACACATTTACATTGAATAATATTCTATTGGTTAATCCATAGGATTCCCTTGGGTATCAACATCAAATTATAATGAATTAGTTTATTATGTTCATAAGAAATAAACTATTATCAAAGATTCTAACTATTCAAGTTGTACATGTTCATAGTCAAATATAGAAAATAAAAAGCATAAGGTGTATGAATGAGCTTCAATTCAATCATCAAAATTTGGGGATAACATATTTTGTTATGTAATGAAAATGAATTATTTCATCATAAAGCTCATATTTTGCGATAGGCATGGGATAGTAGTTATTGTATTTAGCAAGACTCTATGTTTTAAAGTCTTAGCAAGTGTATTGATTTACAATAATTTTATTTTTGGATTCTTCACATGTTTCAAGGAGTTATTAAGAGGCCTAGAGAGGGGAGAGGTAGAGAAGAAGGGAAATAACTAGAGAGCCATGAGAGATATAGAGGTACATGGCAATTCCATGGGATACCTAGATGGCTTCTAATTGGTCGATGACAATTCCTTTACTAGGAACAAGCATCTTCTATAAAGAATAGAAAATATATGACTAATATAGAGTACAAGGTTTCAACACCCCTTCTTTGGCCCCACTATCTTTCCAATTTGGTTAAATTGATATTGTAGTGGGTTGTTTGAAAAAATGGGTCCAAGAAAAGAGGTCTCATGGTGATATGAGACCCCATTTCTTGGACACATTTTTTTTTCAAACAACCCACTAGGTTGTCAATTTCACCAAATTGAAAAGGTAGTGGGCCCACTAGCTTGCTAATGTAGTGAAATTGGCAAGATAGTGGTTTGTTTGAAAAAATGGATCCAAGAAATAGGGCCTCACAGTGATGATCCAAGGCAGTGAAATTGGAAAGGTAGTAGGCTGTTTGAAAAAATGGGTCCAAGAAATCACCGTGACACCCCATTTCTTGGACCCATTTTTTCAAACAACCTAGTGCTAACTTTCCCATTTCACTGTATTGGCAAGCTAGTGGGCCCACTAGCTTGCCAATTTGGATAGGTGAAATTGACAACCTAGTGAGTTGTTTGAAAAAATAGGTCCAAGAAATGGGGTATTACAGTGATTTGAGAAAATTCCTCCAAGAAATGTGGTCTCATGGTGATGTACATCACTGTGAAATCCCATTTCTTGGCAGAATTTTCTCAAACAACCAACTACCTTGCTAATTTCACTGAATTGGCAAGCTAGTGGGCCCACTAGCTTGCTAATGTGGTGAAATTGGAAAGGTAGTGGGTTGTTTCAGAAAATTCCTCCAAGAAATGGGGTCTCATGGTGATGTACATCATCGTGAAAACCCATTTCTTTGAGGCATTTTCTCAAATAACTTAGGCTCAAGTTAGTTAGGTTTATTGTTGTTGATTAAATAGAATATTGTAATCAATATTATGTATCAAATTGCTTCTAGTGTTGACCATTTTATTTCAAATAAAAGGTGCAATAGGTACATTAGATTATGTTGATTGAGGTGTAGGGGTTCAAATTTCATTCAATTGTGATAATTGAGGTTGTGGTATGTGATAGGCCAAAACTAGGGTAAAGAATGAAATGGATTCAATGTTTAATAATGAATTTCATTTTGGTCTATACGTGTCAATCTAGGGGTCGTAAGCTTATGAAAGGTATCATGGAAATATGAACAAGGGATGAGAGTCATGATATGAGTGGTTATGAATGCAGCCTATGAAAATAAACCTTCAAAAAATCAAACTAATTCTAATGATAGCAACTATCACTTCCTAGAGACAAAAACTATTAACTATAACATAAATCAAATATCTTTGAAAATAATCTATGATAAATAAACTGTACAAATATTTGAATTTCAAATAACAATTACAGTCAACAGTGAATTGATCACAACACTAACTAAATATCAAAGCTTTCAGAATTTAAAAGGAGGTTGAATCAGGAACTAGTTATGCTCTATAGCTTAATGTACTTAACATAAAACACACCACACAACAAATAAATTTTAACTAATTCAAATATAAAATAATCTCACCAAGCATTTCGAGATTGGGCCCTTCCTCTGGTTCGCAAGGTGAGTTGAAAGAAAAAAATTTCTATGATAGACCAATTAGCAAAATGAAGCTTTTATTTCTCAGAAGCAATACAAAAGGATAAATCATCCTTTACAATGTTTCTTATGTTGCTTATATACATAGCTTGTAGTAGTTACATATAATAATAGATAGTTTATTGTGGTTTGCAGCCAACAAAATATAATGCAAAATTTTTAATAAAATAAATTAAAACAGTTTTGTTATACAGGTGAGTAAAAATAGAAGATAGGAATAACTATGATTTTGTCCAGCTAGCAAGCTTCTCATCGATCATTATATTCCACATACCAAATACCGCAGACTATAATATGGTAGTGTTGAAGTGGTTACAATGATGCAGTGATGTGAAAATATGTTGTTGCATAAAGGATAGTGGTTATGATGTGGATATCTTAGCATAGAGTAGAAAGAACCAAATAAAATACACCATTAAATAAAATATGCACAATCAGCATCAAGAGGGAACTTGGTCACTATTTAAACTCAAGCTAGCCACAATAGTAAGCACAAGTTTTATTCTTGTGAGGAAAGTGACAGGAAGGTTCCCATGAAGAAGGCAACAGGAAGATCAGGAAGTTCATGTAATTTGTATTTGCAAGCTTCCCAAGTCACTTTTCCTTGGGTAATAAATGGGATGACATATATGAGAAGGATCATTTCAATCCCACCTCTTCCTTCCCTCCAAGAAAGCATCAAATCCAAGTAAGTGAAATAACAATATTATCATTTGGTGATGAGAAAGGAGTAAAAATCAAACCTCCAAGTTTCCAAACCAAGTAGCTAATTACATAGGTAAATTTGGTGCTAGAAAAATTCACAACCTATGCATCTACTCAACCATATATTTCATTTAAAAGTATCATGACCCCACTCCAATGAGTATTTCAAAGAAAAAAAGAAACAGTTAACTCTAGCTCTTATTAAAGAGGAATCTACCTAAAATGTCCTACTGCAAAAAATGAGAGGTTCCATCTATTAATGTGGATGTTAGTCACACATAACACAAATAAAATTCACAAATAAATTTACCTCTCTTGAAAGAAAATCAAATTCTAAGATATAATTTAATAATCCTAAGGCTCTGTTAGTTAGATCTCGACTATGCAAGTTTTACTCAGTGTTCATTGTGAAGTTGTTTTTACAAAGGGACTTACGCACTAGATCTGTAAGAATGGTTAGATTCTGAAGATAATTGTTAAATTCACCAAATCAACCTTTAATTAGTGTTCAAAGATATTTAATTTGATTATATTTATTTATCTTACAACACTTTCATCATCAAATTTATAACTTCATGAAGTCAAAATATTTGCAACAATATTTCATGAATTTCAAACAACTCTTCTATCACTTAAGTAGATTTAGCTTTAAGCATTCAGTAATTTCATGTAATAAAAATATTTACAATAATATTTTCATCAATTCATCTCATTTTTGGAACATTTTCTGAATTTAACTTCTAATATAAAATAAAGCATCAAAATACTTGAAAATTAAAATTGCTCCTAGGTACCCTCCACACATGCCCCAAGATTTAATCAAATAAAAGAAAACCACTCTATACTTCACCAAATTGCTTCATGGCTAGGCATAGAACATTTTTATCTTTTAAGGAAGGGGGGTTTGTTCATTCAGTTAGACAAGACTATAGTTCTTGTTGATCACAATGTTAATCACAACAATAGTGCAGATAAAATATTCACAAGAAAACTGCGAAGAACCTATCTTTACTTGAAAGACTAAACTTAGAGGGAAATCTAAAATTCTGAGAAAAGTGAAAAGGTTGACTTAGCTTAATCCCAAGGCTCCAGTAGTCAGATCTTGACCATGTACTAGGTTTGCTTCAGGGTATGATGTGATTTTTCTATCAATATCGAGGGGGTATATAGTTATCTCTGGTTTTTTAAAGGAATTATAAGTATAAAATAGAAGGTTTTCAATCCAATCATTAAAAAATTTCATGAAATCAATAGATTTGCAATAATATTTCATTAATATCAAACAAATTTTCTATCACTTAAGTAGATTTAGCTTTAAGCATTCAACAATTTCATGGATATGATATATTTTCAATGATACTTCCATTCATTCATCTATTTTTTGGAACATTTTTTGAATTTAACATCTAATATAAAATAAAGCATCAAAATACTTGAAAAGTAAAATTGCTCCCAAGTATTCTACACACATACCCCAAGATGTAATCAAATCAAAGCAAACCACTCTATACTTCACCAGATTGCTTCATAGCTAGCCATATAACAGTGCAAAATTTTAAAGAAGGGGCTCATTTAGTTTGGATACTGAGTATAATCTGTATGCACCTTTGAATTGTGCAACATATAGTCTTGTCAGGATAAACAAACAAACTAGATACAAAAGATACATGAGATAGGTAGCTTTCAAATTGGATTCGATATTGATTAAGTTGTATGTGCATAAATTTTTTTAATTTGGAATGATTTAAATAATAGGAAAAAGGAACAAAACTTAAAGAATTTTTGGCTCTTCCGACATCCACAAATACTAAACTTAACTTAAAAAAAGTATCCCCTGGCCTTTTATAGAAATAAGACACAAGGAAGATAAGACAAATACATGAGGGGAAATCCAAGGGACAAATCATGACGAGGCACATGGAGTATGACAATTAGTAAGAGAATTGCAAACGAAGTCAACAGAGGCTGACCTTCGCTTACATGTTGATATCCTTCAGGTCTTTCATATTTTTAATATTGCCAGGATAATAACTTGAATCTGGATAGTATGTAGGAACTTTCCCGTACATTTAGAATAATTTATTTATCATCTTGTTCCTACATTCTGGTTCTACGTCGGGCTTTCTACTCTCTGGAATGGGTTACACCAGAGGTTGGCGCTCTCCTTTGCCACATACATAATACTAGGATCCCCAGTATTTCAATGACTCAAGCTCCACCTTTACATAACTTCTTGAAGTGTGTAGCCCAACCTAGATATGATTCTATCCATGATCAAAATTTTCCTAATCATCCATACCCAAACTTTGCATCACAATTTGCTTCTCCTACAATCACCAATTCCAACTATTAAATCCCTTTTAAAGAATTCATAAAGAATCTCATGTGAATAAAACCACCATTAATTAGTCATCACTTTAAATCCATCAAAAAATAACATGATTTCAAAAAATATTATACATTCTCACGTAATTATTCCTTTAAATTAGGTTACCAGATCATCAAACATTTTGGATAACATTAAATTTTTTTTTAAACTTTTCATTGTTACTCAGTACCTATTACCCAGTACTTTAGCTTTTGCCCATAATTTTCCCGGACCTCGAATTTTACCAAAATTTCCATATTTATCGAACCTCTACTCCTAGACCAAAACACTTTTTTCAACATCTTGTGTTACCTTTTACACTTTTGGATTTCTCGGTTCTCAGTACACTTGAATTGCAAAGTACTCTTTATAAAATATTTCTTTTTTTTCTTTCCACTTTCAATGATCTTTCAAACTAGCCAACACCTTCCATAAGTGTTATTTTTCACTTGGGGTCCCCAAGTCTTATAGTCTTAGGGAATGTTGTGAGACCACACAACAACTTGCAACCAACAAAACAAAATTTAAACCAAAACTCGAGATTAAATCACTAGTCATAAATTATAATTTATACACATTTTAAAATAATAGCTCTTTACCTTTACCTAGATTATGACATAAAAATAGTAAAATTTCTCAAGAAAATATCAGTGTTCTTTGATTAATTCCAGTTTCTAGAACTCAGTGAAAAATTAGTTCATTGACATTGAACTACATAATTTGGTAATCCTCCAAAACCAATTGTGGATAGAGCCTTGCTTCTAGTCAAGCATCCATAGTCCTGACGAGGTTATCTTTGTAATTCCTCCAAACATAGCTCTACTACCAGCCAGGCATCTCTAGCCTCAGTAAAGAAATTGGATATCCTAAAAAGTTTTTTTTTTTTTTACATATATATCTCTTGATATATCATTGTTAACTTATTTATTCTTTTGGTATTTCATTGATAGCTCATTTCAACTTGTAGGCAATGAAGCTGACTATTAGGTTGGGAATTATAGTGGTAGTGAAGGTTACCTTTTGATGTTTCATTCAATGCAAATCCCTTCATTATTTCACTATTTCCAAGAAACTCATTTAATTATTCCCTGTTGGTGTGTATTTTTGGATAAATTTTACAACTCTTATGCCAAATCCCAACTAACTACAACTTTCTATATGTTAGAAGATATACATAAATTAAAATTTAGCAGCAACAATTTGATCTCCAAATTTAAATCTAAATTTAGAACCATTAGTTACCACACTTCCATTTCAATTTTATGACAACTAATAAATACTCAGCTAGCAATTTCGATTTGATGGTGTTACACCGTATTAATGTATTAGAAATGTCATGATGACACTTAAATCTAATCGTAATATTCTACATTAAATTTGCACGTGTCATATGCATGTATCATTTCCTTCAAATTATTAAGGTGTTGAAGTGTGTTACCTTACCAACTTCATTTTCCTTTCTACATTGCACACATGGCAGCTTCATGATTAATATGACTTAATGAAACATAATAAATGAGAATCATTAATTTTGAAACCTTTAATTTTCTTGATTTGTAATCTTCATATTGGCCAATTTTGAAGCAAATTGTCACCAATTGTGTGAAAATTAATTTGATTGAACATTCTTCTCTGAAGAAATTCATTTGATTGCCACCTCAACTTACACTTTCCAAGACTTCGATCTAGGAAACTATGTACCACAACTTCCTCATGACTTTCTATAAATTCCACACTTCCCTCCAATTCTTCACACCTTTACTTTTCTCTTTCAATTATCATTTTGCATTTCTTCTTTTCTAGTGCTTGCTTGCTTCCAGGTCATGGATAATCCAATTTTCTTGACCTGCACTCGCTGCCAGAATGGCTTCATGGTTCATATCATGAATCAAAGGCTTGACAAGGTTTTCTTCATTTGAACTACCAATTTCACTATGTTGAACTTATGCTTAGCCCTTAGGGAAAATTTCATGGAATCTAGAGCATACTACTGACTGTATTCAAACTTAGCTTCATGATTTGTAGCATCCCTCCTAGACCTTGCGATTTATATTGAAGATGTTCATTGGGAAATGATGATGATAGTGTGGCCTGACTATCTAGGGAATCTAGATTTTGTTCTGTCTATTGCACACTTGACCATTGGAATCCCTTCTATGGTTGATATTCCTTGGTTCCTAGAGCACAAAGAAGTAGTTCCACTCCAGCCATTCCTAACTGACCTCCATACCCTTGACTTTGAAGTTCACCGGGAAATTTCCTACTTAGGATATTTGGCCTTGGTAGATGAGTCATCCTATATTGACTAAATGAACACCCTCCTATAGTTCATCTCCCTTCTTTTTGCAATTTTTCACTTTTTGTAGTGAGAATTTTGGTACTTCCATATATTTATGCAATATATACATATATATATATTTAGAACGATTTCTTTATCATCATATTCCTAAATTTTGGTTTTGCCTTGGGCTTTCTACTCTCAAGAATGGATTACACCGAAGGTTGGCACTCTCCTTCGCCACATATGTAATACCAAGATCCCTGGTATTCTGACGACTCAAGCTCCTCCTTTTCATAACTTCCTAGAATTTGTAGCCCAACTAGGATATTATGTTATTCATGATCTAAATTTTCCTAACCATCCATACCCAAACTTTGCATCATAGTCTGCTTCTCCTCCAATCACCAATTCCAACTATTAAATCCCCTTTAAAACATTCATAAAGAATCTCATGTAAATAAAACCACCATTAATTAATCATCACTTTAAATCCATTAAAAAATAACACACTTTCAAAAAAGATTATACATTCTCACATAATTATTCCTTTAAATCAGGTTACCGGACCATCAAACCTTTTGGATAACATTAATTTTGTTTTTAAACTTCACTTTGCATTGTTACCCGGTACGCGGTACTTAGTACTTCAGATTTTCCCAGACCTTGAATTTTACCGGAACTTCCATATTTACCAGACCTCTACTCTTGGACTAGAACACTTTGCTCAACATCTTGTGTTACCTTTTACAGTTCTATCTTTCTTGGTTCTCGGTACCCACTACCCGGAAAACTTGAATTACGAAGTACTTTTTTAAAAATATTTCTAATTTTTCTTTCCACTTCCGATGATCTTTCAAACTAGCCAACACCTCTCATAAGAATTATTTCTCACTTGGGGTCCCCAAGTCTTACAATCTTTGGCTGTATTGTGAGACCACACAACACTATCTCCACAAAATTAATTATCAAATACATTGTAACCATTCAAGAAATAATAAAATCACCCAAGAAAACTATGGGAAAAACTAATTACTCCTTTGAATCTTAGTAGGTTCCCACAACAAACTAGAGCTTATTTTAGAATACCACAAGTGGAGGTGATGACCTAGAAGAGGAGAAGGAAAATAATTGAGAGAAGTGATGATCCACCTATGAAAATGGGATATGAAAAGAAGAAAAAGAAATAGAAAAGCTTACAAGAGCCATTAGACGTTTGTATAGAGAAGGTACAATAGATTACACTATAAATATCTATCTTCCTGAGCTCCTCCTAGCTTTATCCCTTTTAAATTCTTCCTTATATTCTATATTGAATTATCACATAAGTAAATGATAAATCATTGGTGAATCATTTTTTAAAATATTAAAGTTGTTTAGCATCAATTAATAAATATTCAAGACAAACCATGAAGGACAACAATGATCAATGCTCCTAGGGCTAGCCAATTAATAAGTATACATGTGAATAAGTCAAACACAATTACTCAAATACATGTAAGACATGAAGTATACAAATGAATACATAGTATACACAATAATACAAAGTATATGCATGAATACAAGGTATACGCATGAAAAAACACAAGTTGTGAAGTATACATTGGAATATACATAAGTCAAAAAGTATACACGTAAGTTGTAAAGTATACACTTGAATACACATAACTCATATATATTGAAGCATGGATTTATAATGCAAAATGGAAACCAACAATAAAAACAATTGTATTAACCAAATACCCATGTCGACATACATCAATATATGTCGATATCAGTATAAAATATATACAAAATAGCCATATAGGCTTACAAGAATGCCATATAGGCATACAATGTCAAATATATGCAATACAAAATATGTCCGAAAATTCCATATAAGCATACAACAAACAGTGTAGGAATCAAAACACATTTCCCTCCAGGATCTTGAAACAAACTCTTTCCCTTTGTTGGTCAGCCAAATAGCAATAACTCTGTCACTCATTTACTCTGAGGTTAAGGAGTGCTCCTAGTGCTCCTCCTAAGGTTTAGTTCCCAATCAAGCCTTACCTGTTACAATAACAAGTAAAGGCATTAATATATATAAATTGCATTATAAAAAAATGATATATTTAACAAAATAATCACTTACTGCTTCTAGATGATCACTCTCTTGGAGGGAAATATTTGAATGCCCATGTTGTGGAATGCTAGAGCCCTATAGAAACCATCCAAAGAGAAATTAAACTACAAATCAATAGTGGTTTGATTTTTCACTAACTAATAGATATAGCAATGAATGTATATTGAAATTTAGTAATTTTCCTCATACCCCTGTAAGAGGAATCGAGGAGTCTATGGAAGAAGAAACACCAAGCTCCATTTCCCTATGAACATCTGGAGGTATTTTTTCTTGCAACAACTGAAAATAAAACAACAAATTATTCAATCACGAAAACTACAATAGTGATGCACGTCAGGGCTTATAATGTATGAGATAATGAAATAAATTTTGAGTACTTATTGAACTATATATTTCTTACTATCATGCTTACTATTTTCCCTATCCATAGCTTGTTCGAAAGCACCTATTTTAGGCTTTTATCCATAGTATCAAGGTAGTGAAACGTTTGATAAAATGCTTTGGCAAACATTACAAAAAAATGTGGCAATATAGAGAAGGCAGTGAACTTTTCTAAAAACTGCCTCAAAGAAATGTGGTCTCATGGTGATGGAATTCCAAGAAAAACAAATGTGTCATGGAATTCCATCACCATGAGACCTCATTTCTTTGAGGCATTTTTTCAAACAATTCATTGCCCTCTCTATGGTAGCATGTTGGGATGGGGTGGATGGTATAGTGTGGTCTTGGTTATGAGATGGAGGGAGATCATGACATGAAGAGGGAGGGGTGGGGATATGAGCAAGTGTAATAAGAGGTGGAAGGTTCCATTGATTGGTAAATTGAGGATTAGGATGAGGAACTTGAAAAGAATTTGGAGGGGAATTTTGGCTAAAGGCTCTATTTCTATTTTTTAAGGTAGTGAGTAATTTGAAAAAATGCCTCAAAGAAATGTCCATCACCATGAGACCACATTTCTTTGAGGCATTTTTTCAAACTACTCACTGCCTTGTCTATGTTATTGCTTACTATTATGATTTGATAATTTTTTTCCAAGCATCCATAATTTGTTGGAAATCACCTTTTTTAGGATTTTAGCCATATCAACAAGGAAGTGAACTGTTTGATAAAATGCTTTGGTAGACATGTATGGAAAATGTGGTAGCATAGAAACGGCGGTGAGCTATTTGAAAAATGGCCTCAAAGAAATTGTGTCTCATGGTGATGGACATCACCATGAGACTACATTTCTTTGAGGTATTTTTTCAAACAACTCATTGCCTTGTCTATGCTATCACTTACTATTATTCTTTCATGGATTTTTTCCAAGCATCAATAGCATAGACAAGGCAGTAAACTATTTTTAAAAATATCTCAATAAAAAGTGGTCTCATGCAATGCCATCACAAGAAAATACAATTGGTAGTTGTTGGACTAGTTATTACTTATGCTATGTGAAGTAATTGTATCATTGCTTATGTTGACTTTCTAAACAACTATATTGTAATTGAAATTTTTTCATCTATCAACATCTAGTTTTTAGCTATAAAATGTGAAGTAATTCTTTGAGTTTGAAAGATGTGCAATGCAATGTTATCAACGATATGAATATAAACTACACAAATCTATTAAGTACAATTCATTAGTTAAACTCTTTATTCTATTACCTATGTGAATGTTTGTACAACTCCATTGGCATTGAGAGGTCTTCTGGTGAAACCTCCAATATTAACCTATTCAACATCAAAAATATTTTTATCTTGAGCTTGTTTGGACCCTTTACCCATCCTTTAACTAGTGAAATATGGAACCAAGTCCCTCCCATTATATGTTGGTGCTTATGGAAAGTGAGGAACAATAGGATCTTCAGGAATACTAAGATGAACCCGAAAGAGGTGTTTGGTATTAGAGCTCGACTAATTATGGAAAATATCTTGCTCTTCAAAGGGAAATTCCCTGACAAAGGACCTATTGAGATGGAAATAAGCATAGCTAAATCTTGGCACCAGAACCTAGATGCCAATTCTTATGACAATTATTGGATTCTCACTCAGAGAGCCACTATTTGGAAACCCCCTTACAGGGGCTAGTTTAAACTAAACTTTGATGGGGCTGCTAAGGGCATCGTAGGCAGAGCAAGTATACGAGGTGTGATAAGGGATCATAGAGAGAAGTTTGTTGTTGGTTATGCTAGGGGGATTGTCATTCATTCTTCCATGGTAGCAGAAGCTAGAGCATTATTAAAGGGCTTACAGATAGCTATCTCCTTGGGGATTGAGAACCAACATATAGAAGGTGACTCTAAGTCCATTATTGGTGCTATTAATTTTGATAAACTATTGGGATGGAGTACTAAAGACATTCTTCTAGACATTTGATTCCTCGTGTCAAAGATAAAATTAAAAGTGGTCAGTCATATCTATAGAGAAGGGAACCAAGTTGTTGATGCCTTAGCCAATTATGGCACACACTAGAAATTTTCCAAATGTTGGCATGATCTAAGTAACCTTCCTCCTAGCATTCAGAGTATTATAGTGAAGGAACAAAGCCCATACTTGACCAATGACAAAAATTTAACATGTGCCTAGCTAGATATTCTAGGGGTCCACATGCTTACCTATATAGCTATGTGGTCTAATTATTTTGATGAGATGGATGACTAGTTGTACTAATGGGGATGGAAAACAAGTGGCATAATTCAAACTATGGCATGGAGCCGATTCTGAAAAAGGAAATCATTATTTGCTATGACAAGTACCTAATGATTAATGTTGAGTTGGACCATACCCTTCATAATCTCTTTATGGGGATCTTATTAAGCTATCAGATTTTCAAGTTCTTTGTTCTTGATTTTGATGTGACTTGTAATTGTGAGATAAAACTTGTTTTTGGATTTTATTTATCCTCTATTATGGTTTTGCGCCTTATAGCTTCTATTAGTGGTATAACTAAATTTGGTCCACCTATGAAAGCTATCAACTTAGATGTTTCTAACTCTGGCCCCATGGCTATGTTGCTTAGATTTTTGTGTGTCTTCTACGTGGAAGGAAATACTTCCCTACCTTTAATGTCCTATTTTCTTAGCCGTTTGTGTGAGGAGATCCTCATTAATGCTTCAACTAAGATTGATTCTAGGAAATTATTAACTCTTTTGTGTGACCTATCCTTAGGCTTGATTTCCAAAGACTGTCGTTTATGGCTTAAATTCCTTGATGTGTGGGTTATTTTTCACTTTCATATTATCTCTAACCTTCTATTTTTTCAGGCTCCTAGTTATACTATGTGCAAAGATGAATCATGGGAGGTGATAGGGTGCAGATGGGGTCGGATAATTGTAGTGAATTTTGCAAGGATTCGCTCATTTGGCACGTTTGTGTCGAAGGTGGCCTTGCTCCTCTAATGGAGAGGCATGTGGGCCATGACCTTAATCTATCTGCTCAGTTCCTCAACTCTTGGAATATTTGTCATGTGACTTTGGGTGGCATCTCCTTTATTGTGGACAAGGAAGTGATAGCGTAGGCGACGGGTCTCCAGAGTACTGGTATAAAACATCTAAAACACTCAAAGATCCAGGACAATGAAAGTATGAACAATTTTTTTGTGGGGAATGAGACACCGGTGCACAACTAGTTGAGGTTTGAATGGGAGGCTTTTCGTCAACTATGAAACTAGGTGCATCTTGCCTTGATGAAATATGTCATGTTGGAAAGTAGGTACAAGACCTATTATGTCTAACATTTCCCTCTATTGATTCACCTCAGGCATAAATTTTTATTGAGATTTCCTTTTTTCTTGCTTATGGACCTCAAAAATTATGTTGAAAAATGTGTTGAGTCTGTCACTTTGAATCCTAATGAACCTACTCCCCTACCACTCCACCAGGGTCTTATCCTAAAACTCTACCACTTCAATCTAGATTTATGCCTTCCTAAACCCATTTTGACTATCTGCATTGAATAAATTGAGTCTCCCACTACAACCAAGTTATCTCCAGCCGATTCTAAAGGTCCTGTCAAGAAAAATCACCCGATCCCTACTGACCCTTAAAAACCAAAACCCACTACTAAAAAGCTTAAGGGGAATGAGGGAATTTCCCAAAATAGTGTGGCGGATAACCTATGTGTTCTAAAGTCTACCCCTACTAAGAATCTCAATAAGTTCACCTTGAAAAAGAAAGGAAAGGAGGAGAAGGAGCCTCCAAGCAAGGGGAAAAATGTTGTGAGGAACGACTTGTTCGGTGATATGGTGGCTATGGAGATTGTGGTTATTGGTTGTGATGCTATCATTCAGTGCTCAAGAAGGTTGGCTAAGAACAAAAAAAAGTTTATGTTAAAGATTTGGACACTGAAGAGGAGTTGTTTGACAACAAAGATAGCAAGGTTGAAGAGGTGTCAAAGGGTGAGGAGGGCGAGAAGGATAGAGGTACCTGCTCCATTCTTGACAAGGGAAAAGCTTAGAAGGAGGTTTCAACCTCTCACTCTTCAGAACCTCTTTATATTGAATAGAATGATCCCAACTACACTGTGGGCAGCGGGGAGGAGCTCTGTGTGCTAAAAGAAAGAATGGACAAAATGGAAAAAAAATTATGTGGGTTGATGCGCTTCACGGTCAAGTTGGTGCACTGTGTCACTAGTACCCTATCGGCGGTCATGAAGGATGAGATGGAGATGAAAAAGACTAAAGAATGTTAGGAGTGGGTTGGAGATGATGTGGTTCATCTTATGTCCAAGAGTTGGGAGGATGCTAGCTAGTCTACTGCCAGTCTGTTGTTTGTCTGTGTGTTGTTATTCCATGTGTCTGTTTTTTGGTTTGGTGTTTTTTTTATGCTTTTTTTATCTTGGAATTTATTGTCCCTTGTGGCTCTTTGTGAAGGGTACAACACCCTAAAAATGTTTCTTACTTTATCAAAAACATCTAAATCAGATATTAGAATACTATTCATATAACAATGCTATTCACGTGTAATATTCATAATTGTTTACTAGTTACATACCTCAGCGGTAGATACACTTGAGTAAAAAATAGGTGGAGGGCCGATGTATCTAGTATCAACACTGTGACCCTAAAATTTTATTACAATCATTAAAATAAATTAGTTAATCTTGCATTTCAAAAATAAAATTTAATAAATTAAATTCAATGAGCATGCTAACATTTACCTGAGTATAGATGTTGAAAGCCTCATTCAAAATTTCATTTGTCATTACCATCTCCACAGTTGCAGATGTATCTTGCACACTAGCCTCCTCACTAACTATGGGGCCATATGAATAGGCTGACCTAAAATCTGACAAGAATGGAGTGAAATCCTACCCCTTCAAATCTCCCCTGGATAGCACTATACTATAGGACTGGCATGTTGGATGATACTCTGGTCAAAGAGTTGATAGAAGTCTATAGATTTTCCTCCTCAGCACTCTCCTTCACGATGGAAGGGATAGCAATGTGCTCATGCATTGACCTACCAAGTGCTCATCTCCCTTGCCGCTAAGTGAAAATTAATTTGATTGAAAATTCTGCTCTAAAGAAATTCATCTGATTTCCACCTCAACTTACACTTTCCAAGACTTCAATCTAGGCAACTATGTACCACAAATTCCTCATGACTTTCTATAAATTCCTCACTTCCCTCCAATTCTTCACACCTTTACTTTTCTCTTTCAATTATCATTTTGCATTTCTTCTTTTCTAGTGCTTTCTTGCTTCCAGGTCATAGATACTCCAATTTTCTTGACATGCACTCACTTCCAGAATGGCTTCATGGGTCGTATCACGACTTAGAGGCTTGACAAGGTTTTCTTCATTTGAACTACCAATTTCACTATTTTGAACTTATGCTTAGCCCTTAGGGAACAATTCGTGGAATCCAAATCATACTACCAATTGTATTTAGACTTAGCTTCATGATTTGTAGTGTTTCTCTTGGACCTTGGGCTTTATATTGAAGATGTTCATTGGGCTACGAATATGATAGTGTGGTCTGACTATCTAGGGAATCAAGATTTTGTTATGTCTGTTGCACACCTGACCATTGGAATCCCTTCTATGGATAATATTCCTTGGTTCCTAGAGCACAGAGAAGTAGTTCCACTCTGGCCATTCCTAACTGACCTCCATACCCTTGACTTTTAAGTTCATTGGGAAATTGCCTACTTAGGATATTTGTCCTTGGTAGACGAGTCATCCTAGATTGAATAAATGACCACCCTCATGTGGCTTAGCTCCCTTTTTTTTGCAATTTTTCACTTTTTGTAGTGAGAATTTTGGTACTTTCATATATATATGCAATATACACATATATATATTTGGAACAATTAATTTATTGTCATATTCCTAAATTTTGGTTTTTCCTTGGGCTTTCTACTCTCGGGAATGGGTTACACCGAAGGTTGGCACTCTCCTTTGCCTCATATGTAATACCAAGATCCTTGGTATTCTAACAACTCAAGCTCCTCCTTTGCATAACTTCCTGGAATGTGTAGCCCAACCTAGATATTATTTTATTCGTGATCTAAATTTTCCTAACCATCCATACCCAAACTTTGCATCGCAATCTGCTTCTCCTCCAATCACCAATTCCAACTATTAAATCCCTTTCAAAACATTCATAAAGAATCTCATGTAAATAAAACCACCATTAATTAATCATCACTTTAAATCCATTAAAAAATAACACACTTTCAAAAAAGATTATACATTCTCACATAATTATTCCTTTAAATCGGGTTAAGTACTGGACCATCAAACCTTTTGGATAGCATTTTTTTTTTAAACTTCACTTTGCATTGTTACTTGGTACCCAATACCTAGTACTTCATCTTTTACCCATAAATTTTGCAAACCTCGAATTTTACCAGAACTTCCATATTTATCGTACCGTTGCTCCTGGACTAGAACACTTTGCTCAACATCTTGTGTTACCTTTTACACTTTTGTCTTTCTTGGTTCTCAGTACCTGCTACCTAGAAAACTTGAATTACAAAGTACTCTTTTTAAAATATTTCTATTTTTTCTTTCCACTTCCGATGATCTTTCAAACTAGCCAGCACCTGCCATAAGAATTAGTTTTCACTTGGGGTCCCCAAGTCTTACAATCTTGGGCCGTATTGTGAGACCACACAACACTATCTCCACAAAATTAATTATCAAATACATTGTAACCATTCAAGAAATAATAAAATCACCCAAGACAACTAAGGGAAAAACTAATGAATCCTTTGAATCTTAGTAGGTGCCCACCACAAACTAGAGCTTATTTTAGAATACCACAAGTGGAGGTGAGGACCTAGAAGAGGAGAAGGAAAATAATTGAGAGAAGTGATGATCCACCTATGAAAATGGGATATGAAAAGCAGAAAACGAAATAGCAAAGCTTACAAGAGCCATTAGAGGTTTGTATAGAGAAGGTACGATAGATTACACTATAAATATCTATCTTCCCGAGCTCCTCCTAGCTTTATCCCTTTTAAATTCTTCCTTAGATTCTCTATTGAATTAGCACATAACTAAATGATAAATAATTGGTGAATCATTTTTTAAAATATTGAAGTTGTTTAGCATCAATTAATAAATATTCAAGACAAACCATGAAGGACAACAATGAGCAATGCTCCTAGGGCTAACCAATTAATAAGTATACACATTAATAAGTGAAGCACAAGTACTCAAATACATCTAAGACATGAATTATACAAATGAATACATAGTATACACAATAATACAAAGTATATGCATGAATACAAGGTATACACATGAAAAAACACAAGTCATGAAGTATACATTGGAATACACATAAGTCAAAAAGTATACATGTAAGTTGTAAAGTATACACTTGAATACACATAACTCATATATATTGAAGCATGGATTTATAATGAAAATATGGACACCAACAATAAAAAAAATTGTATTAACCAAATACCCATGTCGACATACATCAATATATGCCGATATCAGTATAAAATATATACAAAATAGTCATATAGGCTTACAAGAATGCCATATAGCCATACAATGTCAAATATATGCAATACAAAATATGTCTGAAAATTCCATATAAGCATACAAGAAAGGGCTTAGGAATCAAAACTCATTGCCCTCCAAGATCTTGAAACAAACTCTTGCCCTTTGTTGGTCAGCCAAATAGCGATAACTCTGTCACTCATTTAATCTGAGGTTAAGGAGTGCTCCTCCTAAGGTTTAGTTCCCAATCAAGCCTTACCCGTTACAATAACAAGTAAAGGCATTAATATATATAAATTACATTATAAAAATATGATATATTTAACAAAATAATCACTTATTGCCTCTAGATGATCACTCTCTTGGAGGGAAATATTTGCATGCCCATGTTGTGGAATGTTGGAGCCCTATAGAAATCATCCAGAGAGAAATTAAACTACAAATCAATAATGGTTTGATTTTTCACTAACTAATAGCTATAGCAATGAATGTATATTGAAACTTAGTAATTTGCCTCATACCCCCGTAAGAGGAATCGAGGAGTCTATGGTAGAAGAAACACCAAGCTCCATTTCCCTATGAATATCTGGAGGTATTTTTTCTTGCAACAATTGAAAATAAAACAACAAATTATTCAATCACGAAAACTACAATAGTGATTCACGTCATGGCTTATAATGTATGAGATAATGAACAAAATTTTGAGTACTTATTGAACTATATATTTCTTACTATCATGCTTACTATTTTCCCTATCCATAGCTTGTTCGGAAGCACCTATTTTAGGCTTTTATCCATAGTATCAAGGCAATGAACCATTTGATAAAATGCTTTAGTAGAAATTACAAAAAAATGTGGCAGTATAGAGAAGGCGGTGAACTTTTCTAAAAAATGCCTTAAAGAAATGTGGTCTCATGGTGATGGAATTCCATCACCATGAGACCTCATTTCTTTGAGGCATTTTTTCAAACAGTTCTTTGCCCTCTCTATGGTATTATGTTGGGATGGGGTGGATGGTATAGTGTGGTCTTGGTTATGAGATGGAGGGCGATCATGACATGAAAAGGGAGGGGTGGGGATATGAGCAAGTGTAATAAGAGGTGGAAGGTTCCATTGATTGGTAAATTGAGGATGAGGATGAGGAAATTGAAAAGAATTTGGAGGGGAATTTTGGCTAAAGGATCAATTTCTATTTTTAAGGCAGTGAGTAGTTTGAAAAAATGCCTCAAAGAAATATCCATCACCATGAGACCACATTTCTTCGAGGAATTTTTTTAAACTACTCACTACTTTGTCTATGCTATTGCTTACTATTATGATTTGATAGATTTTTTCCAAGCATCCATAATTTGTTGGAAATCATGTTTTTTAGGCTTTTAGCCATATTAGCATGGAAGTGAACTATTTTTTAAAATGCTTTGGTAGACATGTATGGAAAATGTGGTAGCATAGAAAATTTGGTGAGCTATTTGAAAAATTGCCTCAAAGAAATTGGGTCTCATGGTGATGGACATCACCATGAGACTACATTTCTTTGAGGTATTTTTTCAAAAAATTCATTGCCTTGTCTATGCTATTGCTTACTATTATTCTTTCATAGATTTTTTCCAAGCATCCATAGCATAGACAAGGCAGTAAACTATTTTTAAAAATATCTCAATAAAAAGTGGTCTTGTGGAATGCCATGACAAGCAAATACAATTGGTAGTTGTTGGACTAGTTATTACCTATGCTATGTGAAGTAATTGTATCACTGGTTATGTTCACTTTCTAAACAACTATATTGTAATTGATTTTTTTTCATCTATCAACACCTAGTTATTAGTTATGCAATGTGAAGTAATGCTTTGAGTTTGAAAGATGGGCAATGCAATGTTATCAAGGATATGAATATAAACTACACAAATCTATTAAGTACAATTCATTAGTTAATCTCTTTATTATATTACCTGTGTGAATGTTTGTACAACTCCACTCGCATTGGGAGGTGTTTTGGAAAAACCTCCAATATTAACCTATTCAACATCCAAAATATTTTTATCTTGAACTAGTCTGGACCCTTTACCCATCCTTTAACTAGTGAAATATGGAACCAAGTCCCTCCCATTATATGTTGGTGCTTATGGAAAGCAAGGAACAATAGGATCTTCAGGAACATTGAGATGAACCCAAAAGAGGTGTTTGGTATTGGAGGTCAGCTAATTGCAGAAAATATCTGTGTATGTATAGGATCATGATTGGCCAAAAAGTGGTAATACGATGGGTATGTGGCTGACGACTTTTTTTTACCCAAAATTGATGAAATGAAAAGGGTTTTTAAAAGAGATTCTTATCTTTCCACTAATATAAATTATGCTTTACTTTGAATTTAATAAATTATTATTATTTATTTTCTATTGGAATTACAAATAAAGCCCTAATTGATAGGCTAATTATTGAAAAACATATAGCTTTCAAACGATATCACATTTTTTTAATCCAAAACATGTGTCACATTCTATGCTTTGCATACTATAGGATTAAAAAGAAAAAAAATGAATTTCATGAAGTTTTGACCAAGTTAAGGTGGTCAGACATACGCGTTTTTATATTTTTTAAAAGTTGTAATAAAAAAATCATAATTAATTATTTACTTGGAAAAAAATTACAAAAAATATGCATCACATCAGGACACGAGTCCTCTACTTATATCTAAAATATTATCATTTTATTGTGGTTTAAATGGTGGGACATACACCTACTTCTTATTTTTTCCCTGAAATTTACGTACTACTACACTGAAATTTCAAATTTTCACCAAATAGATTTAAAAAAAAAAAAAAAACCTAGTAGTTTAGAAACTACATTCAATTTGCTACAGATTCTATTCTTACATATTTTTGAAATAATATCGATAACTTATTAAAATCTTTACATCAAGTTGCCTAACTCTGATTTTTCTAAATTTTTTGCCACTTAAGGGCCTATTTTTTCCATGATGATCTTGCAGATACGCATCTTGCTCTTCAAAGGGAAAATCCTTGACAAAGGACCTACTGAGATGGAACTAAGCATAGCTAAAGCTTGGCACAAAAACCTAGATGCCAATTCTTATGACAACTCTAGGATTCTCACTTGGAGAGCCACTATTTGGAGACCCTCTAACTGGGGCTGGTTTAAACTAAGCTTTGATGGGGCTACTAAGGGAAACTCAGGCAAAGCAAGTATAGGAGGTGTGATCAGGGATCATAGAGGGAATTTTTTCATTGGTTATGCTAGGGGGATTGGTATTCATTCTTCCATGGTAGCAGAAGCTAGAGCATTGTTAAAGGGCTTACAGATAGCTATCTCCTTGGGGATTGAGAACCTGCATATAGAAGGTGACTCAAAGTCCATTCTTGATGCTATTAATTTTGATAGACTGTTGGGATGGAGTACTAAAGACATTATTCAAGACATTAGATTCGTCGTGTCAAATATAAAATTAAAAGCGGCCAGTCATATCTACAGAAAAGGGAACCAAGTTGTTGATGCCTTAGCCAATTATGGCACACACTAGAAATTTTCCAAACGTTGGTGTGATCTAAGTAACCTTCCTCCTAGCATTCAGATTATTATAGTGAAGGAACAAAGCCCTTACTTGACCAATGACAAAATCTCAGCATGTGCCTAGCTAGATATTCAGGGGGTCCACATGCTTACCTGTTGGGCTATGTGGTCTAATTGTTTTGATGAGATGGATGAATAGTTGTACTAATGGGGATGGAAAACAAGTGGCATAATTCAAACTATGGGATGGAGCCCATTTTGAAAAATGAAATCATGATTTTCTATGACAAGTACCTAATGATTAATGCTAAGCTGGATTGTACCCTTCGTAATCTCCTTATGGGGATCTTATTAAGCTATCATATTTTCAAGTTCTTTGTTCTTGATTTTGATGTGACTTTTAATTATGAGATAAAGATCATTTTTGGATTTTCTTTATCCACTATTATGGTTTCATGCCTTATAGCTTCTATTAGTGGTATAAATAAATTCGGCCCGCCTGTGAAAGCTATCAACTTAGATGTTTCTAACTCTAGCCCCGCAACTATCTTGCTTAGATTTTTGTGTTTCTTCTACGTGGAATGAAATCCTTCCCTACCTTTCATGTCCTATTTTATAGCCGTTTGTGTGAGGAGATCCTCATTAATGCTTCAGCTAAGATTAATTCTAGGAAATTATTAACTCTTGCGTGTGACCTATATCCTTAGGATTGATTTCCAAAGATTGTTATTTATGGCTTAAATTCCTTGATGTGCGGGTGATTTTTCACTTTGCTATTATCTCTAACCTTTTATTTTTTCAGGGTTCTTCATTATACTATGTGTAAAGAGGAATCATGGGAGGTGATAGGGTGCGAACGAAGCTAGATAATTGCAGTGAATTTCACAAGGATCTGCTCATTTGGCACGTTTGTGTTGAAGGTGGCCTTACTCCTCTGATGGAGAGGCATGTGGGCCATGACCCTAATCTATCTACTCAATTCCTCAACTCTTGGAATATTTGTCATGTGACTTTTGGTGGAATCTCCTTTACTGTGGATGAGGAAGTGATAACGCAAGTGACAGGTCTCTAGAGTACTAGTATAAAGCATCTAAAACACTCAAAGACCCAAGACAATGAAAGTATGAACAATTTTTTTTGTGGGGAATGAGATGCCAGTGCGCAACCAGTCAAGGCTTGAACATGAGGCTCTCCCTCAGCTATGGAACTAGGTGTGTCTTTCCTTGAAGAAATATGTCATGCTAGAAGGTAGGTACAAGACCTATTACTTCTACCATTTCCCTCTATTGAATCACCTCAAGCATAAAGTTTTATTAAGCTTTCCTTTTTTCCTACTTATGGACCTCAAAAAATTTGTTGAAAAATTTGTTGATTCTATCGCTCTGAATCCTAATGAACCTACTCCCCTACCACTCCACCAAGGTCTTATCCTAAGACTCTACTACTTCCATCTAAATTTATGCCTGCCT
Organism: Sequoia sempervirens; assembly: GCA_007258455.2. Classification (NCBI taxonomy): domain Eukaryota; kingdom Viridiplantae; phylum Streptophyta; class Pinopsida; order Cupressales; family Cupressaceae; genus Sequoia; species Sequoia sempervirens. The sequence goes on along the minus strand of VDFB02058242.1, from coordinate 716,704,579 downwards.
AAACCCATTTTGACCTTCCGCATTGAAGAAATTGAGCCTCCCACTGCGACTAAGTTATCTCTAGCCGAATCTAAAGGCCCTGTCAGGAAAAATCACCCAGTCCTTGCTGACCCTCAAAAACCAAAGTCCACTGCTGAAAAGCTTAAGGGGAACGAGGGAACTACCCAAACTAGTGTGGCAGCTAGCCTATTTGTTCTCAAGTCTACCCCTGCTAAGATTCTTAGTAAGCCTACCCTAAAAAAGAAAGGCAAGGAGGAGAAGGAGCCTCTGAGCAAAGGAAAAAATGTTGTGAGCAAGGAATTGTTGGGTGATATGGTGGTTGTGGAGACTGTGGTTATTGGTTGAGATGCTATCATTCGACACTCTGGCAGGTTGGCTAAGAACATGAAAAAAGTGCATGTTAAAGATTTGGACACTGAAGAGGAGTTGTCTGACAACAAAGATAGTAGGGTTGAAGAGGTGTCAAAGGGTGAGGAGGGAGAGAAGGACAATGTCCCTACTCCATTCCTGACAAGGGAAAATCTCAAAAGGAAGTTTTAGCCTCTCACTCTTTAGAACCTCTAGATATTTAGCAGAATGATCCCAACTACACTGTGGGTGGTGGGGAGGAGCTCTATGTGCTAAAAGAAAGAATGGAAAATTTGGACAAAAAAAATTGTGGGTCGACACGCTTCATGGTCAAGTCGGTGCATTGTGTCACTAGTACCCTATCGGTTGTCATGAAGGACGAGATGGAGATGTAGAAGACTGAAGACCATTAGGAGTGGGTTGGAGATGATGTGGTTCATCTTCTATCCAAGAGCTAGGAGGATGCCAGCTAGTCCAATGCCGGTCTATTTTTTATTCGTGTGTTGTTATTTTGCATGTCTATTTTTTGGTTTGGTGTTTTGTTTTTATGTTTTTTTGGTCTTGGATTTTATTGGCCCTTGTGGCTCTTTGTGAAGGGTACAACACCCTAAAAATGTTGCTTACTTTATCAAAAACATCCAAAATCAAATATTAGAATACTATTCATATAACAATGCTAGTCACGTGTAATATTCATAATTGTTTACTAGTTACATACCTCAGTGGTAGATACAGTGGAGTAAAAAATAGGTGGAGGGCTAGTGTATCCAGTATCAACATTGTGACCCTAAAATTTTATTACAATCATTAAACTAAATTAGTTAATCTTGCATTTCAAAAATGAAATTTAATAAATTAAATTCAATGAACATGCTAACATTTACCTGAGTATCGATGTCAAAAGCCTCATTCAAAATTCCATTTGTCATTTCCATCTCCACAATTGCAGACGTATCCTGCACACTAGCCTCCTCACTAACTGTGGGGTGATATGAATAGGCCAACCTACAAATCTGACAAGAATGGGGTGAAATCCTACCCCTTGAAATCTCCCCTGGATGGCGCTATACTATAGGACTAGCATGTTGGATGATACTCTGGGTCAAAGAGTTGATAGAAGTCTATAGAGTTTCCTCCTCAACACTCTACTTCATGATGGAAGGGATAGAAATGTGCTCATGCATTGACCTAGCAAGTGCTCATCTCCCTTGCTGCTAAGTGATTGTGAAATATTGGGGGACCTTGTTATTGTTGTATGGTGGATGTGGTGGCACCAATGCATAGGAAACCTCGTGCTATATTAAGGTCAAGAGTTTGATTTGTGCGTGGGTTAGTGAATAATGTGTAAAAATCATATTTCATAATTTTTTCATCTTTTACTTCTTTATATGATGATTTATCTACATAAAAATTCCTACACTCCTGCCTCTTATCCATCCAACCATTTAATTGTTTGCTAATTGTGTCTACATGTGTTAATGTGGCTTGTAGTGAATTTGCAAGTGTGCTTATTTCCAAGGTTGAACTTACAAGATAGTTCAACCTTATGATTAACTCTTCAATCTATTTTTTGTTGTTTTCTATTTGCCCCATTAAATTTTTCCAAGTACTGAGAGGATGTTGAGGATTTTTTGGGGGATTTTGTTGCTATGGTTGTTGAGGATTTTGTTCATGTTCTTGTTCATGAGAAGGAAAAGAATTTTGAGGATGATTTTGAGGTTGATTATCACCTCCTACAAATTAAAGAAATGAACATCAAAAACAACCTAAATTTACCTATTTAACAACAAATTCATAAAGAAAACAAATAATGCTTACTTATTCGACCTCCCCATCAACATGGTGGTAGCTTGGTGATAAAATTGCAAAGATTTGATGAAAAAATTGCAAGTTTTTTATGCTTCCAAAATGTGAGTTTGCAATAGTAGGGTTTGTTGGCCGCGGGAAAGAAAAGACACAGTAAAAATGAAATGTAATGGTTTTCCTTTGTTGTTTTAATAAGCTATAATGCGCTTGTGTTATAATGCAAACAAGTGATAGGATCGATTATAACTCGCTCGCATTATAGTCTTTCAATTTAAAAAAAAAAAAATTGGCCACAATTTGGCCCCCAACTTTTTGCACCCGCCCTATAATAAAATTACTATAATAATATAATACTAGAATAGATATCTTAAATATATCTATCTAAAAGACATTGAGAGATATCAGTCTCGAGTCACCTATGTTGAAATTATTTTTAAGAATAGATAGACGCCTCAAGATTGATATATGTCAGTGTCTTTTAGATAGATTTATTTAAGATGTCTATGCTAGTAGCATTCGCAACACGACATGTATTTAATATATGTAAGTCACATCTTAAACCAAAAATATTAATAGAAGAATTATCTCGAATAATGTATACATTACATTAAATTATTGTGTTTCAAAATATTTGAGTCTTTCTTCCTCAACTTTCTTTTTGGTAAGTTGCTTCCATGTTTTCATCTTTTCATAAAGATAATATTAAAATGATGGTGAGATTTTGAGTCCATCAAAGGACTTAACACGTAATATAGCAACAAATGTTAAGACCACTCTTTCTCTCAGTCCTATATCAATTGTTGTATTGGAAAGAGTCAATCCTTGTGATTTGTGGATTGTTAGTGCCCAAGTTAATCGTAAGGGAAATTAACGTGTGCACCCCCTTTGTATTGGTGAAATTGGAATTAAATTTGGAGATTCATTTTCAAATGGAATTCTAGAGTAGTTATCAAATTCAACCATAACATATGTTGGTGGATCTGGTGGGGCACTTCTAGGTTTGTATATGATATTTTTAACATACCCTAATGCTCCATTCAAAAGACCTACTTCTATCCATATATTAGAGGTTAACTTGACCCTTGCATCCTTAACAATTAATAATTCAATGTCCAATTCATCATTCCAACCTCCTGTTGGATTAGTACTACCTTCTTAACTTGTAATGCTACAGGCTATCAGTCGTATTAATGAATTTCTTTTTTCCTATTATGATTATGTATATTATCATTAGTTGCAAATAAATGGATATTATTATCAAACTCTTCCTTGATTGTTGGATGCAATGAAACATTTGTTCTTGTGATCAATAGTTTCCAATCATCTATAGTTGGATGTGCATATCTAATATTTGTCAAGACGCATATGAAGATGAACAAAAAAAAATCGTCAAAATTTAGGATGTGTGGATGCTCAAAATTAGCTATGACCATGACCACTACCGGTGCTCTTCCCTTACTATTTTTATGTTTGCTAGAAGGTGATGTGTGAGTAGGACTGCCGACCAACTTATGTGATAGGCCTAGATAGCCATTCATTTACCCCTTTGCGCGGCGTCGTAGCCCCTCAATCTTTAATACTCTACCGTATGGCGTAATGATGACACAATCTCGATGAGCTCATCTTTTAGGTGACGCGTCCTTTAACCATAGGGAAATAGAGGAGAAAGTCCATTGAAGAGGGGTGTAAAAACTCTATAAAAGAGTATGGAGAGGGCTTGGGGGAAAGCACCCGGACTGTATCTCTACTAGTGGGCTAAGTGGAGTCGGGCAAAGGAGAAGTCATTACTTGTCAATGTCCATTCTTGCCTTAGGGAGTCTGGCAATCACCTTAGTTTGGGCCGTCTCTGCTTTTCAATACTGTTAATAGAAAGTTTCTTTTATTTTGTGTGTTTATTATAGCATACTCTGTATACTGATCAACCAAAGGTTTTTAGTTAGTGTTCATCTGTCTTACCTGTTGTGGTGTGATAGCCATGGGTGAAAATGATAGGGTCAGGGCTAAAGAGCATATGGGTGATATTAGTCCTTGCACTGTTTTCCCGGACCAAGTAAATGATTATTGTCAAACGCAGAAAGTAATAGAGGAAAACTTTATACGGTTGAAAGATCAGTTAATGGTCTGTCTTAGAGAGGCTGGCAAAGAAGATTTTCTGGCACCACAGATTGCCCTTAAACCTGATCTGAGACAGGTATCCCCTCAAGACAAGTTCCACCAGTGGTCAACCCATAATCAGAAAACACTTGAGCAGCTCATTCAGCATCTCTTCACCCAGTTCTGTCATTCCTGTAGGTGTACTTCAGGGAAATACCCTAAGATAGCCTCAGAGGACCGCATGAGTGCTATTTCTCCTTGTACTTTTCTCTATGATCCATCCACAATTCCCGATTCACAGATGCGAATAGAAGAGAACTTTGACAGGCTAAGATCCCAGTTGTTGGTTTGTCTTAGAAAGGCTGGTTATAAAGAAGATTCCATCTTACCTCAGATTACCAAAAGACCCGACTTCAACGCCGCAGTCTATGATTTCACGTTCAATCACTTGGTAACAGTGAATCAACAAGTTCTTGAAAAATTCATACAAAATGTATTTTCCCAAATGTCTTCTTCTTGCAGATGTGCTTTAAGAAGCAATGAAGAAATGAAGCAATGAAGTGCCTAACCCTTCACAGACTAGTGCTTCTAAAATACTCTTGATTGTCTAGAGGATCTTAGTTAGTTAGATTTCATAAGATCTGAATTGTCCCCAGGAGCTTAGCTGCATAAAGTCCGTAAGATCTTAATTGCATTAGCATGGTAAAGTAAAATCTTTTTATCTTTGGTTATAGTAGGATCCTAGTTAGTTAGATTTCATAAGATCTGAATTGCATAAAGTCCCCAGGATCTTAGCTACATAAAGTCCGTAGGATCTGAATTGCATTAGCATGGTAAAGCAAATTCTTTTTATCTTTGGTTATAGTAGGATCCTAGTTAGTCAGAATTGGATCTTTGCATCTGAGTCCCATAATAAGCAAAGTTCCTGGATCTTAGTTAATCAATAGAGCAGGTAGGATCTTGGTTGCATGGAGGAGCGGAAGGATCTATGCTATTGCTAATTGGATGATAATGAAATATTCTAAGCCCTTAGCAAAGGGCTGTATGTGTGAGTTTCAGGGTCATTCGTGTCAAGATAGAAGACAAAAGACTGGATGCTCTGGTCTACACGGTCGACGAACTAGTCAAATCCTGTTTCATGTATACTTCGTGGCAAAATCATGTAAACAAAAGTCTGACATCTGCGTACTAGTTGTAACATGCATGGATTATTGGATGCTATCAAGCTGAGCAACTCTAATTTATGTTAGAATTAAGGTTCAGCTTGTAATAAATAAAACTGTCACTATATGTTTGTTTTAATTTATTTTCGCTATTTTTATAGAAATCTTTTTCAATTATATTTTGATTAATAGATCATTTTTCAGATGAATTTCTTATAATGTTTAAAATTTTGATACTTTTTATTCATTAAAACTATTTATTTTTTTCTTTTTAATCATCTAAAATTAGAAGTATTCTTAAACATATTTGTTTGTATTTTTTACTATTATTCAAATGAATCTAGGTATATTACATGATTGTTATCAACAACAGCAAAAACATACTATTAATAGATTTTCCTTTATCAAAACATGTTATTTGCATACATTTCAAATTTTGTAGAAGAAAAAATTACACTTTCATTATCAAAGCACATACCATCTTCCTATCTAATTCCAATCAATAACAATAATAATTAATTACAAATTGATCCACATTGTCCTCTAAAACCGTACAATATGTGAGTGCAATCTAGAAATATTCTATATAAACATCGATTGAATCTATTATAAAAACATAAAGATAGAGCTGCTAACGATAACTATAAGAAATTGCAAGCTGATTGTTGATCCAAAACAAAGTAAGCTAGGCATCTTCATTGACAACAATCTTACAACCTCGACTATGCTAAAATGTTCCAATCCGTTTAAGTACACAAGGACCTCCATTGCATTTCATAACCACACTTAAGTTTATGGACCCACAAATCTTTATGTGCTAACACTAACATCTTTGTGTGGCTTATTTTTCCTACTATTTATTCCTAATGTGCTTCCCCATTACCCAAGGTTACCTTTATGTTTTATTCCATCTCCGTGTTTAATTTGGACATCTATTTGGAATATAGATTTTACAAGTGCACAAGGTGTTCACATGGTAATTGAGAAATGATTTTATCACTCCAAGCTTCTCTTGGCTTTAGTATTCTTCAATGAAAATTGATGGTTTAGATTGGAGTAGACTTTTTTTTCAAGGCACATTTTTTGAAAAATTACACTATTTTAAGCACTTTACCAAAGATAAAGAGAAGTTCAATTGACTAAGGGAAAATCTAACGCATCCAGTCTAACGTTCTCCTCATTTATTATATGTTCACATGGATTAACACGTGTGGTAGGTAAATTTTAAGAAAGTGGTAACGCATCTCATGAGACCTTTAAAAATAATTGCAAGTCTAGCAATCACAAATAGAAAATGGGATAATGAAAAAATACATGTTCTTATACTTCAATTAAGTAATATGATTTATTTTTTTAATTAGCTATGATATTTTACTTCTTACAATATCTTGTTTATATATTTTTATTTTTATATTAGGTAGTATTCAATAGTAGGGCTGTGATTTTGATTGTTTTAACTCATTTGTCTTGAGCATGTCATTTGAATATCATTTTTTTTATTCTTTTAGTTTTCATTTTTTTTTCCTACTATTATTAAGCAAATTATCTTAGCACTAGACACTTAAAATGTAGTTTGTAGTCTTTTATTGAAGTTGTAATAACTCAAATTATTATACCTAAAAATACCACCAAATTTATGTTTTATGTTAAAATTTTCCTCAATTTATTGAGTGTTCATGAATTCATTTGTATAATTAGGTACTTCCACCCATACATGATAGGAATTCATCCTATTCGAGACAAGCATCCAATCATATAGGTTAGTAATCTATCTATACAACTTAGGCATTTGTCCATATGAGATAGGTGTTTATATATCCATTTGAGATAGACATTTATCCAAATGGGATAGGCATATATTCATAAAGGAAAGGTAAATTTTCTAGTTAGAGATGTAGACTCATTAAGACTGTATGGGTCCTAAGTAATTTTTTAAATATTGCACTCTCCTACTAGGAGTGCATCAAGCTAGCCATCTTCAAGAGTATACTATATACATAAAATAAAGGACTCAAACCCACCTCAAAATTTGGCCTAAATCCTTAGGGAATCAAGCAATATATCTTACATTCTTTCAAATATGTAATAAATATATTTTATCTTGATATATTAATCTTAGAGATTTTCCCCCCTTCATTGAATAATTTTATTGAATGATTTATCCAATATTATTGTCTGTTTATATATTCTTTCTTGAATACTCTCTAACCTCATACTCAAACACCTACATATTGGGAACATCTTTTGTTCACTTGACTGCCTACATACACGACTTTCAAATGAGATCAAGGTGTAATATATCTAGTTCTATTTTCTAGGGCATGTTTCATGTGAAGTGTTTATTGAGGGCATGCTTACCTTTATAGGTCCTTGCTTTCCTAGATAATTCTTCTACAATTGCTACCCATGAAGGGAAGCATTTAGTTTTAAAATTAGTTGGTTGTCATGACCAATATTTGTTTACTAATTCTATCTATTATGCATAATCCTACTGAAAATATTTTTGAAGAATCTAATGATGGTTTTATTCTTTGTGATCTATAAGATGATAATTTTATTCCCCTTTCAAATTGAGAGATGTTTATTCTTTTACCCTTAAAACTATATGAGAGTATTTCTACTTCCAATGGAACTATATGATAGTGATGATTTTCTCAATATGATCTACATAATGGCATTCCTAGTTTAATTTAGCATTGCTTTGGTTCATTTGAATTATCTTTCTTAATTTGTGATCAAAGGAAGATTATAAATTCCTTAGATTTTAATTAACATGATGTCCCTTTATTTCTCCCTATCGATTTATAGGATTGATGTCATAGATGTCATTGTTGGACCTATATTAAGCTATAAGTGTAGTAGCTCAAGCATGATATCATTACTCATAAACATAAGCCATAGCTACTTCTTAGACCAAATGTTGTAGGCTTTTAATTCAAACCTTGTTTAAGTTTGTTTAACTCTAAAATAAAGTGAATTGAAATATGCTAGTAAACTAACAAATCTACCAAAGATGAAATTACATTTAGAATAAAAATTAATTCAAGTACTATGGTTAAAATAATTTATAAATTCATAAAATTATAAACAATTTTATAAAAGATACATATATAGTTGTGAAGAGCTCTAGAAGAGCTTTCCAATGGTGTAATAATCACAAAAAAAAAGAGGAAGTAGCCAAAAGTTATGAGCTTGGGAGCCAAAAAGGTAGATCTAACTTTGACAAGCAATAAAATGTACTAGTAGTAAAACCTTCAAAAACTACTTATTCCTCTAGAAATTTCTTATAAATAGCTTTGCAATGATATCTCACTTGACAAATTTTGATACCAAATGCCAAAGTTATGACAAAATGAAAAAGAAAATTTCTTTAGAGAAAATTAGGGCTTAGGTATGTGATTTGACCATATTATTGATGTTAATATGATGTCGTACTAATGCCAGCAAATGGAATATTCCTCTAACCATTATAATATACTTATTTTTACTAGAAAAAAACCAACTTGCCCACACAATCACCAAATTACTTGAAAGCAATAGGATCCTAATGGAAAATGGTGAAAGATGATAGAAAGTAGTGAAAAATGTCATTAAAAGTACAAAAACCCATGCATGTGCTTAAATGGTTTTCAAGGTGATAGAGAGAAAGATTCAACATAATGAAGTTGGAAGTTGGTAGGGTGTCAACTAGTTAGACAATTTGATAGCCATAAAGATTGTGCTAGTAGTGATGTGTGCTTGAAGTGGAAATTTGTCACTATTTGGTGAATATTAAAGTTGTCGGGGAGTTGAAGAACACTGTCATGAAAGGAAAGGTGGCAAGTAAATTTGTCACTAATATGACATGAGACACTCGAAGAAATGGATTGCACCACATCCAAAAAATTTACACAATTCTAACAATTTTTTTCTCATTCTTCAAAATCTACAACCAAAGTTAACTAGAGGACTACTATGGAACTATTATACATACCTCCAATTATTGAAATAAATTTTGGATTTTCAATAGTACAGAGAGTAATGCTAACTCTTACTTCTAAACTCACCTAACTCTACATTGATATTAATAAAAATGGAAGGAGGTTTGCTAGACTTCTCATTGTTGGACCATATAGCTCCCCCTACAAGAGGCGATCCTTGATGTCTAAAAAATATCAATTTCCATATACCAATCTCAAGTCATAAACTGAGGAATCTAGTCCAATATATTGAACACCTGGATTAATGAATGACTTCCATTAATTATCCTTGTTTTTCGACAAGAATATTCCCTTATGTTATGTCCAAGAAGGCTCACTTGATTATTCTAAGAGGTGTTAGTTTGTAGTCAAAACCACTTCTAAAATCTTTTAGATTAGAGTTATTTGCCATAATTGTTTTGACTACTTTATTGAGATTTGGTGATTCTCATCAATGTGATAACATCTCTATTTTTCATCAACACTATTGTCTCTAATGTATCAATCTCCTTGCTTCAATAGATTAGATACAAAAATGTTGTAAGAGATGATATAATATTACTATTACTAAATCAAAATTTGACATGATAGTATTTATGAAAGTATTTATGAAAGTAGGAGAAACATTAGAATCTTTGGTGTAAGGACTTATAGCCATAAAGAACCTATATTAAAACATGACACATGATAGTATATATGAAAGTAGTAGAAACATTAGAATCGTTGTGTGAGGACCTATAGCCAGAGCAGAAAATGTGAATAAACCCCGAGATTTGTTATTATACTGACAAAGACAAGTGACCGAACGCGTCGATGGCTGACAGCCTGTGTTGGGTAGAAAAGCGCGTGAAATAAATTTGGTATGTCATTACTAGTTTAGATTGTTCCGCTCTAAATATTTCCAGAAGACGGTAAGCCGTCATTCTCCACGTGAATCTCGCCACTATCTCAGAAGTTTTTGCCCAACTATTACTGTCCAAATGGCATCCATATCCTCAGAACTTGTTTTTCTTCCACCCGTGGAGTCTTGGAGATAATAGCAGAAAATATCAAAACCACGTAGATTGTGTGGCTGCCAAAGACAAGTGACCGAACGCGTAGATGGCTGACAGCCTGTGTTAGGTAGAAAAGCGCGTGAAATAAATTTGGTATGTCATTACTAGATTAGGTTGTTCCGCTCTAAATATTTCCAGAAGATGGTGAGCCGTCATTCTCCACGTGAAGCTCGCTACTATCTCAAAAGTTTTTGCCCAACCATTACTTACTGTCCAAATGGCATCCATATCCTCAGAACTTGTTTTTCTTCCACCCGTGGAGATAATAGCAGAAAATATCAAACCACGTAGATTGTGTGGCTGCCAAAGACAAGTGACCAGCGCGTAGATGGCTGACCTATGTTCGGTAGAAAACAAAGTGAAATAAATTTGTTATTTACGTCGAAGATCCTATATGAATATGAGCGAGATGAATTGGTCGATGGATGGTTGAGCGTATTCCAAAATGGCCCGGCTTAAAGATCACACACTAAGCGCTGACCGCTTAGGTGGCTCTTGTGGGGTCCATTCAGTCCGTTGCCTGTTTCCGTTCGCTTAAACTGCTCTGTAGACCGTCACAGTCAGCAGTCAAATCACTGTTGCATAATCCAAACAAATTCAAATCAGGGTTGTCGCGCTTAGGATGTTTGAATGGATTAATAGAACGAGAGCCTCTCCTGGAATATCATTATTGCAGCGAACGAAAGGCATGGGAGGCAGTCGCAAACAAGTTTCCAACTGCATCAGCTTGCATTTGCCAGCGTACTTCCAGCCTGTGCTGAAATGGGAGCTTTGAAATAGAATATAGGTATCCATAGAAGCATAAAGGACAGATGAACTTTTAAAGAAGTTGTAGTTGGAAATACTCTAATAGACATGTATGCAAAATGTGGAAGCATAGACAAAGGGCATGAATTGTTTGACTGAATGCCTCAAAGAAATGCGGTCTCAAGGATTGCCATGATTGCAGAATATCCGAAATGTATACACAAGTTCAACAGAATGCCTCGAATAAACGCTTTCCCATGGAATGCCCTGATCGCATATTATTTACGAAGTCAAATTTGAAAAGAAGGCTTTAGGAACTTTCAAGCAAATGCAACTGGCAGATGTAAAGACAGACTCTGCGGCCTTTGCAAGCATCCTCTTAGCCTGTGCCAAAATGGGAGCTTTGGAAGGGGATATGGACATCCATCAAAGCATAAAGGATAGAGCAATTTTGTCAAATGTTGTAGTTGCAACTGCTCTTCTAGAAATGTATGCAAAATGTGGAAGCACAGACAATGGGCGTGAACTATTTTTGAAACCACACTTCTTACATCTCTATTTTATTTTTTATTTCTTAATGTTTGTTTTAATCTATCCCATATTTTCTTAAAAAATTGGGCACTGTCTGTAGCGGCGACAATTTGCACTGATCCGAACGATGGGCATGCATGGGTGCATGGATACCCTTCATCGTTTCTCTCGCCCCGTACCAACACTGTCCGCACTGCCAACTCTGTCTGTGTCGGAGTGGAGTAAAAGATAACATAATACTCTTATTTTTATTTTTTTTAATTAAATATTTTTATATTTATTTTATTTTTTTCATTCAAAACTTTCAATATTTAACTATAATTTTAAAATTATAAAAAATATTTAAAATATTAATAAAATTTTATTTTAAAGTAAAATATATATAAATACATAGTATAAAAAGTATTTAAATTTTCAATTTTTTTTATTAAATTAATTTAAATATTAAATTTTAAGGGCGTTTCGTGGTCAAGTGTGGTTTGTTGTATCCGGTTCATAGCTCCGGTCAAAAAATGCGTTTAATTTTGATATTTTTAATATAAATTAATACTATAAATTTTAATAAAAAATAAGTATATTAAAATCTTGTATATACTATTTATATTAATTTAATTTAAATATTCAGATGTTAATGTGTTTAATATAATTTGATATTTTAAATTTTAATTTAAAATAAAATAATTTCTAAATTTTTAATTTGAAAGATAATAAATCAACAAAGAATGTATTTAACAATGTCATAATTAATTAACTCATCGCAATAATATTAATAATGTAAACACTTCAATAAATATAATAGTTTAATATTGTCATCTCTTTAGATGGATGTGTTTAAGATAGCCATAATATTAAATTTTGAGATGTTGATGTATTTAAAATAACTATAATATATTATTAAGAGCTTGTGAAATAAGCTAGCATACATATATTAATTAATAATATATATAAAATACACTAGAGTTATCACAAATTATTTCTTTTTATTTTTTTTATGTTAGAATGCTATTTAAATTAGTACATGTATAGATATATGTTATAAAATAATTCCCTATTTCAATTATTTTCAAATTTATAACCAAAAACCTAATCGAACCCTAAAGCCTCACCTTAATTCTAATCACAAGTTCTATCTCAGAATCCTAACTCTAACCCTTACCCTAGTTGAGTTGTAACCCTAACCTTAATTTAATTTTAACCCCAAGCTTTATCTAAGAACCATAACCCTTTGGGGTTTTAGGACTTAGAGTTGTTAGATGAAATTATTTTTTGATCTAAATAATAATAACTTATAAATTTATTAGCTCCAAAATTTGTAAATAATAACATGTTAATTTATTTTCAATAAATAAATTTAAATGAATTTGATTAATATATAAAATAAAGTTGTTATTTTAATTTTACTAATACAAGAAGATTTCATCATGTTAATTTTATTTGTATTAGATATATGTTTCATTTAAATAAATTAAACAAACTTTTATTTATGTAAAATATGATGTGTGTGGCATGTTTACCTATGTGTAATTTATTGTTTATCTATGTGTAATTTAATATTTGTGCATGGCAACGACCATTTAGGAAGTAGGTGTTGGGAGTGACTAAGTCAAAGTGGTATTTTTTTTATTGGTAATATTGATAGAACAAGAAGATATTCTAAAGATCTTTCTTGAGGCTACTTGTCAATTGGAATTATCTTCTACTATTGTTAAAAAAATCAGAGTGACTAAGTCAAAGTGATTTTTGGGTGACTAAGTTTTATGTCCAATTAGGGTTAGAGTTCAATTAGGGACAACTATAGTTAGGGTTAGGCTTATGGTGTTCAAATATAGGGTTAAGGTTATAATTATGATTAGAGTTTGAAATAGTGTTACAGTTAGGGTTAGATTTCAATTAGGATTGGGGTTAGGGTGTTCAACTAAGGTTAGGATTATAATTATGATTAGTGTTAAAATTAGTATTATAGTTAGGATTGAACTTTTAATTAGGATTAGGGTTAGGGTTTACTTAGGATTGCAACGACAAAACAACTGCCCTAACCCACAAAATTTGTTATTATTTACAAATTTTGGAGTTAATAAATTTATAAGTTATTATTATTTAGATGAAATAATAATTTCATCTAACAACTCTAAGTCCTAAAACCCCAAAGGGTTACAGTTATTAGATAAAGCTTGGGGTTAGAATTAAATTAAGGTTAGGGTTACAACTCAACTAGGGTAAGGGTTAGAGTTAGGATTCTAAGATAGAACTTGTGATTATAATTAAAGTGAAGCTTTAGGGTTCAATTAGGTTTTGGGTTATAAATTTGAAAATAATTGAAATAAGGAATTATTTTATAACATATATCTATACATGTACTAATTTAAATAGCATTCTAACATAAACAAGAGCTACAGAGCAGCGAAGTTCCTGCCAAAATGTTCAAGAATAGATTTGTTTTAATTTGTTCAATGTGTGTTTTGAAACATCGAGCTTTCAATTACTTTGAACACAAAATTGTTGGGATCTTTGTCTATTAACACTACTGACTGCATAATTTTTTTGAGTTTTTAACATCATATCAATGTCAATAAATGACCAGAATTAAGTTAATGGGAGTAGAAATACAACCAGTAACAATGGCAAGAGAGAGTAAAATGTGAGCTCCGTGCATTTAATGAAAAATAGAAAATGCTGCATTTGTTGAGAGTCGAGAGCCACTCTTAAGTGTGAACTTACAAGTTGTAGATAACATTCCTTAGTCTAAATATGCATCATCAACAACAAATTTTGCATTGGATAACATAAACTAGACCAACAATGTGAAGCTTAACACAGTGCATTCTGGTTGGTGTATGGGTTAATACATATAGCTAGCTTTCTACTTTCTGGCCTGCTATGCCCCTTCAATGGTTGTTCAAATAGATCATTTGGTAGCTATGGAAGTTTCACAAACATCACAGTCAAAACTTTGGACTCTCAATCATACACATATTGTTCAAATTTGATCACAGTCTGTTTATTATTTTCAAACTTTGAATGAAAAAGTAATGAAGTTTTAGCATTTGAGCCAGAATACAATACCTGAAATTGCTTTCCTTTTTGATATAGATTGTTGTCTTTTCTCTCATAAACAAAAGCTTGTACATACACACTAAATATTTTAAAGACATAATTGAATATCCAGCTATTAATAGTTCCATTAGCATATGAGACTGCAATCAGAGCCCTCCTAGAAGTGCTCATCTTCTTAGACAATTTATAGCCTAGCATGAAAGGGGGTGCCTTATTGTTTTGACCTATTGTGAATCTATGTAGTATTTAGAAGATTTCTTCTGGAATCATCAAAAATTGAAGTGTACAAAGAACTTGGAATAGCATCTTTGTAAATAAAGGAACCTAAAGTATAATTATAGTACATCAGTTCAAGATTCCATACCGAGTCATCATTGTACACCTAAAAGTTTTGGCATGCAGCAAGACATTTAAGGACTTGTATATCATATCTTTGCTCCTTTCTGCACTTTAAAGATTTTAGATGCTTTTAAGGATCTTGTTTTCCTCACAATAGGTACTCTTTTCTGCACCGGTTAAAGCTTCAGTAAGGATCAATCCCTCCCCTAATCTTGATATGAATTGTTGGTTCTCAGCCAGATTTGTAGATTTGTAGGGTCTCCTAGAACACTTGTCAGATGAGTACGATCTGAGAATTTGAATCAGTCAACCTTTTGGCACTCCAGGTCTTGTGATATCTCTTTCAAATTCTTCTACTTAATTTATAGGAGCGGGAGGCTTTATGAACAACTTCAGAAGATATTCTAATATTGCATGTAACATGAACTTTTTCTTTGGATCCCTGAGGCCAAGGGGAAGCTGCACCCTGACTTTATCTAGATTTGGGATTGAGTGTTATAACTCCTGCAGAATACTGGTCATTTGCGTGATGGTTCTAAAGCCTTTTTAACAATCCATTTTGTGAATGTTCTGTAATAATGACAGCCCTGACCATATTTCTTTGATGCCTTCTATCAAGCAATCCTCACGCCTTGCCTGAGACCACATTTCTTGAGGCATTCTGTCAAACAGTTCGCATGCCCTGTCTATGCCTCCGCATTTTGCATACATGTTTGCCAGGGAACTTGCAACTACAACATCTGAAAAAGTTCTTCTATCCTTTATGCTTTGATGGATGTCCATTCCCTCTCCAGAGCTTCCATTTCAGCACAAGATGCTGGCAAAGGTTATTTAATTTGGCTTACACTTGTTAATTGCACTTGCTTGAGTGTTTCTAAAACCTATTCAATAAACGCATTTTATGCCTAATAATTGCATTTCATGAAATCCATTCTTGAGTCATTCTGTCAAGCAATTCATGTGCCTTGTCTGTGTTTCTGCATTTCCATTTCGTTCATCAAGGCTGTATTAACTGCATGAACTTGGTTGTTTTCTTGTTGCTATCAGAAATTAGAATGGACACTCTGATTCCTTTGCTTGCCCTCTCATGCATCATTTTATTCAGCAAAAGATCCAAATGTATCCTTATATTCCTATTTAGGGATGGGAAGCTTTATAAACGGAAAATAAACTTATCACTGGCAAATAAAGCTCTCTCCATGCAAGGAGTTGCGAGATTCCCAGTTGTGAGGAAAAGTTATAACTGTCCAGACTGGAGAGCAAAAAGACACTGCCCCTAGTATTTAGAAACTCAGAGATGAATTATGTTTTGTGTAATGCTTTGTGCTTTGCTTGCATGTTCTTGACTTGCCAAGGTTCTTTATTTCTTGTTCAATTATAGGCTTTCTGTAGATAGGCTTTCTCCCTTCCTTATATCTTTGGATATTAGATCTAATCTTCTTTCTTCTCATGAGAATGAAAGGAATCTCTTTTTTAATGATGTTAAGAGGAGCTACATCAGGGCTTCATTGGTGAAATGAACCAATACCTTTTAGCACCAAAACTTTCTGTTATGTTGAGCATGTCCTTCAGGTTGTGAACAATACTATTATTCTTCCAAGATATTCTTTTTGAAAGTACTCACATGGGGTAATGATTCTGCCTAGATCAGATTACAGTTGAATCCAGTCATAAATGACCTGATATTGGTGATAAATGATTGACCTCTGTATGGTAATCATTTTATTTGTGTGAATTATATAACACCTATGGTTTGCAAAGTGTCAACATTAGTTTTGTAGTGCTCGTTGGAATAGATCTCTATGCAAAAGAAATAATATAGTAAGCAAATACAAGTGACTAAACTGTTCCATTTGACATCAGTAGCAGAACGCTTGTACAAGGTTAGTTAAAGTGAAAAAGAGTTCATTTTTTATGTCCACAAATAAGAGGTGAATGGGACTGTTGTAAAAGTACTGATATACTAGAATGGATAAGACAGAGCTAAAATGAGAAAAGAAGATAAATTGGTAAGCATGTTGTAGGCGTATGATCTTGAGATACAACCAATGAACACATTCAAAGAATAGAAATTGATAAAAAAATAGTATATTTGAAGTCATTCCTCATTTGGTAGGCCAAGAGGATACTATACAAGATAACATTAGATGATTAGTATAGAGATATAGTATATAGTAAGTTGAAGCAAAGGTCTTCTAACCATATGAATCCAAATTGAATGAGATATTTTATGGATGAATCAAATTTCTAGAACATATCCCCAATTTTGGAATGCCTTACAATTTGGTATGTGATAACAGATCTTATTTTTCATCTTTAGAACATATCTTCCATTCCAAACCTTGATCTGTTTATTTTTATTTTGACTGTGAAAGAAAATAAATGTTTATATTTGGAATGCATATAAATCTAAATATAATTATTAATAATCATGTTGACTATTTATCATAGCTGTTGGGCTGACGTACTCTATTACTTAATCACCTAAAGATTTTGTTAATTTTTAAAATTGAAGTATAGAGAAATAGACATAGAAGTCCAACTATTCTTGCATGGCTGAGGCTATCCCACTACCATTTTTTCTCTCTCATCTCAAACCTTAACAGTAACAGAGGTGAGGAGAACAAGTCACTGCATACTAACAATTAGAATGACAACTCATACCTGCAGCTGGGCTCTTAACAATACCAAAGATACAAACACACATTATAAAATCTCGGTCCTCATACCTGTGACACTTGTACTCAGTCCTGCTTGAGCCCTTGAACTCCTGGCCACGGAACTAAGCATTCTTTAGACAATGTTAAGCCAATTGTACTGTTTGGCTATTGACATTTTAATCTCAACAAATCATCTAAATGCAATGTTCCAAGTGAATGTCACACATTGGCCATAGACTTCTACCAGATTTAGTTCAACCATTGTTCAAAAGAAAACACATTTTTACTTCTCATTCAACATTTTTAATTAACTGGGTTGCAAGTTAATACTCTTTGTAACTTTCTTTACACTTTATGGGTTGAATAAGATGTGAACATTCAATTTTATCTCATTATAATGACAATAGGTACACAACTGTTAGTGCAACCTTCTTTTCTATTAATTTCATATCGTTTACCCAACAAAAGAAATACTAACATAACACAAACACTAAAATTGGATCCAGGGTTTGATGTTTGCAAGGTTAACGTCATCCAGGGTTTGATGTATTAACTAAACTTTAGTTAATTTTCTCTTTGGATTGAGGAGGATTCAAGGTTTCATATGTTTTTTTTTTGGAGAACGGGGTTTGGAGTCTGCTGTGATGATAATATGCATGATAACTAAAATTACGTGAAAGATAAATTATTGATGATTTCTATACTACAAACATAGGATCAATAATGTTCAACAAATTATACAAAACTATCAGCGTATTCCTTGTAGCTCTCCCCGGTTGCAAGTGCTAGTTTATTATTAGTCGATAGGCTATATATTGTAGGAGCTTTGTGCCAACCTGTCTCACGTCGGAAAACTACGAAAATTTTCCACAAAACTAGTAATGGTTTCAGTGAAATGCAAAGTTGAATCCGTCTGACAAGGTGAGCTTTAATTTTTTTAGGTGACTTATAATCTCCATCAAATCTGCATTTACTCCACCACCTACAATCAGATTTCTCCATCGTCTACAATTTGATTTGAACATATCTCCACTCAATCTAGTTTAGTTTTCAACCAATAGAGATGTTCACATTACACCTAGAAATGTTATTTTAATCACATTTATTGTTTTTTTTATTAGATAGTTTATGAGATTTATTAATGTGAATAGACTTTATAATTTGTCTTAATTGCTTGTTGTAAAGTTTTGTATGAGAATTGTTCTATATTAATAAGGTTTGAGAATATACAATCTCTTATTTGGAGAGAAATTTTTTTGGTTGGACCTTTGTGTTGTTGGCAACTTCATAAGTGAGCTTGTTTAATCTCCTTGTACTTGGTATCATAAGATTAACATTGATGATGACTTCAACCATATTTTTTATCCTATCCTCTATTTTAAGCATGCTTGTGGAAGCATTCATGAGGCCGATAAATACCTTACAGAGAACTTCTAGATGACATGTCAACAATCAGTCTTAATAAGTTTTATCGCTATCCATTGTTAACACATTGACTAACAGCTGTAAGCATTCCTTTCATGACCAATACACCCCACACATTATTTATTGGTTCTGCCTCTAGATGCTTGCACAGTCTTTGTTTTTTTCATTGGAGGGCTTCACCAATAGGAAGGACCACCATGTAGTTGTTCGTTGATGGATAATCCATAGGGAAGTCTATCTCCAAACCATAACAATCAATTTTTAATGGTTTCCCATGGTTTTCAAAATATGTTTGGGGATTCCATTGATTTTGACATGAACAAGAGAATTTGTAAGGGAATGGAAACCAAGGCCATTCAAGCAAATTTTCCAAATGGTGAACTAGAAGCAATGCAAGTTTGCAACATCTCTTTGGGATAGAATTGAAAAATACGTTTGTGGTCAATGGGTTCTTGATGTGTTGGTCAAATTGAATGGTTTTGAATGAGTCCACCTTCTGATTAATATTTTGTTTCAACTTCGAGCAATAGTTAGCTTCCATGTGGTTCATTTTACTTCACCAGTTAAAATGTTTATCAGCATTGGAATGAGTATCTCCACCTTGCATATTCCTGACGGTGTATCTTCATCTTGCAGATGATTCCTCAGATTCTGCAAATTAACAAACTTGCCTTCTGTAATACAAAGGAAATAAGCAGAATAAAATAGAGATAAAAAGAAAATATGGAGATTCTTACTTCTTCATACTATACTCTATTTTCATTATTTAGAATTTGATCATTACATTCTTCAAAAACTAATTCCTCTATTACCAGCTATCCCCTAAATCCACAAAAAAATCCCTAATTTAACTCCCACGGAGACTGCAATGTAACAAAAATTCAAAACAGAGTAATCTAACTCCTAAGAAGACTACTAAGAACTAACACATCAATTCCTAAATTACCTCCTAAAAAAACTACTAAGCAGATCCACAGTACATCAACAACAGTTAAGAAATAGTTGCATCACCCTTTAATTTTCTATTTTGATGTAGATAGTGCAAAAACGATAAATATTTGTTAAAAACTAAGATTGATTCATCCAATCACATATTCCCATCAAGTGGATTGATTGAGGTCACTTAGAGATGCTTTGCAATTAGCTTTGGTAGACACTAAATAGCAAATGATAGAGAATAAGAGGAAAACTTTTTGTTACCAGAGAGAATAATCCTTTGAAGCAAAGGATGTTCCAATATAACTTTTTTGATCGATAATTCATGGTAGGATACTACTTGATTACTGTGATGCTCAGCTCACTCTAAGCCTCAAATTTGTGATGATTCCAAATTCAATGATAGAATATCAGTGCCTCAATTGAGGATAGAATAAACCTTTTTTGTGGAAATTTATGATATATGATTGAATAAAATTGAATGGTTCTTATGTAGAATATTGAATAGCATGCTCTGGACTATTGTTTGGTTTGCAGATGCTAATATGAGCAGTGAGGTTGTTAGTTGCATCACGGGCAATGTAGCACATGCACAAAAAAACAAAAGTTACAAAGTAGAGTGACAAGGCACATTTGCATGAAAATGAGGATGGTTCCATGGTGGTCATATAACTGCATTAGAAAAAAATCCAATCTCATCATTGTCTTTCTGAGATAGAAAATTTTTATGGGCCCTCTTCATAAAACTTGTAAAATTTCAAATTCAAAAGTTTCACATTAGGCCAAAAGAGTATGTGATTTAGGATATTGAAAATGAGATTTTTTTTTATAGTATACAACATGATGAAACCATGAATGAAATAAAATTCTTGTGGAAAGTTCCCCATTAATTTTATTTCCAATGAGCATGTTTATAATCATCTAGGCAATTTATTCAAAAGCCTGTATTGAATTGCATTTTTTTGGTGGTTTTTTGACTATATATTTTGATTTCTCATTCATTTAAAGAAATATTAACCCTAACCCTGACCTAATTTTTTTCCCCTTTTTTGAAAACAGTAACCCTAACCCTAACACGATTTTCCTGGTTAAATTGCAATTTTTTGAAAAAATCTTTATGTTTTGCTTTGCCAGAAAATATCAATGACTAGAAGGAGGTGGCAATTTCAAATGTGCTGGAAAATAGTTTATAGTTTTCATTTAATGAACATTAGCAATAAATCTTATGTTCACTTAATGAACAGTATAAGCAGATTTATTTGTTGTATTTTCACGTACCCATCAGTGTAAGGTCCTTCATACTTAGATGCAGTTACATATGTGCTTGATGAGTGTTATTCTCTATTTCCTAAACTTACTACCATAGTTTCCTTTCTATGTTGTTTTTGTTTCACAATTACTGATATCATTAACTTTATGTCATGCTTATTTCAGAAAGTTTGTATTGAAACACAAGGAGAGCATCTATTTTGTTACTTCAACAACATACAAAGTTTGACAAGTAACATATTACACCTATTTTTCTTTTATGTTATGATTGATTTACTTATAAATTGCTACTACAGTAAGTATATAGAATTTGACAAGTAACATATTACACCTATTTTGTTTTTATATTTCTAGTGTGTTTTTTTATTGTGCATAAAATGTCAGAAAAAAATGAACCAAAAAAATCATTGTATCCTCTAATAGATGTAGAAAGTTATGAATCAATGAATACGAATGAAGAACGAACAATAGATGAAGTATTGAAAGACAATTATCTTTTTAGAGTAAGTCCATTTGTATACAACATAGGGGATTGTCTTTTTTACTCTTTGCAATATTTTTTACCTACGAAGTTCACTTCAATAGAATTGCGAAATGGTATGATAGATTACTTTCTTAATTGCCTAGTAAAAAACGAAGATGATGCTTTATTTTCATACAGACATGAGCTAGATCCTGAAACATTGAATGTGTTGCATCAAATTACTGATGCTAATACATACTTACGGCGTATGTGCTTATCTATAGTTAAGAAACCAAATAGTAAAGAATATGGCCTTTAGGGCGACCAATTTTGTATTAAATGACTAGCAAAGTGGTTAGGTATCCAAATATGTATTTGGTCGTCAACTAGAAAAGTAAAGTACTTGAATTTCAATGAAAATCCAGAAAGTACTACATATTCTATTTTGTTCCATGATGAAAATGATTTGAATGGACATTTTGAACCACTTGTTTCGAAAAAAAGAAATCCATTGCAAGAATGCGTTAACCAATGTAAACACTCAAAAAAAATTACTAAAATGAGAAAACAAATTGTGGGGAATAAGTCAACAGATTTAATGTCCAACTTCAGTAAATATGCATCATCAACAACAATTTTTACATTGGATAATATAATAGATGTAGAGAACTATCAATCAAAAAATAGACAATGAGATATCTCAATTGACAAAGTATTAGAAGACAATAACCTATTTAGAATAAGGTCCTTTGTATACAACGTAGGCGATTGTCTTTGTGACTCATTACAACTACTGTTACATATGCGATACACATCTGTTGAACTAAGGAATGGAATAGTTGATCATTTTCAAAATTGTTTGGCAATTGATGATCGCGACGCTTTGTTCTCACTTCAAAATGAGCTAGACTCGCAGACACTATCCAAAATGCATGGTGTTCATGATGTTAGTACATATATGTGACGCATGCGACTATCTACAGTTCCAAAGCCAAATTGTAATGAGTATGGTCTTTGGGGAGACTTGTTTTGTATTAAGTGGCTATTCAAGTGGTTAGATATTGAGATATGTATTTGGTCTTTAACAAGAAAAACAAAGTACTTGCATTTCAATGAAAATTCACAAAGTACAACATACACTATTATGTTCCATGATCAGGATCATAAAAATGGACATTTTGAACCGCTTGTGAGGAAAAAAAATAACATACTTGAAGAACTGGCTCACCAATCTAAACAAATTGGAAGAAATATTTATTTCCTACAAAGAATTCCATAGAAAAAAACACAAGATAGAATGTCTAGATTATGCAAAAACGCAATATCGATATCATATTGTGGTGACAGCCTTTTCAATACTATTGCAAGTTTGATTGAAAATGAATATGATAGCCCATGTCTTAGACACTATATGGATCAATCGTTTTGCAATGCAATGCTAAATGGAGAGACCATAGAAAATGAATGCCTTGAGACATGCTTAAAATCTGAGTTGAAAAATAGTTGTGATGTAACAAATTGGGAAACATTTATTGCAAAAGTTGGAGATGCATTTGAACAAAGTGAAATTGAAGGTTCTAATTTTTGTTTTGAATGGCTATCCTACATTTTGCAAATAAAAATTCAAGTTTCCTTAGAAAACGATGCCATGCCAAGAAAATTATATTGCAAATGTGTACAACCAACAAAAGTATACAATGTCATATGTTACAAAGTCAATGAAATGCATGCACATTATAAGCCAGGTGAAGTGGAGGTAATAATGATAAATGAAATTCATACTGCACAACCAAAAAAAAAAACAATAATGAAAAACAAAGAAAGGCTTAATATGCACAAATTGAAAGAATCCATTCGAAACAGTAAACAAGTAGAAACTTGCAACTCTACACATCTTACAAAGAGTTTCACCATTGCTCTCCATAAGTCACTCCGTAAACTAAAACAAGAAATATGCAAAAAACCTAAAGAAAAGATTAATATGCACAAATTGAAAAAGTCCATCCAAAACAGTAAACAAGTAAAAACATGCAATTCTACACATTTGAGGAAGGAATTTTGCACAACTTTCCATAATTCACTTCGTAAACTAAAACAAGAGATACACAAAAAACCTAAAATCCAAAACATAGAAAAAAGAGGGAAAAAAAGAACACCCATCCAATCATACGTGGAGAAAGTCAAAGATACACCTAAACATGTGTGTGCAATTTGTGGCCTATTGTATTTCAACAAAAATATTATAAATCTAAGCCAACAAACAATGGAAACATTTAGGCTAGTTTTATTACGCACACAAGGATTTTCTGGAAACAAAATATGCAACTTTTGTAACCACCAATTGAGGCAAAACAAAAAACCAATATACACAACACCAAAACATATTAAAACAAATAAGCCACTACAATACACTACTACACTTTCAGAACTCGAAGAAAGGCTAGTGTCCCTTCGACTTGCCTTTGCACAAATTTGGCAACTAGGATACAAAAGACCTCAAATTGGACTAAGTGGAACAATTATCAATGTCCCAACATACATGAACATTATACAGATAGTGTTTCCACGTTCCACCAATGAAACATGTACAATTGCTATTGCATTAAAGAGATGTTTGCAATATACAAATGCATACCAAAAAGGAAGAGTTCAACCAAATGTTATTATGAATTCTCTAAAGGAATTATGTAAAACAACGTTGTACAAAACACAAAATGTTAAATTGAACAAAAATTGGAATGAACATTTGTACCATTTAGAAGAGGATACTACATGCACTGACTCTTCATCAAATGATAGCGGCAAAGATAGTGACACAAATAATCCAATGGAAATGGAAACGGATACCTTGATCCATGGCTTTACTGAGTCAAGAACTATACATTCAATACAAGACAAAGTCATTGAAATTGCACCTGCTGAAGGAAAACAACCTCTTGGAATATTCCAAGACAAATATGTAGAAGGAATGAATTTTCCAACTCTATTTTTTGGGGAACCACATGATGAACGAATTGAAAAAAAAAAATCATACCAAAAAATTGCACAATGGGAATTACAAAATTCAAATCGAACATAAATGCTTACCATACAACCAATTTATTCTTCAAAACCATTAAAATACTAATTGCCCAAGTTTTTTCTACACTATGGATAAGAATTTGTAAAGGAAAATTAAAAGGTAGAACCCTACTAGCAAAATATGTGAAGCACAAACCAAACCTTGAAAAGTTATTGCAATCAGATATTGGATATGTAGATTTCAAAAAAACAAGAAATTCACCAGACTATTTGCAACACCTGAAAATAAATCTTTTCGCAATGATACAACAATTGGGTCCACCTACTTTTTTCCTAACTTTCACTAGTGCTGAACAAAACTGGGAGCCATTAAAGGAAACACTGGAAGAATTATACATCTCACAAAAAAAAAACAAGAGAAAGCCAGGAAGAATTGCTTAATGAAGTTGACATTAACTATTTGATTAAAAAGGATCCAACCACTTGTACTCGCTATTATAAACATAGGATTAATGCAATGAAACAATTAATATGCTTAGATGACACATTTTTCGGAAAGGTATTGGATTACTTTTCGATTACATAATTCCAAAATCGAGGAAATGAACATGACCATTTCATGATATGGGTTAAAGATGCACCTATATATGGAAAAGATACTAATACTAGTATTGAACATTTTGTAGACAGATACATAACTTGCAATACTGAAACTTTAAATGAACAAATGGCTAAAATACACATACATTGCCATACTAAACAATGTGGCAAGACCAAGAAAAAAAAAATGTCGCTTTGGTTTTCCACAACCATCAATGAAAACAACAAGAATTCTTGAACCATGCATTGACGAAAAAAGAAACATGTGTTTGGCTAAAAAACTTAGATCCACTTTAGAATGTTCAAGTTATGATTCTTCTACATCTTTTGAGGATTTCTTATTGAACATAAGCATGGATGAAGAAGAATACATATTAGCCATAGAATCTATGTTGCTTAGACCAACAATGTTCTTGAAAAGAAAGCCAGCTCACATTTGGAACAATACATTTTGCAAAAAAATTCTTCATCTATGGCAAGCAAACACAGATGCACAAATCATTTTAAATGCATATGCTGTAGCAATGTGCTGTAGCTCATACATGACAAAATGCAATGCCTCAATAACAAATGCATTTAACAAAATACGCATAGACCACAAAGAACATAACATTGATGCAATTAAAATGATAACAAAACTTGGCAATGCTTTGCTCAATCTACAACAAATGTCTAGTCAGCAAGCTGTACACATTGTGCTTTCACTTCCTCTTAACTATAGTTCAAGGAAATGTATATTCATAGACACATCAACTATTGAAAACCGTACATTTGTTTTGAAAAATTCCACACAACTAAAAAATGAGCCAGATGATTCACAAAATGTTGCTTGTAAAAATTTAATTGATCATTACATTGCACGCCCTCAAATATTGGCAAATGTTTGTCTAGCAAAATTTGTCATAGAATATAGTAGAAGGAAAGGACAATTAAAGAAAATAAAGAGACCACAAATCATTCGATATATAAGATACAATAAACATGTTGACATCGAAAACTATTATAGGGAACAACTTTTACTATATGTCCCATTTTCCATATATGAAAACATGTTGAAAAGAGGCTTCACAACATGGGAAGAGGCTTTCATTGCTAAAGAAAAAATAGTAAAACTTTATCAAGAAAAGTACACGTACCATATAAATGAGCTATGGGGTGATTTGGACAAGGCTATTAATGACGTCAATATTGAAAATGAGAACTATAAAGAATCAAACAATGTTCACAACTTCAACAGTGAATATAATGAACAATACAATTTGCAATCGGATCTAGACACATTGAAACTTAAATTCTACAACAAAAAAATCAGAAGGCCATTTGAAATTGCTAAGCATCCAAACTTAGCTGACAACACATAATACTACAATCTTCGAAGAATGCTAAACAAAGAGCAACAAGCCATAGTAAAGGACATACTACTAAAAAAAAAAAAAAAATTACTTGAACCATTGCATTTGTTTCTAACAGGAGGTGTTGGAACAGGAAAGAAATTCATTGCCAAAGCTATATACCAAGGCCTACTACGTATATACAATAACTCTATTGATAGTGATCCAAATAAGATAAAAGGCTTGTTACTTGCATACACAGGTAAAGCAGCTTACAATATTGGAGGCACAACTTTGCACTCTACGCTTTTCATACCATTTAAAAAATCCACTACTATTCCATTAAGCTCAGACAAATTAGATATATTGACAAAAGAATATCAACAATTGTGTATTATCCTTATTGATGAAATCTCATTAGTTGGAGCAAGACTCTTGTGTTGCACAGATAAAAGATTATGTGACATTATGCAAACACCTACTAAATATTTTGGTGGTTTAGACATTTTTTTGTGGTGTTTTCTACCAAGCAGAACCTATACATGACTGTCCAGTGTTCCAAACTGTAAATTTAGACACCCAGCTAGTTCCATACAATTTATGGGAAAACAAAAAATGCTATACCTTACAAACAACAATGAGACAAAAAGATGAAATCTTCATCAAAATTCTAAATAGAATACGAACAAGCTCTCAAACAGATAGTGACATAGCATACCTGAATAACAAATGCTTACGTCCGACACCTACTAATCCAACATTTCCATTCCTTTTTTACAAGAGAAAAGATGTTGATGCACACAATCAGAAAATATTATTTTCTCTTCCTGGAGAACTAATAACAATCAATGCAATTGACAAACATGATAATTTTGTTAATGTAGAACAATTGTTCAAAAATAATACAAATCTACCAAACCATATTATGTTAAAAAAAGACATACTAGTTGAAATTTACAGTGGAAACTATGATACACAGGATGGTCTCGTAAATGAATCAGATGGAATATTCAAAACATATACTCATCATGCTGACATTGACATTATATGGATTGAGTTCAATGATCGTCATATAGGAAAATCTCAAGCCACAAATCTATCACATTTAAACTAAACATATATTAACAATGGATGGGTACCAATACTCCGAGTTGCCAGACCAATCTTCAAACTAAATGCTCAACATAAAAATATTATTAGAAAACAATTCCCCATACAATTAGCATGTGCTCGAAAAATACACAGATCACAAGGAATTACAATGCATGGGCTTGCATTTCAACCATTAGGAGTACACCAACATGGGTTAACTTACACAGCCCTTTCTTGTACATCAACAATAGAAACATTGTTTTTGTTAAGCCCTCTAACAAAAAAAAAAAATCAAAGTACGAAGAGAAATCATAGATGAAATGACACGGTTAGAATTAATAGCTAAGTGGACTCTACAAAATGACACATATTACAAATCTCAAACATCATGTATTACCATATCTACATTAAACACTCATCATTTCCAGCCACACAAACAAGACATTGAACATGACAAAGACTTAATGTCATCGAACATTATTTGTCTGCAAGAGGCATATTTGGAAACAAATTTAAAAAATGATGCATTATCATAATATAATTGCTCTACAACATACCATATACATGGGATAATGACTTGCACAAAAAAGCATATACAAGTAGCAAATGCAATTCCACTTACAAAAGACAATGTTGAAGCAATATTGAGTACACTAATATTTACTAAACAAAGTCTTTATATTTGTAATATCTATGCTAGACCAACAACATCACTTACTAATATCATAAAAATTGTTAACAAAGCAATGACAATTGCTCCCACTGGAAGGATTATTTACATTGCAGGTGATTTTAACATTGACATTTCCAACACCTCAAAAAAAGTAGACATGCTAAAAGAGAACATGGAAATACACAAGTTGTCCTTATTACAGGAAAATACAAAACTTTTGTCAAGGACCATTATTGATCATGTTTGGACAAATAATTATGAAAATACAACAAACATTCAAAGATATGAGTCGTACTGGACAGATCATGACACTCTTCTATTCCATGTTGCCAACATCATCTAGCCATGCTTTGCATTCTAGAAAAGGTAATCACATACAGTTCAATTTTATTTGAAAAAATATTTTATTGTCTACATACATTAATTCTTACTCAAAAAAAGGTACTTAAATTCATTACTATTACTATTATACACATCATTATTCATATAAAGAAAAATTTAGCAAATATTATTTTGCAGGTGACTTGCAATAATGAATAGTGAGAAAGACAAAGTATCTACTACAATACCTACAACATCACAACATGGAACAAATAAAGAGTAAGTTACATGGAGAACAAACATAATTTTTTTCTTTTAAGAAAATATCCTTTTGAAAAACCATACTTGACTAACATGTTTTATTTCTCAAAGTCAATTGGACATTGTCAAATTTAACAACACTCCAACAACAATTGTGCATACAACCAATATGACATCAGATGAAAGGTATTTATACTAGCGAAAAAACAATTACAAAATAATTTCCAATTATATAAGGAACATATAAAAAATGTGATAGGAAAAACTCTACTTTAACAATAGATTACTATACAAGTAAAAAAAATGTATTGTGCAACTTTTTCAAAAGCATGCAAATCAGTCAAGAGGACCTTGATGTAGATGATCTAGATGATTCTTTCTCTGTGCCTAAAAAAGAGTGCATAACAAAACGGTAAGACATGTCATCTCCTCCAAACTAGTTATACATTAAATAGTATTTTC
Organism: Sequoia sempervirens; assembly: GCA_007258455.2. Lineage (NCBI taxonomy): Eukaryota > Viridiplantae > Streptophyta > Pinopsida > Cupressales > Cupressaceae > Sequoia > Sequoia sempervirens. The sequence continues at coordinate 716,674,969 of VDFB02058242.1, read as the reverse complement.
CACAAATTACATGACTAACAATTTAATTTCTTGCTATAGGCGCTTGGAAGACATTGAACTAAATACCACCTCTCCCACGAGAATAAACATTGAAAGCAACAAAGAAAGGTACTTATTTATAAGTCTTCTCCTCTACCTATTTTTATGAATAAGCTATGTATATAGAAGTACATTTTCCATAGATTTTTATATACACCAACATAGACAAAAAACTTTAATTTATGTTCACACAATTAAGAATAGCATACATCTTCAGCAACTACATAAGAATACATAACAAAATAGTGACAATTGTCAACTCTTCCAAAATAATGAAATGATAAATAGTAACAACTACAGTTTTCATGACTAACAATTTCATTTCATATTACAGCCGGTTGAGAACTATTGAACTAAATAGCACATCGCCAACCACAACGATTACTGAAAATAAGAACCAAAGGTATTAATTTTCAGTACTCTTCTTTCATACCATAATTACTAAAAATTCTATGTATATGGTTGTAATTTTTCCAAATATTTTTACAAACTACAGCATACATAGTGAAAAATCTCTAATTTACATCCACATAATTAAGAATAATTATCATTTTCTATCCTAGAATGTTCACAACGATAATGCATATTTAAAATACATAATTAACTACACAATGTATTTTTGACAGTCTAATTTCAACAAACCAAAAACCTAGTACAATATTGGAAATTTCCACAGAGCAAACTGGTTCAGTATTCGAAGGTGATGTACTTGTCATGTATGGTCCTACTTCTACAAAAAACAACAACCAAAAAAAGGCAGAAATAATACATGTGGATTTAGTAGATGCCAATGGTCAAATGACTATTACTGTAAACATTAGCAACAATCTGATACATACATTTTTTCCTCGAATATTCATTGGGTCTAGTATTCGCATCACAAACTTTTTAATAAAAAATAAAACTCAATATGAAAGGGGCGATGTAGACTGTTGCCTTGCCTTAACAAGTAGAAGCATAGTAGAGAGTATACTGACTGTTTGCAAAAAATGTAGATTAACTCCAGATGTCACTATCTCCCAATTAATACAAGAAGACTACAACTATTTTGTTGGCTCATTTGGAGCAATAGCGACATCTTATCATTACAACAAAATCCAGTTCGAAGTACATGTGAAAGATGGAGACCACCAAGAAGACATGGCAACTATAAATACCTAACCATCTTCCTTTTATTTTCATATGCAACTGAACTTATTTGCTTAACTTAATTAACAATTCTCTTTTGTAGGTTGTTATCCCAACTGCCTACACCGATTTGTGTGCATTTTTACATCAAATGTTTTCAAAAATAGAGATGCCACTACTCCTTTTCAAAAATGTAGTTAGAACTGGTCCACAAGGCTCAAATCTAATGCATGCAACACAATCAACATTCTTTGAGGAGCTCAACGATGCATGCACGCGAGCACAGTTGCAAACCCTTGCAAAATCAAACATTCAGGCAAGAGGCCAAAAATTAAGAATTTTATTTTTACATTTATATAACACATTTATTAAATATTTTCAGTTCCCTACACAATACATAACATGTTATTCTTATTGACAGCTACTTGGGACGTTGAAACCAAAGAATGTCCACTTGCCCCCCTTTGAACCTTGTTGTAACACATGTCATCACTCCATGCTTTTGGACAAGTGTCTTGAAAAAGGATCTACCAACTGCATATTCTGCAAAAAAACACTCACCTTTCCTTCTGCCACAATCTGGCTTGCACATTGTATACGAAAGAAGGAAACATTGACTGTTGGTTAAGTGGACAACTGCTTAAACAATTTTTTCCAAAGCTTGAAGAGATAACATATGATCAATACAAAGAAGACATCTCGTCTACAGTGTTCTTATTATGGTGATTCCAATTGCAAGGAACTTTCACACTTTCTGTTAACAATTTCATTATGAGAATTCTCCAACAATGACTCTCTTATTGTTTGCACAAATTACAATTACACAAACAATCTGTCATACTTAGCTACAAAAGCCTTTAATTTTGTTTCTTTTGGTACAAAACTTTACTGTACAACCTTTAAGTTTTATCAGCCTTTATTTAACAAACACTAATGTGAGTGAATACTGTTTTGATTGCCTTCAATGGAAAACTTATTCACGTCTTTGCTGCTTTCATTGGTTTGACATAAAAAAATTATTCCCACACTTGCTTTTTTGCTATGACCAAAAATGTTTTATGGTGTTGTAACTATGTTTTTGGATGTATTTATTATTAGTTTTATTCTTTAAAATGCATTACTATACTTATTGACTTAGTAGAGATTTCACTTTACTAATTCACTTAGCACAGATTTTAATTTATGCTGACTTCAAATATGACTTTAGTAGATAGTAATAGTTAGCCTAAGCTTTCATTTGGGATGTTCTAATACATCTACTTTTGAATTTGAAATGGTGACCACCTTGACTGTGGCTCATGTAGCATGGCTGTCATGGCAAAATTGCTATTATGCAGATTATCAAAGTTAAAGTTTTCAACAAGGAATTAAATACAAGTATTAAAAGTTTGCTTTTACAAGTTTCAAATAGATACAGATAACAACTTATCACCAGACCATAGCTTGGGAAGCCAAAAAGTTTCAGGAAGACTAAAAGTATAGTGCAAATATATCCTCCAAGAATATGAATTGTTCTATCAAAAGTACTTCTGCCTCTAGCCTTATAGTGCAGATGTATCCTCAAAGACTATGAATTTTTCATCAAAAGTACGTCTGCCTCTAGCCTTATTCTTTGTATAAATATTCTATTTTTTCTGTTATTTGGTATTAATTCCAGGGAGCTTTCATTGCGTCTTATGCAGCCTATTGCATCAACTATAAATACTTTGGCAGGTGCTCTGTATAAGGTCTTTTGTGCATAACTTGATCTGGCAATGAAAGAGATGCAACAAGCGTGTTTAGACTATTTAAGTTTGGGAGGTGTGTTTTCAACTAGACCTGTGGTCCTGTTGTCTGGCCTCAATCCATGACCATTGATTTTGGTTGTACATTTCTTTGTGTTGGCTGTATGTGGTGTTGGTCATATAGATTGTGCTTTCTCAGCTAAAATTTTTGTGATTGAGTAAGATGTTGAAGCTTCTTACAAAGCATTGAATAAAATTTACATGAATAACAAGTACTTGATTTCCTAGATTGACAATATGTTTTTTGATTGGTAAAATGAGGAGTCTAATGGGGTTCTTACCCACTCCAAAGTTGACGAAGAGAATTTTGAGAGAGAGGCCTCTGTAGGTGGAATTCAAAAGTGGCAAAGGAGGAAAAAAATTAGCTGTTATATCTGAAATTATGATGGCATTTTCTAGGGAAGCGATCCTTTGTGCAAGGATCAAGTTGCATTTTCGTATCCAGATTCCTACTATGCAAGCTACATTGCTACATATGCTCAAAAAATGGTATTCTTTTATTTAAATTTGTGGTCACCTATCTTTTTTGTAAAGATTTTATCTCATTGGTTTAAACTGTGTTGTTTATCCACATTATTAGCTTATGGCACAAAATTTCCTTATTGCAAAATAAATAATTTGTTTCAAGAGCTATTTTGATGGTTTACATCATTATTAGTTACCATGATCTATTTGACCCTTTTCATTGGTGAAATATATGTAGATTCCTCCTCATATTCTTCTGATGCAACAAGCTAGTCTTCCATTACCCTCCATTAGATACAGTTGACGAACCTGTCTATGTAAATGGCGACAATCTCAGGAAAAAGCAGAGTCAAAGAATAAGCTAATTATAAGTATAAAGGTAATAACTATAGTTTATTTATGTTAAACTTATTCTTTTGGAAGAATAGAAGAGAATAAGCTGATTAAAAGAAAAAAGGTGATAGCTGTAGTTTTCTTATGTTTTAAAACTTTTTTTTTGGCAGAATATAAGATATTTGATGATTGAATCGTTTCCTATATTTTTTAGACTTGATGAAATATAGGATATAGAATAATTACAAAGTTCCTGCCTGTTGTGATTTGTTGCTTTTTTCCCAAGTAGATTTCCATTTAATAGATAATGATTTCAATCTTGATTGTATGAGTTGAAGTATGACAAGTTGCATTGCCCTCTATTACTTTTCTAGGAGTGTAGTAAAGGTTTTCATGTACTTTGTAGTGCTATTGTTTACATTTGGCCCAGTAATTCCTGCTCTTTGGGTCTTCATGAACTATGGAGTTACTTTTCCAACATATTTATTTAGATATAGTGGATACACCTCCATATATGTATCTACCATGGATCTTGGTATGATATAACTTGCATAAGCTAAGGATGTATCTGACTGTATCTAAAGGCTGTATTAAGCAGTCTCTCTTTTAGTTTCCGCTATTCTAAGTCATATTTCCATCTATATAAATGCTATTTCAAATTTTCTATGTTCTTTTTGTACTTTTTCTGTACATATTTATATTTTGGTTTCCATATGCTAGTTGTATTCTAATCCTACATCATTCATAATCTTTCATATTTATACCATATTCTCTACCTAGATTAGATACTGTATTTGTATGTTGCTATGCATATAATATGGACATTATCTTTTTCAACAGACGTATGTCCATCCTTAGGTGTACCATCTTATCGCTTTGTTGTACATGAATCCAATTCTTTTAGTTAAGGATCTCTTATTAAGATGGATTGCATAACTTGTAGGAGTGATAGAAAGAAAATTGCATAGCATAAGCAACCCCTATTTTTGATAAGCAACCCCTATTTTTGATACATAGACTCAACCCTTTTATACCTTCAAATGCTTTGAAGACTTAAAATGCTTTGATACATGCTACAAACTCTATCTTTTTTGTCACCTACACTGCCAAATAACATTCAAGGCTACTGTGTACTCATTATTTCTTGAGCTACTTGGATAAGAGCATCTTTGCCCCCATGTACAATTTTGTACCTGATCAACTCAATTACTTAATGTACAAAATTATAACTTTTCTACTCATGTATTTTTTATTCACTATCACTTTTGTTTTATGCACATGGAGAACAATTTACACGTATTTGATGATATGTTTACTTTGGCTTCGTGCTAGATTAAAACTATTGTTTCCACTTTTGCAGGATCATTGTGCTAACAGAGGATACCAATTAGTCTATCATGTTTCCTATGAAGAGGCTTCAAGAATAGCTTCAACAATTAATCATGTACCTTGTGGTCTTGGTCCAATGACTATTGCAATGCTTTTGTCCTCTACTCTACAATCAACAAAACGGGCATATGAGTTCTATTCAGATTTCTAATATTTGATCCAGGCCTTCACATTATATGTTTTATGACACTTGATAAATGAGTTATCTATTGCTGAATGAAATAAAAATATGATTTCATTCATATTTTTGATATTTGATCTAGGCATTTTGCATTGGACTTCACATTATATTTTTTATGACACTTATAAATGAGTTATCTATTACTGAATGAAATAAAAATATGATTTCTTATCATAAGGCATTTTTTGGAGACATTAGCCACCTATAAGAGCACTTTAAACAAACTCTATGTAAAATGAAAATTTTAAGCAAACTGAAACTCATTTGTACAAAAGCTTTTATCTACAACTTTTTGAACATAACTTATCTTTCTTATTCCTCAAAAGGGGGGTTATCAAGCTTGAATTTTGTGCCTTTTCTATTATGGTAGGCATGGATTGCAGGATTACCCAAACAACAATAGAATTATTCATTGTTTTGTCAATAAAATCAAACATATTTCAAACTTGTGCATCCCTTTTTCAATTCTAACTTTTTAAAACATAACTATTTTAAAACTTTATGGCAGGAACTTCGCTGCCCTGCAGCTCTTGTTAAATTAGTAAATTCCCAATAAAAAATCATAATATTTAAAAGTTGTGTTGTGGCCTAAAAACTACCCTATAAAAATTGCAAAAAAAAAGCTTTTGCCTACTATTCCTAAAAATCCATCCAAAAAAAATTGCATCTCTATTTTTTTATTAATATTGATTTATATAATTTATTTATATGCTCAATAAATTATTAATAGTGGTTTAAATAATTTATTAAACCACTATTAAAAAATTATTTAAATAATTTATTGAATTATTTGTACAATGCATCAAATGCAATTTAAGTGAATAGTAAATAATTTATTTATAAAATTTTAAATATTTTAAAACTTGCTTTAAGAATCATTTTAATATAAAAAGTAAGTTAATCAATTTGAAATAATTTATTTAAATAAGAATGTGATATTTTCGTAAGTATTAAAATATAAAGGTAAACACTATTAAGAATTTAAATAAATTGTTTAAACCACATTCTTATTTAAAACTAAATTCAATATTATATTAAACCATTAAATTTACATTATAAAGTTTTAAATAATTTGATATAAAAATAAGTTTTTAAATAAACAATTAAATCACTATTAAACCAATAAAGACAGTTAATTCAATAATTGTTTAAATTTATAAATTTATTATATTATATTAAATCAAATAATAAACAAATTAGTAAATTATTTGCATATAAAAGATTAAAGTTTAAATAAATTATTTAAATAATTGATTTAAACTTATTTGAATAAATTATTTAAAGCACTATTACCACTTATATTAGTTAACAGTAAACTTTAAATTGATAAATTTAAATTATATTCATGAAGTGAAAAAAACATATAAATAAATAGAAGCCTTACACTATCATCGCAACTATGATAGTGGAACCTGATTAATTGTCCTTATGGTCCAAACTTTGTAGGCAATTATATTTCATTAAGAGCAGACTTATTAATTTATAATAATTATTTTTATGTAAAATAGTGTTTTATAATTATAAGTTGATTTTTGTTAAACATATCTTTATTGTATATGATGTAGTTAACTAAACAACTATTTTTAAATACTTATTAGAATACAAATGTAAATAAGATTTAAAAGCAAGTAAATAAATTTTGAAGAGTTCAAATTTTTTCCTAAAAAGTAGTTGAATATTTTTTTTATTACCCACCATTCCATAATAATCGTAATAGAAGTAATGGAAGCGCCAAAATCGCTTATATCGGGTGAAAATTGTGTACCAATTAGATTCAAGAGAATTAATTTTTGAAATATATTTTGTTATATAATTTGCATCTATACATTGATAATAGATTGAAAAAATTCAAATAAAAAATTTACTCAAGTTCTCATTGGTTAAAATGAGAGTTATTAATATAACTAGTTAAATTTTGGTTGTGCCTCTAGTTCCAGAACTAAAAAATAAAAAGAAATAATTTGTGATAACTCTCCATGTATTTTATATATATTATTAATTAATATATGTATGCTAGTTTATTTCACAAGCTCTTAATAATATATTATAGTTATTTTAAATACATCAACATCTCAAAATTTAATATTATGGCTATCTTAAACACATCCATCTAAAAGATGACAATATTAAACTATTATATTTATTCAAGTGTTTACATTATTAATATTATTGCAATGAGTTAATTAATTATGACATTGTTAAACACATTCTTTGTTGATTTATTGTCTTTCAAATTAAAAGTTTAGAAATTATTATTTTTAAATCAAAATTTAAAATATCAAATTATATTAAACACATTAACATTTGAATATTTAAATTAAATTAAAAGAAATAGTATATACAAGATTTTAATATTTTATATGAAATTTAAATATTTTTACTTTCTATCTTATTTTATCTTAAATATTTCATAATAAAATATAAAAATTAAAAATAAAAACTTATTTTTTATTAAAATTTATAGTATTAATTTATATTAAAAATATCAAAATTTAATATTTAAATTAATTTAATAATTTTTTTTGAAATTTAAATACTTTTATACTATGTATTTATATATATTTTACTTTAAAATAAAATTTTATTAATATTTTAAATATTTTTTATAATTTTAAAATTATAATTAAATATTGAAAGTTTTGAATGAAAAACATAAAATAAATATAAAAATATTTAATAAAAATAAATAAAGATAAGAGTATTATGTTAACTTTTACTTGGCACACACAGAGTTGGCAGTGCTGCACGGACAGTGTTGGTACGGGGGAGAGAAACGATGAAGGGTATCCATGCACCCATGCATGGCCATCATTCGGATCAGTGCAAATTGTCGCCGCTACAAATAGTGCCCAATTATTTTAGAAAATATGGGATAGGGGAGAAGAGCCAGTAGCTACCACCCATTGAATAACCGCCACCTCCAGGTTCACTCCACCCCCCAAAAAAAATTTAACTCTGATCCACAAAAAAACTTTTTATTAACAAATAGAAAATTACAACAATACCAATAGAAAATTACAACAACACCAATAGCTGCTCATAACAGAATAAGTCACTCACCAATCAAAGTACACAACTAAACATGCCTTTGCATTTATAAAAGAACTCCACTTGCACATAAAAAGGCCCATTTACAATTTCATTTAAATCATTTACTTTTTACAATTACCCCCACTTGCAAATGTTTGTCCCTCACTACATTTTATATTTACAAGTATACATGCACAGCTACTGGTGCTTTAGATGACATAATCACAATCTCCTTTGCACAGTCTTTCACACACTCCCTGTCAACTATATGTATTTATTTCATTTCCTGTAGGTACCTGCACAATTAAATATAGGTGTAAGGCTCCCCAATTAAACATCAAATCCAAATGTAATGCACAATTCAGTCATATCATCTTTAAAAACCTACGTAACTTGCAACTTCAAATTCAAATGCTCTACCAAATTCAAAATTCAAACACAACCACCAAATTGAATGGATATCATCTTTAAAAACCTACGTAACTTGCAGCTTCAAATTCAAATGCTCTAACAAATTCAAAATTCAAACACAACCACCAAATTGAATGCATTCAATTGTCAGATTCGAATTCCTAAATAAGAGGGG